>OY728121.1:451403188-452134427 GCA_963277665.1 Viscum album
AAATAATAAATAATAAATAAATATAAATAATTAATAATTAATAAATATAAATAATAAATAAATATAAATAATTAATAATTAATAATTAATAATTAATAATAAATAACAAATAAATCATAAATCATAAATAATAAATAATAAATAAATATAAATAATAAATAATAAGTAAATATAAATAATAAATAATAAATAAATATAAATAATAAATAAATATAAACAATAAGTAGTAAATAATAAATAATTATAAATAATAAATAATAAATAATAAATAAAAAATAATAAATATATATATATAATAAATAAATATAAATATTAAATATTAAATAATAAATAATAAATAATAAATAATAAATAATAAACAACAAATAATAAATAATAAATAATAAATAATAAATAAATATAAATATAAATAATTAATAATTAATAAATATAAATAATAAATAATAAATATAAATAAATATAAATAATAAATAATAAATAAATATATAATTAATAAATTATAAGTAAATATAAATAATAAATAATAAATAACAAATGATAAATAAATATAAATAATAAATAAATATAAATAATAAATAAATATAAATAATAAATAATAAATATAAATAAATATAAATAATAAATAATAAATAAATATAAATAATAAATAATAAATAATAAACAATAAATAATAAATATAAATAATAAATAATAAATAAATATAAATAAAAAATAAAAAATAAAAAATAAGTATAACTAATAAATAATAAAAAATAATAAATAATAAATAATAAATAATAAATAATAAATAATAAATAGTAAATAGTAAATAAATATAAATAATAAATATAAATAATAAATAATAAATAATAAATAATAAATAACCACTGACAAATATTATTATTAATAATAATATTTTATTGTTAGTACTAATAAATAATTATTAATAAATAATAAATAATAAAAATAAGTAAATATAAATAATAAATAAATAATAAATAATAAATAATAAAGGTAAGACATGAAAAAGTATGAAAAGACGTGGTAAGGGATGAAAAATCATGAAAACGCATGAAAACGGATAGAGAAGCATATGAAGAATGAGGCATTCGAAAGAATGAGAACGCATGAAAACTCATGACAACTTTGGAAAACCCCTTAATAATTCAACATAATCATCATAATAACCCACAAAAAATCATTGATAAAGATAACAAGTCCTGGAAACCCAAATAAACAGTAATAAATGGAGCTACCGTTAAAACCCGTCAAAACGGTCACAAAGAGACAAAAACATTAGACTCACATTAACATAGATAACTTATGATCCGAGAGTCTATTTTATATCCACGACCTATCAAATAAATGATCCTGAAATGATCTTCGACCTGATAGGTGAAAGAGTCTGAATGGACAGGCGGATTGGAAGTTATGACCATTTAAAAAAAAGCTGACAGGGAACGGGTGCTTGAAACGAGGCATCGAAAAACATAACAAACCCGATAATCACTAAAAAGGCCATAACATATGATCCAGGAGTGCATGTGGGCACCGCGACCAGTCAAACTGAAGCTCATGGAACGAGCTATGATCTGGCAGGTGGAGGTGTCCGAACTGACATGCGGATCGAAAGTTAAGTCCGTTTGAAGACAAGTTTGACGGGACATCGGTGACGGAAATGGGGTTTCGGAGGCCTTCAGAGGGTTTTTTGGGTCAAAAACATGATAGAAGCTTTCTTTTGTTGATTTTGTGCATAGCTCTCTTCACTGGCTTTGATTTGATATGTGGTAGAGCCCAAACGGACACCCGGAGCGAAAGTTATGGTCTTTTGAAGTTGGAGAACTTTTTTCAACATTCTTATAACACTAATATCTTTTGTACCTTAGACCGTCTCATGGTTTTGATTATATTTGCCGATATATCTCTTCATGATCTTCGATTTCACTGGTCTTGGCGCTCCAACGGACACCCGGATCAAAAGTTATGGTTGTTTTAGTGATTTCGGGGTTTCTCATGTTTTTTTTATTTTTTCCTTTCATTTCGCGGCGGTTTTACCGAAACCGCTGAGAAAAAACCACCTCTAAATGGCTTTTTCTTGTAGTGTTGGGTTATTTTTTGTTAAAATTTTATAGGTAACACTTAAGTTGCTTGGTCATTGTATGTTTTACGTTAAACACGTGATTCTAAGGAGAAACTCTATGAGGTTGTTGGAATCTAGGACATGCCCACGGTCTATGGATGTTTACAAAAAAACCATGAACATTTCTGCAGAGGGTTCCAGTTTGGTATTTCATGGTTGTAACATAGTTAAAAAATAGTATGGAAAACCCATGTGGGGGGTTTTTTTATTGGAAGGCTCTAACTGCACAGTTGCTGCATGGTTTGTTAAACCATAAGACCAAACCATATGGCTACCTGGAATTTCATTAAAATTGAAAAATTACCAAAATTACCCCTTGGAAAATTTTGGTTCACCCCTCCCCTATTCCTCTATTGATTTTTTTAGACCAATCGAATATATGCCAATCTTTTTACTTATTCAATCTATATATTTGGGGAGTTTAATGTGGGATTCTTCAGCGATTAAGGTGAGTTTTTTCTTAATAATCCTTCCCTTTCTCCCTTTAATTGGTTTTTTCTAATTTCAAATGTATGGTTTTATGGATTTTGATATAATTACACTATATCATGGTGTAACGATAAAAGTATGATGGGTATTTTGGTTTCCTTGTGTTGATTAGATTTGAAAATGCCTTCTACAAGACATTTCTTGGCATTTCATTAAGGTATGAGACCAAAGTGATTTTTCTTGGATTTTCTATCAAATTATTTTTAAATTAAACTATAAAATGGTGTCACTTATTAGGTATTTAGAATATAATATGGTCAATGGTATGCTATGAGTGTTTTTAATGATTTGTTTCTTGGTTCCGCTGCAACAAGATCTTCTGTTAGGCTTTCATTGGTTATGTTGAGTTGAAATTTAAATAATTAATTAATTATTATTGTTATAATTAATTAATTATTGTTTACATGGTGTGATTATTAGAGATAGGGTGGTTAAAAATATTTTTTTTAGACATCAAGTATTTTTTATAGGGCTTTGGTAGCCTTCGAAGGGTCATCGATCCTTGAGAATGTTTGGTAATGCTTCGTTAATAAGGTAGGTGGTTTATGAAACAATTTCTGTAGTCTTGAAATTTATTTTGTATGTAGTATGTGAAATAGTTATATTATGTTTTTTTTTATTTTATGACATAAAAAATAGTTTTATATCCAAATTGATGCCTTAGACCATCTGTGGATCTCATCGGGTAAATTGGTAATTATGAGAGTGAATATGCATCCACCCCTAGGGTGTGCCAAATCCAAAAAGTTTTAAAGTGAGACTAAAAATGGTGAATTAGGTGGGTTATTGGATTAACTCGATTATTAATGTGGTTGGATTGATATCTTGTGTAGAGGGATATTTATTATAACCAAGTCATACAAGTTTTATGAAATTTAAATTTTATGAAATGCAATATTCTTATGTTCTAAGATTTTATGAAATTCTTATGGGGATTTTTGAAATGGTTTTAATGGTGAAAATTTTATTTCGATATGGGGTTTGTTTTAAATGGTTTATTGTTGAAAAATGAGGTTTTAATATCCAACAGATTTAAAATGTTAATTTGAACTGAATTTCAAAAGTTGATATGAATTGGGTGTGTGGTTTCCTCTTTGTGAAAATGCCTTAATGGAAAATTTAATGGTTTTGGTGGAAATGAAGGCTCTGGAATTGTTTTGGATGTTAAATAATAAGACCCTTGTTTTTGGGGTGGCTTTGAAATATTTTAAAATGGATGTGTGATATCTATCATCTTCCAAAGCATGTTCAAAATAGTGTTTTTGATAAGTGAAAGGGCTTTCCATACTAATCCATATCATAGTGTTGAAGGCTTGTTGGGACCGTGGTATATAATGAAGGTTGTAATTTTTCCTTCATGGTTTTGTAATGATTTTTAAAGTTCAATGTGTTTAACCCCGAAAATTGGTAAATTATGGGGTGTTTTAGATTTTAGATTAATCTTATCGACACCAGTGGTATTTAATGTGGTTTCAAATGTTGGAAATGAAACCCTGAATCTATAGGGTAGGATGTTTTACATGACGCTCCCCATATAAGGTGTTATATGGTGATAGAATCTTGGGGCGTCTCAGACAACATTTCCTGAGTAGTGATTTCTATCAGCTTGAACTTCTCCCTAAAGTGATTCTGTTCATGCTTCACATGTTGAAGCTCAGATTGGGCTTGGTCCAGAGCAAAACCCAAAGATGCTACATCCTTCCCAAGCATTGACAGATGGGCTTTGTACGGCCCGAGTCTACTAGATGAGACCATCGACTCCTCTTTCTATATTAATTAACCAAGATCACTTGTATTTATAAACAATAATTGTAACGTTAAGAGTTTATCTTCCAACAGTCATATTGACCAACGATCATATAACAGTTGAAACCCAATGGTCTCATTTAATTATAATCACTTCATTAATTAAAGGATATAGTAATGTTGTGTATTAAATAAGACACAAATTTAGGAAATAAATATTATTAAAAAGTTCAGTTCGTTACATTCCTCCCCCCTTAGGAAATTTTTTCCCTATAATTTTAACTCATACCCTAAGAAGAGAAAAGGTGTAGTTACTTCTGTCTCATAGACTCCTTTGGTTCCCATGTGGCTTCTTCACATTTGTGGTTCCTCCACAACACCTTAACAAGGTGGGTCATCTTGTTGCGTAGAACCCTATCTCTATGATCAAAGATCTCCACTGGATGCTTTTCATAAGAGAGGTCATGTTCTAGTTGTACCACCTCTGGATTTATTACATGTGAAGGGTCAGGTATGTACTTCCTCAAAAGTTATACATGGAAGACATCCTGAACTTGTGCTAGATTTGGAGGAAGTGCAAGTCGATAGGCCACTACTCCTATGCGATAAAGTATTTATTAGGGGCCAATGTACCTAGGGTTGAGCTTACATTTCTTCCCAAAACTCATGACTCTCTTACAAGGTGAAATCTAAAGAAATAATTTATCACCAACATCAAACTTCAAGTCCCTTCAATGGTTCTTGGCATAACTATTTTGCTGATTCTGTGTAGCCTTAATGTGTTTTTGGATAGCATGGACTTTTTCTATCATCTCTTGCACAATATTAGGCCCAAGAATATTTCTATCACCATCTTCATCCCAAAAATTAGGAGTTCTACATCTCTTCCCATATAGAGCTTCATAGGGTGTCATTTTAATGCTTGTGTGGAAGTTATTGTTGTAAGAGAACTCAACTAAAGGGAGATGTTGATCCCATCTACATTTAAATTCCATTGAGCATGTTCTTATCATGTCCTCATGTTTTTGAATAGTTCTTTCAGATTGGCAATCAGTTTGGGGGTGATAGGCCATACTAAAATTCAATTTAGTGCTGAGAGAATATTGAAGACTTCTCCAGAATTTTGATGTGAACCTTGGATCATGATCAAATATGATAGAAAGTGTAACTCCATACAGCCTTACTACTTCCTTCACATAAATCCTGGCAAGTCGATCAAGAGATAAATCTTCCCAAATAGAGATAAAATGGATAGTATTAGTGAGATAGTCCACAATAACCCATATCGCATTGTTTCCTTTTAGAGTTCTCGAGAGACTAGTGACAAAGTCCATAGTAATATTTTCCCACTTCCATGATGGTATGGGTAGTGGTTTTAATACCCCTTTAGGAATTTTTCTCTATTCATTAACATGCTAACATACCAGGCACCTTGAAGTGTTTTCAGAAATCTCCATTTTCATATTAACCCACAAATAATGATCATGAAGGTCTCTATACATTTTTGTGCTTCTAGGATGTATAGAGAAAGTAGAGTTATGAGGTTCATTCATTATATCCTTCTTTATTTCTGCAATAGATGGAACACATAGTCTTGTACAAAATTTCAGTACACATTCTTGATCAATATTGAACTTAGGAAACTTCCCATCCTTCATAGCCTCAAAGTTATTTTGTAAAAAAAGATCTTTTTTCTAATATTTCTTGATCTTCTCTAGTAATGACGGTTGAGAAATCATTTGGGTTAAGGCTGATGATGTCCCTTCCCTTATAATTCCCATGTTCATCTTTATGATGTCAGTGATCAAATGATCTCTTTGAATCCTCGTCATGGAAAGAGCAATTGGGTCTTTCCTACTTAATGCAACATCAACGTTTTTTACTCTTCTAGTATGATAATGAATTGAACAATAATATTCTTTGAGAATTTCCAACCATCACTTTTGTCTCATGTTCAATTCCTTTTGTGTGAAAATATACTTCAAACTTTGATGGTCATGTTTATATAACATTTCTCCCCATAAAGATAGTGCCTCCATATTTTCAAAGCAAAAACAACCATATCCAGCTCCAGATCATGCGTAGGATAGTTCTGCTCATGAGTCTTCAACTATTGAGATGCATAAGCAATGACTTTTTCATTTTTAATAAGGACGCACCCAATCCCTTTTAGATATGAATCGCTAAAAATAATGAATCCTTTTCCACTTGAGGGAAGAATTAACATGGGTGTATTAATCAATCTATTCTTTAGCTCTTGGAAACATTCTTCATACTCCTTTTTCCATATGAACTTGACCCCTTTTCGAGTTAACTTGGTTATTGGATTAGAAAGTTGTGAAAAAAATTTCACAAACCTCCTATAATATCCCACTAATCCAAGGAAACTACAAATCTCAGTTATTGTTGTAGGATGAGGCCACTCCTCTACAACTTTTATCTTTGCAGGGTCAATTGTGATTCCTTCATTGGTTATAGTGTTCCCCAAGAAAGAAAATTATTGTAACTAGAATTTACATTTTCTGAACTTCCCAAAAAGCCTCTCCTTCCATAGAGTTTGTAAAATAACCCTTATATGGTCTTCATTCTGCTCGTGACTTTTGGAATATATCAGAATATCATCAATAAAAACTACCACAAAGTTATCAAGGTGGTCCTTAAAGAATCTATTCATCAAATCCATATAAATAGAATGCGAATTAGTTAATATAAATGGAATAAAAACAAACTCATAATGCCCATATCTTGATCAGAAGGCAGTTTTCAGAATATCTTCTTTCTTCACCCTCAATTGATGATAACCATATAGAAGATCAATCTTAGAGGAGAATTGATCCCCATGAAGTTGGTCGAATAAGTCATCAATTTTTTGAAAAGGGTATTTGTTCTTCACTATGATCCCATTAAGTTATCTATAATCAATGCATAGCTGCATCGATCCATCCTTCTTCTTCACAAAGAGAACTGGTGCTCCCCAAGGAGACACACTCGGTCAGATAAAACCCTTCTCCAAAAAATTTTGGAGTTGTTTCTTTAACTCCTCCAACTCCACATTTTCCATCCTATACTGGGTCTTTGATATTTTATGGGATCTAGGTACAAGTTCAACGGAGAAATCTACCTCTCTTTCTGGGGGAGGTCTGGGTAACTCCTTAAGAAATACGTCAATGTATTCCGGGAAGATGGGGAAATTTTCTATCCTCAAACTCTCATTTCCTTCTTCTTCACTGATCAACTCCATAAATAAGGATATAGGAGGTTCTTCTAGACAAAGATCAGGTTGATATATCTCTACTTGTAAAATAACTATAGGTTTTCCATTCAGGACTACTGAGATTTCCATGCTTCTGCATTTGATCTTAGCATTGTACTTTGAGAGCCAGTCCATTCCTAGTATAATGTTAAATTCCAGAATGGGAGAGACTACTAGATTTGTGATAAGATTTTTCTCACTAAATTAAATACTAGAGTTTCTAAACACTGACAATTCTTGGATAATCCCTCCATGAGTCTTGACTGATAACTTTACATTTAGAAAATCGGGGGTTGATTCTAAATTCTTTGCAAACTTGGAGGAAATAAACGAATGTGTAGAAAAATAATCAAACAAAGTACTTTCTATCTTTGAGAGAACGACAAGAGTACCTTCCACCACATTATTTGGTGCTTCATCTTTATCCATAGTGATTGAAAAAGTATGACCTTATTCCCTTGGTTGTTGCTAAGGATGATGGTGGTTCCCCTCCACTGCCCTCATATTTGAAAAGTTATTGGAAAAGTACCCATGTTTTCAACACTTATATCATTGGACATAAGGTAGGGCCTACACTATCTTCCATTTTCCACTAGTGTTGGGAATTTGAGGCTTCATCTCACCATGACAATTCCACGTGATATGGCCATCTATTCCACACTTGTAGCACTTCCCGCTCCTGAGCAATTTGTTCCCTCAGTGCTTCTTCCCACATTTATTACACATGGGACGTTGCACTTTATTGCCACCTATTCCCTGATCAAAGATCCTCCCTAATCTTTTCTCCATCAATCCCTTCTTTTCATTGGATTTATGATACCATTATGTCTCACCAAACTTCAGTTCAACTTTCATCACACTCCATACAATCTCCTCATAGCTATCATAGTCTCGGTTGGCTAGATTCTTCCGAAGATAAGGTCTCATTTGAAAAAAGAATCTATCAAACTTACCATTTGGATCCATGAAAAATCTAGAGGTATATTAGGAAAGTCTGGTGAAGTTCATCTCGTAGCTTCCCACAGATTCATTCTCTTTCTACTTCAGCTCGAGAAACTCGTTATCCATTATTTTTCTCATGGAATGAGGGAAATACTTACTAAATAAGATCCCTCTTAACGCTTCCCACTCCATAGATTCAACTTCCACTCTTGTAATCGTGTTTTTAATCAATTCCCACTACTTATCAGTTTCTCCCTCTTAGTGATAGACATCCAGGGTTACCTTCTCTTGCTCTGAACAACATAGCACAGAAAAGATCTTCTCTATAGAGCTGATCCACTGTTTAGAAATAAATAGGTCGGTCAATCCACTGAAGGTTGGTGGCCATTAACGCATAAAGTACTCAAAATAATTTTGTTCCCTTCATGGTGATATCAGTCTCTCAGCTTGATTCAAGTTATTTACCATAACTTGAGTCTGTTGGTTCATAATTTTCATGAAAGGTTCCATTCCGGATTCCATTGGAGGGTCATCAATGCATGGTCCATTACGGTCACCATTTGCACAGATCCTCCTATTGACCGCCATTTTCTAAAAGAATAAAATATTAGTGGGAAAATTATTTAATTTTCGAATCTTTTAACTATAAAGGATTGTATGTCTTAAAACTTCATGCTTTAAACAATTACATTTCTCTATAAATCTTTCATAATGATTAATAAAAAGCTTATGATTAACCAAACATATCCCCCAGGAGTGCTGTAACCAAGAGTACCGAAAGGCCCATTATCGTGTACTGGGATACCCTATGTCAATCCCGAAACTCATGGTCAGAGTTTTCACTCTTTGATACATCTGTGCCAGAGCTGCCTCTACCTGCTCGTACCCAGATAGGGATATATTCACTTGATAAACCACTTACTCAATACTCACCAAAATACCAGGAAGTTTTTTTATATTTAAAATTTTCTATAGGGTTATTCAAAAAGTTTTCATATCCTAATTTCCATAAAAAATTAAACTATCATTTGATACCAACTATGGCATCCTGCCATTTTTATTACATAACTTTTCATTACATTTTATAAATAGAGGATATTTAAAGTCTAATGTATTGGAAATCAGGAACAATAAAACATGAAAACTTAAAAAACAATTTTAAATACCCCTGAAATTATTCTTGAAAAGTTCCTCCTATGTACAATTACTACATCTAATAACCTGGAGACATAAATCAAAGGAAAGGATGAGCTGAATTCCTAGTAAGGAAAGCAATGGAATTAGTTTACTTGTGATATAAATAAGAACTTGATGAAAACCATAAGACGTGAGCAATGGAAAAATAGTCATATAATAATAAAAATAACATGAATCAAAATAAGAATATGGTACTATAACATTTAATTTAGACATTAATGAACATATCACCAAGGTTCATCCCCAAGGTGTCATAAAAATTGTCAAGGTTATTCACCAAGGTATCGTGAAACTTGTCATCTCTAGAGATTAAGTTTATTACCCAATGAATTAGAGAGATATCAGGTCATACACTTAATATGTATTTATATTCATGTGAGACACACATATCATAATCAAACATTTCATAAATAACCCATAGAGAGTAAAATTAATGGGTTTCACTTTAGAATCGTGACATTTTAAAAGTGCTTAGAAACAAGATTGTTATGTGTTTTATAACCCTTGGGAAAGGAAATAGGGTTTATTGAATGTAATTTTTTTAATAAAATAGATCAATTTTATGTCTTGATGAATTCTTATAGAAATGAAATTATATTTGGGTATTCAGATAAATAAAACAAGATAATTTCTTAAGAAAAAGAGAGGGATATTTTGAGACAAAATTTCTATAGCATAACGACTATATAACATGGTTTTAGAAAATAATAAAAAAAGAGGGGACAAAGGTCTCAAATAAATAAATGAATAATTTAAATTAGAGGTATAGTATAAAAATAAATAATATCTTGGTGTGTAATGACACACCACATGAAAAGGAAACTTGAAAGAAAAGAGAAAATGAGATTTCTTTTACGAAAATTTGGGAGCCTAACAGCGTCACTTAAAAAATCATAAAATAACTTAATGAGAGAAGAAAGGGTCTCTCATAATTTTGAAATGAAATTTAAATTAATAAGAATATATAATAACATACCCCCACATAAGAATATGGAAACTGGAAGACATAACTTAAAGGAAATCATGACTAAAAGTGAAGGGTGGAAGGTTCCCTTACCTTGAAGAGTGAATTAGAAATCTAGATAGTTGGGACCTTGGGGGGCTTGAGGGAACCTTGGGAGGAATCCTTGGGAGGTAAAAATACTATAACTTAGTTTAGGAGGATTTTTTAATGAATTTAATGAGGGAATGGCTTGGTATTTATAGCAAAAGTGAGGGAATATTTAATTAATTTCCAAGGGACAACTCGTCGGTGGTTTTTGCAAAACCATGGGCTTTCCCATGGTATTTGACCATGGTATTGGACACTTAGGACACCTCATAAAATATATTACTATTCACAAGTCTACCATATTTATTAAATCATTATTAAATCATTAATGATGTCATTAAACACCTGAAACTCAAAACTATTTTTTTACTATTCACTGAAAATTAAACTATTTCAGAAAAATCCCAAAAATTCACCCTAAACTAATATCAATGATATGAATTCAAAAATTAACTCCATTTAATGAAAATAATTTTCTAATTATTTTTAATTTAATTTTTAAATAAAATTATTATTTATTCAAAAAAACAACTCTAAAACTATAACTTGTTTTGAAACACCATGAAAAAGTAATCAAGGTCCCATAAAATTATTATATAACCATAAGACAATAAATTAAAAATTTATGATTAAATTTTATGAAAATAAATTTTCATTTTAAATTATTAAATTAATTATAAAATTTTATTTTAAAATATTTATGACATACAAAAATATCAAAACTTATACTATGATATTTTTTTCATTTTTAAGATGTCTAAAATGTATTTATACATTAATGGGTGAAGTATATATTTTTTTTGGCTGATTTACTATTCATTACTATTCATAAGGTTATGTTACTATTCATACTTTACTATTCACTAAAAATCAAGTTGATCTTATTAGACTCTAAATTTATTTCTAATCACAACTCTAGAAGACCATTTTTTGAAAATTATTTCACATTATTAATTATTTGAAGTATACAAAAATATTTTAAATTACCCCTTTTTCCAAAATTCATCAATAATATGGAACTTAATCCTACATTTATCCAGACATTTGAAATTCATAAATTTAACATAATAAGAAATAAAAATTTTATTTATACAAAAGGATTACAAAACATAACTAAGGTATTGTTACATAGCCCCTTATAACACCTGCATAGGACCAAAGTGTAAGGTGTGCTATGGTGATGGAATCTTGGGGAGGCTCGGACAACATTGCTCGAGTGGTGATTTCTATCAACTTGAACTTCTCCCTCAGGTGATTCTGTTCAAGCTTCACATATTGAAGCTCATCTTAGGCTTGGTCCAGAGTAAATACCAGAGAAGCTACCTCCTTTCCATGCTCTAATAGATGGGCTTCGTACGGACCGAGTCTATTGGATGAGGCCATCGAATCCTCTTTCTGTATTAATTAACCAAGATCACTTGTATTTATAAACAATAATTGTAATGTTAAGAGTTTATCTTCCAATGGTCATATAATAGTCTAAACCCAACAGCCTCATTTAATTATACTCACTTCATTAATTAAAAGATATAGTACTATTGAGTATAAAATAACACACAAATTCAGGAAATAAATTTTATTAAAAAGTTCGGGTCGTTACGAGCTACTCAGTCAATTCCTTCCCGTTCAGCAGCCTCAATAGTAAGGGGTCAGGGCACCACTTATAGTACTTTATTGGGTCATTGGAGGGTGACTATTATAGGAAAAAGGTTTAATATGAATAAATGTATTACAATTTTTTTATACAACTAACTATTTTTTCCTAAAAGATGGAAATAATGATACTGTGGAGAAAAATGTGAAAGGTGTAGATTTATGGAATCTGATTAGACAATAGATAGTTGTCTCATTTTATTCTTATTGGGTCCCTATGTATGACACTGTAGGATTACATTTCCATATTCTGGGCCAGCTAGAGGTAGAGCCAGTTACCCTACCCATTACGTACGATAATTGGAGGCATATTCCTTTATCTTGGAAAAAAAACTTTTGATTCAAAAATAAAGGTAATTTTAATACATTATAGTGTAATTGAATTTCATTATGTTATTAAATGTTAATAATTTCAAAATCAATCTCTTTTTACAGATGTTTTCCACTTTACCATTGCTGATATCCTAGCATGAAAGTGGACGTCAAAAATTTTGGGCAAGAAATGGAAAGATTATAAATGGATATTATGGAATGAAGTCAACAATACTTTGTTTAGCACCTGAAAAATATGTTATGAGGTACCCAATTGGGTACATAAAGAGTAATGTAATGTTTTTATTGATAGGAATTGTGATGAGAAACACATGGTACTTAAATATATATTATTATATTAATCTCATTTTACATTTATGAATCTATATTAAAAGGAGAAGAAATAGCATAAATTACTATTAAATTTCATTTTATTTATTTGAGGATATTTCAAGGAATAATATATCAAACCGGGATAAGAAAATCATTCATCACACTGTGGGGTCAAAAAGGTTTTCAAGAATTCTATCAACTCTGGTACTAATTTTATTAGTTTAAATATTTATTAGCCAATATTATCATGTTAATATATTAAATTGTTGATTTATCTATTTTTAATATAGTCACAGAGTTTAGGCCACCCAACATTCTGAACAGAAGTGTGGTTGGATTTTCATAAAAAAAATTGTTGGGAGTTTTGTTAATGATCCTACAAAATAAGTTGGGGTATGAATTCATTTCTCATAATAATAACTTATTATCGGTTGTTTATATGTTAATATATATTGCTTCTAATATAACTGATATTTGATTTATAGGTTAAAATTAATTAACTATGGGATTCCAATCCCATGTAGTCCTACATATTCTCTGAGGATGACATAGTTGGAAAAGTCCTTGGGGAGGAGAATCATGGTCGAGTGCACAAGATGGGTTTGGGAATAGTACCATCTGAGGTCTTTGGTAGGGAAACGGGGATTGAAAGTGCATCAACTCTTGGTTTTAGTATCTCCCTACCCCAAGATGATCATAGAAAGATTGATTCTATGAAAAACACAATTTAGGAATACGGGGATGAGATATCCATTTTGAAGAAAGTGTTGTTTGATTTGTATTAGAATATGACCAGATCTGTCCCTGGGGATTTTGCAGTGATGACTGGTGGTGAGAAGGTAAATCACACAACTTAAAAATCATTTAGTTTATAAACATTTTTTGATTTTAATTTTAAATATAAATATTTAATGTTGAATTTTCAATATAATTGTCTTACAGGTTCCGGTAGTAGGTGGTAGAGATGGAGATGGAGAGGGTGACGATAAGAGTTAATCATTGGGAAATTATTAGTGGTGAGGGTTTGTTGATGTGAAATGTATGTATTTTTTGTCTTTTTCATATATTTTAGATGGTATTGGCACAACAGGTTCCCTATGTATGTGTTTTATAATCTTGTGTCTATATGTTGTGTTTCAACCGGCTATGGAGATTGAAATTTCTTTATGATCATATATGATGTTTAGTTTATTGTCTATTTTACATATAGGTTGATGTAATTATTATATTCTACTATTTACCACTTTTTTTCATGGTGTCATACTAAGTATGTTTATACTTACATCTTCATGGGACTTTGATGTATGATTTTTTTCTTATGCAGACAATTGGTAGATTGGTGGTGTCCTTAGTGGACCTAGTATATATGGAACATAGAATTAAGTAGAGGCACTAACCATGTTTGCTGGTTAGACATAGGGATCTTGAGTTAGGAACTCCTATTCCTTTTACTTTCAATTGTTTCTAGATTGGGACCTACTTTCTATCTTCTTGGTTTGGCATGTATTTTAACCTTTTCCTTTCCTAAATATTTATCTATCTCATTCTGATGTATTTCCTAGAGGTTGCTACATGATTTTTTACCCCATAGAGGTTTTATTTTATTATAACTATTCACTATTTCATGGAGTTGAGTGTGTGTGTGTGTGTTCACATATAATAGGATAAATCCTCCCACTTTAGTGATATTCTTATTACATTCTTGTCACTAGCCCTCCACCTATTGGGGGTGAACATGTGGCATCACTCTCAGCTTACCGGTGTCCCAAGTAGGGGCCCTATAGGTCCATTCATGACACAAAACTCCACAGTTTTCTCCAATACCATAATCTCTATATAACCCCAACCATTATAGGAAATTCAATACCCTTTTCCAAATCTCACATCATGACCCACTCCTACTGACCAAGGATTGTTATATGTTATCTATCACAAAACTAAGGTCATATATCACTTATGCATACAATGATATATCTATCCTATAATAAATAAGGTAACCCTTATTTATCCAAACCTTTATTCGATTATTATCCTCTTGTTTTTCCTTATTGGTTAGATCTCAATCTTGATGTGTTGGGTGATCTTTCTTTTGGGATATTTTTGTGCTCTATTTGTGCATGAACCCTATTTTTTGGGCTTTGTTTTGTTGGTCTTGGAAAGGCCATGGAGATGTAATTGTGTAACTCGGACAATATAGATTCTTGTTAGACTTGGCACATAGAGGAATTAATGTAGTTTTTCATGATCTCATCAAGGGGTGGGATCAGTTTTGGAAGTCCTAGGATTACATAAAGTATTTACCCATTGTATAAATTTAAGTCATTTTTAATCCTCTCTTGTGGAAGTTTAGATCATTTATGGATATTTAGGGTGATTTTTCTTTTGTATAATCATTTCTTATTTTTTTTGAATCATAAATGTCTATTTTGATGAAACTGGTATTCATGATGGATGGTATCATATTGAGAATTATTTCTTTATTATTAAATTAAATTATCTTGTTTGTAATTTTGGTGGAGTTAGTATTAACATTTGAATCCTTGTTTTAATGAAAGTACATTGATTCTTTATAGATGATTTTAAATGTATTCAATATATGTTTTCCTTGGAAATTTGTTGCACAATAGTTTAAAGAATCAATGTACTTTCAATGAGAAATGTATTGAGAAATGTATTGATTCTTTCAATGTATTGGGAAATGTATTATTGATTCTTTCAATGTGTTTATTATTTTAATGTATTTGTGTATTATTGATTATTTTAATGTGTTTTGTCTTGTTTGATTCTTTCAATGTATTGAGAGATTTATTATTTATTTTAATGTGTTGTTTTACTTTGTCAATGTATTGATTCTTTATGTTTTGGTGAGAATCAATGTACATTAATTCTTTAGTTTTAACATGTGTTGTTTTATGTGTTGTTTTCCTTGTACACTGATGATATATTTGAAGATCTGGTAAAATTTTCATTCTTATTCTTGTGTTGTTCTATCTATAGGTTCTAGGACTACAGAATCTACAACTTTCTTTTTGTAATTCATGATTTAGTGGTTTTTTAAACCACCGCTAGATATAGTTCTTATTTTTTCTAGAGGTTTAAACCACCCCTATATTATGGTATTTTTGGGGGAGATGGTTAAAATCACCTCTAAATATGAGAAATTTTTATTTATCAGCAACTTTATCCATTTTAGTGGTGTTTTTTTTGTTAAAAAACATCAAAATTTAGCGGCAGTTAAAAACCGCATTTAGATTCTCGATTTTATTTTAAACAAAAACGATCACTAAAATTGAGAAAATGGCTGCAAAATATGTGTTCTATGAAACTTTCCATATATCGCCAACAAATGGAAGGAACTTCCATGTGTTGAATGCTAACACCAATTTTAGCGACGGTTTTTTGAAACCGTCTTAGAACTATGTAGAAGCTATTTAAACCGCTGTGATATAAAAAACCGCCGCTAAATAGAGATTTTTTTTAGTGAAAGAACATCAATCCAAGTCCTTGGAAACCTATAATTTTTACCATAATAAGTGTTCATGATGCACCAATCTTATATGCATCACATATTCTGACACATTACTAAGTCTACATTCTACCAAATCATAAATAGTAAAACAATTGTATTGTAAATCGACTGATACAAATTTGTAATGTCCCGACCCAAGAGCCACTGAACTGGTTCCCCAACATGGTTTTCTACATCACCTCAGGCATGCCTCCCTCATATTCCAAAGGATTTCAACTAGAAATGGGTTTATATGATGGTACTATGAGGATAATATACCCCAATATTAGAGTGCTAAATAAAAAAACCAATCATGATACACATGGAATCATCCACGAATAAATAGACATCAACATATCAAAATATACTAGAAATAGAATCTGAAGAATATGAATGTGACTAGACCACTAAAGTAATATAGTAAAGGTCCAAATAGTCACATAATACATACAACACTGATCACCCACTAGGAAGATCCTATATATAAAATAGAAAAATAGAATATAAGTACACTATGAACTACTGCAACCCTGAGCTAAATCTCATCCAATCATCTAATACCAACCAATCCATCATGTGTTATTTGGTAAAACTGAACATGGGCCTCAGATTAACTTGTGCTTGTAATAAACATGTAACAACTCCTCAAGTACCAATGTGGAGTGTCAAACCAAGAAGAGTGTGAGTAAAACTCAGTAGGTCGCAACCAATAGTGTCTAATGAAATTACCATTAAAAGTAATAGTGTGTGCAGATAAATAGTGGGATGAATGAAAAGTGTTGAAAAAAAGTTACATCAAAGAAAACAACTGTTTATTTAGTAATCCATTAGCCCTAAGGTTCTAAAGAGACACCTTTTCCCACCAAACTTAATTGACCCAAGTTGGTTTTCTAAGTCATAAAACATAGGGTAAAACATACTTTAATCCATAATGGATATTATCCATATCCAAAGTTTTTTCTTGGAACCTAATTTGTGTATCAAACTCAATCGTGCTCAAAACATTGTTACATTACCTATACCATGCCTAAATCTATCGGTACTAGTATAGAGCATCATTTTTGAAATTCTAATTATACAACATCACAATATTTTCTAGAAATAATCCTAACATATAAACTATGGAAGAAAAGTTTCAATCCTCTACCCATTCCATTTGGTATACCAACATGCCTAGAGAATTAGTTTGGAACTTAACCCATAGAGTATACTATCAATTCCTAGAGATTCATTTTGACACCTAGACCATATAGTGTACCACATTTTCCTAGAGCATCAGTCTAACACTTAACTCATATAAATTTAATATAGGTTCTCAAAGTATCAGTCTTTCATATAAACCATTACATCATTTCTCAGTCACTAAGTTTACACATCTTGACCATTCATAAGATTCTAAAACCATAAAAAACCTTTTTAAATATCTATCATTTAACAATGTCCCAATGATCGTTTAACACTGTGACAAGGAAAAATCCTTCATTTCTATAAAAAATCATTAAAAGATTCATTATTTAATTTCACCAATGGGGTAACTACACAACCATTTCATATTAATATTTGAAATTCATTTATAAACCCCTTTCATAAAATCACATGGATTTCAACACCTCGTTCTCTAATAAGAACCCTTTCAAAACATATCTTCCCCCTTTGACACCCAAAATCATGTCAAAACCAAAATCACATGGGAAAATAATTTTAAAATCCTCATAGGTATTTCATAAGATATTAACACATAAGAAGTTTCCAATTCATTTTTTATACATATTATAAAACATTTATCCTCAGGTCCAAATGAGTATCCTTTAACTATTAAATCAAGTCAACCAATTATATTAATAGGGTTAAGCTTATAACCCTTTTAATTTACCATTTACAACCCCATTTTACCATTTCCAAGAAAAAGCACAGCCCAATGGTGGTCATGAGTTTTTTCTTATAAACAACAAAGAAACTAACAAGGTGTGTGGAAGTTATATAGTATCAATTTAAATCCTAAGGTCATTCACTATAAACAACAAAATTAACCACACCACACATATGATTTTATGAAAATACTACATACACATGTAAATAAATTAACATGACTATGGGTAAATATCTTAGACTGACTACCTCATTAAATATGTTTTCTATAACATTTCCAAAGTCTAGATGCCTTGTCAAGGCTCGTTCAAGCCTCATCCAAACTCCTCAACATCCAAATGATATCATATAAAATACACAATCTATAACCTCAATCTAAGAAAAAATAATTAATTAATTATAAATATTATAATTAATCAATGCATTAATCCCCAACTAAGAATAATGCCAGAAAAATTCACCGGTAGATCACCACCTATACTAACTCTATGAAACAGCTATGTGTAGTCCACAAAAAACTCCCAACACCACTCTCGAACAAAGTTCTAAGATGAAATACAATTTAAAAATAATAATTAGATAAATTTGTTTGGTTAAACATAGGAAAATTCACCATGAACACATACCTTAAAGAAACACCTAAAAATTGAAGTGCAAAAGTCATCTCAGGATCTCCTCTATGCAAGATAATGAAAATCCTCATGATAACAAGATTATTACACCATGAACCGATATATCCATAATTAAAATCTAAACTAGAGAACCTCAAAATTAGAGAGAGGGAATGGGAATAAGAAATTAAGTCACCATAGGAGATTAATTCACCTAAAATTCCAAATAATTTCCATGAATACAAACCAAATTGAGGGTTTTTTATCACCCCTAGTCTACAATTTCGAAATTTTAGAGGAAGGGGTTGGGTGTCTAAAAACCCCTGAGAATGTATTTTGTTCATTTCCCCCTTTTAATGAAATTTTGGGAAGATGCATGGTTTGGTCACATGGTTAGCCACACTGTTAGAAAAATCATGTGTCTACTGTGTGTATCCCACTATCCAACACCAACACCCCTTATAAGATTTGGTCACATGGTTTTCTAAAAATGCACCAACTATATAAAACCACACTAGACCCATTTGCAACAAGGTGCATGATTTTTCTAAAACCTTTTTCAGATTAGGCATTGAATCTTAGGATCACCACAACCTCATAAGGTTTCTCCTTTAGTTAAATTGATTTACCCTAAAGCATACTCAAACAATTAAAATTAATCATGCTCAATTAAAAATGAACTAAAAGCACATGTGTCACATGATTTCTCCTAAACCATGCACACCAAATCTTGTTCCCTATCCAAAAAACTCCAGAACTCCCGAAATATAACTCAAGGATCATAAGGCTCATTCGAGAACTCGATCTACATTATGAGCTACATTCCTTATCTACAAACAATTCCTAGATGCATTCCAAATCTCATAATCCCATTCTATGTCTCTATTCAAAATTTGAAAAAACCAATAAATGAAAATTCAAATTCTTGTTGAAATTTTCAACTTGTTCAGACATAGGATCTTACAATATCTCCATGTTTCTAAATTCATGGTGTTACAATAACATGGTACATACTATATATTTTTAATCATTTGAAACTATTCAAAGTGATATAGTTTCTGTTCATGGTTTTGAAATTTTGTAGGTAAACCATGCATGCCTTCAGTTTCATGTTTTTTATTTATTTTGTTGTTTCCCATCTTAGAGATGGATTTTTTGGATTCATTATAAATTTTTATTATATAATAGGGTTGTATATTATTTTAAATAGTAATTCTATTTCTGGAAAGTAATTTATTCTTGGAAAAACTTGGTTAAGAGTTTTTTGGATTTTAATGAATGATGTTTATTCTGATTTTGAAATTAAACTTAGATAATTATGGATAAGGAATATATGGGTTATGCCTTATGATAAAAGTGGGTTAACTCTATTGGTTTTAAGTTGGTTTTTTAAGGATTAATATGAGATATTATGAAGAATCCTTGGATTTTTTGAATGTTTTTTATATATTCTGTTAGTAACTTTTGTGAAGGATTGGAAAAAATTATAGTATTTGAGACTATTTTTTAGACAAATTATAGTGTTTGAGTTTTCCTAAAGATTATTTGAGAAGGTTAGAGAATAATTTTAAGATTCACCTAGTTTGTACATAATATATTTGTTATAGAAGAATTAGAAAAGGCAATATATATCATCAACTAAATCAAAAATTGGAAAATTACTAGAATAAATACACTATGAAATATAACATCAACCTGATGATACATAATATTTTTTATAAAATATATAAGAAGTAAGTATAAGGTATTACTGATAAATTTAAGTTCTATATAATCATATGTAAGAAAAAATCTATTTTTCCAAAGGATATGTGTAGTACCCCAAGATTTTATATATATTTATTTTGAAATAAACTTGTATTATTTGATAGCTTGAGTTACATGCAACTACAAGTCTAAATGAACATGTGACATAGTGTACCTTTATAACCAAGTCATGGGATTAGAGGGTATGAATAGTTTAACCAATTTAGAAAATATATAAATATTTTTTTCCTAAATTTAAATTTATTGATTAATTACTAAAAAATAATCATTAAATTTTTAATAAAATAATTTAATGATTAAAAGACCTATTTTTAAAAGAAATGTATTTTTCTACATGTTATATATTTTTGTCTAAACAGAATATATTTATAAATATTTAAAAATATAAATTAAATATATTGATAAATTATATGAATAAATAAATAATAATTCATACATTATATATCTAATGGTTAGGAATAAAGATAAAATCATTTAAAGGTAAACTGGGTTATTTGTCCAAAAATATTATATGTGAAAAGTGTTTTATCATAATAAATTAAATAAAACATTTTTTATTAATGGTTTTAATGAAATTTAAATGTTATATATGCACTAAAATATTTTAACATTCATTTTATAGTTTTTATTATGAATGGAATCAAAGTAAATTCAGTTATATGCTTGAAAATGCATTTTTATAAACATGGGTTTTGGTTGCGTTTTGAACACTTATTTTAAAATTAATTTATTCCACATATAGGAATTGAATTTAGTAAAATGGGTTACATATTTAGAATAATAATGTCCAAATTTGATAATAAGTCCAATTTTATTTTTGTTCATAATGAATAGGGAAAATATTAAGAATGTATTCCATGGTTAAGGCTAAAATGAGTTTACTGAGAGGGTCAAACCAACATATAAGGGAAATATTGCCACTTAAAATTGTTTAATTATTATTTTATGGATATATTTAGAACCTATATTATCTGAACATTGAATAATTGGATATTTGGATTAATTATACTTGATAGAGGCATTAATTATATTTTAATATTTTAATTAATTCCAAGTGTGTCCTCCCCTGCACTTATAAAAGGAAACCTCCTCTCCAAACTTATTCATAAATTTTTTTCCTATTATATAAAAAACCCTAAAATACTTTATTAATATCCCTATCTAGTATTATAGTTCCTATTTTGATCAGAATATTAGTTTTTTTATGTCCTAAGGTGTAAGTCAAAGGAGGTTTCTCAATGAGAATGTATAACTCTTAACCAGGTACTTTCAATTTAATTTCTTATTACACCTTCTATAACCCTATTGTATACATAATTTAATTTTTAATAAAGTATAATAAATATACATATATTTTATTATGAATATTTTTCCACCTCTTCCACCTCTTTTTCATCAAATGGGAAATGAAAGTATCGCTTGTGTGTATGTGTGAACTACCGCCTCCACATATCGATATGATTCATTTTCCATCACTGCCATAAATAGATATTTATAATGATGGATTTAATAAATACATATTATATATATTATATAATTACAATTCAATAATTATAAAATATTATTTATCTTTCTTTTCTTCTTTTTATTAGAAAATAAAAACAATGTTCACGCATACGTATGAACTACTGTCTCTATTAACTCAGAAATTTATTTTTCTATATTTAACCTTTATGGAATATTATATATATATATATATATATAATTGATTAATATATTTTATATTCTTATGATTATTTAAATTATTAATATGATGTAACCATGATCAATGTACAATAAACAATACTTTTGAACAGAAACATTGATGAAAAATAAAATAGCTAACACCCGAAAGCGATGATTTTAATAAAGAATTACTAATAAATTGGTGTTAAAAAATTACAAGTGGATTATATATGATTTTAAAATTATGAATATAGTTTTATTATAAAATTATAAAAAAATTAATTTATTATACATGAGTTTAGAGTGCTTACCAAAAAAAGTCATACTTGATGTAAGGGTTTTATGTTACAGTCTCATATTTAATAGGATTGTTTATACTTAAGTTTATGATGATGAAAATATATGATCTATATCTAAAAAATATTATTTATTTTATTCTATTATTTTAGTTATTATGATTACATTTTTTCCATTCATTTTCCTCTCTTTAATTTTTTAAGATACCATAATAATGTTTTTAAGAAAAAACATACTTATTTTTCTCATTAGTCGAGAATATTTTTTCCATGTCCTTATATTCTTTAATATGTTTTCAATAATTTTTTTTATATTACAAATAATTTATTAAATAAAATTTTATCCATGTATCAATTTATATAAAATTTCTTAAAATTAATATTCTTGTTGTTTTCTGAATAAGGTACTTTTTACCAAAGGTGTGAACAAAATGTTTGTTTTAATGTATACCACACGAATGGATTTTCCCACCATCATAATTACTATTTGATTTGAATCATAATTTAAAATTCTCAATATTTATTTTTAATTAAAATTTTTACCTTAATATTTTTGAAATTTTTAGATTTTAAAAAATTAATTTCAAAATGGAAAGGTTTTTTTCATTAAGGAATGTTCTAGTGATATTTTAAAGGAATTTTTCAATTATGATAACATACTTTGGTGTTACTTATTATTAACTATGGATACGATAATATGATTACATCCTTATTTTTTCTTTATATTTTTTATTATTATGAAGATGAAATATTTATTAAAACCATTTTCTTTTTCCAAGGATTACGATTTGATGAAATGATAAATGTTTTCAAAATATTGTGGAATACATATGAATATATTATGATTATGTGATGGGTGGGTCTATTATAAACCTCTAATTAATTAGGTAAATATTAATGTCTTATGAGATCAAAGGGTATATGGGAGGTTAACCCAAACCCAATAGATAATACACATGTGGTTATCCCAAGCTTGAGGCAAGTACATTGGTGGTTAACCCAAGCCTAACATGTGAATATTATCTTGGTGGGTAACCTTGAAATAATATTTCTATGATTATGATTATGAAACCCTTTTTTTAATTGATATTATGTCAATTTTATTCTCTCATGGATCATTTTATTGGGCTTAATTATGATTCATGTCTTATGAACTACCAATCTTTATGTCATGAATCATGACTATGATCAATGAATTATTGAGTATAATTTTAAAATGTTAAGAACATATTCTCATAACATTATGATTATGTTGTGATTAAATTATTATTATTATCCCTCTTATTTACCATTATTGATCATTTTATCTCACCCTTAATTATGTTTAATTTTCCCCATGATGTGATGAAAGGTTTTAAGTATGATATGCCTAATAATGGAGCTATTTGTGAAGAATTTATTAGGGTATGATATAGATATTTTATGTACTAGTTATTTATGTATCTAATTTTCTAAAAAAATATACATTTATGGTTCTAGAAAAAATTATAATAATATTTAATGAATATTCAACTAATAAGATTTAATATTTAAGTGTGAAATGCTTGGGTCACATTAGTTGGTATCAGAGAAAGGTTTAGTTATTTTTGGAAACTAGGATGAGAACCATTAGGATATGACTAAGTATAGGAGAACATGATAAGTTTTGGTAAATAAAGAATTGTGGATTTTCAATAAAATAAATCCATTTCTCGATATAAGAAATTGGATTCATGTAATATCTTATGTCTGTACCTATTGAAAATTTCAAAAAAATGAATTTTTATTTACTGGAAGGGATGAATTTGATTGGGGGTTTAGAAAATGGTTCTGATATTATGAACACCTAAAACAGTTATTTTTATATTATAAATTAGTCTTATAAGGTCTCTCTAGTACTCGTATGATCCTTGGGTGCTTAAGGGTATGTTTTGGGATTTTTGGAATTTTTTGTCCAGGGAATATGGCTTGGTGTGCACAGTTTAGAAGAAAACATGCGACACCTTAAGGTTGCACTACGGCAAAATCACGATTTAACGGTGGTTTTTTTCGTTTCGCGGCGGTTTAAACCGCCAGGAAATAGATTGGCGGCGGTTTTGAAAAACCGCCGCGAAATCGTGCGTCGGGAAACTATTCGCGGTGGTTTTTTAGCGGCAATTTAAACCGCCTCTAAATGATTTAGCGGTGGTTTTTTAATTTTTTTTTTAATTTTTTTTAATTTTATTTTTATTTTTTTATTTATTTTTTTAATTTTATTTTTATTTTATTTGTTTATTTATTTATTTAGTTATTTTATTTATTTATTTAGTTATTTTATTTATTTATTTATTTTTATTTATTTTATTTATTTTATTTATTTTATTTATTTCGTATTTATTTTACTTATTTAATTTATTTAATTTATTTCGTATTTATTTTATTTATTTTGTATTTATTTTATTTATTTTGTATTAATTTATTTACTTTATTTATCCATGCATGCACATCCCATGCACATGCTCATGCACATGTCCATGCACATGCTCATGCACATGTCCATGCACATGCTCATGCACATGCACATGCTCATGCACATGCCCATGCAATATAAAGAAATACTGCGTTTGGTGAGATTTGAATCTCTAACCTCTTGCATATTTTCCAAAGACTTTACCACTACAGTAAGCATGTCATGTGGTTAATAAATAGAATTTAATATACTTATATATATTAAGTGAAAAAACAAATAATACATAAATAATAGATATAAACTCAATAATAATAAATAATAAATAATGAATAATAATTAATAATTAATAATTAATAATTAATAAATAATAATTAATAAATAAATATAAATAATAAATAAATATAAATAATAAATAAATAATAAATAATAAATAATAAATAATAAATAATAAATAATAACTAATAAGTAATAAATAATAAATAATAGATAATAAATAATAAATAATAAATAATAGTAAATATAAATAATAAATAATAAATAATAAATAAATATAAATAATAAATAATAAATAAATAATAAATATAAATAATTAATAAATATAAATAATTAGTAATTAATAAATATAAATATAAATAATAAATAATAAATAATAAATAATAAGTAGTAAATAATAAATAATAAATAATAAATAATAAATAAATATAAATAATAAATAATAAATAAATATAAACAATAAATAAATTTAAACAATAAATTAATATAAATAATAAATAATAAATAATAAATAATAAATAATAAATAATAAACAATAAATAACAAATAATAAATAATAAATAATAAATAATAAATAATAAGTAATAAATATAAATAAAAAATAATAAATAAATATAAATAAAAAATAAATAATAAATATAAATAATTAATAAATATTAATAATTAATAATTAATAAATATAAATAATAAATAATAAATAATAAATAATAAGTAATAAATAATAAATAATAAGTAATAAATAATAAATAATAAATAAATATAAATAATAAATAATAAATAAATATAAATAATAAATAAATATAAACAATAAATAAATATAAATAATAAATAATAAATAATAAATAATAAATAATAAATAATAAATAACAAATAATAAATAAATATAAATAATAAATAATAAATAAATATAAATAATAAATAATAATAAATATAAATAATAAATAATAAATAAATAAAAATAATAAATAGTAAATGATAAATAAATATAAATAATAAATAATAAATAATAAATAAATATAAAAAATAAATAAATATAAATATAAATATAAATATAAATAATAAGTAAATATAAATAATAAATAATAAATATATATAAATAATAAATAAATATAAATAATAAATACTAAATAATAAATATTAATAATAAATAATTAATAATTAATAATTAATAATTAATAATAAATAATAAATAATAAATAATAAATAAATATAAATAAATATAAATAATTAATAATTAATAATTAATAAATATAAATAATTAATAATTAATAATTAATAAATATAAATAATTAATAAATATAAATAATTAATAATTAATAATTAATAATTAATAATTAATAATAAATAATAAATAATAAATAACAAATAAATCATAAATCATAAATAATAAAAAATAAATAAATATAAATAATAAATAATAAGTAAATATAAATAATAAATAATAAATAAATATAAATAATAAATAAATATAAATAATAAGTAGTAAATAATAAATAATTATAAATAATAATTAAATATAAATAATAAATAAATATAAAAAATAATTAATAATAAATATAAATAATAAATAATAAATAACAAATAATAAATAAATATAAATAATAAATAAATATAAATAATAAATAGTAAATAATAAATAATAAATAATAAATAATAAATAATAAACAATAAATAATAAATAATAAATAAATATATATATAAATAATTAATAATTAATAAATATAAATAATAAATAATAAATATAAATAAATATAAATAATAAATAATAAATAAATATATAATTAATAAATAATAAGTAAATATAAATAATAAATAATAAATAATAAATAATAAATAAATATAAATAATAAATAAATATAAATAATAAATAATAAATATAAATAATTAATAATAAATAAATATAAATAATAAGTAATAAATAATAAATAATAAATAATAAATAATAAATAATAAATAATAAATATAAATAATAAATAATAAATAAAAAATAAAAATAAGTATAACTAATAAATAATAATAAATAATAAATAATAAATAATAAATAATAAATAATAAATAATAAATAATAAATAATAAATAGTAAATAAATATAAATAATAAATATAAATAATAAATAATAAATAATAAATAATAAATAACCACTAACAAATATTATTAATAATAATAATATTTTATTATTAGTACTAATAAATAATTATTAATAAATAATAAATAATAAAAATAAGTAAATATAAATAATAAATAAATAATAAATAATAAATAATAAAGGTAAGACATGAAAAAGTATGAAAAGACGTGGTAAGGGATGAAAAATCATGAAAACGCATGAAAACGGATGGAGAAGCATATAAAGAATGAGGCATTCGAAAGAATGAGAACGCATGAGAACGCATGAAAACTCATGACAACTTTGGAAAACCCCTTAATAATTCAACATAATCATCATAATAACCCACAAAAAACCATTGATAAAGATAACAAGTCATGGAAACCCAAATAAACAGTAATAAATGGAGCAACCGTTAAAACCCGTCAAAACGGTCACAAAGAGACAAAAACATTGGACTCACATTAACAGAGATAACTTATGATCCGAGAGTCTGTTTTACATCCACAACCTGTCAAATAAATGATCCTAAAACGATCTTCGAACTGATAGGTGAAAGAGTCTGAATGGAGTGGCGGATTGGAAGTTATGACCATTTAAAAAAAAGCTGACGGGGAACGGGTGCTAGAAACGAGGCATCGAAAAACATAACAAACCTGATAATCACTAAAAAGGCCATAACATATGATCCAGGAGTGCATGTGGGCACCATGACCAGTCAAACTGAAGCTCATGGAACGAGCTATGATCTGGCAGGTGGAGGTGTCCGAACTGACATGCGGATCGAAAGTTAAGTCTGTTTGAAGACAAGTTTGATGGGACATCGGTGACGGAAATGGGGTTTCGGAGGCCTTTGGAGGGGTTTTTGGGGTCAAAAGACATGACAGAAGCTTGATTTTGTTGATTTGGTGCATAGCTCTCTTCACTAGCTTCGATTTGATATGTGGTAGAGCCCAAACGGACACCCGGAGCGAAAGTTATGGTCTTTTGAAGTTGGAGAACTTTTTTCAACATTCTTATAACACTAATATTTTCTGTACCTTATACCGTCTCATGGTTTTGATTATATTTTCCTATATATCTATTCATGAGCTTTGATTTGACTGGTCGTGGCGCTCCAACGGACACCCGGATCAAAAGTTATGGTTGTTTTAGTGATTTTGGGGTTTCTCATGTTTTTTTATTTTTTCCTTTCATTTCACGACGGTTTTACCGAAACCACTGAGAAAAAACCACCTCTAAACGGCATTTTTCTTGTAGTGTTGGGTTATTTTTTGTTAAAATTTTATAGGTAACACTTAATTTGCTTGGCCATTGTATGTTTTACGTTAAACACGTGATTCTAAGGAGAAACTCTATGAGGTTGTTGGAATCTAGGACATGGCGCACGGTCTGTGGATGTTTACAAAAAAACCATGAACCTTTCTGCAGAGGGTTCCAGTTTAGTATTTCATGGTTGTAACATAGTTATAAAATAGTATGTAAAACCCATGTGGGGGGTTTTTTTATTGGA
Source organism: Viscum album (assembly GCA_963277665.1). Classification (NCBI taxonomy): domain Eukaryota; kingdom Viridiplantae; phylum Streptophyta; class Magnoliopsida; order Santalales; family Viscaceae; genus Viscum; species Viscum album. Next base: position 451,432,321 of record OY728121.1, read on the forward strand.
AGGCTCCAACTGCACAGCTGCTGCATGGTTTGTTAAACCATACGACCAAACCATATGGCTACCTGGAATTTCATTAAAATTGTAAAATTACCAAAATTACCCCTTGGAAAATTTTGGTTCACCCCTCCCCTATTCCTCTATTGATTTTTTTAGACCAATCGAATATATTCCAATCTTTTTACTTATTCAATCTATATATTTGGGGAGTTTAATGTGGGATTCTTCAGCGATTAAGGTGAGTTTTTTCTTAATAATCCTTCCCTTTCTCCCTTTTAATTGGTTCTTTCTAATTTCAAATGTATGGTTTTATGGATTTTGATATAATTACACTATATCATGGTGTAATGATAAAAGTATGATGGGTATTTTCGTTTCCTTGTGTTGATTAGATTTGAAAATGCCTTCTACAAGACATTTCTTGGCATTTCATTAAGGTATGAGACCAAAGTGATTTTTCATGGATTTTCTATCAAATTATTTTTAAATTAAACTATAAAATGGTGTCACTTATTAGGTATTTGGAATATAATATGTTCAATGGTATGCTATGAGTGTTTTTAATTATTTGTTTCTTAGTTCCGCTGCAACATGATCTTCTGTTAGGCTTTCATTGGTTATGTTGAGTTGAAATTTAATTAATTAATTAATTCTTATTGTTATAATTAATTAATTATTGTTTACATGGTGTGATTATTAGAGATAGGGTGGTTAAAAATAGTTTTTTAGACATCAAGTATTTTTTATAGGGCTTTGGTAGCCTTTGAAGGGTCATCGATCCTTGAGAATGTTTGGTAATGCTTCGTTAATAAGGTAGGTGGTTTATGAAACAATTTTCATAGTGTTGAAAGTTATTTTGTATGTAGTTTGTGAAATAGTTATATTATGTTTTTTTGATTTATTTTATGACATAAAAAATAGTTTTATATCCAAATTGATGCCTTAGACCATCTGTGGATCTCATCGGGTAAATTGGTAATTATGAGAGTGAATATGCATCCACCCCTAGGGTGTGCCAAATCCAAAAAGTTTTAAAGTGAGACAAAAAATGGTGAATTAGGTGGGTTATTGGATTAACTCGATTATTAATTTGGTTGGATTGATATATTGTGTAGAGGGATATTTATTATAACCAAGTCATATAAGTTTTATGAAATTTAAATTTTATGAAACGCAATATTATTATGTTCTAAGATTTTATGAAATTCTTCTGGGGATTTTTGAAATGGTTTTAATGGTGAAAATTGTATTTTGATATGGGGTTTGTTTTAAATGGTTTATTGTTTAAAAATGAGGTGTTAACATCCAAGGGATTTAAAATGTTAATTTTAACTGAATTTCAAAAGCTGATTTGAATTGGGTGTGTGGTTTCCTCTTTGTAAAAATGCCTTAATGGAACATTTAATGGTTTTGGTGGAAATGAAGGCTCTGGAATTGTTTTGGATGTTAAATAATAAGACCCTTGTTTTTGGGGTGGCTTTGAAATATTTTAAAATGGATGTGTGATATCTATCATCTTCCAAAGCATGTTCAAAATAGTGTTTTTGATAAGTGAAAGGGCTTTCCATACTAATCCATATCATAGTGTTGAAGGCTTGTTGGGACCATGGTATATAATGAAGGTTGTAATTTTTCCTTCATGGTTTTGTAATGATTTTTAAAGTTCAATGTGTTTAACCCCGAAAATTGGTAAATTATGGGGTGTTTTAGATGTTAGACTAATCTTATCGACACCAGTGGTATTTTATGTGGTTTCAAATATTGGAAATGAAACCCTGCATCTATAGGGTAGGATGTTTTACATGACACTCCCCATATATGGTTTAGGATATCCAAAATTTCAATCCGCATCCATGGGATAGAATTTTTTAAAATACACTCTACACATATGGTTTAGGTTGTTGGACATGATGCTCCGCATCCTTCATTTTGGATTTTGGACATGACACTTCACATATGTGGTTTAAGATGTCAAACATGATGCTCTACATCCTCAGTTTAGGATGTTATCCATGATTCTATATATCTTTTCTTAGTAATGTTAAACATGAAACTAAAAATACATGGTTAAATATACTAGATATGACACTTTTCATTCATGGATTAGGTGTTGGACTGGTTCTATGGGCACTAGTATCACATAGACATGGTATGGTCACCTTAGAATGATGCCACTTGGTACTAAGAAATTAATGATTAATTAAAACCCATTTATTTTACTAATAGTATGTGTCACCCTATTATTATGTCTCAAACAACTGGCATTAGCCGAAGCAAGTTTGGTTGGATCGGGTGTCTCTTTAGAACCTAAGGTCCAACGGGTAAATTAATGAGTGGTTATTGGAATATGTATCTTATTTTATGTATTTTTTATTTCAATATTGTATATCTGAATTCAATATGATCAGACTGGATATTTCTTTATACATTGTTGGTGGTGGACTCATGAGTTGTACTCACACCCAGCTCAGGTCGCCACTATAAATGGGTACCCGAGAAGATCTCACATATTTGTTGCAGGCAGAGTTTTGGGCAGATTATTGAGTTGAGTTTTGTATGATCAGGTAGGACAGCTCATGTGGTATTAAGAGACTTGACATGGTTCATTTTAGGGATGCATTTGTATCCCTTTTTATTGGTTTAATTTATCTTGGTTTATTTATATAAGAGTCCTAGTGGGTTTTAAGTTGTATGTATGGAATGGTTATTCAAGCCTTTATCGCATCACATTTGTTGTTCAATTTTATTTACTTTTATTATCTTCATATTTTAGTTACTTTATGTTTGATATTTATTTATTCATCTATTATTTTTCATTCTGATACAGGGGGTATAGTCTCCCCAAAGTACCACACTATACCCCCATTGCTAGTAGACAACCTATAGTGTATGGAGAGGTGTGACTGAGGTCATGGGGGGAGCTGTTGTGGTGAATGTTTATAGAGTGAACCGAGCTAGGTTGTTACAATGTATTTGTGGTGTAGATTCACCTAGGGGTAAAAAATATAAATATAGAAGATTATGTATTAAATAAAATTTCATTAGTGCATGATGATTGGGCCTAATACTGCACACATATCTAGAAACTACTAGGGGGTATTCATAGGTTAATTCACATTTTATTTATGAACAATTATGAAATATTCGAATAGATAATGAATAAGGATGACCAGGGTTAAACCAAAGGTTTTATATATTAAAAAATGTGTCATGATTTATATATCTTATGAATTGTTTTTATTATTATATATTTTCTAGCTAATTATTGTTTCTCAGACTATGCTATTTGGTTTTAATCAATAGATAGAACTCAGAGGAACCATGTTAACACTGAACTTGATAGAAAATACAATGATTTTACACCTGAGAAACTAAATTTTGGTAATTATACAGTAATCATTTTATCAATAAAATACATCCTCTCTAAAAACTACAAGTGTATGTGACTCTAGATCATTTTTACATAGGGGTAAAACCTGAAAACACCGCATTGATATTGACTTGACCAGGAACTAGTGAACAAAAACAAACCTTGATACACACCTATTTTGAGACTACTAGAGGATATTCTTTGGTAAATTCATAATCTAATTACAACCCATTATTATGTTTGAAAAAAATCCATAAGAATATATGTTTGGAAAAATATCATAGATAGCAGAGATTGAAGCCTAAAAATTCATATGTTAAGAGATATATATAATTTATAAGTCATACATTTAATTTCATTGGATTATCCTTTTATGTGTTCAATAGTTTAAAAATATTCATCACCAATTTTCCTTTTATTCTATACAATGGCTGAAAATAAGAGGAATCGAGAAAACAACCAATGTGAAAGGAAATGTGATGACTGTCCCAATGAGATGCCCAACCTGATGGGAGTGGGAATTGAGAAATTAAGATGATAACATCTCAAATCACACAAGTTATGAATAGAAACCTGTATAAGGATGAGTTTCCAAATACCCCTAATGAAGAATAATCTATTATTGATTCATTTAGGCTACAAAGTCCTCTGAATTTCCATAAATCATTTGATCCATTAATCGTGGAATAATGGATTAATTCTATTGAGAAGATCTTTTCCATCCTTTAATGTTCCAAACACGGGGATGTTGTACTTGTTTTTTATCATATGGATGGATAGGATGATCCATAGTGGCCATTGATCAATAATATGAAGCCCGAGGAAGATATCAAAGTGATGGGGTGAAATGAATTTTGGAAAATGTTTTTCGATAAAAAATTTCCTCACGCTCTCCAACTTAAAATAGAAAGGGATTTCTATAAGAACCCAAATTTTCACTCAGCTATGGATCCTTTAAATTTCGGTCTAAATCTTTCCTTTTAACCTAATATGGATTATAAATGAGTTTGAAAAGGACTCAGGGGTGTCTGGGGAAATTTTGGAGGATGAAACACATCTATTGGAGAAAACTGGACATGTTGCATAGTTAACACATGATTAGCGCACTATTTAGATAACCATGTGGATAAAAATTTTTGAACAGAACCATATAGTATGGTTTACGCATGACCATGCAGCCTAGCCATTCATGTTCCCCTTATATCCAGGTAACCATGCACCGTTTTCACATGGTATTCCAAATCGTGTGGAAAAACTATGTACATGCTATTTTCTCAGTAAATTTTCCTTTTTGACCATAATGATATTTTAACCCTCCTTCCTACTAATATGAGTTATTATGGGATTAACCTATTTCTCTGTCAAATAGGAGCTTTTTTAAGACCTAATGTAGGAATCAAGAGATATCCTTCATCTTTGATCTATTTGAGCATTCGTTCATCATGTTGGATGCGCAATGGTAAATACTCGAGTCTATTTAAGCATTTCCCCTTCTTTTTTTCTCTCAACCTAGTTATCATGGTGTGAGAAGTTTCCCTATTTTATTAGATCTACTCTGATAAAAACCAAATAAAGGGTCAATACTGGAGGAGGAGAGTTGTAAAATCCTAAGGTGGGTGGTCTATAATTCATCCCTCAAGTTTGTTGATTTTGGAATTATCATGTGGGGCCCACCAATTTCATTAGGGGTTGTTTATAGAATTTAAATTCCATGCTTGTAATCATTAGAACTATATAGATACTATATTTACATATATTTTATTAATTTTTGGTGGTTACGCCCACAACTCCATCCATCCCATGTAGGATGTTATGCCATAATTGGGGTTTTTAGTATTTAACATGTTTGAAACACCGTTCGAGTGTGAATTTTCTTGACCCTTCTAAGAGAAATTTTCCTATATAAAATTTCTTGATTTATATTTTAAATCACATAATGGAAATTACCGTGTATGCTCACCACTTGACCCGCCTATGGTAAGTGATTTAATTGACAATTAAGTGTGAAATGGAAATTGGAAAGTATACTAAGTATATGACTTGACTGGATTAAATATGAATGAATAATAGGTTTCATGTTCATAGAACCCCTTACCATATTAATGGAAGGTATCATAATGAAACTTAACTATTGAATATGTTTTTAATGGAATTAATAAATGTTCCATACTACTTGTCCTTCTCACACTAATGAAAGGTAAGGCTTGGACCAAATGGACTTATTGATTAATTTTGACTTAATTAAAATTTTTCATGCTACTTGACCTTATCACACTAATTAAAGAAAAGTATTAAACCAAATGAAAAATTACATGAATTCATAATCAGATAGGAATGTCATGAATTGATATCTCCTTGGATTCTTACTGAATAATTCCATGAGCACTCAAGAACCCCATTCCAATTCAAGGATACAGATTGCTTAGGTTGAGACCCACCTAGATAATGATCTTTGTCTATTATTTGGATTCCCAATATGAGATGGTAGGACCCCTTCAATATCATTACAAGATGCCTTGGATACAATCCTTGGATCCATCATTGACAAGTAGGTTCCATAGTTAAATCCCATTGGGCCCAGTCATTGCTTAGCCCCATTTTAACTTTGATAAACTCTTTGGTCTCAGTAGGCACATCATTATGGAATTCCTTAGACTATAATACTTGGATTACACTCTTACCCAATGCTAAGATACATTTATTACTGAGTTGGTGACCCTTGTGGTCTATGTATCCTCGGTTATTACCTTGAGACTTCACTATTAAATATCGTTACAGGTTCCCTTATTATAACTTGGAACCTTCACTATTTATAACATGTGACTTATTTATAAACTGGTAATAATAAAATAATGAAATGCTTACATGTTCAAACACCAACCGAGGGATAAATTGGGTACTTGGGTATTAAGTTATATTGTACTGATTTACTTTATATATGTATGCCTACACATTGTTACATTTCCATTACATGGGCCAGATGTTATAGACACCATTAGTGGTGGCTAACTGAGATTTATCTCACAACCTCTCGGGGAACCATTTGGTACCCGAAGTAGATTACGTGGTTGCAGGTGTTGAAAAAGGGAAACATAGGGCTTCAAACACTTGATTGGTTGTTGTTTAGTATGGATCTATATAGCAGATGACTGAGTTGGAGCTAAGGATTCTTAGGACAGTCTTTTATTTCCTTTTTACTTATGTGTAACATGTTATTCCTTCTATCTTGTATCTATGTTTTCTAATTTTCTAGTGAAATGAAATTTCATCAGTTGATTAATGTTATTACAGATGTTTCAGTAATTGTTACTATTGTCTCTATTTTCCATTGTGCCTTTTGTTTACTTATATTGGTTCCACTATTTACCCATGTTTATAACAATCTGATGCACTACACTTTGGTAATGAGGGAATAGTCTCCCCATAGACACACCCTTGGGCCTCACTGCTAGTCTGCAGCCTCTGGAATTCGGGGAGATGTGCTTGAGGCTATGTGGCCCACCGGGCTCGGGGCACCCATTAAGTGTCATCTGGGTCTGGGACATCACAAAGTGGTATCAGAGGAGTTTTCTTTCTCTATTTACTATTTAGAGACAGTATATTGGATATTAGTAATGCTTAAGACTTGGTCATAGGCCATGCTTGGGTGTCGTAAACCCATGTTTTGGGTAAAATCCAAGTTACCCTAAATTATAATTTTTGTTCTACATTTTCCTATTATAATTGATATTATTTCACTATTGTGTGACACACATGTTTTGTGGATTTGTTAATTTTTACTCTGATTGAGGATTTGATTTCATCCATGGCCCAATGATTTGAGTGTAAGGATCATTGTTACATGCATCATTATAGGCACCTAGAATTCACATTGCATGCATATTTTCATGCCATATAGGTTAATTTTACTATTTTCATTTCTTGATATTCCATTGATTATTGAGTGATGTTGTGATAGTTATCTTATGCTTATATTACTCTTGGTTGTGATTGAGTGGCTGATTTTCTCAATTCATGAGGTGCATGGGCCCTCATGGGTTGGGATGAGTAATTTATCGAGTCGATCCATTATAATATAAATAAATGGGTGTTGTTTCCAGTGATAAGGTGTATGGGCACTGATTCAAAAAAAATGAATATCCATTATAAATTGAATCATAAAATTTAAAATGAATTGGTTGTACATCCTTATCCTGCCTTCTCATTTTTATGTAAGGTAAAGTATTGAACCGGTTAATTAAATTTAAAATTAAATGAAACTTATACTTTATCACTTATCGATACCTGGTCGTCTAAGTGGGTAGTTGGGGTATTATTCCTTGGGTGGTGAGTTTTTCTATGTTCAGATTACTCTAGTGATGTTATCTTTTTTCTTAAGCTTGTTCTGAGGCATGTTCTTGGAATTTTTAGACCAATGTCACCACGCCATCCTTGTATCGTACACCAGGAAGGTGGTGATAACCAAGCTCCAGATGTGGTGAGGCTGGAGCCACCAGTCTTACCTCTAGGAGTTCCACTTGAAGCACCACATGATATATATGATTTGGTAACTGACGCCCAAGTTTGAGATAGTTTCCTACATCTGATGCAATTCAAACATGGTGCTCCATGGCTTGCACCAATGATGGCTGATCTGACTCGTGATTTCTAACAACATCATCCTCCTACTTTTTTAGGGAATGGTGATCCACTGACTACGGAGTATTGGATTAAATACACCTTATCTATCTTTGAGCATCTTTATATGCCTCCATATAGGAGGGTTAAACTATCTACATACATGCTTTGGGATTCATCCAAGTATTGGTGGGATGTGAATTCCCTAGATGGTCATCATCAGGGAATGTTATGGGTTGATTTTCAGACTATCTTTTATGTTCAGTTCTTTCCTCATACGCTGAGAGATGAAAACTCCATAGTTTTCATTCATCTCGAGTAGGGTTCTATGTTGGTTATGGAATATTTAGTACCTTTCACATATTTTTAGCGCTTTTCACCTCTTCTTGTCGGTGATGAGATTTCGTGGTCTATACGCTTTGAAGATGGGCTTCATTACGCCATCCTTACGTAGGTGAATGATTTTCACCTGCCAACTTTTTCTGAGGTAGTCGATCAATATATTATCACTGAGTGCAACCTAAGGGACGTAAATAGTACCGGGTATAGAGGATTAGTGCTGTGGTAGGAAAGTATTTCTTCCCGTGGTAGGAAACTTTCCCTCGAGGTTTCTCTTCAGGTAAGCAACAACCAGGCTGCCCATTTCAATATCTCTAAAGTGTGTCATTAGTGTGAATGATGGTGGAATTCAAAGGTTCAGTGTGATAGACACCCACTGTACTGATAAACTTGTGGTCATAAAAGGAATCTCTGGAATTTCTACACGAACTTTCCACCAGATTCGAGTGGAAAATTATTTGCACCAACTCCACCTTCAGGAGCGAGTTCTTTTACACCATGTCTGGAAGGGATTTGGAATAGCCCTGGTAGGTATGGCTAAGGAGGAGTTCATGGTCATGGTATCCATACCCTTGATCAAAAAGATCACCAACATAGAAATTATGATCTTGGTAGTCTATCTGTTGCATATGGTCATGGATCTGGTCAATCGAATGCACTACAACCGATACCTGAGGATCAAGCTATGGGACCATCTATAGTATGAGGTACTACTCTAGTATCCTCAACTATAGTATCATCCTTATTTGATGTAGGTTATTCGAACTCTTTTATCTCTATATCTATTGTGGAAGGTTTTGGATTAAAGATACAATATTACTATGGTGTAATGACCCTAGATACATCGTTAGGGGTATTAACAGAGGGAATACACTAGTGTAGGAACTGCCCCTTAAGGTAGGCAGTTACCCTTTCTTATGGAACCTATATTTTCTTAAGATGAAGGGCTTATATGTCATCCTAGAGATGGATTGATTAGTTCATATTTACACTTTTGTATACTAAAATCATCGTAGGGTATCTTTTACATCACCAGAGGGCGTAATTATCTACAAAAGGGTGAGTGGGATGTCCAGGATGATAGATTTGGACCAGATCATCATGGGTTAGGTGGAGTGAATGCCCAGATTGAAAATCTCTTCATAAAGGATTAGGGTTTACCAAAATCGGATTTCCCTCCAATAGTGGATCATTTTAGGGATGTCCTTCCTGTTGAATTTTTATCTTACCTCCTAAGAGAGAGGTATATTTTACTATCGAGCTTGTTCTAGGAGCAACTATAGTTTCAATTCATCTATATAGGATGCAACCAATAGAATTTTGTGATCTAAAGCGGTATTTAGAGGATTTAGAGGCCAAAGGCATTATATGGCCCAGTACATCCTCTTGGGGTTCGCCCGTGTTTTTTTCCCAGAAGGTGTATGGATCCTTACATCTATGCATGGATTACAGATGGTTGAACTAGATTATAGTCAAGAACTCTTATCCATTAACTATAATAGATTGTCTCTTTGACTAGATCTAAGGAGAAAAGGTCTTCTCCAAAATCTACTAAGATCAGGTTATCATCAGGTACAATTCATGCCATCATACATACCCCATACATCTTTTTGTTGCAGTTATGGTCTATATGAGTACCTTGTTATGTCGTTTGGTCTTACCAATTCACCTGCCATTTTCATGGATAAAATGAATAGGTTTTCTCACCCCCTATTTGGACTCTTTTTTTGTGGTCTTTTTGGATGACATCTTGGTGTATTCTCACACTCGTATCGACTATTCCAAACATCTTGAGATTATTTTGGGTACATTGGGAGAGCATCAGAGTTACGCAAAGCTTGCTAAGTGCCACTTCTAGATCAAAAAATTTCACTTCTTGGGTCATATAATATCATTATCAAGTGTATCTATTGACCTAGAAAAGGTAATTTTTTTAGTTTCCTAGGAGTATCCCAAGAACATGTTCGATATACGCAGTTTCTTAGGGATGGATGGATATTACATGTATTTCATAGAAGACTTTCCCCACCATTCTTCACCCCTTACCAGTCTTACAAATAAGGGTTTCAAGTTCATATGGTCAGAAGCATGTGAGAAAGACTTTCAGGATCTGAAAGCGAGGGTTGTATATTTACTTATTCTGACTCTTTTGAAGTCAGGTATAGGTTATATTGTCATCTGTGATGCATCAAGAATCATCCTAGGAGAAGTGCTGATGCAGTATGATAGAGTCATTTCATATGCATATAAACATTTGAGGGTGAATGAGAGTAATTATTCGACCCATGACCTTGATCTAGTAGTAGTTTTCCATGCCTTACATTTCTAGAGACACTATTTTTAGGTGAGCACTTTTTTGGTGTACACAGACCACAAGATCCTAAACTATTTATTTGCTCAGCGTGACTTGAACCTCATACAACAAATAAGGTTTGAATATCTACAATCCCTTGATTTTGAGGGTGCCTATATACCTGGGAAGGGAAATATAGTTGTAGATGCACTGAGTCGGAAAACTTAGGCACATTCCATATTGGAATCCGGTGATTAATGGAAGTTAATGGCCCTATTTTATGAGTTGCATCTAAAGTTTCATGATAGTCATGAGCATTCTTACCACTCATCCTTGACAGTTACCTCTTCACACATTGAGAAGGTGAAGGGAAGATAGTTTTCATATCCTGAAGGCTTGGTTCTCCATGAGATTATATCAGAAGATAACCCACCTCCATATTGGTGTGTTAATAGAGACAACATCTTGCATCTACATGGATGTATCTGGGTTCTTACATATATGAGAGAGGAGTTGATGAAAGAGTCCCATGCTTCTTAGTTGTAATTTTATCCAGGAATATCCAAGATGTATCGAGACATGTGATGCTAGTACTGGTGTCCTAGGATGAAATGTCAGATAGTAGGATTTATCACCAGATGTTCCACCTATCAGCAAGTGGAGGTGGAGCACAAGAGACATGAAGGATTTTTATAGCTGCTTCCAATACTGGAATGGAATTGGGAATATTTTGTTATGAATTTTGTAGTTGGTTTACCTATGTCTCCTATAGGTGGTGACATTGTTTTGGTTATAATTTACTGACTAACAAAAACATCCCACTTCATTCCTATTTAAGTGACTTTCTCAGTTGATGAGCTAGGAAGACTGTATTTATGTGAGATCATATGAATTTATGGGGTCCCTTGTACAATCATTTTAGATAGGGCTGCTCATTTCACATCATGGGTCTAACTGGGATTGAAGAAGGTTATGGTAACATGGGTACTTCTAATCACATCTTTTCACCCTCAGACTAATGGACAATCAGAACATATGATAAAGTCTCTAGAGGATATGCTCTGAGAATGTGTCCTTGAATTTTATGGTTCATGTGAGAAGTATATCCCTCTCATAGATTTTTCCTATAATAATATATTTGAGGAGACAATTCAGATGGATCATTTTGAGGCCTTGTATGGTAGGCTATGCCATTCACCATTATGCTAGATAAAGGCGGGTGAGGTAGCCCTACTACGTCCTCATCTCGTTCAAGAGACTTCAGAGTAGGTTCAGCTGATCATAAATAATATGACTACTTCTCAGTCTATAAAAAAATATTATTCCAATCACCATTGATGACCTCTTGAGTTTGAGGTTGGGGATCATGTTTTTTTTTGGGTATCACCCGGTCTAGGGAATAAACAGTTAGGAAATCAAGGAAAGATGTTTCCTCATTATGTAGGGCCTTTTGAAATTCTAGAGAGAGTTAGGATAGAAGCTTATTGATTGTTATTACCTTATAGGTATCATTCCATGAACGGTGTCTTTCACATCTCATAGATTCTCCAATATCATTCTGATTTGTCTCATACTTTTGATTCTGAGGAATTTATGTTAGATGTTGATGCTACCTTTGAGGAGTATCCAGTACACATCATTGATCGGTGGACGAAGGATCTCCAAGGTTAGTTTGTCCCTTTAGTATGGATGATATGGAGGCAAATCTATGTTCAAGATGATACTCGGGAGAAGGAGGCCGACGTACATGTCCAATGGCCAGAATTGTTCTCAGACAATGTTTCTACACCCTTGGAAGGTGAACTCAGGGATGAGTTCTTTTAAGGGGGAAGACTATAAGAATCCAGTTTTCTCACTCAGGTATGGATCATTTTAATTTCAGTCTAAATATTTACTTTTGACCTAATACGGATTCCAAATGATTTAGAAAAAGTCTCAGGGGTGTCTGGGGTAAGTTTGGAGCCTGAAACACATATTTTGATAAACAATTTGACATGTTGCACTATTAATGCATGGTTGGAGCATAGTTTGTCTAATCGTGCTGATAGAAATTTTAAGACAGAACAATATAGCATGGTTTGTGCACATCTGTGCAGCCTAACCAAGTAAGTTCCCCTTCTTCCTAGGTAACCATGCACAGTTTTTCTACATAGTTGTGCATGATTTTTCTAACTGTGTGGACAAACCTTGCATGGGCTATTTTTCTGGGTAAATTGTCTTTTCTCGCTTAATGGTCTATTAACCCTCCTTATTATTCTTAATATGAGTTCTTATGGGGTTAAACTATTTATCTCTCAAATTAGATCCTTTTGAAGACCTAAGGTCGGAATAAAGATATCTCTTTCCTTTGAGATCTGTATGAGCTTCTGTTTATCGCGTTGGATGTGCAACGGTAAGTACTCGAGTCCATTTAATCATTTCTACATATATTTTCCTCTAGACCTAGTTATTATGGTCTAAGAATTTTCCATCTTTTCTTAAATCTAATCTGATACAAGACAAATCAAAGATAGATATCGTAGGAGGAGATTTATACAAGCCTAAGTTGGGTGGTCTATAATTCATCCCTCAAGTTTGTTGATTTTTGAATTGTCATGTGGGGCCCACCAATTTCATTAGGGGTTGTTTATCGAATTTAAATTCCATGCTTCTAATCATTAGAACTGTATGGATACTATATTTACATATATTTGATTAATTTTTGGTGGTTAGGCCCACAACTCCATCCATCCCATGTAGGATGTTATGCCATAATTGGGTTTTTAGTATTTGACATGTTTGATCCACCATTCATGTGTGACTATACATAACTAATCTAAGGGTATGGTTTTCTATATTAAATGTATTTATTTATATTTTGAATCAAATAATATAAATTACCATGTATGCTCACCACTTGAACCACCTAATCTAAGTGATTCAACTGATAATTAAATGTGAAATGGAAATTGGAAAGTATACTAAGTATATGAGTTGATTGGATTAAATATGAATGAATAGAAGGTTTCACGTCTATAGAACCACTTACCACATTAATGGAAGGTGTCCGAATGAACCTTAATTATTGAATATTATTTGAATGGAATTAATAAAGGTTTCATGTTACTTTGCCTTATCACACTAATGAAAGGCAGGGCTTGGACCAAATGAACTTATTGATTAATTATGACTTGATTAAAAGGTTGCATGATAATTTACCTTATCATACTAATGAAAGAAAAGGCTTGAACCAAATGAAATATTACATTCCTTCATAATCAAATAGTAATGGCCTAACTCGAGCTCACCTCAGATTATGATCAGAGAATGGCATGAGCACTCAAGAACTACATTCTGATTCAAGGATACCACTTTCTTAGGTTGAGACCCACCTAAATCCCAATCATTTTATATTATTTGGATACCCTGTGTGACACTATAGTATCCCTTCAATATCATTACAGGATTCCTTGGATACACTCCTTGGATCCAACATTGAAAAGTAGGTTTCGTGGTTAAATCCCATCGGGCCTAGTCATTTCTGAGCCCCATTTTACCTTGGATGAACTCTTTAAACTAGGAAGACACCTCATTACGGAATGCCTTGGACTATGCTCCTTGGATTAAACTCTTAACCCATGCCAGTCTACAATTATTACTGATTTGGTGACCCTTGAGTTCTATTTCACCTTGGTTGTTATGTTGGTACTTCACTATTAAATATCATTATAGGCTTCCTTGTTATAACTTGTAACCTTCAGTATTGTTAACATGTGACTTATTTATAAACTAGTAAAAATAAATTAATGAATTGATTACATGTTCATACACCAAGTGAGGGATGAAGCAAGTACTTGTGTATTCAGTGACATTGTACTACTTTACTTTATATATGCATTCCTACACACTGTTACATTTCCATTACACGAGACAGATGTTATATACAATTTTGGTGGTGACCCACTGATATTTATCTCACACCCTCTCTGGGAACCTTTTGGTACCCGTAGTAGATTACATGGTTGTAGGTGTTGACAAAGGGAATCATATGGCTTCAAACACTTGATTTCTTTTTGTTTAGTATAGAGCTTGAAAGCAGATGAATGAGTCATGCAACTTAATTGTTACCTATAAAATTTTAACAAAAAATAACCCAAAACTACAAGAAAACATGTGATTCTAAGGATAAACTCTATGAGGCTGTTGGAATCTAGGACATGGCGCACGGTCTATGGATGTTTACAAAAAAACCATGAACCTTTCTGCAGAGGGTTCCAGTTTAGTATTTCATGGTTGTAACATAGTTAGAAAATAGTATGGAAAACCCATGTGGGGGGTTTTTTTATTGGAAGGCTCCAACTGCACAGCTGCTGCATGGTTTGTCAAACCATACGACCAAACCATATGGCTACCTGGAATTTCATTAAAATTGTAAAATTACCAAAGTTACCCCTTGGAAAATTTTGGTTCACCCCTCCCCTATTCCTCTATTGATTTTTTTAGACCAATCGAATATATGACAATATTTTTACTTATTCAATCTATATATTTGGGGAGTTTAATGTCGGATTCTTCAGCGATTAGTGTGAGTTTTTTCTTAATAATCCTTCCCTTTCTCCCTTTAATTGGTTCTTTCTAATTTCAAATGTATGGTTTTATGGATTTTGATATAATTACACTATATCATGGTGTAATGATAAAAGTATGATGGGTATTTTGGTTTCCTTGTGTTGATTAGATTTGAAAATGCCTTCTATAAGACATTTCTTGGCATTTCATTAAGGTATGAGACCAAAGTGATTTTTCTTGGATTTTCTATCAAATTATTTTTAAATTAAACTATAAAATGGTGTCACTTATTAGGTATTTGGAATATAATATGGTCAATGGTATGATATGAATGTTTTTAATGATTTGTTTCTTGGTTCCGCTGCAACAAGATCTTCTGTTAGGCTTTCATTGGTTATGTTGAGTTGAAATTTAATTAATTAATTAATTATTATTGTTATAATTAATTAATTATTGTTTACATGGTGTGATTATTAGAGATAGGGTGGTTAAAAATAGTTTTTTTAGACATCAAGTATTTTTTATAGGGCTTTGGTAGCCTTCGAAGGGTCATCGATCCTTGAGAATGTTTGGTAATGCTTCATTAATAAGGTAGGTGGTTTATGAAACAATTTCCGTAGTCTTTAAAGTTATTTTGTATGTAGTATGTGAAATAGTTATATTATGTTTTTTTGTTTTATTTTATGACATAAAAAATAGTTTTATATCCAAATTGATGCCTTAGACCATCTGTGGATCTCATCGGGTAAATTGGTAATTATGAGAGTGAATATGCATCCACCCCTAGGGTGTGCGAAATCCAAAAAGTTTTAATGTGAGACTAAAAATGGTGAATTAGGTGGGTTATTGGATTAACTCGATTATTAATGTGGTTGGATTGATATCTTGTGTAGAGGGATATTTATTATAACCAAGTCATACATGTTTTATGAAATTTAAATTTTATGAAATGCAATATTCTTATGTTCTAAGATTTTATGAAATTATTATGGGGATTTTTGAATTGGTTTTAATGGTGAAAATTGTATTTCGATATGGGGTTTGTTTTAAATGGTTTATTGTTTAAAAATGAGGTGTTAACATCCAATGGATTTAAAATGTTAATTTTAACTGAATTTCAAAAGTTGATTTGAATTGGGTGTGTGGTTTCCTCTTTGTGAAAATGCCTTAATGGAACATTTAATGGTTTTGGTGGAAATGAAGGCTCTGGTATTGTTTTGGATCTTAAATAATAAGACCCTTGTTTTTGGGGTGGCTTTGAAATATTTTAAAATGGATGTGTGATATCTATCATCTTCCAAAGCATGTTCAAAATAGTGTTTTTGATAAGTGAAAGGGCTTTCCATACTAATCCATATCATAGTGTTGAAGGCTTGTTGGGACCATGGTATATAATGAAGGTTGTAATTTTTCCTTCATGGTTTTGTAATGATTTTTAAAGTTCAAAGTGTTTAACCCTGAAAATTGGTAAATTATGGGGTGTTTTAGATGTTAGACTAATCTTATCGACACCAGTGGTATTTTATGTGGTTTCAAATATTGGAAATGAAACCCTGCATCTATAGGGTAGGATTTTTTATATGAATCTCCCCATATATGGTTTAGGATATCCAAAATTTTAATCCACATCCATGGGATAAATTTTTTTAAAAGACACTCTACATATATGGTTTAGGTTGTTGGACATGATGCTCAGCATCCTTCATTTTGGATTTTGGACATGACACTTCACATATGTGGTTTAAGATGTCAAACATGATGCTCTACATCCTCTGTTTAGGATGTTATCCATGATTTTATATATCTTTTCTTAGTGATGTTAAACAGGAAAATAAAAATACATGGTTAAATATACTAGATATGACACTTGTCATCCATGGTTTAGGTGTTGGACTGGTTCTATGGGCACTAGTATCACATAGACATGGTATGGTCACCTTAGAATGATGCCACTTGGTACTAAGAAATTAATGATTAATTAAAACCCATTTATTTTACTAATAGTATGTGTCACCCTATTATTATGTCTCAAACAACTGGAATTAGCCGAAGTAGGTTTGGTTGGATCGGGTGTCTCTTTAGAACCTAAGGTCCAACGGGTAAATTAATGAGTGGTTATTGGAATATGTATCTTATTTTATGTATTTTTTATTTCAATATTGTATATCTAAATTCAATATGATCAGACTGGATATTTATTTATACGTTGTTGGTGGTGGACTAATGAGTTGTACTCACACCCAGCTCAGGTCGCCACTACAAATGGGTACCCGAGAAGATCTCACATATTTTTTGCAGGCAGAGTTTTTGGCAGATTATTGAGTTGAGTTTTGTATGATCAGGTAGGACAGCTCATGTGTTATTAGGAGACATGACATTGTTCATTTTAGGGATGCATTTTTATCCCTTTTGATTGGTTTAATTTATCTTGGTTTGTTTATATAAGAGTCCTAGTGGGTGTTAAGTTGTATGTATGGAATGGTTATTCAAGCCTTTATCACATTACATTTGTTGTTCAATTTTATTTACTTTTATTATCTTCATATTTTATTTACTTTATGTTTGATATTTATTTATTCATCTATTATGTTTCATTCTGATATAGGGGGTATAGTCTCCCCAAAGTACCACACTATACCCCCATTGCTAGTAGACAACCTATAGTGTATGGAGAGGTGTGACTGAGGTCATGGGGAGAGTTGTTGTGGTGAATGTTTATAGAGTGAACCGAGCTAGGTTGTTACAATGTATTTGTGGTGTAGATTCACCTAGGGGTAAAAAATATAAATATAGAAGATTATGTATTAAATAAAATTTCATTAGTGCATGATGATTGGGCCTAATACTGCACACATATCTAGACACTACTAGGGGGTATTCTTAGGTTAATTCACATTTTATTTATGAACAATTATGAAATATTTGAATAGATAATGAATAAGGATGACCAGGGTTAAACCAAAGGTTTTATATATTAAAATATGTGTCATGATTTATATATCCTATGAATTGTTTTCATTATTATATATTTTCTAGCTAATTATTGTTTCTCAGACTATGCTATTTGGTTTTATTCAATAGATAGAACTCAGAGGAACCATGTTAACACTGAACTTGATAGAAGATACAACGATTTTACACCTGAGAAACTAAATTTTGGTTACTATAGAGTAATCATTTTATCAATAAAATAAATCCTCTCTAGAAACTACAAGTGTATGTGACTCTAGATCATTTTTACATAGGGGTAAAACACGAAAATACCACATTGATATTGACTTGACTAGGAACTAGTGAACAAAAACAAACCTTGATACGCACCTATTTTGAGACTGCTAGAGGATATTCTTTGGTAAATTCATAATCTAATTACAATCCATTATTATGTTCGAAAAAAATCCATAAGAATATATGTTTGAAAAAATATCATAGATAACAGAGATTGAAGCCTAAAAATTCATATGTTAAGAGATATATATAATTTATAAGTCATACATTTAATTTCATTGGATTATCCCTTTATGTGTTCAATAGTTTAAAAATATTCCTCACCAATTTTCCTTTTATTCTATACAATGGATGAAAATAAGAGGAATCAGGAAAACAACCAATGTGAAAGGAAATGTGATGACTGCCCCAATAAGATGCCCAACCTGATGGGAGTGGGAATTGAGAAATTATGATGATAACGTCTCAAATCACACAAGTTATGAATAGAAACCTGTATAAGGATGAGTTTACAAATACCCCTAAGGAAGAATAAATTATTATTGAGTCATTTAGGCTACAAAGTCCTCTGAATTTTAATAAATCATTTGATCCATTAATCGTGGAATAATGGATTAACTCTATTGAGAACATCTTTTCCATCCTTTAATGTTCCAAACAAGGGGATGTTATACTTGTTTTTTATCATATGGATGGATAGGATTATCCATAGTGGTCATTGATCAATAATTTGAAGCCCGAGGAAGATATCAAACTAATGGGGTGAAAGGAATTATGGAAAATGTTTTTCGAAAAAAAATTTCCTCACGCTCTCCAACTTAAAACAGAAAGGGATTTTTATAAGAACCCAAATTTTCACTCAGGTATGGATCCTTTAAATTTCGGTCTAAATCTTTCCTTTTAACCTAATATGGATTATTAATGAGTTTGAAAAGGTCTCAGGGGTGTCTGGGGAAATTTTGGAGGATGAAACACATCTATTGGAGAAAACTGGACATGTTGCACAGTTAACACATGATTAGCGCACTATTTAGATAACCATGTGGATAAAAAAAATTGAACAGAACCATATAGTATTGTTTACGCATGACCATGCAGCCTAGCCATTCATGTTCCCCTTCTATCAAGGTAACCATGCACCGTTTTCACATGGTATTCCAAATCGTGTGGAAAAACTATGTACAGGCTATTTTTCTTAGTAAATTTATCTTTTTGACCTTAATGATATTTTAACCCTCCTTCCTACTAATATTAGTTATTATGGTATTAACCTATTTCTCTGTCAAATATGAGCTTTTTTAAGGCCTAATGTAGGAATCAAGATATATCCTTCATTTGTGATCTATTCGAGCATTCTTTCATCATGTTGGATGCGTAATGGTAAATACTCGAGTCTATTTAAGCATTTCCCCTTCTTTTTTTCTCTCAACCTAGTTATCATGGTGTGAGATTTTTCCCTATTTTATTAGATCTACTCTGATAAAAACCAAATCAAGGGTCAATACTGGAGGAGGAGAGTTGTAAAATCCTAAGGTGGGTGGTCTATAATTCATCCCTCAAGTTTGTTGATTTTGGAATTGTCATGTGGGGACCACCAATTTCATTAGGGTTTGCTTATAGAATTTAAATTCCATGCTTGTAATCATTAGAAATATATGGATACTATATTTACATATATTTTATTAATTTTTGGTGGTTACGCCCACAACTCCATCCATCCCATGTAGTATGTTATTCCATAATTGGGGTTTTTAGTATTTGACATGTTTGAAACACCGTTCGAGTGTGAATTTTCTTGACCCTTCTAAGGGAAATTTTCTTATATAAAATTTCTTGATTTATATTTTGAATCACATAATGGAAAGTACCGTGTATGCTCACCACTTGACCCGCCTATGGTAAGTGATTTAATTGATAATTAAGTGTGAAATGGAAATTGGAAAGTATACTAAGTATATGACTTGATTGGATTAAATATGAATGAATAATAGTTTTCATGTTCATAGCACCCCTTACCATATTAATGGAAGGTATCATAATGAAACTTAATTATTTAATATGTTTTTAATGCAATTAATAAAGGTTTCATACTACTTGGCCTTGTCACACTAATGAAAGGTAAGGCTTCGACCAAATGGACTTATTGATTAATTATGACTTAATTAAAAAATTTCATGCTACTTGACCTTATCACACTAATTAAAGAAAAGTCATAAACCAATTGAAAAATTGAATGACTTCATAATCAGATAGGAATGTCATGAATTGATATCTCCTTGGATTCTAACTGAATAATTCCATGAGTACTCAGGAACCCCATTCCAATTCAAGGATACGGATTGCTTAGGTTGAGACCCACCTAGATAATGATCATTGTCTATTATTTGGATTCCCAGTATGAGATGGTAGGACCCCTTCAATATCATTACAAGATGCCTTGGATACAATCCTTGGATCCATCATTGACAAGTAGGTTCCATAGTTAAATCCCATTGGGCCCAGTCATTGCTTAGCCCCATTTTAACTTTGATAAACTCTTTGGTCTCAGTAGGCACCTCATTGTGGAATTCCTTAGACTATAATCCTTGGATTAAACTCTTACCCAATGCTAAGATAAATTTATTACTGAGTTGGCGACCCTTTTGGTCTATGTATCCTCGGTTATTACCTTGAGACTTCACTATTAAATATCATTACAGGTTGCCTTATTATAACTTGGAACCTTCACTATTTATAACATGTGACTTATTTATAAACTGGTAATAATAAAATAATGAAATGCTTTCATGTTGAAACACCAACCGAGGGATAAAGTGGGTACTTGGGTATTATGTTATATTGTACTGCTTTACTTTATATATGTATGCCTACACATTGTTACATTTCCATTACATGGGCCAGATTTTATAGACACCATTAGTGGTGGCTAACTGAGATTTATCCCACAACCTCTCAGGGCACCATTTGGTACCTGAAGTAGATTACATGGTTGCAGCTGTTGAAAAAGGGAAACATAGGGCTTCAAACACTTGATTGCTTGTTGTTTAGTATGGATCTAGATAGCAGATGACTGAGTTAGAGCTCAGGATTCTTAGGACAGTATTTTATTTCCTTTTTACTTATGTGTAACATGTTATTCCTTCTATCTTGTATCCATGTTTTCCAATTTTCTAGTGAAATGAAATTTCATCAGTTGACTAATGTTATTCCAGATGTTTCAGTTATTGTTACTATTGTCTCTATTTTCCATTGTGCCTTTTGTTTACTTATATTGGTTCCACTATTTACCCATGTTTATAATAAGCTGATGCACTACACTTTGGTAATGAGGGAATAATATCCCCATAGACACACCCTTGGGCCTCACTGCTAGTCTGTAGCCTCTGGAATTCGGGGAGATGTGCTTGAGGCTATGTGGCCCACCGGGCTCGGGGCACCCATTAAGTGTCATCTGGGTCTGGGACATCACAAAGTGGTATCAGAAGAGTTTTCTTTCTCTCTTTACTATTTAGAGACAATATATTGGATATTAGGAATGCTTAAGACTTGGTCATAGGCCATGATTGGGTGTCGTAAACCCATGTTTTGGGTAAAATCCAAGTTAACCTAAATTATAATTTTTGTTCTGCATTTTCCTATTATAATTGATATTTTTTCACTATTGGGTGACACACATGTTTTCTGGATTTGTTAATTATTACTCTGATTGAGGATTTTATTTCATCCATGGCCCAATGATTTGAGTGTAAGGATCATTGTTACATGCATCATTATAGGCACCTA
Source organism: Viscum album (assembly GCA_963277665.1). Taxonomy (NCBI): domain Eukaryota; kingdom Viridiplantae; phylum Streptophyta; class Magnoliopsida; order Santalales; family Viscaceae; genus Viscum; species Viscum album. The sequence continues at coordinate 451,454,496 of OY728121.1, forward strand.
GAATTCACATTGAATGCATATTTTCATGCCATATAGGTGAATTTAAATATTTTCATTTCTTGATATGCCATTGATTATTGAGTGATGTTGTGACAGTTATCTTATTCTTATATTACTCTTGGTTGTGATTGAGTGGCTGATTTTCTCAATTCATGAGGTGCATGGTCCCTCATGGGTTGGGGTGAGTAATTTATCGAGTCGATCCATTATAATATAAATAAATGGGTGTTGTTTCCAGTGATAAGGTGTATGGGCACTGATTCAAAAAAGTGAATATCCATTATAAATTGAATCATACAATCTAAAATTAATTGGTTGTACATCCTTATCCTGCCATCTCATTTTTATGTAAGGTAAAGTATTGAACCGGTTAATTAAATTTAAAATGAAATGAAACTTATACTTGATCACTTATCGATACCTGGCCGTCTAAGTGGGTAGTTGGGGTAGTATTCCTTGGGTGGTGAGTTTTTCTATGTTCATATTACTCTAGTGATGTTATTTTTCTTCTTAAGATTGTTCTGAGTCATGTGCTTGGAATTTTTAGACCAATGTCACCACGCCATCCTTGTATCGTACACCAGGAAGGTGGTGATAACCAAGCTCCAGATGTGGTGAGGCTTGAGCCACCAGTATTACCTCTAGGAGTGCCACTTGAAGCACCACCTGATATATATGATTTGGTAACTGACTCCCAAGTTTGTGATAGTTTCCTACATCTGATGCAATTCATACATGATGCTCCATGGCTTGCACCAATGATGGCTGATCTGACTCGTGAGTTCTAACAGCATCATCCTCCTACTTTCTTAGGGAATGGCGATTCACTGACTGCGGAGTATTGGATAAAATACACCTTATCTATCTTTGATCATCTTGATATTCCTACATATGGGAGGGTCAAACTTTCTACATACATGCTTTGGGATTCATCCAAGTATTGGTGGGATGTGAATTCCCTAGATGGTCATCATCAAGGAATGTTATGGGTTGATTTTCAGACTACCTTTTATGATCAGTTCTTTCCTCATATGCTGAGAGATGAAAACTCCATAGTTTTTATGCATCTTGAGTAGGGTTCTATGTTGGTTATGGAATATGTAGTACCTTTCACATATTTTTAGCGCTTTTCACATCTTCTTGTCGGTGATGAGATTTTGTGGTCTATACGCTTTGAAGATGGGCTTCATTACACCATCCTTACGCAGGTGAATGTTTTTCACCTGCCAACTTTTTCTGAGGTAGTAAATCAAGATATTATCCCTGAGTGCAACCTAAGGGACATAAATAGTACTGGGTATAGAGGATTAATGTTGTGGTAGGAAAGTATTTCTTCCCGTGGTAGGAAACTTTCCCTTGAGGTTTCTCTTCAGGGCAGCAACAACCAGACTGCCCATTTCAATATCTCTAAAGTGTGTCATTAGTGTGCATGATGGTGGAATTCAAAGGTTCAGTGTGATAGACACCCACTGTACTGATACACTTGTGGTCGTAAAAGGAATCTCCAGAATTTCTACACGAACTTTCCACCAGCTTCGAGTGGAAAATTATTTTCACCAACTCCACCTTCAGGAGCGAGTTCTTTTACACCATGTCTGGAAGGGAGTTGGAATAGCCCTGGTAGGTATGGCTAAGGAGTAGTTCATGGTCATGGTATCCAGACCCTTGATCAACAATATCACCAACATAGAAATTATGATCTTGGTAGTCTATCTATTGCATATGATCATGGATCAGGTCAATTGAATGCACTACAACCGATACCTGAGGATGAAGCTATGGGACCATTTATAGTATGAGGTACTACTCTAGTATCCTCAATTATAGTATCATATTTATTTGATGCAGGTTGTTTGAACTCTTTTATCTCTATATCTATTGTGGAAGGTTTTGGATTAAAGATACAATATTACTATGGTGTAATGACCCTAGATACGTCGTTAGGGGTATTAACAGAGGGAATACACTAGTGTAGGAACTGCCCCTTAAGGTAGGCAGTTACCCTTTCTTATGGAACCTATATTTTCTTAAGATTAAGGGCTTCTATTTCATCCTAGATATGGATTGATTAGTTTATATTTACACTTTTTTATACTAAAATCATCGTAGGGTATCTTTTACATCACCAGAGGGCATAAATTATCTACAAAAGGGTGAGTGGGATGTCCAGGATGATAGATTTGGACCAGATCATCATGGGTTTGGTGGAGTGAATGCCCAGATTGAAAATCTCTTAATAAAGGATTAGGGTTTACCAAAATCGGATTTCCCTCCAATAGTGGATCATTTTAGGGATGTCTTTCCTGATGAATTTTTATCTTACCTCCTAAGAGAGAGGTATATTTTACTATCGATCTTGTTCTAGGAGCAACTATAGTTTCAATTCATCTATATAAGATGGAACCAATAGAATTTTTTGATCTAAAGTGGTAGTTAGAGGATTTAGAGGCCAAAGGCATTATATGGCCCAGTACATCCTCCTGGGGTTCGCCCGTGTTTTTTTCCCAGAAGGTGTATGGATCCTTTCATCTATGCATGGATTACAGATGGTTGAACTATATTATAGTCAAGAACTGTTATCCATTACCTATAATAGATTGTCTCTTTGACTAGATATAAGGAGAAAATGTCTTCTCCAAAATCTACTGAGATCAGGTTATCATCAGGTACAATTCATGCCATCATACATACCCCATATATCTTTTTGTAGCAGTTATGGTCTATATGAGTACCTTGTTATGTCGTTCGGTCTTACCAATTCACCTGCCATTTTCATGGATTAAATGAATAGGTTTTCTCACCCCCTATTTGGACTCTTTTTTTGTGGTCTTTTTGGATGACATCTTGGTGTATTCTCACACTCGTATCGACTATGCCAAACATCTTGAGATCATTCTGGGTACATTGAGAGAGCCTCAGATTTACGCAAATCTTGCTAAGTGCCACTTCTAGATCAAAATATTTCACTTCTTAGGTCATATAATATCATAATCAAGTGTATCTATTGACCTAGAAAAGGTAATTTTTTTAGTTTCCTAGGAGTATCCCAAGAACGTGTTCGATATACGCAGTTTCTTAGGGATGGATGGATATTAAATGTATTTCATACAAGACTTTCCCCACCTTGCTTCACCCCTTACCAGTCTTAAAAATAAGTGTTTCAAGTTCATATGGTCAGAAGCATGTGAGAAAGACTTTCAGGATCTGAAAGGGAGGGTTGTATCTTTACTTATTCTGACTCTTTTGAAGTCAGGTATAGGTTATATTGTCATTTGTGATGCATCAAGAATCGGCCTAGGAGAAGTACTGATGCAGTAGGATAGAGTCATTTCATATGCATATAAACATTTGAGGGTGAGTGAGAGTAATTATTCGACCCATGACCTTGAGCTAGTAGTAGTTTTCCATGCCTTACATTTCTAGAGACACTATCTGTTAGGTGAGAACTTTTTGGTGTACACAGACCACAAGATCCTAAAATATTTATTTGGTCAGTGTGACTTGAACCTCATACAACAGATAAGGTTCGAATATCTATTATCCCTTGATTTTTTGGTTTCCTATATACCTTGGAAGGGAAATATAGTTGTAGATGCACTGAGTCAGAAAACTCAGGCACATTCCATATTGGAATCCGGTGATGAATGGAAGTTAATGGCCCTATTTTATGAGTTGCATCTAAAGTTTCATAATAGTCATGAGCAGTCTTACCACTCAACCTTGACAGTTACCTCTTCCCACATTGAGAAGGTGAAGGGAAGATAGTTTTCTGATCCTGAAGGCTTGGTTCTCCATGAGATTATATCAGAAGATAACCCACCTCCAGATTGGTGTGTTAATAGAGACAACATCTTTCATTTACGTGGATGTATCTGGGTTCTTAAATATATGAGAGAGGAGTTGATGAAAGAGTCCCATGCTTCTTAGTTGTAATTTTATCCAGGAATATCCAAGATGTATCGAGACATGTGATGCTAGTACTGGTGTCCTGGGATGAAATGTCAGATAGTAGGATTTATCACTAGATGTTCCACCTATCAGCAGGTGGAGGTGGAGAAAAAGAGACATGCAGGCTTTTTATAGCTGCTTCCAATACTGGAATGGAATTGGGAATATTTTGTTATGAATTTTGTAGTTGGTTTACCTATGTCTCCTAGAGGTGGTGACATTGTTTTGGTTATAATTTACCGACTAACAAAAATATCCCACTTCATTCCTATTTAAGTGACTTTCTCAGTTGATGAGCTAGGAAGACTGTATTTATGTGAGATCATATGACTTTATGGGGTCCCTTGTACAATCATTTTAGATAGGGATGCTCATTTCACATCATGGGTCTAACTGGGATTGAAGAAGGTTATAGTAACATGGGTACTTCTAATCACATCTTTTCACCCTCAAACTAATGGACAATCAGAACATATGAAAAAGTCTCTAGAGGATATGCTCTGAGAATGTGTCCTTGAATTTTATGGTTCATGGGAGAAGTATATCCCTCTCATAGATTTTTCCAATAATAATATATTTGAGGAGACAATTCAGATGGATCATTTTGAAGCCTTGTATGGTAGGCTATGCCATTCACCATAATTCTAGATAGAGGCGGGTGAGGTAGCCCTACTACGTCCTCATATCTTTCAAGAGACTTCAGAGTAGGTTCAACTGATCATAAAAAATATGACTACTTCTCACTCTATAAAAAAATATTATTCTAATCACCATTGATGACCTCTTGAGTTTGAGGTTAGGGATCATGTTTTTTTTTGTATCACCCGGGCTAGGGAATAAACAGTTACGAAATCAAGGAAAGATGTTTCCTCGTTATGTAGGGTCTTTTGAAATTATAAAGAGAGTTAGGATAGAAGCTTATTGATTTTTATTACCTTATAGGTATCATTCCATTAATGGTGTCTTTCACATCTCATAGATTCTCCAATATCATTCTGATTTGTCTCATACTTTTGATTCTGAGGAATTTATGTTAGATGTTGATGCTACCTTTGAGGAGTATCCAGTACACATCATTGATCGGTGCACGAAGGATCTCCAAGGTCAGTTTTTCCATCTAGTATGGGTGATATGGAGGCAAATCTATGTGCAAGATGATACTCGGGAGAAGGAGGCTGACATACATGTCCAATGGCCAGAATTGTTCTCAGACAATGTTTTTACACCCTTGGAAGGTCACCTTGGGGATGAGTTCTTTTAAGGGGGAAGACTATAAGAACCTAGTTTTCTCAATCAGGTATGGATCATTTAAATTTCAGTCTAAATATTTACTTTTGACTTAATACGGATTCCTAATGATTTAGAAAAGGTCTCAGGGGTGTCTGGGGTAAGTTTGGAGCCCGAAACACATATTTTGATAAAAAAATTAGACATGTTGCATGATTAATGCATGGTTGGAGCATAGTTTGGCTAATCGTGCTGATAGAAATTTTAAGACAGAACAATATAGCATGGTTTGTGCACATCTGTGCAGCCTAATCCTGTAAGTGTCCCTTCTTCCTAGGTAACCATGCACAGTTTTTCGGCATAGTTGTGCATGATTTTTCTGATACAAGACAAATCAAAGATAGATATCGTAGGAGGAGATTTATACAAGCCTAAGGTGGGTGGTCTATAATTCATCCCTCAAGTTTGTTGATTTTTGAATTGTCATGTGGGGCCCACCAATTTCATTAGGGGTTGTTTATAGAATTTAAATTCCATGCTTGTAATCATTAGAACTGTATGGATACTATATTTACATATATTTGATTAATTTTTGGTGTTTACGCCCACAACTCCATCCATCCCATGTAGGATGTTATGCCATAATTGGGTTTTTAGTATTTGACATGTTTGATCCACCATTCATGTGTGACAGTACATAACTCTTCGAAGGGTATGTTTTTCTATATTAAATGTATTTATTTATATTTTGAATCAAATAATATAAATTACCATGTATGCTCACCACTTGAACCACCTAATCTAAGTGATTCAATTGATAATTAAATGTGAAATGGAAATTGGACAGTATACTAAGTATATGAATTGATTGGATTAAATATGAATGAATAGTAGGTTTCACGTCTATAGAAACACTTACCACATTAATGGAGGGTATCCGAATGAACCTTAATTATTGAATATGATTTGAATGGAATTAATAAAGGTTTCATGTTACTTTGCCTTATCACACTAATGAAAGGCAGGGCTTGGACCAAATGAACATATTGATTAATTATGACTTGACTAAAAGGTTGCATGATAATTTACCTTATCATAATAATGAAAGGAAAGGCTTGAAACAAATGAAATATTACATTCCTTCATAATCAAATAGTAATGGCCTCACTCGAGCTCGCCTCAGATTATGATCAGAGAATGGCATGAGCACTCAAGAACTACATTCTGATTCAAGGATACGACTTTCTTAAGTTGAGACCCACCTAAATCCCAATCCTTTTCTGTTATTTGGATACCCTGTGTGACACTATAGTATCCCTTAAATATCATTACAGGATTCCTTGGATACACTCCTTGGATCCAACATTGAAAAGTAGGTTCCATGGTTAAATCCCATCGGGCCTAGTCATTTCTTAGCCCCATTTTACCTTGGATGAACTCATTAAACTAGGAAGACACCTCATAATGGAATGCCTTGGACTATGCTCCTTGGATTACACTCTTAACCCATACCAGTCTACAGTTATTACTGATTTGGTGACCCTTGAGGTCTATGTCACCTTGGTTGTTATGTTGGGACTTCACTATTAAATATCATTATAGGCTTCCTTCTTATAACTTGTAACATTAAGTATTGTTAAAATGTGACTTATTTATAAACTGGTAATAATAAAATAATGAATTGATTACATGTTCATACACCAAGTGAGGGATGCAGCAAGTACTTGTGTATTCAGTGACATTGTACTACTTTACTTTATATATGAATTCCTACACACTGTTACATTTCCATTACACGAGACAGATGTTATATACAATTTTGGTGGTGACCCACAGATATTTATCTCACACCCTCTCTGGGAACCTTTTGGTACCCGAAGTAGATTACATGGTTGTAGGTGTTGACAAAGGGAATCATATGGCTTCGAACACTTGATTTCTTTTTGTTTAGTATAGAGCTTGAAAGCAGATGACTGAGTCATGCAACTTAATTGTTACCTATAAAATTTTAACAAAAAATAACCCAACACTACAAGAAAACATGTGATTCTAAGGAGAAACTCTATGAGGTTGTTGGAATCTAGGACATGGTGCACAATCTTTGGATGTTTACAAAAAAAACATGAACCTTTATGCAGAGGGTTCCAGTTTAGTATTTCATGGTTGTAACATAGTTAGAAAATAGTATGGAAAAACCATGTGGGAGGTTTTTTTATTGGAAGGATCCAACTGCACAGCTGCTGCATGGTTTGTTAAACTATACGACCAAACCATATGGCTACCTAGAATTTCATTAAAATTGGAAAATTACCAAAATTACCCCTTCATAAATTTTGGTTCACCCCTCCCCTATTCCTCTATTGATTTTTTTAGACCAATCGAATATATTCCAATCTTTTTGCTTATTCAATCTATATATTTGGGGAATTTAATGTGGGATTCTTCAGCGATTAAGGTGAGTTTTCTCTTAATAATCCTTCCCTTTCTCCCTTTAATTGGTTCTTTCTAATTTCAAATGTATGGTTTTATGGATTTTGATATAATTACACTATATCATGGTGTAATGATAAAAGGATGATGGGTATTTTGGTTTCCGTATGTTGATTAGATTTGAAAATGCCTTCTACAAGACATTTCTTGGAATTTCATTAAGGTATGAGACCAAAGGGATTTTTCTTGGATTTTCTATCAAATTATTTTTAAATTAAACTATAAAATGGTGCCACTTATTAGATATTTGGAATATAATATGGTCAATGGTATGCTATGAGTGTTTTCAATGATTTGTTTCTTGGTTCCGCTGTAACAAGATCTTCTGTTAGGCTTTCATTGGTTATGTTGAGTTGAAATTTAATTAATTAATTAATTATTGTTGTTTTAATTAATTAATTATTGTTTACATGGTGTGATTATTAGAGATAGGGTGGTTAAAAATATTTTTTTAGTCATCAAGTATTTTTTATAGGGCTTTGGTAGCCTTTGAAGGGTCATCGATCCTTGAGAATGTTTGGTAATGCTTCGTTAATAAGGTAGGTGGTTTATGAAACAATTTCCATAGTCTTGAAAGTTATTTTGTATGTAGTATGTGAAATAGTTATATTATGTTTTTTTGTTTTATTTTATGACATAATAAAATAGATTTATATCCAAATTGATGCCTTATACCATCTGTGGATCTCATCGGGTAAATTGGTAATTATGAGAGTGAATATGCATCCACCCCTAGGGTGTACCAAATCCTAAAAGTATTAAAGTGAGACTAAAAATGGTGAATTATGTGGGTTATTGGATTAACTCGATTATTAATGTGGTTGGATTGATATCTTGTGTAGAGGGATATTTATTATAACCAACTCATACAAGTTTTATGAAATTTAAATTTTATGAAATACAATATTATTATGTTCTAAGATTTTATGAAATTATTATGGGGATTTTTGAAATGGTTTTAATGGTGTGAATTTTATTTTTATATGGGGTTTGTTTTAAATGGTTTATTGTTTAAAAATGAGGTGTTAACCTCCAAGGAATTTAAAATGTTAATTTTAACTGAATTTCAAAAGGTGATTTCAATTGGGTGTGTGGTTTCCTCTTTGTGAAAATTCCTTAATGGAACATTGAATGGTTTTGGTGTAAATGAAGGCTCTGGAATTATTTTGGATGTTAAATAATAAGACCCTTGTTTTTGGGGTGGCATTGAAATATTTTAAAATGGATGTGTGATATCTATCATCTTCCAAAGCATGTTCAAAATAGTTTTTTTGATAAGTGAAAGGGCTTTCCATACTAATCCATATCATAGTGTTGAAGGCTTGTTGGGACCTTGGTAAATAATGAAGGTTGTAATTTTTCCTTCATGGTTTTGTAATGATTTTTAAAGTTCAATGTGTTTAACCCCGAAAATTTGTAAATTATGGGATGTTTTAGATGTTAGACTAAGGTTATCGACACCAGTGGTATTTTATGTGGTTTCAAATATTGGAAATGAAACCCTGCATCTATAGGGTAGGATGTTTTAAATGATGCTCCCCATATATGGTTTAGGATATCCAAAATTTCAATCCACATCCATGGGATATAATTTTTGAAAAGACACTCTACACATATGGTTTAGGTTGTTGGACATGATGCTCCGCATCCTTCATTTTGGATTTTGGACATGACACTTTACATATGTGGTTTAAGATGTCAAACATAATGCTCTACATCCTCAGTTTAGGATGTTATCCATGATTCTATATATCTTTTCTTAATGATGTTAAACATGAAACTAAAAATACATGGTTAAATATACTAGATATGACACTTGTCATCCATGGTTTAGGTGTTGGACGGGTTCTATGGGCACTAGTACCACATTGACATGGTATGGTCACCTTAGAATGATGCCACTTGGTACTAAGAAATTAATGATTAATTAAAACCCATTTATTTTACTAATAGTATGTGTCACCCTATTATTATGTTTCAAACAACCAGCATTAGCCGAAGTAGGTTTGGTTGGATCAGGTGTCTCTTTAAAACCTAAGGTCCAACGGGTAAATTAATGAGTGGTTATTGGAATATGTATCTTATTTTATGTATTTTTGATTTCAATATTGTATATCTAAATTCAATATGATCAAACTAGATATTTCTTTATACATTTTTGGTGGTGGACTAATGAGTTTTACTCACACACATCTCAGGTCACCACTACAAATGGGTACCCCAAAAGATCTCACATATTTGTTGTAGGCAGAGTTTTGGGCAGATTATTGAGTTGAGTTTTGTATGATTAGGTAGTACAGCTCAAGTGTTATTAGGAGACTTGACATGGTTCATTTTAGGGATGCATTTTTATACCTTTTGATTAGTTTAATTTATCTTGGTTTGTTTATATAAGAGTCCTAGTGGGTGTTCAGTTGTATGTATGGAATGGTTGTTCAAGCCTTTATCGCATTACATTTGTTGTTCACTTTTATTTACTTTTATTATCTTCATATTTTAGTTAATTTATGTTTGATATTTATTTATTCATCTATTATTTTTCATTCTGATATAGGGGGTATAGTCTCCCCAAAGTACCACACTATACCCCCGTTCCTAGTAGACAACCTATAGTGTATGGAGAGGTGTGACTGAGGTCATGGGGGGAGCTGTTGTGGTGAATTTTTATAGAGTGAACCAAGATAGGTTGTTACAATGTATTTGTGGTGTATATTCACCTAGGGGTAAAAAATATAAATATAGAAGATTATGTATTAAATAAAATTTCATTAGTGCATGATGATTGGGCCTAATACTGCACACATATCTAGACACTACTAGGGGATATTCTTAGGTTAATTCACATTTTATTTATGAACCATTATGAAATATTCGAATGGATAATGAACAAGGATGACTAGGGTTAAACCAAAGGTTCTATATATTAAAAAATGTATCATGATTTATATATCCTATAAATTATTTTCATTATTATATATTTTCTAGCTAATTATTGTTTCTCAGACTATGCTACTTGGTTTTATTCAATAGATAGAACTCAGAGGAACCATGTTAACACTGAACTTGATAGAAAATACAACGCTTTTACACCTGAGAAACTAAATTTTGGTAATTATAGAGTAATCATTTTATCAATAAAATAAATCCCTCTCTAGATACTACAAGTGTATGTGGCTCTAGATCATTTTTACATAGGGGTAAAACCTGAAAAAATTGCATTGAGATTGACTTTACCGGGAACTAGTGAACAAAAAAAAACCTTGATACACACCTATTTTGAGACTACTAGAGGATATTATTTGGTAAATTCATAATATAATTACAATCCATTATTATTTTTGAAAAAAAATCCATAAGAATATATGTTTGGAAAAATATCATAGATAACAGAGATTGAAGCCTAAAAATTCATAAGTTAAGAGATATATATAATTTATAAGTCATACATTTAATTTCATTGGATTATCCCTTTATGTGTTCAATAGTTTAAAAATATTCATCACCAATTTTCCTTTTATTCTATACAATGGCTGAAAATAAGAGGAATCGGGAAAACAACCAACGTGAAAGGAAATGTGATGACTGCCCCAATGAGATGCCCAGCCCGATGGGAATGGGAATTGGGAAATTATGATGATAACCTCTCAAATCAAAGAAGTTATAAATAGAAACCTGTATACGGAGGAGTTTCCAAATACCCCTAAGGAATAATAATCTATTATTGAGTCATTTAGGCTACAAATTCCTCTGACTTTCAATAAATCATTTGATGCATTAATCGTGGAATAATGGATTAACTCTATTGAGAAGATCTTTTCCATCCTTTAATGTTCCAAACAAGGGAATGTTATACTTGTTTTTTATCATATGGATGGATAGGATGATCCATGGTGGTCATTGATCAATAATATGAAGCCTGAGGAAGATATCAAAGTGATAGGGTGAAAGGAATTTTGGAAAATGTTTTTTGATAAAAATTTTCCTCACGCTCTCCAACTTAAAATAGAAAGGGATTTCTATAAGAACCCAAATTTTAAATCTGGTATGGATCCTTTAAATTTCGGTCTAAATCTTTCCTTTTAACCTAATATGGATTATTAATGAGTTTTAAAAGGTCTCATGGGTGTCTGGGGAAATTTTGGAGGATAAAACACATCTATTGGAGAAAAATGAACATATTGCACAGTTAACACATGATTAGCGCACTATTTAGATAACCATGTGGATAAAAATTTTCGAACAGAACCATATAGTATGGTTTACACATGACCATGCAGCCTATCCATTCATGTTCCCCTTCTATCCAGGTAACCATGCACCGTTTTCACATGGTTTTCCAAATCGTGAGGAAAAACTATGTACAGGCTATTTTTCTCAGTAAATTTTCATTTTTGACCTTAATGATATTTTAACCCTCCTTCCTACTAATATGAGTTATTATGGGATTAACCTATTTCTCTATTAAATAGGAGCTTTTTGAAGACCTAAGGTAGGAATCAAGAGATATCCTTCATCTGTGATCTATTCGAGTATTGGTTCATCACGTTGGATGCGCAATGGTAAATACTTGAGTCTATTTAAGCATTTCCCCTTCTTTTTTTTCTCTCAACCTAGTTATCATGGTGTGAGAATTTTCCCTGTTTTCTTAGATCTACTCTGATAAAAACCAAATCAAGGGTCAATACTGGAGTAGTAGAGTTGTAAAAGCTTAAGTTGGGTGGTCTATAACTCATCCCCCAAGTTTTTGATTTTGGAATTGTCATGTGGGACCCACCAATTTCATTAGGGGTTGTTTATATAATTTAAATTCCATAATTGTAATCATTAGAACTGTATGGATACTATATTTACATATATTTGATTAATTTTTGGTGGTTACGCCCACAACTCCATCCATCCCATGTAGGATGTTATGCCATAATTGGAGTTTTTAGTATTTGACATGTTTGAAACACCGTTCGAGTGTGAATTTTATTGACCCTTCTAAGGGAAAGTTTTCCTATATAAAATTTCTTGATTTATATTTTGAATCACATAGTGGAAAGTACCATGTATGCTCACCACTTCACCCGCCTATGGTAAGTGATTTAATTGATAATTAAGTGTGAAATGGAAATTGGAATGTATACTAAGTATATGACTTAACTGGATTAAATATGAATGAATAATAGGTTTCCTGTTCATAGAACCCCTTACCATATTAATGGAAGGTATCATAATGAAACATAATTATTGAATATGTTTTTAATGGAATTAATAAATGTTTCATACTACTTGGCCTTGTCACACTAATGAAAGCTAAGGCTTGGACCAAATGGACTTATTGATTAATTATGACTTAATTAAAATATTTCATGCTACTTGACCTTATCACACTAATTAAAGCAAAGAATTAAACCAAATGAAAAATTACATGACTTCATAATCAGATAGGAATTTCATGAATTGATATCTCCTTGGATTCTGACTGAATAATTCCATGAGCACTCAGGAACCCCATTCCAATTCAAGGATACAGATTTCCTAGGTTGAGACCCACCTAGATAATGATCTTTGTCTATTATTTGGATTCACAGTATTAGATGGTAGGACCCCTTAAATATCATTACAAGATGCATTGGATAAAATCCTTGGATCCATCATTGAAAAGTAGGTTCCATAGTTAAAGCCCATTGGGCCCAGTCATTGCTTAGCCCCATTTTAACTTTGATAAACTCTTTGGTCTCAATAGGAACCTCATTTTGGAATTACTTAAACTATAATCCTTGGATTACACTCTTACCCAATGCTAAGATACATTTATTACTGAGTTGGCGACCATTGTGGTCTATGTCTCCTCAGTTATTACCTTGAGAATTCAGTATTAAATATCATTACAGGTTGCCTTATTATAACTTGGAACCTTCACTATTTATAACATGTCACTTATTTATAAACTGGTGATAATAAAATAATGAGATGCTTACATGTTCAAACACCAACTGAGGGATAAAGTGGGTACTTGGGTATTAAGTTATATTGTACTTCTTTACTTTATATATGTATGCCTACACACTGTTACATTTCCATTACATGGGCCGGATGTTATAGACACCATTAGTGGTGGCTAACTGAGATTTATCTCACAACCTCTTGGGGCATCATTTGGTACCAGAAGTAGATTACATGGTTGTAGGTGTTGAAAAAGGGAAACATAGGGCTTCAAACACTTGATTGCTTGTTGTTTAGTATGGATCTAGATAGCAGATGACTGAGTTGGAGCTCAGGATTCTTAGGAAATTTTTTTATTTCCTTTTTACTTATGTGTAACATGTTATGCCTTCTATCTTGTATCCATGTTTTCCAATTTTCTAGTGAAATGAAATTTCATCATTTGATTAATGTTATTCCAGATGTTTCAGTTATTGTTACTATTGTCTCTATTTTCCATTGTGCCTTTTGTTTACTTATATTGGTTCCACTATTTACCCATGTTTATAATAATATGATGCACTACACTTTGGTAATGAGGGAATAGTCTCCCCATATACACACCCTTGGCCCTCACTGCTAGTCTGCAGCCTCTGGAATTCGGGGAGATGTGCTTGAGGCTATGTGGCCCACCGGGCTCGGGGCACCCATTAAGTGTCATATGGGTCTGGGACATCACAAAGTGGTATCAGAGGATTTTTCTTTCTCTATTTACTATTTAGAGACAATATATTGGATATTAGGAATGCTTAAGACTTGGTCATAGGCTATGCTTGGGTGTCGTAAACCCATGTTTTGTGTAAAATCCAAGTTACCCTTTATTATAATTTGTGTTCTACATTTTCCTATTATAATTCATATTATTTCACTATTGGGTGACACACATGTTTTGTGGAGTTGTTAATTATTACTCTGATTGAGGATTTGATTTCATCCACGGCCCGATGATTTGAGTGTAAGGATCATTGTTATAGGAATCATAATAGCCCCCTAGAATTCACATTGCATGCATATTTTCATGCCATATAGGTGCATTTCACTATTTTCATTTCATGATATGCCATTGATTATTGATTGATGTTGTGATAGTTATCTTATGTTTATATTACTCTTGGTTGTGATTGAGTGGCTAATTTTCTCAATTCATGAGGTGCATGGGTCCTCATGGGTTGGGATGAGTAATTTAACGAGTCGATCCATTATAATATTAATAAATGGGTGTTGTTTCTAGTGATAGGGTGTATGGGCACTGATTCAAAAAAAATGGCTATCCATTATAAATTGAATCATAAAATCTAAAATGAATTGGTTGTACATCCTTATCCTACCTTCTCATTTTTCTGAAAGTTAAAGTATTGAACCGGTTAATTAAATTTAAAATGAAACGAAACTTATACTTGATCACTTATCGATACCTGGTCGTCTAAGTGGGTATTTGGGGTAGTATTCCTTGGGTAGTGAGTTTTTCTATGTTCAGATTCCTCTAGTGATGTTATCTTTCTTCTTAAGCTTGTTCCGAGGCGTGTGCTTGGAATTTGTAGACCAATTCCACCACGGCATCCTTGTATCATACACCAGGAAGGTGTTGATAACCAAGCTCCAGATGTGGTGAGGCTTGAGCCACCAGTCTTACCTCTAGGAGTGCCACTTGAGGCACCACCTGATATATATGATTTGGTAACTCACACACAAGTTTGTGATAGTTTCCTACATCTGATGTAATTCATACATAGTGCTCCATGGCTTGCACCAATGATGGTTGATCTGACTCGTGAGTTCTAACACCATCATCCTCCTACTTTCTTAGGGAATGACGATCCAACGACTGCGGAGTATTGGATAAAATACACCTTATCTATCTTTGAGCATCTTGATATGCCTCCGTATGGGAGGGTCAAACGTTCTAAATACATGCTTGGGGATTCATCCAAGTATTGGTGGGGTGTGAATTCCCTAGACGGTCATCATCAGGGAATGTTATGGGTTGATTTTCAGACTACCTTTTATGATCAGTTCCTTCCTCATACGCTGAGAGATGAAAAATAAATAGTTTTCATGCATCTCGAGTAGGGTTCTATGTTTATTATGGAATATTTAGTACCTTTCACAAATTTTAAGCACTTTTTACCTCTTCTAGTCGGTGATGATATTTCGTGGTCTATACGCTTTGAATATGGGTGCCATTACGCCATCCTTACACAGGTGAATGTTTTTCACCTGCCAACTTTTTATGAGGTAGTCAATCAAGATATTATCACTGAGTGCAACCTATGGGACGTAAATAGTACTGGGTATAGAGGATTAGTGCTATGGTAGGACAGTATTTCTTCCCATGGTAGGAAACTTTCCCTCAAGGTTTCTCTTCAGGGCAGCAACAACCATACTACCCATTTCAATATCTCTAAAGTGTGTCATTAGTGTGAATGATGGGGGAATTCAAAGGTTCAGTGTGATAGACACCCACTAGACTGATACACTTGTGGTCATAAAAGGAATCTTTGGAATTTCTACACGAACTTTCCACCAGCTTCGAGTGGAAAATTATTTGCACCAACTCCACCTTCAGGAGCGAGTTCTTTTACACCATGTCTGGAATAGAGATGGAATAGCCCTAGTAGGTATGGCTAAGGAGGAGTTTATGGTCATGGTATCCAGACCCTTGATCAACAATATCACCAACATAGAAATTATAATCTTGGTAGTCAATCTGTTGCATATGGTCATGGATCAGGTCAATTGAATGCACTACAACCGATACCTGAGGATCAAGCTATGGGACCATCTATAGTATGAGGTACTAGTCTAGTATCCTAAACTATAGTATCTTCTTTATTTGATGCAGGTTATTTGAACTCTTTTATCTCTATATCTATTGTGGAATTTTTTGGATTAAAGATACACTATTACTATGGTGTAATGACCCTAGATACGTCGTTAGGGGTATGAACAGAGGGAAACACTAGTGTAGGAACTGCCCATTGAGGTAGGCAGTTACCCTTTCTTATGGAACCTCTATTTTATTAATATGAATGGCTTCTATGTCATCCTAGAGATGGATTGATTAGTTTAGATTTACACTTTTGTATACTAAAATCATCGTAGGGTATTTTTTACATCACCAGAGGGCATAAATTATCTACAAAAGGGTGAGTGGGATGTCCAGGATGATAGATTTGGACCAGATCATCATGGGTTAGGTGGAGTGAATACCTAGATTGAAAATCTCTTCATATAGGATTAGGGTTTACCAAAATCAGATTTCCCTCCAATAGTGGATCATTTTAGGGATGTCTTTCCTGATGAATTTTTATCTTACCTCCTAAGAGAGAGGTAGATTTTACTATCGAGCTTGTTCTAGGAGCAACTATAGTTTCAATTCATCTATATAGGATGGAACCAATAGAATTTTATGAGCTAAAGTGGTAGTTATAGGATTCAGAGGCCAAAGGAATTATATGGCCCAGTACATCCTCTTGGGGTTCGCCCGTGTTTTTTGCCCAGAAGGTGTATGGATCCTTACATCTATGCATGGATTACAGATTGTTGAACTAGATTACAGTGAAGAACTGTTATCCATTACCTATAATAGATTGTCTCTTTGACTAGATCTAAGGAGAAAAGGTCTTCTCCAAAATCTACTAAGATCAGGTTATCATCAGGTACAATTCATGCCATCATACATACCCCATACATCTTTTTGTAGCAGTTATGGTCTATATGAGTACCTCGTTATGTCTTCCGGTCTTACCAATTCACCTGCCATTTTCATGGCTCAAATGAATAGGTTTTCTCACCCCCTATTTGGAATCTTTTTTTGTGGTCTTTTTGGATGAAATCTTGGTGTATTTTCACACTCGTATCGACTATGAAAAACATCTTGAGATCATTCTGGGTACACTGAGAGAGCATCAGATTTATGCAAAGCTTGCTAAGTGCCACTTCTAGATCAAAAAATTTCACTTCTTGGGTCATATAATACCATAATCAAGTGTATCTATTGACCTAGAAAAGGTAATTTTTTTAGTTTCCTAGGAGTATCCCAAGAACGTGTTCGATATACGTAGTTTCTTAGGGATGGATGGATATTACATGTATTTCATACAAGACTTTCCCCACCTTGCTTCACCCCTTAACAATCTTACAAATAAGGGTTTCAAGTTCATATGGTCAGAAGCATGTGAGAAAGACTTTCAAGATCTGAAAGGGAGGCTTGTATATTTACTTATTCTGACTCTTTTGAAGTCAGGTATAGGTTATATTGTCATCTGTGATGCATCAGGCATCGGCCTAGGAGAAGTGTTGATGCAGTAGGATAGAGTCATTGCATATTCATATAAACATTTGAGGGTGCATGAGAGTAATTATTTGACCCATGACCTTGAGCTAGTAGTATTTTTCCATGCCTTACATTTCTAGAGACACTATATGTTAGGTGAGCACTTTTTGGTGTACACAGACCACAAGATCCTAAAATATTTATTTTCTCAGTGTGACTTGAACCTCATACAACAGATAAGGTTTTAATATCTACAATACCTTGATTTTGAGGTTTCCAATATACCTGGGAAGGGAAATATAGTTGTAGATGCACTGAGTCGGAAAACCTAGGCACATTCCATATGGGAATCCGGTGATGAATTGAAGTTAATGGACCTATTTTATGAGATGCATATAAAGTTTCATGATAGTCATGAGCAGTATTACCACTCATCCATGATAGTTACCTCTTCCCACATTTAGAAGGTGAAGGGAATATAGTTTTCAGATCCTGAAGGCTTGGTTCTCCATGAGATTATATCAGAAGATAACCCACCTCCAGATTGGTTTGTTAATAGAGACAGCATCTTGCATCTACATGGATGTATCTGGGTTCTTACATATATGAGAGAGGAGTTGATGAAAGATTCCCATGCTTCTTAGTTGTAATTTTCTCCAGGAATATCCAAGATGTATCGAGACATGTGATGCTAGTACTGGTGTCCTGGGATGAAATGTCAGATAGTAGGATTTATCACCAGATGTTCCACCTATCAGCAGGTGGAGGTGGAGCACAAGAGACATGCAGGATTTTTATAGCTCCTTCCAATACTATAATGGAATTGGGAATATTTTGTTATGAATTTTGTAGTTGGTTTACCTATGTCTCCTAGAGGTGGATACATTGTTTAGGTTATAATTTACCGACTAATGAAAACATCCCACTTCATTCCTATTTAAGTGACTTTATCAGTTGATGATCTAGGAAGACTGTATTTATGTGAGATCATATGACTTTATGGGGTCCCTTGTACAATCATTTTAGATAGGGATGCTCATTTCACATCATGGGTCTAATAGGGATTGAAGAAGGTTATGGTAACATAGGTACTTCTAATCACATCTTCTCACCCTCAGACTAATGGACAATCGGAACATATGATAAAGTCTCTAGAGGATATGCTCTGAGAATGTGTCCTCAACTTTTATGGTTCATGTGAGAAGTATATCCCTATCATAGATTTCACCAATAATAATAGCTTTAAGGAGACAATTTAGATGGATCATTTTGAGGCCTTTTATGGTAGGCTTGCCATTCACCATTATGCTAGATAGAGGCGGGTGAGGTAGCCCTACTACGTACTCATCTCGTTCAAGAGACTTAAGAGTTGGTTCAGCTGATCATAAAGAATATGACTACTTCTCAGTCTATAAAAAAATATTATTCCAATCACCATTGATGACCTCTTGAGTTTGAGGTTAGGGATCATGTTTTTTTTGGGTATCACCCGGGCTAGGGAATAAACAGTTACGAAATCAAGGAAAGATGTTTCCTCATTATTTAGGGTCTTTTGAAATTCTAGAGAGAGTTAGGATAGAAGAATATTGATTGTCATTACCTTATAGGTATCATTCCATGCACGGTGTCTTTCACATCTCATAGATTCAAAAATATCATTCTGTTTTGTCTCATACTTTCGATTCTGAGTAATTTATGTTAGATGTTGATGCTACCTTTGAGGAGTATCCAGTACACATCATTGATCTGTGTACGAAGGATCTCCAAGGTCTGTTTTTAACTCTAGTATGGGTGATATGAAGGCAAATCTATTTGCAAGATCAGACTTGGGAGAAAGAGTCCAACATACATGTCCAATGGCCAGAATTGTTCTCAGATAGTGTTCCTACACCCTTGGAAGGTGAACTCGGGGATGAGTTCTTTTAAGGGGGAAGACTATAAGAACCTAGTTTTTTCACTCAGGTATGGATCATTTAAATTTCAGTCTAAATATTTACTTTTGACCTAATAGGGATTTTTAATGATTTAGAAAAGGTCTCAGGGGTTTCTGGGGTAGGTTTGGAGCCCGAAACACATATTTTGAGAAACAATTGGACATGCCGCATGATTAATGCTTGGTTGGAGCATAGTTTGGCTAGTTGTGCTGATAGAAATTTTAAGACATAACAATATTGCATGTTTTGTGCACAGCTATGCAGCCTAACCATGTAAGTGCCCCTTCTTCCTAGGTAACCATGCAAAAAATTTCCGCATAGTTGTGCATGATTTTTCTAACTGTGTGGACAAACCGTGCATGGGATATTTTTCTGGGCAAATTGTCTTTTTTAGCTTAATGATCTATTAACCCTCCTTCTTCCTCTTAATATGAGTTCTTATGGGGTTAAACTATTTATCTCTCAAATTAGATGTTTTTGAAGACCTAAGGTAGGAATCAAGATATCTCTTTCATTCGAGATCTGTTCGAGCTTATGTTTATCACATTGGATGTGCAATGGTAAGTACTCGAGTCCATTTAATCATTTCTACGTATATTTTCCTCTAGACCTAGTTATCATTGTCTGAGAATTTTCCATCTTTTCTTATATCTAATCTGATACAAGAAAAATCAAATACATATATCATAGGAGGAGATTTATACAAGCCTAAGGTGGGTGGTCTATAATTCATCCCTCAAGTTTGTTGATTTTGGAATTGTCATGTGGGTCCCACAAATTTCATTAGGGGTTGTTTATAGAATTTAAATTCTATGCTTGTAATCATTAGAACTGTATGGATACTATATTTACATATATTTGATTAATTTTTGGTGGATACACCCACAACTCCATCCATCCCATGTAGGATGTAATGCCATAATTGGGTTTTTAGTATTTGACATGTTTGATCCACCATTCATGTGTGAGTGTACTTAACTCTTCTAAGGGTATTTTTTTCTATATTAAATGTATTTATTTATATTTTTAATCACATAATATAAATTACCATGTATGCTCACCACTTGAACCACCTAATCTAAGTGATTCAATTGATAATTAAATGTGAAATGGAAATTTGAAAGTATACTAAGTATATGACTTGACTGGATTAAATATTAATGAATAGTAGGTTTCATGTCCATAGAACCACTTACCACATTAATGGAAGGTATCCGAATGAACCTTAATTATTGAATATGATTTGAATGGAATTAATAAAGGTTTCATGTTACTTTGCCTTATCACACTAATGAAAGGCAGGGCTTGGACCAAATGGACTTATTGATTAATTATGACTTGATTAAAAGGTTGCATGATAATTTGCCTTATCGTACTAATGAAAGGAAAGGCTGAACCAAATGAAATATTACTTTCCTTCATAATCAAATAGGAATGGCCTGACTCGAGCTCGCCTTAGATTATGATCAAAGAATGGCATGAGCACTCAAGAACTACATTCTGATTCAAGGATACGACTTTTGTAGGTTGAGACCCACCTAAATCCCAATCCTTTTCTATTATTTGGTTACCCTGTGTGACACTATAGGATCCCTTCGATATCATTACAGGATTCCTAGGATACACTCCTTGGATCCAACATTTAAAAGTAGGTTCCATGGTTAAATCCCATTGGGCCTAGTCATTTCTTTGCCCCATTTTACCTTGGATGAACTCTTTGAACTAGGAAGACACCTCATTATGGAATTCCTTGGACTATGCTCCTTGGATTACACTCTTAACCCATGCCAATCTAGAGTTATTACTGATTTGGTGACCCTTGAGGTCTATGTCACCTTGGTTATTATGTTGGGACTTCACTATTAAATATCATTATAGGTTTCCTTGTTATAACTTGTAGCCTTCACTATTGTTAAAATGTGACTTATTTATAAACTAGTAATAATAAAATAATGAATTTCTTACATGTTCAGATACCAAGTGGGGGATAAAGCAAGTACTTGTGTATTTAGTGACATTGTACTACTTTACTTTATATATGCATGACTACACACTGTTACATTTCCATTACACGAGACAGATGTTATATACAATTTTGGTGGTGACCCACTGATATTTATCTCAAACCCACTCTGGGAACCTTTTGGTACCCGAAGTAGATTACATGGTTGTAGGTGTTGAAAAAGGGAAGCATATGGCTTCAAACACTTGATTGATTTTTTTTTAGTATAGAGCTTGAAAGAAGATGACTGAGTCATGAAACTTAATTGTTACCTATAAAATTTTAACAAAAAATAACTCAACACTATAATAAAACATGTGATTCTAAGGAGAAACTCTATGAGGCTGTTGGAATCTAGGACATGGCGCACAGTCTATGGATGTTTACAAAAAAACCATGAACCTTTCTCCAGAGGGTTCCAGTTTAGTATTTCATAGTTGTAACATAGTTAGAAAATAGTATAGAAAAACCATGTGGGAGGTTTTTTTATTGGAAGGCTCCAACTGCACAGCTGCTGCATGGTTTGTTAAACCATACGACCAAACCATATGGCTACCTGGAATTTCATTAAAATTGGAAAATTACCAAAATTATCCCTTGGGAAATTTTGGTTCACCCCTCCCCTATTCCTCTATTGATTTTTTAGACCAATTGAATATATGTCAATCTTTTTACTTATTCAATCTATATATTTGGGGAGTTTAATGTGGGATTCTTCAGCGATTAATGTGAGTTTTCTCTTAATAATCCTTCCCTTTCTCCCTTTAATTGGGTCTTTCTAATTTCAAATGTATGGTTTTATGAATTTTGATATAATTACACTATATCATGGTGTAATGATAAATTGATGATGGGTATTTTAGTTTCCTTGTGTTGATTAGATTTGAAAATGCCATCTACAAGACATTTCTTGGCATTTCATTAAGGTATGAGACCAAAGTGATTTTTCTTGGATTTTCTATCAAATTATTTTTAAATTAAACTATAAAATGGTGTCACTTATTAGGTATTTGGAATATAATATGGTCAATGGTATGCTATGAGTGTTTTTAAATATTTTTTTCTTGGTTCCGGTGCAACAAGATCTTCTGTTAGGCTTTTATTGGTTATGTCGAGTTGAAATTTAATTAATTATTAATTATTATTGTTATAATTAATTAATTATTGTTTATATGGTGTGATTATTAGAGATCGGGTGGTTAAAAATAGTTTTTTTTGACATCAAGTATTTTTTATAGGGCTTTGGTAGCCTTCGAAGGGTCATCGATCCTTGATAATGTTTGGTAATGCTTCGTTAATAAGGTAGGTGGTTTATGAAACAATTTCCATAGTCTTGAAAGTTATTTTGTATGTTTTATGTGAAATAGTTATATTATGTTTTTTTTGTTTTATTTTATGACATAAGAAAATAGTTTTATATCCAAATTGATGCCTTAGACCATCTGTGGATCTCATCGGGTAAATTTGTAATTATGAGAGTGAATATGCATCCACCCCTAGGGTGAGCCAAATCCTAAAAGTTTTAAAGTGAGACTAAAAATGGTGAATTAGGTGGGTTATTGGATTAACTCGATTATTAATGTGGTTGGACTCATATCTTGTGTAGAGGGATATTTATTGTAACCAAGTCATACAAGTTTTATGAAATTTAAATTTTACGAAATGCAATATTCATATGTCCTAAGATTTTATGAAATTCTTATGGGGATTTTTGAAATGGTTTTAATGGTGTGAATTAAATTTTGATATGGGGTTTGTTTTAAATGGTTTATTTTTTAAAAATGAGGTGTTAACCTCCAAGGGATTTAAAATGTTAATTTTAACTAAATTTCAAAAGTTGATTTGAAATGGGTGTGTGGTTTCTTCTTTGTGAAAATGCCTTAATGGAACATTTAATGGTTTTGGTGGAAATGAAGGCTCTAGAATTGTTTTGGATGTTAAATAATAAGACCCTTCTTTTTGGGGTGGATTTGAAATATTTTAAAATGGATGTGTGATATCTATCATCTTCCAAATCATGTTCAAAATAGTGTTTTTGATAAGTGAAATGGATTTCCATACTAATCCATATCATAGTGTTGAAGGCTTTTTTGGACCTTGGAAAATAATGAAGGTTGTAATTTTTCCTTCATGGTTTTGTAATGATTTTTAAATTTCAATGTGTTTAACCCCAAAAATTGGTAAATTATGGGATGTTTTAGATGTTAGACTAAGGTTATCGACACCAGTGGTATTTTATGTGGTTTCAAATATTGGAAATGAAACCTTGCATCTATAGGGTAGGATGTTTTACATGACGCTCCACATATATGGTTTAGGATATCCAAAATTTCAATCCACATCCATGGGATAGAATTTTTGAAAAGACACTCTACACATATGGTTTAGGTTGTTGGACATGATGCTCCGCATCCTTCATTTTGGATTTTAGACATCACACTTCATATATGTGGTTTAAGATGTCAAACATGATGCTCTACATCCTCAGTTTAGGATGTTATCCATGATTCTATATATCTTTTCTTAATGATGTTAAACATGAAACTAAAAATAAATGGTTAAATATACTAGATATGACACTTGTCATCCATGTTTTAGGTGTTGGACTGGTTCTATGGGCACTAGTATCACATAGACATGGTATGGTCACCATAGAATAATGCCACTTGGTACTAAGAAATTAATGATTAATTAAAACCCATTTATTTTACTAATAGTATGTGTCACTCTATTATTATGTCTCAAAAAACCGGCATTAGCTGAAGTAGGTTTTGTTGGATCGGGTGTCTCTTTAGAACCTAAGGTCCAATGGGTAAATTAATGAGTGGTTATTGGAATTTGTATCTTATTTTATGTATTTTTTATTTCAATTTTGTATATCTAAATTCAATATGATCAGACTGGATATTTCTTTATACATTGTTGCTTGTGGACTAATGAGTTGTACTCACACCTAGCTCAGGTCACCACTACAAATGGGTACCCGAGAAGATCTCACATATTTTTTGCAGGCAGAGTTTTGGGCAGATTATTGAGTTGAGTTTTCTATGATCAGGTAGGACAGCTCATGTAGTATTAGGAGACTTGACATGGTTCATTTTAGGGATGAATTTTTATCCCTTTTTATTGGTTTAATTTATCTTGGTTTGTTTATATAAGAGTCCTAGTGGGTGTTCAGTTGTATCTATGGAATGGTTGTTCAAGCCTTTATCGCATTACATTTGTTGTTCAATTTTATTTACTTTTATTATCTTCATATTTTAGTTACTTTATGTTTGATATTTATTTATTCATCTATTATTTTTCATTCTGATATAGGGGGTATATTCTCCCCAAAGTACCACACTATAGCCCCGTTTCTAGTAGACAGCCTATAGTGTATGGAGAGGTGTGACTGAGGTCATGGGGGGAGCCGTTATGGTGAATGTTTATAGAGTGAACCAATCTAGGTTGTTACAATGTATTTGTGGTGTAGATTCACCTATGGGGAAAAATATATATATATATATAAGATTATGTATTAAATAAAATTTCATTAGTGCATGATGATTGAGCCTAATACTGCACACATATCTAGACACTACTAGGGGATATTCTTAGGTTAATTCACATTTTATTTATGAACCATTATGAAATATTCGAATAGATAATTAACCAGGATGACCAGGGTTAAACCAAAGGTTTTATATATTAAAAAATGTGTCATGATTTATATATCCTGTGAATTATTTTTGTTATTATATATTTTCTAACTAATTATTGTTTCTCAGACTATGATATTTGGATTTATTCAATAGATAGAACTCAGAGGAACCATGTTAACACTAAACTTCATAGAAAATAAAACGATTTTACACCTGAGAAAATAAATTTTGGTAATTATAGAGTAATCATTTTATCAATAAAATACATCCCTCTCTAGATACTATAAGTGTATGTGGCTCTAGATCATTTTTACAAAGCGGTAAAACCTGAAAAAACCGCATTGAGATTGACTTGACTGGGAACTAGTGAACAAAAACTAACCTTGATACACACCTATTTTGATACTACTAGAGGATATTCTTTGGTAAATTCATAATCTAATTAAAATCCATTATTATGTTTGAAAAAAAATCCATAAGAATATTTTTTTGGAAAAATATCATAGATAACAGAGATTGAAGCCTAAAAATTCATAAGTTAAGAGATATATATAATTTATAATTCATACATTTAATTTCATTGGATTATCCCTTTATGTGTTCAATAGTTTAAAAATATTCATCACCAATTTTCCTTTTATTCCATACAATGGCTGAAAATAAGAGGAATCGAGAAAACAACCAACGTGAAAGGAAATGTGATGACTGCCCCAATGAGATGCCCAACCCGATGGGAGTGGGAATTGAGAAATTATGATGATAACCTCTCAAATCACACAAGTTATGAATAGAAACCTGTATAAGGAGGAGTTTCCAAATACCCCTAAGGAGGAATAATCTATTATTGAGTCATTTATGCTACAAAGGCCTCAAACTTTCAATAAATCATTTGATCCATTAATCATGGAATAATGGATTAACTCTATTGAGAAGATCTTTTCCATCCTTTAATGTTCCAAACAAGGGAATGTTATACTTGTTTTTTATCATATGGATGGCTACAATGATCCATGGTGGTCATTCATCAATAATATGAAGCCCGAGGAAGATATCAAAGTGATGGGGTGAAAGGAATTTTGGAAAACAAATTTCGATAAAAATTTTCCTCACGCTCTCCAACTTAAAATAGAAAGGGATTTCTATAAGAACCCAAATTTTCACTCTGGTATGGATACTTTAAATTTCGGTCTAAATATTTCCTTTTAACCTAATATGGATTATTAATGAGTTTGAAAAGTTCTCAGGGGTGTCTGGGGAAATTTTGGAGGTTGAAACACATCTATTGGAGAAAACTGGACATGTTGCACAGTGAACACATGATTAGCGCACTATTTAGATAACCATGTGGATAAAAAAATTTGAACAGAACCATATAGTATGGTTTATGCATGACCATGCAGCCTAGCCATTCATGTTACCCTTATATCCAGGTAACCATGCACCGTTTTCACATGGTTTTCCAAATCGTGTGTAAAAACTATCTACAGGCTGTACATTTTCCTTTTTGACCTTAATGATATTTTAACCCTCATTCATACTAATATGATTTATTATGGGATTAACTTATTTCTCTGTCAAATAGGAGATTTTTGAAGACCTAAGGTAGGAATCAAGAGATATCCTTTATCTGTGATCTATTCGAGCATTCGTTCATCACGTTGGATGCGCAATGGTAAATACTCGAGTCTATTTAAGCATTTCCCCTTCTTTTTTTCTCTCAACCTAGTTATCATGGTGTGATAATTTTCCCTATTTTCTTAGATCTACTCTGATAAAAACCAAATCAAGGGTCAATAATGGAGGAGGATAGTTTTAAAAGTCAAAGGTGGGTGGTCTATAATGCATCCCTCAAGTTTGTGGATTTTGGAATTGTCATGTGGGGCCCACCAATTTCATTAGGGGTTGTCTATAGAATTTAAATTCCATGATTGTAATCATTATAACTATATGGATACTATATTTACATATATTTGATTAGTTTTTGGTGGTTACGCCCACAACTCTATCCATCCCATGTAGGATGTTATGCCATAATTGGGGTTTTTTAGTATTTGACATGTTTGAAACACCGTTCGAGTGTGAATTTTCTTGACCCTTCTAAGGGAAAGTTTTCCTATATAAAATTTCTTGATTTATATTTTGAATCACATAACGGAAAGTACCATGAATTCTCACCCCTTGACCCGCCTATGATGAGTGATTTAATTGATAATTAAGTGTGAAATGGAAATTGGAAAGTATACTAAGTATATGACTTGACTGGATTAAATATGAATGAATAATAGGTTACATGTCTGTAGCACCCCTTACCATATTAATGGATGGTATCATAATGAAACATAATTATTGAATATGTTTTTAATGGAATTAATAAAAGTTTCATACTACTTGGCCTTGTCACACTAATGAACGGTAAGGCTTAGACCAAATGGACTTATTGATTAATTATGACTTAATTAAAATGTTTCATGCTACTTGAACTTATCACACTAATTAAAGAAAAGTCTTAAACCAAATGAAAAATTACATGACTTCATAATCAGATAGGAATGTCATGAATTGATATCTCCTTGGATTCTGACTGAATAATTCCATAAGAACTCAGGAACCCCATTCCAATTCAAGGATACAGATTGCTTAGGTTGAGACCCACCTAGATAATGATCTTTGTCTATTATTTGGATTCCCAGTATGAGATGGTAGGACCCATTCAATATCATTACAAGATGCCTTGGATACAATCCTTGGATACATCATTGACAAGTAGGTTCCATAGTTAAAGCCCATTGGGCCCAGTCATTGCTTAGCCCCATTTTAACTTTGATAAACTCTTTGGTCTCAGTAGGCACCTCATTGTGGAATTCCTTAGACTATAATCCTTGGATTACACTCTTACCCAATGCTAAGATACATTTATTACTGAGTTGGTGACCCTTGTGGTCTATGTATCCTCGGTTATTACCTTGAGACTTCACTATTAAATATCATTACAGGTTGCCTTATTATAACTTGGAACATTCACTATTTATAACATGTGACTTATTTATAAACTGGTAATAATAAAATAATGAAATGCTTACATGTTCAAACACCAACCGAGGGATAAAGTGGGCACTTGGGTATTAAGTTATATTGTACTGCTTTACTTTATATATGTATTCCTACACACTGTTACATTTCCATTACATGGGATGGATGTTATAGACACCATTAGTGGTGGCTAACTGAGATTTATCTCATAGCCTCTCGGGGCACCATTTGGTACCCGAAGTAGATTACATGGTTGCAGGTGTTGAAAAAGGGAAACATAGGGCTTCAAACACTTAATTTCTCGTTGTTTAGTGTGGATCTAGATAGTAGATGACTGATTTGGAGCTCAGGATTCTTAGGATAGTCTTTTACTTCCTTTTTACTTATGTGTAACATGTTATGCCTTCTATCTTGTATCCACGTTTTCCAATTTTCTAGTGAAATGAAATTTCATCAGTTGATTAATGTTATTCCAGATGTTTCAGTTATTGTTACTATTGTCTCTATTTTCCATTGTGCCTTTTTTTTACTTATATTGGTTCCACTATTTACCCATGTTTATAATAATCTAATGCACTACACTTTGGTAATGAGGGAATAGTCTCCCTATAGACACACCCTTGGCCCTCACTACTAGTCTGTAGCCTCTGGCATTCGGGGAGATGTGCTTGAGGCTATGTGGCCCACCGGGCTCGGGGCACCCATTAAGTGTCATCTGGGACTGGGACATCACACAGTGGTATCAGAGTAGTTTTCTTTCTCTCTTTACTATTTAGAGACAATATATTGGATATTAGGAACGCTTAAGACTTGGTCATAGTCCATTCTTGGGTGTCGTAAACCCATGTTTTGGGTAAAATCCAAGTTACCCTAAATTATAATTTTTGTTCTACATTTTCGTATTATAATTGATATTATTTCAATATTGGGTGACACACATGTTTTGTGGAGTTGTTAGTTATTACTCTGATTGAGGATTTGATTTCATCCATGGCCCGATGATTTGAGTGTAAGGATCATTGTTACATGCATCGTTATAGGCACCTAGAATTCACATTGCATGCATATTTTCATGCCATATAGGTGCATTTCACTATTTCCATTTCTTGATAGGCCACTGATTATTGAGTGATGTTGTGATAGTTATCTTATGCTTATATTACTCCTGGTTGTGATTGAGTGGCTGATTTTCTCAATTCATGAGGTGCATGGGCCCCCATGGGTTGGGATGAGTAATTTATTGAGTCGATCCATTATAATATAAATAAATGGGTGTTGTTTCCAGTGATAAGGTGTATGGGTACTGATTAAAAAAATGAATATCCATTATAAATTGAATCATGAAATCTAAAATGAATTGGTTGTACATCCTTATCCTGCCTTCTCATTTTTATGAAAGGTAAAGTATTGAACCGGTTAATTAAATTTAAAAATAAAAGAAACTTATACTTGATCACTTATCGATAGCTGGTCGTCTAATTGGGTAGTTGGGGTATTATTCCTTGGGTAGTGAGTTTTTCTATGTTCAGATTCCTCTAGTGATGTTATCTTTCTTCTTAAGCTTGTTCTGAGGTGTGTGCTTGGAATTTGTAGACCAATGCCACCACGACATCCTTGTATTGTACACCAGAAAGGTGGTGATAAACCAGCTCCAGATGTGGTGAGGCTTGAGCCACCAGTCTTACCTCTAGGAGTGCCATGTGAGGCACCACCTGATATATATGATTTGGTAACTGACGCCCAAGTTTGTGATAGTTTTCTACATCTGATGCAATTCATACATGGTGCTCCATGGCTTTCACCAATGATGGCTGATCTGACTCGTGAGTTCTAACAGCATCATCCTCCTACTTTCTTAGGGAATGGCTATCCACCGACTGTGGAGTATTGGATAAAATACACCTTATATATCTTTGATCATCTTGATATGCCTCCATATGGGAGGGTCAAACTTTCTACATACATGCTTTGGGATTCATCCAAGTATTGGTGGGATGTGAATTCCCTAGAAGGTCATCATCAGGGAATGTCATGGGTTGATTTTCAGACTACCTTTTATGATCAGTTCTTTCCTCATACGCTAAGAGATGAAAAATCCATAGTTTTCATGCATATTGAGTAGGGTTCTATGTTGGTTATGGAATATTTAGTACGTTTCACATATTTTTAGCACTTTTCACCTCTTCTAGTCGGTGATGAGATTTCATGGTCAATACGCTTTGAAGATGGGCTCCATTACGCCATCCTTATGCAGGTGAATGTTTTTCACGTGCCAACTTTTTATGAGGTAGTCAATCAAGATATTATAACTGAGTGCAACCTAAGGGACGTAAATATCAACGGGTATAGAGGATTAGTGTTGTGGTAGGACAGTATTTCTTCCTGAGGTAGGAAACTTTCCCTCGAGGTTTCTCTTCAGGGCAGCAACAACCAGACTGCCCATTTCACTATCTCTAAAGTGTGTCATTAGTGTGAATGATGGGGGAATTCAAAGGTTCAGTGTGATAGACACCCACTGTACCGATACACTTGTGGTCATAAAATAAATCTCTGGAATTTCTACACAAACTTTCCACCAGCTTCGAGTGGAAAATTATTTGCACCAAATCCACCTTCAAGAGCAAGTTCTTATACATCATGTCTGCAAGGGAGTTGGAATAGCCCTAGTAAGTATGGATAAGGAGGAGTTCATGGTCATGGTATCCAGACCGTTGATCAAAAATATCACCAACATAGAAATTATGATCTTGGTAGTCAATTTGTTGCATATGGTCATGGATCAGGTCAATTGAATGCACTACAACAGATACCTAAGGATCAAGCTATGGGACCATCTATAGTATGAGGTACTACTCTAGTATCCTCAACTATAGTATCTTCTTTATTTGATGCAGGTTATGTGAACTCTTTTATCTCTATATCTATTGTGGAAGGTTTTGGATTAAAGATACAATATTACAATGGTGTAATGACCCTAGATACGTCGTTAGGGGTATGAACATAGGGAATAAACTAGTGTAGGGGATGCCCCTTGAGGTAGGCAGTTACCCTTTCTTATGGAACCTCTATTTTCTTAAGATGAAGGGATTCTATTTCATCCTAGAGATGGATTTATTAGTTCAGATTTACACTTTTGTATACTAAAATCATCGTAGGGTATCTTTTACATCACCAGAGGGCATAAATTATCTACAGAAGGGTGAGTGGGATGTCCAGGATGATAGATTTGGACCAGATCATCATGGGTTAGGTGGAGTGAATACCCAGATTGAAAATCACTTCATAAATGATTAGGGTTTACCAAAATCGGATTTCCCGCCAATAGTGGATCGTTTTAGGGATGTCTTTCCTGATGAATTTTTATCTTACCTCCTAAGAGAGAGGTAGATTTTACTATCGAGCTTGTTCTAGGAGAAACTATAGTTTCAATTCATCTGTATAGGATGGAACCAATATAATTTTATGAGCTAAAGCGGTATTTAGAGGATTTAGAGGCCAAAGGCATTATATGGCCCAGTACATCCTCTTGGGGTTTGCCCGTGTTTTTTGCCCAGAAGGTGTATGGATCCTTACATCTATGCATGGATTACATATGGTTGAACTAGATTATAGACAAGAACTTTTATCCATTGCCTATAATAGATTGTCTCTTTGACTAGATCTAAGGAGAAAAGGTCTTCTCCAAAATCTACTAAGATCAGGTTATCATCAGGTACAATTCGTGCCATCATACATACCCCATACATCTTTTTGTAGCAGTTATGGTCTATATGAGTACCTCATTATGTCATTCGGTCTTACCAATTCACCTACCATTTTCATGACTCAAATGAATAGGTTTTCTGACCCCCTATTTGGACTCTTTTTTGTGGTCTTTTTGGATGACATCTTGGTGTATTCTCACACTCGTATCGACTATTCCAAACATCTTGAGATCATTCTGGGTACACTGAGAGATAATCAGATTTACGCAAATCTTGCTAAGTGCCACTTCTAGATCAAAAAATTTCACTTCTTGTGTCATATAATATCATAATCAAGTGTATCTATTGACCTAGAAATGGTAATTTTTTTAGTTTCCTAGGAGTATCCCAAGAATGAGTTCGATATATGTAGTTTCTTAGGGATGGATGGATATTACATGTATTTCATACAAGCCTTTCCCCACCTTGCTTCACACCTTACCAGTCTTACAAATAAGGGTTTCAAGTTCATATGGTCAGAAGCATGTGAGAAAGACTTTCAGGATCTGAAAGGGAGTCCTGTATCTTTACTTATTCAGACTCTTTTGAAGTCAGGTATAGGTTATATTTTCATCTGTGATGCATCAGGCATCAGCCTAGGAGAAGTGATGATGCAGGAGGATGGAGTCATTGCATATGCATATAAACATTTGAGGGTGCATGAGAGTAATTATTCGACCCATGACCTTGAGCTAGCAGTAGTTTTCCATGCCTCACATTTCTAGAGACACTATAGGTTAGGTGAGCACTTTTTGGTGTACACAGACCACAAGATCCTAAAATATTTATTTTCTCATAGTGACTTGAACCTCATACAATAGATAAGGTTAGAATATCTATAATCCCTTGATTTTGAGGTTGCCTATATACCTGGGAAGGGAAATATAGTTGTAGATGCACTGGTTCAGAAAACTCAGGCACATTCCATATGGGAATCCGGTGATTAATGGAAGTTAATGGCCCTATTTTATGATCTGAATCTAAAGTTTCATGATAGTCATGAGCAGTATTACCACTCATCCTTGACAGTTACCTCTTCCCACATTGAGAAGGTGAAGGGAAGATAGTTTTCAGATCCTGAAGGCTTGGTTCTCCATGAGATTATATCAGAAGATAACCCACCTCCAGATTGGTTTGTTAACAGAGACAGCATCTTGCATCTTCGTGGATGTATCTGGGTTCTTACATATATGAGAGAGGAGTTGATGAAAGAGTCCCATGCTTCTTAGTTGTAATTTTATCCAGGAATATCCAAGATGTATCGAGACATGTGATGCTAGTACTGGTGTCCTGGGATGAAATGTCACATAGTAGGATTTATCACCAGATGTTCCGCCTATCAGCAGGTGGAGGTGGAGCACAAGAGACATGCAGGCTTTTTATAGCTGCTTCCAATACTGGAATGGAATTGGGAATATTTTTTTTATTAATTTTGTAGTTGGTTTACCTATGTCTCCTAGAGGTGGTGAGATTGTTTGGGTTATAATTGACCAACTAACGAAAACATCCCACTTCATTCCTATTTAAGTGAATTTCTCAGTTGATGAGCTAGGAAGACTGTATTTATGTGAGATCATATGACTTTATGGGGTCCCTTGTACAATCATTTTATATAGGGATGCTCATTTCACATCATGGTTCTAACAGGTATTATAGAATTTTATGGTAACATAGGTACTTCTAATCACATCTTTTCACCCTCAGACTAATGGACAATCGGAACATATGATAAAGTCTCTAGAGCATATGCTCTGAGAATGTGTCCTTGACTTTTATGGTTCATGTGAGAAGTATATCCCTCTCATAGATTTCGCCTATAATAATATCTTTGAGGAGACAATTCCGATGGATCATTTTGAGGCCTTGTATGGTAGGCTATGCCATTCACCATTATGCTAGATAGAGGAGGGTGAGGTAGCCATACTACGTCCTCATCTCAGTCAAGAGACCTCAGAGTAGGTTCAGCTGATCATAAAGAATATGAATACTTCTCAATATATAAAAAAAATTATTCCAACCACCATTGATGACCTCTTGAGTTTGAGGTTAGGGATCATATTTTTTTTGGGTATCACCCGGGTTAGGGAATAAACAGTTATGAAATCAAGGAAAGATGTTTCCTCATTATGTAGTGTCTTTTGAAATTCTACAGAGAGTTAGGATAGAAGACTATTGATTGTTATTACCTTATAGGTATCATTACATGCACGGTGTCTTTCACATCTCATAGATTCTCCAATATCATTCTGATTTGTCTCATACTTTTCATTCTGAGGAATTTATGTTATATGTTGATGCTACCTTTGAGGAGTATCCAATACACATCATTGATCGGTGCACGAAGGATCTCCAAGGTCGGTGTGTCCCTCTAGTATGGGTGATATGGAGGAAAATCTATTTGCAAGATGAGACTCAGGAGAAGGAGGCCGACATACATGTCCAATGGCCAGAATTGTTCTCAGACAGTGTTTCTACACCCTTGGAAGGTGAACTCGGGGATGAGTTCTTTTAAGGGGGAAGACTATAAGAACCTAGTTTTTTCACTCAGGTGTGGATCATTTAAATTTCAGTCTAAATATTTACTTTTGAACTAATACGGATTCCTAATGATTTAGAAAAGGTCTCAGGGGTTTCTGGGGTAAGTTTGGAGCCTGAAACACATATTTTGAGAAACAATTGGACATGTCCCAAGATTAATGTATGGTTGGGGCATAGTTTGGATAATCGTGCTGATAGAAATTTTAAGACATAACAATATATCATGCTTTGTGCATAGCTGTGCAACCTAACCATGTAAGTGCCCCTTCTTCCTAGGTAACCATGCACAGTTTTTCCGCATAGTTGTGCACGATTTTTCTAACTGTGTGGACAAACCTTGCATGGGCTATTTTTCTGGGTAAATTACCTTTTTTCGCTTAATGATCTATTAACCCTCCTTCTTCCTCTTAATATGAGTTCTTATGGGGTTAGACTATTTATCTCTCAAATTAGATCTTTTTGAAGACCTAAGGTAGGAATCAAGATATCTCTTTCATTTGAGATCTGTTCGAGCTTTTTTTTATCGCGTTGGATGTGCAACGGTAAGAACTCGAGTCCATTTAATCATTTCTACATATATTTTCCTATCTACCTAGTTATCATGGTCTGAGAATTTTCCATATTTTCTTATATCTAATATGATACAAGAAAAATCAAAGAAAGATATCATAGGAGGATATTTATACAAGCCTAAGGTGGGTGGTCTATAATTCATCCCTTAAGTTTTTTGATTTTGGAATTGTCATGTGGGGCCCACCAATTTCATTAGGGGTTGTTTATAGAATTTAAATTCCATCCTTGTAATCATTAGAACTATATGGATACTATATTTACATATATTTGATTAATTTTTGGTGGTTACGCCCACAACTCCATCCATCCCATGTAGGATGTTATGCCATAATTGGGTTTTTAGTATTTGACATGTTTGATTCACCATTCATGTGTGAATGTACTTATCTCTTCTAAGTGTATGTTTTTCTATATTAAATGTATTTATTTATACTTTGAATCACATAATATAAATTACCATGTATGCTCACCACTTGAACCACCTAATCTAAGTGATTCAATTGATAATTAAATGTGAAATGGAAATTGGAAAGTATACTAAGTATATGACTTGAATGGATTAAATATGAATGAATAGTAGGTTTCATGTCCATAAAACCACTTACCACATTAATGGAAGGTATCCGAATGAACCTTAATTATTGAATATGATTTGAATGGAATTAATAAAGTTTTCATGTTACTTTGCCTTATCACACTAATGAAAGGCAGGGCTTGGACCAAATAGACTTATTGATTAATTATGACTTTATTAAAAGGTTGCATAATAATTTACCTTATCGTACTAATGAAAGGAAAGGCTTGAACCAAATGAAACATTACTTTCCTTCATAATCAAATAGGAATGGCCTGACTCAAGCTATCCTCAGCTTATAATCATAGAATGGCATAAGCACTCAAGAACTACATTCTGATTCAAGGATACGACTTTCTTAGGTTGAGATCCACCTAAATCCCAATACTTTTCTCTTATTTGGATACCCTGTGTGACACTATAGGATCCCTTAAATATCATTACAGGATTCCTTGGATACACTCCTTGGATCCAACATTGAAAAGTAGGTTCCATGGTTAAATCCCATCAGGCCTAGTCATTTCTTAGCCAAATTTTACCTTGGATGAACTCTTTGAACTAGGCAGACACCTCATTATGGAATGCCTTGGAATATGCTCCATGGATTACACTCTTGACCCATTCCAGTCTACAGTTATTACTGATTTGGTGACCCTTGAGGTCTATGTCACCTTGGTTATTATGTTGGGACTTCACTATTAAATATCATTACAGGCTTCCTTGTTATAACTTGTAACCTTCACTATTGTTAACATGTGACTTATTTATAAACTAGTAATAATAAAATAATGAATTGATTACATGTTCAGACACTAAGTGAGGGATGAAACAAGTACTTGTGTATTCAGGGACATTGTACTACTTTACTTTATATATGCATGCCTACAGACTGTTACATTTCCATTACACGAGACAGATGTTATATACAATTTTGGTGGTGACCCACTAATATTTATCTCACACCCTCTCTGGGAACCTTTTGGTACCCGATGTAGATTACATGGTTGTAGGTGTTGACAAACGGAATCATATGGCTTCAAACACATGATTGCTTTTTGTTTAGTGTGGAGCTTGAAAGAAGATGACTGAGTCATGAAACGTATTTGTTACCTATAAAATTTTAACAAAAAATAACCAAACACTACAAGAAAACATGCGATTCTAAGGATAAACTCTATGAGGTTGTTGGAATCTAGGACATGGCGCACGGTCTATGGATGTTTACAAAAAAACCATGAACCTTTCTGCAGAGGGTTCCAGTTTAGTATTTCATGGTTGTAACATAGTTAGAAAATAGTATGGAAAAACCATGTGGGAGTTTTTTTTATTGGAAGCCTTCAACTGCACAGCTGCTGCATGTTTTGTTAAACCATACGACCAAACCATATGGCTACCTGGAATTTCATTAAAATTGGAAAATTACCAAAATTACCCCTTGGGAAATTTTGGTTCACCCCTCCCCTATTCATCTATTGATTTTTTTAGACTAATAGAATATATTCCAATCTTTTTACTTATTCAATATATATTTTTGGGGAGTTTAATGTGGGATTATTTAGGGATTAAGGTGAGTTTTCTCTTAATAATCCTTCCCTTTCTCCCTTTAATTTGTTCTTTCTAATTTCAAATGTATGGTTTTATGGATTTTGATATAATTACACTATATCATGGTGTAATAATAAAAGGATGATGGATATTTGGGTTTCCTTTTGTTGATTAGATTTGAAAATGCCTTCTACAAGACATTTCTTGGCATTTCATTAAGGTATGAGACCAAAGTGATTTTTCTTGGATTTTCTATCAAATTATTTTAAATTAAACTATAAAATGGTGTCATTTATTAGGTATTTGGAATATAATATGGTAAATGGTATGCTATGAGTGTTTTTAATGGTTTTTTTCTTGGTTCCGGTGCAACAAGATCTTATGTTAGGCTTTCATTGGTTATGTCGAGTTGAAATTTTATTAATTAGTTAATTATTATTGATATAATTAATTAATTATTGTTTACATGGTGTGATTATTAGAGATAGGGTGGTTAAAAATAGTTTTTTTTGACATCAAGTATTTTTTATAGGGATTTGGTAGCCTTCGAAGGGTCATCGATCCTTGAGAATGTTTGGTAATGCTTCGTTAATAAGGTAGGTGGTTTATGAAACAATTTCCATAGTCTTGAAAGTTATTTTGTATGTAGTATGTTAAATAGTTATATTATGTTTTTTTGTTTTATTTTATGACATAATAAAATATTTTTATATCCAAATTTATGCCTTAGACCATCTGTGGATCTCATCAGGTAAATTGGTAATTATGAGAGTGAATATGCATCCACCCCTAGGGTGTGCCAAATCCTAAAAGTTTTAAAGTGAGAATAAAAATGGTGAATTAGGTGGGTTATTGGATTAACTCTATTATTAATGTGGTTGAATTGATATCTTGTGTAGAGGGATATTTATTATAACCAATTCATACATGTTTTATGAAATTTAAATTTTATAAATGCAATATTCTTAGGTTCTAAGATTTTATGAAATTCTTATGGGGATTTTTGAAATGGTTTTAATGGTGTGAATTGTATTTTGATATGGGGTTTGTTTTAAATGGTTTATTGTTTAAAAATGAGTTGTTAACCTCCAAGGGATTTAAAATGTTAATTTTAAATGAATTTCAAAAGTTGATTTGAATTGGGTGTGTGGTTTCCTCTTTGTGAAAATGACTTAATGGAACATTTAATGGATTTGGTGGAAATGAAGGATCTAGAATTGTTTTGGATGTTAAATAATAAGACCCTTGTTTTTGGGGTGGCTTTGAAATATTTTAAAATGGATATGTGAAATCTATCATCTTCCAAAGAATGTTCAAAATAGTGTTTTGGGCTTTCCATACTAATCCATATCATAGTGTTGAAGGCTTGTTGGGACCTTGGTAAATAATGAAGGTTGTAATTTTTCCTTCATGGTTTTGTAATGATTTTTAATGTTCAATGTGTTTAACCCCGAAAATTGGTAAATTATGGGATTTTTTAGATGTTAGACTAAGGTTATCTACACCATTGGTATTTTATGTGGTTCCAAATATTGGAAATGAAACCCTGCATCTATTGGGTAGGATGTTTTAAATGATGCTCCCCATATATTGTTTAGGATATCCAAAATTTAAATCCACATCCATGGGATAGAATTTTTGAAAATACACTCTACACATATGGTTTAGGTTGTTGGACATGATGCTCCGCATCCTTCATTTTGGATTTTGGACATGACACTTCACATATGTGGTTTAAGATGTCAAACATGATGCTCTACATCCTCAGTTTAGGATGTTATCCATGATTCTATATATCTTTTCTTAATGATGTTAGACATGAAACTAAAAATACATGGTTAAATATACTAGATATGACACTTTCCATCCATGGTTTAGGTGTTGGACTGGTTCTATGGGCACTAGTATCACATAGACATGGTATGGTCACCTTAGAATGATGCCACTTGGTACTAAGAAATTAATGATTAATTAAAACCCATTTATTTTACTAATATTATGTGTCACCCTATTATTATGTCTCAAACAACCGGCATTATCCGAAGTAGGTTTGGTTGGATCGAGTGTCTCTTTAGAACCTAAGGTCCAACGGGTAAATTAATGAGTGGTTATTGGAATATGTATCTTATTTTATGTATTGTTTATTTTAATATTGTATATCTAAATTCAATATGATTAGACTGGATATTTCTTTATACATTGTTGGTGGTGGACTAATGAGTTGTACTCACACCCAGCTCAGGTCGCCACTACAAATGGGTGCCCGAGAAGATCTCACATATTTGTTGCTGGCAGAGTTTTGGGTAGATTATTGAGTTGAGTTTTGTATGATCAGGTAGGACAGCTCATCTGGTATTAGGAGACATGACATGGTTCATTTTAGGGATGCATTTGTATCCATTTTTATTGGTTTAATTTATCTTGGTTTGTTTATATAAGAGTCCTAGTGGGTGTTCAGTTGTATGTATGGAATGGTTGTTCAAGCCTTTATCGCATTACATTTGTTGTTCAATTTTATTTACTTTTATTATCTTCATATTTTAGTTACTTTATGTTTGATATTTATTTATTCATATATTATTTTTCATTCTGACATAGGGGGTATAGTCTCCCCAAAGTACCACACTATACCCCCGTTGCTAGTAGACAACCTATAGTGTATGGAGAGGTGTGACTGAGGTCATGGGGGGAGCTGTTATGGTGAATGTTTATAGAGTGAACCAAGCTAGGTTTTTACAATGTATTTGTGGTGTATATTCACCTAGGGGTAAAAAATATATATATATATAAGATTATGTATTAAATAAAATTTCATTTGTGCATGATGATTGGGCCTAATACTGCACACATATCTAGACACTACTAGGGGATATTCTTAGGTTAATTCACATTTTATTTATGAACCATTATGAAATATTCAAATAGATAATGAACAAGGATGACCAGGGTTAAACCAAAGGTTTTATATATTAAAAAATGTGTCATGATTTATATATCCTATGAATTATTTTCATTATTATATATTTTCTAGCTAATTATTGTTTCTCAGACTATGCTATTTGGTTTTATTCAATAGATAGAACTCAGAGGAACCATGTTAACACTGAACTTGATAGAAAATACAACGATTTTACACCTAAGAAACTAAATTTTGGTAATTATAGAGTAATCATTTTATCAATAAAATACATCCCTCTCTAGATACTACAAGTGTATGTGGCTCTAGATCATTTTTACATAGGGGTAAAACCTGAAAAAACCACATTGATATTGACTTGACCGGGAACTAGTGAACAAAAACAAACCTTGATACACACCTATTTTGATACTACTAGAGGATATTCTATAGTAAATTCATAATCTAATTACAATCCATTATTATGTTTGAAAAAAAATCCATAAGAATATATGTTTGGAAAAATATCATAGATAACAGAGATTGAAGCCTAAAAATTCATAAGTTAAGAGATATATATAATTTATAAGTCATAGATTTTATTTCATTGGATTATCCCTTTATGTGTTCAATAGTTTAAAAATATTCATCACCAATTTTCCTTTCATTCTATACAATGGCTGAAAATAAGAGGAATCGGGAAAACAACCAACGTGAAAGGAAATGTGATGACTGCCCCAATGAGATGCCCAACCCGATGGGAGTGGGAATTGAGAAATTATGATGATAACCTATCAAATCACACAAGTTATGAATAGAAACCTGTATAAGGAGGAGTTTCCAAATACCCCTAAGGAAGAATAATCTATTATTGAGTCATTTAGGCTACAAAGGCCTCTGACTTTCCATAAATCATTTGATCCATTAATCGTGGAATAATGGATTAACTCTATCGAGAAGATCTTTTCCATCCTTTAATGTTCCAAACAAGGGAATGTTATACTTGTTTTTTATGATATGGATGGATAGGATGATCCATGGTGGTTATTGATCAATAATATTAATCCTAATGAAGATATCAAATTGATGGGGTGAAAGGAATTTTGGAAAATGTTTTTCGATAAAAATTTTCCTCACGCTCTCCAACTTAAAATAAAAAGGGATTTCTATAAGAACCCAAATTTTCACTCAGGTATGGATCCATTAAATTTCGGTCTGAATCTTTCCTTTTAACCTAATATGGATTATTAATAAGTTTGAAAAGGTCTCAGGGGTGTCTGGGGAAATTTTGGAGTATGAAACACATCTATTGGAGAAAACTGGACATGTCGCACAGTTAACACATGATTAGTGCACTATTTAGATAACCATGTGGATAAAAATTTTCGAACACAACCATATAGTATGGTTTACGCATGACCGTGCAGCCTAGACATTCATTTTCCCCTTCTATCTAGGTAACCATTCATCATTTTTACATGGTTTTCCAAATCTTGTGGAAAAACTATGTACAGGATATTTTTCTTGGTAAATTTTCCTTTTTGACCTTAATGATATTTTAACCCTCCTTCCTACTAATATGAGTTATTATGGGATTAACTATTTCTCTATCAAATAGGAGCTTTTTGAAGACCTAAGGTAGGAATCAAGAGATATCCTTCATCTGTGATCTATTCGATCATTCGTTCATCACGTTGGAAGCACAATGGTAAATACTTGAGTCTATATAAGCATTTCCCCTTCTTTTTTTCTCTCAACCTAGTTATCATGGTGTGAGAATTTTCCCTATTATCCTATATATACTCTGATAAAAACCAAATCAAGGGTCAATACTGGAGGAGGAGAGTTGTAAAATCCTAAGGTGGGTGGTCTATAATTCATCCCTCAAGTTTGTTGATTTTGGAATTGTCATGTGGGGCCCACCAATTTCATTAGGGGTTGTTTATAGAATTTAAGTTCCATTCTTGTAATCATTAGAACTATATGGATACTATATTTACATATATTTGATTAATTTTTTGTGGTTACACCCACAACTCCATCCATCCCATGTAGGATGTTATGCCATAATTATGGTTTTTAGTATTTGACATGTTTAAAACACCGTTCGAGTGTGAATTTTCTTGACCCTTCTAAGGGAAAGTTTTCCTATATAAAATTTCTTGATTTATATTTTGAATCACATAATGGAAAGTACCATGTATGATCACCACTTGACCCGCCTATGGTAAGTGATTTAATTGATAATTAAGTGTGAAATGGAAATTGGAAAGTATAGTAAGTATATGACTTGACTGGATTAAATATGAATGAATAATAGGTTTCATGTTCGTAGCAACCCTTACCATATTAATGGAAGGTATCATAATGAAAATTAATTATTGAATATGTTTTTAATGGAATTAATAAAGGTTTAATACTACTTGGCCTTATCACACTAATGAAAGGTAAGGCTTGGACCAAATGGACTTATTGATTAATTATGACTTAATTAAAATGTTTCATGCTACTTGAACTTATCACACTAATTAAAGAAAAGGCTTAAACCAAATGAAAACTTACATGACTTCATAATTAGATAGGAATGTCATTAATTGATATCTCCTTGGATTCTAACTGAATAATTCCATGAGAACTCAAGAACCCCATTCCAATTCAAGGATACGGATTGATTAGGTTGAGACCCACCTAGATAATGATCTTTGTATATTATTTGGATTCCCAGTATGAGATGGTAGGACCCCTTCAATATCGTTACAAGATGCCTTGGATACAACCCTTGGATCCATCATTGACAAGTAGGTTCCATAGTTAAAGCCCATTGGGCCCAGTCATTGCTTAGCCCCATTTCAACTTTGATAAACTCTTTGGTCTCAGTAGGAACCTCATTGTGGAATTCCTTAGACTATAATCCTTGGATTACACTCTTACCCAATGCTAAGATACATTTATTACTGAGTTGGAAACTCTTGTGGTCTAGGTCTCCTCAGTTATTACCTTGAGACTTCACTATTAAATATCATTACAAGTTGCCTTATTATAACTTGGAACCTTCACTATTTATAACATGTGACTTATTTATAAACTGGTAATAATAAAATAATGAAATGATTACATGTTCAAACACCAACCTAGGGATAAATTGGGTACTTGGGTATTAAGTTATATTGTACTGCTTTACTTTATATATGTATGCCTACACACTGTTACATTTCCATTACATGGGCCGGATGTTATAGACACCATTAGTGGTGGCTAAATGAGATTTATCTCACAACCTCTCGGGGAACCATTTGGTACCCGAAGTAGATTACATGGTTTCAGGTGTTGAAAAAGGGAAACATAGGGCTTCAAACACTTGATTGCTTGTTGTTTAGTATGGATTTAGATAGCAGATGACTGAGTTGGAGCTCAGGATTATTAGGACAGTCTTTTATTTCCTTTTTACTTATGTGTAACATGTTATGCCTTCTATCTTGTATCCATGTTTTCCAATTTTCTAGTGAAATGAAATTTCATTAGTTGATTAATGTTATTCCAGATGTTTTAGTTATTGTTACTATTGTCTCTATTTTCCATTGTGCCTTTTTTTTACTTATATTGGTTCCACTATTTACTCATTTTTATAATAATCTGATGTACAACACTTTGGTAATGAGGGAATAGTCTCCCCATAGACACACCCTTGGCCCTCACTGCTAGTCTGCAGCCTCTGGAATTTGGGGAGATGTGCTTGAGGCTATGTGGCCCACCGGGCTCAGGGCACCCATTAAGTGTCATTTGGGTCAGGGACATCACAAAGTGGTATCAGAGGAGTTTTATTTCCCTCTTTACTATTTAGAGACAATATATTGGATATTAATAATGCTTAAGACTTGGTCATAGGCCATGCTTGGGTGTCAAAAACCCTTGTTTTGGGAAAAATCCAAGTTACCCTAAATTATAATTTTTGTTGTACATTTTCCTATTATAATATTATTTCACTATTGGGTGACACACATGTTTTGTGGAGTATACTCTGATTGAGGATTTGATTTCATCCACGGCCCGATGATTTGAGTGTAAGGATAATTGTTACATGCATCATTATAGGCACC
Source organism: Viscum album (assembly GCA_963277665.1). NCBI lineage: Eukaryota > Viridiplantae > Streptophyta > Magnoliopsida > Santalales > Viscaceae > Viscum > Viscum album. Next base: position 451,498,983 of record OY728121.1, read on the forward strand.
TTGAATTCACATTGCATGCATATTTTCATGCCATATAGGTGCATTTCACTATTTTCATTTCTTGATATGGAATTGATTATTGAGTGATGTTGCGATAGTTATCTTATGATTATATTACTCTTGGTTGTGATTGAGTGGCTGATTTTCTCAATTCATGAGGTGCATGGTCCCTCATGGGTTTGGATGAGTAATTTATTGAGTCGATCCATTATAATATAAATAAATGGGTGTTGTTTCCAATGATAAGGTGTATGGGAACTGATTCAAAAAATGACTATCCATTATAAATTGAATCAAAAAATCTAAAATGAATTGGTTGTACATCCTTATCTTGCCTTATCATTTTTATGAAAGGTAAAGTATTGAACCGATTAATTAAATTTAAAATGAAATGAAACTTATACTTGATCACTTATCGATACATGGTCATATAAGTGGGTAGTTGGGGTAGTATTCCTTGGGTAGTGAGTTTTTCTATGTTTAGATTCCTCTAGTGACGTTATCTTTCTTCTTACTCTTGTTCTGAGGCGTGTGATTGGAATTTGTAGACCAATGCCTCCATGACATCCTTGTATCGTACACTAGGAAGGTGGTGATAACCAAGCTCCAGATGTAGTGAGGCTTGAGCCACCAGTCTTACCTCTAGGAGTGCCACTTGAGGCACCACCTGATATATATGATTTGGTAATTGGCGCCCAAGTTTGTGATAGTTTCCTACATCTGATGCAATTCATACATGGTGCTCCATGTCTTGCACCAATGATGGCTGATCTGACTCATGAGTTCTAACAGCATCATCCTCCTACTTTCTTAGGGAATGGAGATCCACAGACTGTTGAGTATTGGATAAAATACAACTTATCTATCTTTGAGCATCTTGATATGCCTCCATATGGGAGGGTCAAACTTTCTACATACATGCGTTGGGATTCATCTAAGTATTGGTGGGATGTGAATTCCCTAGACAGTCATCATCAGGGATATTATGGGTTTATTTTTAGACTACCTTTTATGATCATTTATTTCCTCATACACTGAGAGATGAAAAATCCATAGTTTTCATGCATCTCGAGTAGGGTTTTATGTTGGTTGTGGAATATTTAGTACCTTTCACATATTTTTAGCACTTTTCACCTCTTCTAGTCGGTGATGATATTTCGTGGTCTATACACTTTGAAGATGGGCTCCATTACGCCATCCTTACGTAAGTGAATGTTTTTCACCTGCCAAATTTTTCTGAGGTAGTCAATCAAGATATTATCACTGAGTGCAACCTAAGGGACGTAAATAGTACCGGGTATAGAGGATTAGTGCTGTGGTACGACAGTATTTCTTCCTGTGGTAGGAAACTTTCCCTCGAGGTTTCTCTTTAGGGCAGCAACAACCAGACTACCCATTTCAATATCTCTAAAGTGTGTTATTAGTGTGAATGATGGGGGAATTCAAAGGTTCATTGTAATAGACACCCACTGTACTGATAAACTTGTGGTCCTAAAAAGAATCCCCTAAATTTCTACACGAACTTTCCACCAGATTCGAGTGGAAAATTATTTGCACCAACTCCACCTTCAGGAGTGAGTTCTTTTACACCATGCCTAGAAGGGAGTTGGAATTGCCCTGGTAGGTATGGATAAGGAGGAGTTCATGGTCATGCTATCCAAACCCTTGATCAAGAATATCACCAACATATAAATTATGATCTTGGTAGTCTATCTGTTGCATATGGTCATGGATGAGGTCAATTGAATGCACTACAACCGATACCTGAGGATCAAGCTATGGGACCATCTATAGTATGAGGTACTACTCTAGTATCCTCAACTATAGTATATTCTTTATTTGATGTAGGTTATTTGAAATCTTTTATCTCTATATCTATTGTTGATGATTTTGGATTAAAGATACAATATTACTATGGTGTAATGACCCTAGATACGTCGTTAGGGGTATGAACAGAGGGGATACACTAGTGTAGGAACTGCCCCTTGAGGTAGGCAGTTACCCTTTCTTATGGAACCTCTATTTTCTTAAGATGAAGGGCTTCTATGTCATCCTAGAGATAGATTGATTAGTTCATATTTACACTTTTGTATACTAAAATCATCGTAGGGTATCTTTTACATCACCAGAGGGCATAAATTATCTACAGAAGGGTGAGTGGGATGTCCAGGATGATAGATTTGGACCAGATCATCATGGATTAGGTGGAGTGAATACCCAGATTGAAAATCTCTTCATAAAGGATTAGGGTTTACCAAAATCGGATTTCCCTCCAATAGCGGATCGTTTTAGGGATGTCTTTCCCGATGAATTTTTATCTTACCTCCTAAGAGAGAGGTAGATTTTACTATCGAGCTTGTTCTAGGAGAAACTATAGTTTCAATTCATCTATATAGGATGTAACCAATAGAATTTTATGAGCTAAAGTGGTAGTTAGAGGATTTAGAGGCCAAAGGTATTATATGGCCCAGTACATCCTCTTGGGGTTCGCCCGTGTTTTTTTCCCAGAAGGTGTATGGATCCTTACATCTATGCATGGATTACAGATGGTTGAACTAGATTATAGTCAAGAACTGTTATCCATTACCTATAATAGATTTTATCTTTGACTAGATATAAGGAGAAAAGGTCTTCTCCAAAATCTACTGAGATCAGGTTATCATCAGGTTCAATTCATGCCATCATACATACCCCATACATCTTTTTGTAGCAGTTATGGTCTATATGAGTACCTCGTTATGTCGTTCGGTCTTACCAATTCACCTTCCATTTTCATGGCTCAAATGAATAGGTTTTCTCACCCCCCCCCTATTTGGACTCTTTTTTTGGTCTTTTTGGATGACATCTTGGTGTATTATCACACTCGTATCGACTATGCCAAACATCTTGAGATCATTCTGGGTACACTGAGAGAGCATCCGATTTAGGAAAAGCTTTCTAAGTGCCACTTCTAGATCAAAAAAATTCACTTCTTGGATCATATAATATCATAATCAAGTGTATCTATTGACCTAGAAAAAGTAATTTTTTTAGGCTCCTAGGAGTATCCCAAGAACGTGTTCGATATACGTAGTTTCTTAGGGATGGATGGATATTACATGTATTTCATACAAGAGTTTCCCCACCTTGCTTCACCCCTTACCAGTCTTAAAAATAAGGGTTTCAAGTTCATATGGTCAGAAGCATGTGAGGAAGACTTTTAGGATCTGAAAGGGAGGCTTGTATCTTTACTTATTCTGACTCTTTTGAAGTCAGGTATAGGTTATATTTTCATCTTTGATGCATCAGGAATCGGCCTAGGAGAAGTGTTGATGCAGTAGGATAGAGTCATTTCATATATAGATAAACATTTGAGGGTGCATGAGAGTAATTATTCGACCCATTACCTTGAGCTAGCAGTAGTTTTCCATGCCATACATTTCTACAGACACTATCTGTTAGGTGAGCACTTTTTGGTGTACACAGACCACAAGATCCTAAAATATTTATTTTCTCAGCATGACTTGAACCTCATACAACAGATAAGGTTTGAATATCTACAATCCCTTGATTTCGAGGTTGCCTATATACTTGGGAAGGGATATATAGTTGTAGATGCACTGAGTCAGAAAACTCAGGCACATTCCATATGGGAATCCGGTGATGAATGGAAGTTAATGGCCCTATTTTATGAGTTGCATCTAAAGTTTCATGATAGTCATGAGCAGTCTTACCACTCATCCTTGACAATTACCTCTTCCCACATTGAGAAGGTGAAGGGAAGATAGTTTTCAAATCCTGAAGTCTTGGTTCTCCATGAGAATATATCAGAAGATAACCCACCTCCATATTGGTTTGTTAATAGAGACAGCATGTTGCATCTACGTGGATGTATCTGGGTTCTTACATATATGAGAGAGGAGTTTATGAAAGAGTCCCATGCTTCTTAGTTGTAATTTTATCCAGGAATATCCAAGATGTATCGAGACATGTGATGCTAGTACTGGTGTCCTGGGATGAAATGTCAGATAATAGGATTTATCACTAGATGTTCCACCTATCAGCAGGTGGAGGTGGAGCACAAGAGACATGCCGAATTTTTATACCTACTACCAATACTGGAATGGAATTGGGAAAATTTTGTTATGAATTTTGTAGTTGGTTTACCTATGTCTCTTATAGGTGGCGACATTGTTTGGGTTATAATTGACCGACTAACGAAAACATCCCACTTCATTCCTATTTAAGTGACTTTCTCAGTTGATGAGATAGGAAGACTGTATTTATGTGAGATCATATGACTTTATGGGGTACCTTGTACAATCATTTTAGATAGGGATGCTCATTTCACATCATGGGTCTAATAGGGATTGAAGAAGGTTATGGTAACATAGGTACTTCTAATCACATCTTTTCACCCTCAGACTAATGGAAAATCGGAACATACAATAAATTCTCTAGAGGATATGCTCTGAGAATGTGTCCTTGACTTTTATGGTTCATAGGAGAAGTATATACCTCTCATATATTTCTCCTATAATAATATCTTTGAGGAGATAATTCAGATGGATCATTTTGAGGCCTTGTATGGTAGGCTATGCCATTCACCATTATGCTAGATAGAGGCGGGTAAGGTAGCCCTACTACGTCCTCATCCCATTCGAGAGACTTCAGAGTAGGTTCAGCTGATCATAAAGAATATGACTACTTCTCAGTCTATAAAAAAATATTATTCCAATCACCATTGATGACCTCTTGAGTTTGAGGTTAGGGATCATGTTTTTTTTGGGTGTCACCCGGGCTAGGGAATAAACAGTTACGAAATCAAGGAAAGATGTTTCCTCATTATGTAGGGTCTTTTGAAATTCTAGAGAGAGTTAGGATAGAGGTTTATTGATTGTTATTACCTTATAGGTTTCATTCCATGCACGGTGTCTTTCACATCTCATAGATTCTCCAATATCATTTTGATTTTTCTCATACTTTTGATTATGAGGAATTTATGTTAGATGTTGATGCTACCTTTGAGGAGTATCCAGTACACATCATTGATCGGTTCATGAAGGATCTCCAAGGTCAGTTTATCCCTCTAGTATGGGTGATATGGAGTCAAATATATGTTAAAGATGAGACTCGAGAGAAGGAGGCTGATATACATGTCTATTGGCCAGAATTGTTCTCAGACAGTGTTTCTACACCCTTGGAAGGTGAACTCAGGGATGAGTTGTTTTAAGGGAGAAGACTATAAGAACCTAGTTTTTTCACTCAGGTATGGATCATTTAAATTTCAGTCTAAATATTTACTTTTGACCTAATACGGATTCCTAATGATTTAGAAAAGGTCTCAGGGGTTTCTGGGGTAAGTTTGGATCCTGAAACACATATTTTGAGAAAAAATTGGACGTGTCGCACAATTAATGCATCGTTGGAGCATAGTTTGGCTAATTGTGCTGATAGAAATTTTAAGACAGAACAATATAGCATGGTTTGTGCATAGCTGTGCAGCCTAACCATGTAACTGCCCCTTCTTCCTACGTAACCATGCACAGTTTTTCCGCATAGTTGTGCATGATTTTTCTAATTGTGTGGACAAACCTTGCATGGGCTATTTTTCTGGGTAAATTGTCTTTTTTTGCTTAATGATCTATTTACCCTCCTTATTCCTCTTAATATGAGTTATTATGGGGTTAAACAATTTATCTCTCAAATTAGATCTTTTTGAAGGCCTAAGGTAGGAATCAAGATATCTCTTTCATTCGAGATCTGTTCGAGCTTCTATTTATTGCGTTGGATGTGCAACGGTAAGTACTCGAGTCCATTTAATCATTTCTACATATATTTTCCTCTCGACCTATTTATCATGGTCTGATAATTTTCCGTCTTTTCTTATATCTAATCTGATACAAGACAAATCAAAGACAGATATCGTAGGAGGATATTTATACAAGCCTAAGGTGGGTGTTCTATAATTGATCCATCAAGTCTGTTGATTTTAGAATTGTCATGTGGGGCCCACCAATTTCATTAGGGGTTGTTTATAGAATTTAAATTCCATGCTTGTAATCATTAGAACTGTATGGATACCATATTTACATATATTTGATTAATTTTTGGTGGTTACACCCACAACTCCATCCATCCCATGTAGGATGTTATGCCATAATTGGGTTTTTAGTATTTGACATGTTTGATCCACCATTCATGTGTGACTGTACTTAACTCTTCTAAGGGTATGTTTTTCTATATTAAATGTATTTATTTATATTTTGAATCACATAATATTAATTACCATGTATTCTCACCACTTGAACTACCTAATCTAAGTGATTCAATTGATAATTAAATGTGAAATGGAAATTGGAAAGTATACTAAGTATATGACTTGACTGGATTAAGTATGAATGAATAGTAGGTTTCATGTCCATAGAACCACTTACCACATTAATGGAAGGTATCCGAATGAACGTTAATTATTGAATATGATTTGAATGGAATTAATAAAGGTTTCATGTTACTTTGACTTATCACACTAATGAAAGGCAGGGCTTGGACCAAATAGACATATTGATTAATTATGACTTGATTAAAAGGTTGCATGATAATTTACCTTATCGTACTAATGAAAGGAAAGGATTTAACCAAATTAAATATTACATTCCTTTATAATCAAATAGGAATGTCCTGACTTGAGCTCGCCTCAGATTATGATCAGAGAATGGCATGAGCACTCAAGAACTACATTCTGATTCAAGGATACGAATTTCTTAGGTTGAGACCCAACTAAATCCCAATCCTTTTCTATTATTTAGATACCCTGTGTGACACTATAGGATCCATTCAATATCATTACAGGATTCCTTGGATACACTCCTTTGATCCAACATTGAAAAGTAGGTTCCATGGTTAAATCCCATCGGGCCTAGTCATTTCTTAGCCCTATTTTACCTTGGATGAACTCTTTGAACTAGGAAGACACCTAATTATGGAATGCCTTGGACTATGCTCCTTGGATTACACTCTTAACCCATGCCATTCTACAGTTATTACTGATTTGGTGACCCTTGAGGCCTTTGTTACCTTGGTTATTATGTTGGGACTTCACTATTAAATATCATTACAGGTTTCCTTGTTATAACTTATGCCCTTCACTATTGTTAACATGTGATTTATTTATAAACAAGTAATAATAAAATAATTAATTGCTTACATGTTTAGACACCAAGTGAGGGATGAAGCAAGTACTTGTGTATTCAGTGACATTGTACTACTTTAGTTTATATATGCATGCCTACACACTGTTACATTTCCATTACACGAGATAGATGTTATATACAATTTTGGTGGTGAACCACAGATATTTATCTCACACCCTCTCTGGGAACCTTTTGGTACGCGAAGTAGATTACATGGTTTTAGGTGTTGACAAAGGGAAGTATATGGCTTCAAACACTTGATTGCTTTTTGTGTAGTGTGGAGCTTGAAAGCAGATGACTGAGTCGGAGCTCAGGATGCTTGGGGTAGTCTTTGATTTCCTTTTTACTTATGTATAACATGTTATTCCTGATATCTTGTATCCATGTTTTAAAGTTTTATAGTGACATGATATATCATTAGTTGTTGAATGTTATTCCATTTGTTTTAGTTATTGTTACTATTGCTCTATTTTTTGTTGTGCCTTCTATTTAATTATATTGCTTCTGCTATTTACCCATGTTTATAATTATCTGTTGCACTACGCTTTAGTAATGAGGGAATAGTCTCCCCATGGACACACCCTAGGACCTCATTGCTATTTGGTTGCCTCTGTAATTTAGGGAGATGTGCTTGAGGCCATGTGGCCCACTATGCTAGGGGAACCCATTTAGTAGAATCTGGGTATGGGACGTCACAATTTCATTGACCTCAAGAAGAAAGAAAAAAATATCATAGAGTATAATGAAAACTTGAAAAGACATGTGTGATGCACCTTAGACTTTTTCTTTACCCCATAATTCAAGGTTGATTGCTTCTTTGGTGGGCTAAAACATTTTATACGAAAAGCCCGAGTGATACAAGACTTTGATAGCTATGAGGAAATTTTCCATTGTTTTCTCAAATTCAACATGGAGATCAGATAATCTCAGGAGAATAATGAGGATAATAAGTGGAAATTGGAGTATAATTATGAAGTTTCAAGGGATAAATTTAATATTGATAAGTAATTTCAGCATCCCACTTGTCAAAGGTGCAGAAAGAAACACCCTAGAAATTGCCTAAGGGGAATGAGGAAATGATTCATGTGTGGGAAGGAAGGGCACCTAGCTAGTGGCTGCCAATAGGAGAAACCTAATAATGAGATGGAGGAATGGAAAACTTTGGTAAACCCTCAGTATATTGTTTATTTATTCAACTATAAGGAACTAGGGAACTTTTCAAACCAATTCACTAAGACAAGGGTTTTTGGAGACAACCAACAACCTCTAAGGCTATAACTGTATGCTTTTTCCATCACAATAATTGAGGTGGATCACAAAAAAAGTGGTGATAGGTAAAGTAGTTATTAATTCAAGAATATTGAATTTAATTTTTGATTCTAGTTCTATGAATTCATTCATATCACAAAAGTTTAGTAGAAATATTCAAACACAACCACAAATTATGCAGTTAGAGTTGTCGGTGAAAATAGAAAATTAGGAAATTATTTCATCCCAAGTATATAACTCCTAACTATGAAACTTTTTAAATTAAACTTCCCAAAGAACCTTTTAATACCCTATTTGGTGTAATTTGATGTAATTATAGGTATGTATTGGATTTCCTTATATAGAGCTAATATAAATTGATGTGATATGGAAATCACTCTCCATATTGCGAATCTCCCCCGATTATGTAAAAGTGAAAGGAGGAGGATGAATATTATTTAGTTCCAACTTCTTAAGAATGGATATTATTTCCTTATGAACAATCATATTTGTCTTGAATGATTGAGTCTAAGGAAAGAATCATCCCTGAAGACATGCCCATTGTGAGGGAATATGCTGATGTTTTTCCCAAATAATTTCCCAGTCTTCCTCCTAACCGAGAGGTTGAATTTTTAATCGATCTTATGCCTAGTATGTTACCATTATCCAAGACTCCATATATAATGGATTTTTTAAATCTTGAGTAGCTAAATAAATAACTATAGGAGAATCTAGATAAAGGGATCATATGACCAAGTGATTCGTCATGGTGTGCACCAGTCCTCTTTGTCAAGAAGACGGATGGGCCAATGTGCCTTTTCATTGATTATCGTGAGCTCAACAAGATTTAGATAAATAAAAAGTATCCTCTTACATGGATTGATGACTTGTTTGATCATCTACGTAGAGAAAAATACTTCTCCAAGGTGGATCTTTAGTCAAGATATTACCAAGTTATGGTGAAGAAGGAGGATATTCCTAAGACTACTTTGTGTACAGGGTACAAGCACTATGAGTTCATAGTAATTCCATTTGGACTCACTAATTCTCCATAAATATTCATGGAATTGATGAATAGAGTCTTTAGGGATTACCTTGACAAATTTTTGGTAGTCTTTATAGAAGATATTCCAATATTCGCCAAAAGCAAGGAGGATCATGAGGAGAATCTGAGCACTATGCTAAAGACCTTATGAAATGAGAATCTTTATAAAAATTATAAAAAATGTGAGTTCTAGATGAAGGAAGTATAATTATTGGGTAATATAATCATAATAAATTGGATATATATAGACCCTTAAAAATAGAATAAATTAAAATATGGATGAGGCCAATATCTTTGATACATATTAGAAGTTTCCTGGGATTAGATGGGTACTATCATCGATTTTTGATAAATTTATTATGATTTTCAAACAATATTACCAAGATAAGTTATAAGGGAGTCAATTTTTCTTATAATGATGAATATTAAGAGAGATTCAAGCAGTTAAAAAGAAGGGTTATCAAAGAACCTATGCTCACACTACCCACAAGTGGAGATATTTTTAGGGTATTCAGCAATGCATTGAAGAAGGGATTCAGATATGTGTTAATGAATAATAACAAATTCATAGTCTGTACTTCAATAAATTTGAATGTCCAATAACAAAACTACCCAACACATGATCTGGAGTGGGTTGTAATGATATTTTCATTGAAAATATGGAATCATTAACTCTTTGGGGAGAAGTGTGAAATATATACATATCACAAAATTATCATGTATATATTCACATATAAATAACTGAATATGATCCAACAAAGATGGTTACCGATGATCAAGGACTATGAATACTAAATTCACTACTATACAAGGAAATTGAATAAATTGGAAGATGATTTAAGTAGAAAATATCCAATAATTCTATCATTGATGATAATTTGGAGGGATCCAATCTTCTTAGATTTAGAAATAATGCACATGGGAAACATAAAGGAAGGAACATCATCAATCCTTTCACAAATTATTTCTCAACCATCCCTTATGAAGAAGATAGGGGTGTTCGAAGAGATGATGTGGGAATTCAGTAGAGAGTGGAAACTATAAGAAAATGGAAATCCTCATAGTTCAATGTTAATGAAGAAGGAGTTGTAATATTGGTTCATGGATATATGTACCATAAAAATCTGAGTTAAATAAGGATTTATTGGATGATTCACATAGTTAAACCTTCTCTATCTATCCTGGAAGCTCAAAGTTGTATCGAGATCTATGATAGAACTATTGGTGGGTAAATATGAATAAGGGGATCATGGAGCATACATCAATATGTATTGTATGTCATTAAGTGAAAGCAGGAAGGAAAAAAGTTAAAGGGGTGATGAAACCATTACCTATACATACATGGAAGTTGGAAAACATCACCATGGACTTTTTCACTGGTATTCCAAAATAAACAAGAGGTAATAATTCTATTTGGGTTCTAGTGGATCTTATTACAAAGACTACACACTTTATTGCAATTCGAGAATATTTCTTAGAGGATCAACTTGCACGGAGATACATTATAGAAGTGGTAAGGTCATATGGAGTACCACTATCAATTATATTTGATCAAGATCTTTTCTTCACCTCCAAGTTTTGTAAAAGCATCCAAAATTCTCTAAATACTTATTTTAAGTTTAGCACAGTTTATCACCCCCAAACTAATGGAAAATGTGAGCGGATTATCCAGACACTAGATGACATATTAAGAAAATGATCAATTGACTTAAAAGGATGATGGGACTAAACTCGTCCTCTAGTCGAGTTCTCATACAATAATAGTTTACACTCAATCATAAAAATGGATACCTATGAAACCATTTATGGGAAGAGGTGTATAAAACTTGTATGCTGGGATGAAGTTGGGGAACTAAAACTATTAGGCCCTAAAATGGTCAGGAAAATAGTGGAAAAGGTTAAGACCATTCTGCAGCACATCAAGGCTACTCAGATTCAACAGAAGAGTTATGGTGACAATCATCGACGAGACCTAGATTTTGATCTTGGAGACATGGTTTTCCTCCTCATATCTCTATGGAAGAAATTTATGTGATTTGGGAAGAATGGAAAGATTATTCCAAGATACATTGGGCCCTTTGAGATCCTTGATCACATTAGAGCATTGGCCTATAGACTAGAACTCCCACCTAACTTATCTCAAGTAAATGATGTATTCCATGAGAAATTACATTCTAGGCCCCTCACATGTATTCAATAAATTGGTGGTAAAATTGGAGAAAGATATTTCCTATGAAGAAAACCTAGTGAAAATATTAGATTGTAGAGACAAATTTATACAAAATAATAAAATGAAACTTTTCAAAGTGTTGTGGAGAAACCTCTAGTTTGAATAAGTGATGTGGGAATCAGAGGTGGTGATGAAAAAAGTTAGTCTCATCTATTTTAGTGTAGTAAATGAAAATTTCTAGGGTAAAATTTCTTAAGGGGGAATATTTTAACGACACGAACTGCTATAAAAAAATTCCCCTTTTGATTTAATTAAATTTCTAATTATGTAATGTGGTAATAGAAAACACATGAACTTATATGGTTTCATATACTATCAGATTTAAAATACCATTAAGAATCATTAACATTGTTAATATATCCATTTAATATAGATCACATTATTAGTATAAATAAAGGGTTTTAACAAACCCAATTGACACAGACAGAGGAAGTGATAGCCTCAACCAGTTGTATCGTACCTTGTGAAGCCCATTTATTGGATATTTCAGTAGAGATAACATAATTGGGATTTAACCTTGATCATTTACAATCTAATATCCAACAACTTAAGGATGAATGAAACCATTTATAATAGAAGTTCAAGATCATCAAGATCACAGCCCAAACCAAGTTTTTTGAACCACCCCATCAAAGTCTCACCATCGTGCACCTTACTCTTATGAAGTATTTTGTCTTATTAAAGGGATATGTATCAAGACCTTATAAATATGAGTATGTAGAATATTTTTTATATAATAATTAATACATTTTTATCCTATTATTGATACTTTATAAATGTTTTTTATTTTCATACAATAAAATGCAAATAGTATTTTTGGGTAATATTCAAATTCAATTAATGAATTTATTTTTATAAATTAATGTATTTTTGAAATAAATCATATTTTAATATAATATTGTTATTAAATATTATTTATTAAATATAAATTATCATATAATTTTTATGAAATTGAATGTAATTTTTATAAGGGTTTGAAAACTGTTATTCTCAAAAGACCCAACATTTCTCAATAAATGATGATTCCTATATTAAAAGTAAAAATTCACATATTTATAAAATTATTTTTATAAAATTAATATTATTTTTGGAATAATAATTTCAAAATTATCCAATGGTTAATTTTTCATAATTTTATGAAAGAGTCAAATTTTCAGGTAAAAATTAAATACCTTATAAATATATGGTGTGTATTATGACATCATAATGAACCAAAAGTTATTTGATAAATAAAATAAAGGGTATACAATACCCAATATATTAGTTACCTTTAAAATATTTTGATTTTATGTTTATTTTATTTAATTTTATAAATCCATTATGAATCCTCCAAAACCATTAATATATTTTATGGTTTTAAAATTCTTTATTTAAGATTACAACTCACTTCCACATAAGAAAGGGTTTTATTTTATTATGTTAGGAAATTGGAATTATAAAATAATTAAAACCTCTCAAATTTGGAAGAAACCATGGGAAAATATCATGGTAAGGTTTTTTGTTTTGGTTATTTCATTATATAGAGTCTAAAACCTAAGTTTGAGAAATTTAAAGAAATACCCACTCATTTCCTATACAAATACACCTAATATCCCATTTATCTTCACTAAAAATCCTTGGAGAAAATACTTACTCAGATATACCCCCTCTAGATTCTACCCAAGGTTCCCCCAAGCTCTCAATAATCCCCTCCCAATCATTTGGAGTCACTCACTCAAGTAAGGGATCCTCACCTTCTCTTCTTTATTCAGGTTCCTTTATTATATTATTCATTGTATTTTCAATTATTATAATTGGGATGTGTTTTTTCATGTCATTATTACATTAAATTTTATTTCCAAATTATGAGACCCATTACACTATCATTATCTCGCTTTATGAATTTTTAAGTGACGGTGTTATGTTGTAGAAATTTCACCGCGATTTTCCATGCCAAAACAATTATGTAGTAAATACCATACCCATTTCCTATCAAGGGTGTTCACCAATATAAAATTATAATTATTTTAATTTTAACATAAATTTATTTATTCTATTCTCCTTGATCATGTAATAAAATATGATCATGAATGAATCCATGTTGTATGATCTATGTGGCACACTTAAGCATGATAACGAAATGAAAGTGATGGGTGCAACCTAAATTATATAGTGCTCCAATGCATTGGATAATTTTTAGTCTCATGAGATTTCATGCTGAAATAGAGAGTGAACCTAATTCTTTGTTGGGTCTTTTTACATCATGATTTCTTGACAGTTATCCTTTACCTATGTTTATGATGTACTGTTTTAAGTTGTTTCCACCTTTCCCATGTTTCCATTAATTTATAATGCTATATCATGCCTAATTGTTCATGTTTATGATTATTGATCATTTTATACCCCATTTATATACCTATTTTATAAAATGTATTATTATCTTCATGTTAAAATATGTTTCTTCCCTTACTAGTCTTTATAGATCACCCATCTCTTAGGTTTTTCCCTAGGTTATCCTGTGTAGTTTTAAGTGCGAGCATGTTAAGGAAGTTTTCAATAAAGATGATGTTTTTACTATTTAAATTATTATTTAATGTACCTAATTCCAAAATAAACTAGACTTATCAATCTTCTTGGTAGTATTAAGTGTAATATTAGGTAATAAATCATGATTTAATGTGAAATAAATAAAGGGTTTTTTATATTTTCAATGGAATTGTATAAGTTCCCTTAGTGGTTTTTCTTAGATTTTGGGGAGAAATGTAAAAACAGATTAATGGAGTGTGGTTGGTTTTCATGGATTGATAAAAAGGCAGTGACCAATTGATTGATCTTAAAAATGTATTAAGAATTTTTTTGTGATAGAACCATGGTCTATCAAACCCTTTGGATAAGTAAAGAAATATTATGCATTATATTTGGTTATTTTATTTAAACCACTTGATTCTTGGTACATTACATGTATTTCTCAAGAATCATAAAAGAACCTAGGATATCTTTGTGATACATTTATAGAGTGGTTTAGATTTTTTGTGTTTCTCCTTTATATGATTATTGTGAAAATTGATTTTTTGTGTAAAATTATAATTTTATAGAAAATAATTTTGGTTTAAATAGAAGACTTAGGGTTTGTTTATAAAATTAATTTTATTTTTGAGAAATGATTTATATTTAAAGTGGTTGATTTAATTTTTAAATATAAATATTTTTTTTAGTTTTTAACTTCTTAAATACTTTAATTGCATGAGATTTTGACCATTTTTAGTTTGCATATTAAAAATTGAATAGTTTTAAAATAGATATTTAAAAGTGTTTTAATTGGGTGATGTTTTGTGAAATGGGAAGTTTATTTTTTTTAATATTTTAAGTTAATGTATTTTAGATTTTAACACATTTTAGAATGTGAATTTTCATTTAAATTGAGTTATGGGGACTCCTTTTCAAGGGGTCATGGTTTAAAAATAAAAGTTTTTTTGGATTTCCCCTTCTTTGATGTTGGGAATGCTCAGTATGGTTTTATAAAACATGACAAGGTTTATTTCCTAGTTATGTAAAATAATTCCCTCGAAATGGTCTTGAGTAAAATTAGAGTTTTTATTCATCCTCTTATTTGTGTAGGTTAGGATGGATATATTAAATAAGAGAGATTTAGTTGTTTAGGTTTAATTAATTTGGATTTCTATTTTTATATTTGAGGTTATAGTTTATTTTATGGATTCATTCTCAAAGAGTTAGATCCTTATGCCCTTGAGGTGGTGTTTGTGTGGTGTGTTCCCTGGTTTTTCCTTTGATTGGTCCTAGGTGAGAAGTGGATTCTTTGATATGTTATTTCCTTATTATTTTTTATGCCTTGTGTATCTTCTTTTGGTGGACTTGATATTGTTATAGGATCCATTCATGTGTTTTGAATTGTTTTTTTGGGAATAATGTGACCATGGGTATGTGTTTCTAGTGACTAAAACAAGTGCGACACCATTTGAGATTATGAATTGTCTAGTGTTGGTTTAAATCTAGTTGTATTTTTATTTTGAATTGTATCTCAATGTTAGTTCCCATGTCATTTATCTATTTAATAATGTTTTAGATGTTTCATGTTTTGGATATGATGTTTTTGGTTCATTTCAATGACCTAGTCCCATGACCTTGGATGTTTCTTGGTTTTGTGATCCTATATGTGTTTCTTAGATGAGTTTTCCTTTTTAGAGATGACTTAGATTTATATAAATTCATGGTTAGTGGAATCATTATAATTTTTTTATTACTCTCCCTTTTTAGGAGTTTATTCATTACTTTAACATTTTATTTCATTACTAAATGGTGGGGAGACCCATGTTCGGATTCTTCCTTCTTCAATATTTTGCGGAATAGGTGTTAATATGATTCTTTTCATGAGTTTTAATGATGTGTTTTTGGGGATTTGGATAAATTTTTAGAGTATGTATCTTATTCAGTGTTTCCTTTTTCTTATTTTCTTCTCATGTTTTCTTCTCTTTCCATTATCTTTATTTCTATAAGGTAATGTTTTGGGGAAGAATGTGGAATTGTGGGGAGAATTAGGAAACCCTCATATCACTATTATTTTATATTTAATATTATTTAATATTATTTTTTATCAAGTAAAATTATTGTATAATTTCATTTGAAATTTAAAAATTCTATAATTTTTCTTATATGTACAGTTTACATGCTAAATTTAGGGGAAACCATGTGGTTACCCTTATACAGTGAGATTTTTAATTCATTTTTTAATGGTTTTTATGAATGTGTAGTTCATAGTTGGGTTGAAACCATGTGAATCCTAGTGTAAATCATGTGGGACTTTTAGTTCATATGGGTTCCAGTGCATGGCTTGTGTATGATTAGAATTAATAGTGTTCCAAACATGTAAAAGAGATTTGTAGTTTAATAGAACTATTTTTCATGGTTGGTAAGAGGTTAGTAAAAAATGATGAAAAACTGTGTGAGACTATTTTTCTTAGGTAGTTCCATCTCAATAGTTGGTAAACAGTTTTCCAATACCTATGGTCAAACCATGCTATTTTCTTAGTTTTCATTTAAATATGAAATTATGCTTATAACCCCATGTATTTTTATGTTTTACCCCATATCCTCTCCTCATTTTTTAACAAATGTGGGGAACTCATGGTGGGTCTCTTTTTACACTTCTCTTCTTCAATTTAAATCATTTTTCTATATTTTCAAGTAGGTTTCTCTAGGTAAGCTCATCCTTTCCTCTTCCCCTTTCTTCTATTTTCACACTCCTTAAATTTTTATCTCCTATTTGAACTCTATACCCTGGGAAGGTTTTTATTAGGAATATAATGGTTCTGATAAAGTTATTTTGGGGTTTGTGGGTTTATGAGGTCTAATACTTTCCTATTTTTATGTTCCCTACTGAAGATGACAAGTTTTAGTTGTGTTTTCAACTTTGAAGAGGTATGTGTTTCTATATAATTCCCTTATATTGCATGTCATAAATTTATTTTAGGTTTTTAAATGATTTATTATAAAATTATATGCTTATGGTATACCAATAGTGGGGTTAATATAGTTTTCAAATTGATTTGAACACTTGTCATGGACACATCACAAGCCAAGTGTTCTTTAAAATGAAAAGGTTACTATTTTAAAAGGAATTAAATGTTTTTAAAATGGTTTTTAAACACATTTTCATTTTTAAAAGTGGATGTGTGATGTTATAATTGGGTTTTTATAAAAAAAAATGGGTTATCTATTATTTTTAATTATTGATACCACCGGGTCTTCATGGTATCTTGAAATGTTTTTAGAATAGAGTTGTTGAAAATAATGGATTCCCAAATGAGTTTGAAAATGATGATTTGATTATTCTATTTTTAATTAAGTTTTTAAATGATATTTAAAAATATTTTAAATGTCTTGGTATATTGATATTCTTTTTTAAAGCCCATTGGAACTTTAAAATAGGTCATTTTAGAAAATGTGTGAGTCCCTCAATTGAGATCGTGTGATTGTTATGATCGTTGTGGATTGTCCCCCCTTGGTAAATGTTTTATATTGATGTATTTTCATTTAATGATTATTCAAAATTTGAAATGTTGTTGTTTTATACTTGGGTTTAGGAAGTTATATGAGTTTTATTTTAAATTATTTATAATTTATATTTTTATATTTATATTTGTTTTCTCACCTCCATTTGACATGTCATGGGAGTCCTAGAAATTTAGTAATGGTATGGATAATTTAATACCCTTGTGTGGATTTTTTTTCTTGATAAGGGTCATTTACATTTGATTTTTAATGCTTTAGGAATGTATTACATTCCCATATTAGCTTGAGCACTCCTATAATGGTTTTAGGGCCATGCTAGTTCAATAGAACTATCTGGAAACATAGGTTCTTTAGTGATAGAAAAGGGATCATGGTTCTAGTTTGGACCATGTTACTTGAGTCTTAGTTTTTTTCCCATGATACTTATATCCTTCTTGGGATTCTTCATGGGATTTTATCTCTCAGAGCATTAGTATTCCCCTAGTTTTATTGATCACATGGAACTATTTTTTTACTAAGTTTACCTATTTTTTATTCTTAATAACTTGGTTTATGATTATTATTATATTTCAACTTGATTTCGTTTTTTGTACTTCTAAACTGATTTATAAAATGGGTTGTAAATTGTGGTTTAAAAAGAAAAGTTTTGGTTGTTTCTTATATGATTTTAAAAAAAATGGTTTTGAATTTGTCTATTTATGAAAATGGTATTCTCAATAAATTATTATCTAGTGAGGTTTCTATGAACCTTGTTAAATTTAAAAAGGGGCATGTGTTTTATAAATTTTATGGAAATATTTTATTTTGTTTCTCTCTACTTTCATATGAAATACCCAATGTGTAATTATGTTCAAACTAGAATTTATTAACTATAATATAAAGGGAATTTCTTATACCCTTATTGAGTTCCCACTAGTCATGTTTATCTCACACCTAGCATATTCACTCGTGCATGTGTGCATATGAATCTATTGTGTCTTTATTTTAGGCAACAAGTACTATTTCAGTTCTTTAGATGTTTATTGTTATGTAGAAGTATGATTCAAATATGGTGAGTGACTATGGTTTAATAGTGGTGATGTTGGAGATATTTGGGTTTAATATTATTTCCTTTTTGGGGTGTTTTATTAGCCAATATGGCTTATTATTTTTTAGTTTGCTTTTTATATATACTTCTTATATACCTATTTCAGTTGTTAATTTTTGGATGGATGTGTTTTTAGCATACCATGTTTGATTTTTTTAATATTTATTTTCTCAATTTATTTATATTTTTATATGAGCGTAAAATCATTCCCAAGTGTTCATTATTTATACCTATGGACTATTTTTGATCCCATGGGGATTGGGAAGGTCCTTTGTGCCTAATAGTGGACTGGTTTTTGTGACATGTCAGGTTGGCTCAAGATGGTTTGTTACATAGATACCCACATTGGGATTTAACCTTGTAAAAAATTTATATTCTCTTATATTTTTGTTTTTATTAATTTAATATAGGTGGGGAGAAAATTTAAATGATGATTGTATCTTGAAATTCAAATTGCATAGAGGTTAATTTGAATAATATTATAAGACACAATTCACACTAATTCAACCCCATGTGTCAACTAGTAGGTTACCTAGGTATTTTATATTCTATGGTGATAGACCATATATGATTTTATATATATATATAATGTTTTTTTATTTATTATGTTAAGTGAGTTAGATCCATTTTTTATAGGTAGTATAGACAAGAAACATGGGTAGGTTAGATCTTTGAGCTTTCACATGAAGGATAACCTTGGAATAGTGAAGGTTGAAAGCTTTTATTCATATAATAAAGTTTTCTTTATTTGTGTTTACCTTTGGGATTGGAAATGCGGGATTAGGTATAATCATTCTTTATGGACTTACAACTTGATTTTGGTTACTCAATGTATTGTATAGTGGGTTTGGGTTCATGTGTTACTACTTTAGTTAAGTGTCTCCATGCATGAGATGGAGGGGCTGGGTTTTTATGTTTCATGTTAGATGATAACTCAGGGTTAGTCTTACTCTTTAATACCTTGTGATTATTACTATTGGGTATAAAATTATTATATTTAATTTCTATAATTCCCTTGCATAGTCATCCTAAATAGTGTCAAGATGAGTGATTCTATCAGACTTCAGTCACACCTCCCTATGAACCAGAGGCTACCAACTAGTGATGAGGGTCTTAGATCAATATTAGGGAGATTGTACCCTTAGTATATCATGTAATAATTAATTAACAAACATCCTTGATATATAAAATTTAAATCTGTAGGTTATACAACACATATATCAAAGAGGATCCCCCTAGACAAAGCATGCACAAAATATAAATAAAATAATAAAAATAAAAAAGCATGTGTCACTATTTGGTTCTATCTCTAAATTCCATAAAAATATTCCATCTTTATTACATGTGCATCCATTGTTAATAACTACATATCATACATATGGTCTTCACATCCAATGAGGTGTACTTGTGGGATGTGATCATGAGAAATTCTAAGAATATCAATAATATGGCCCCTAATATATGCCACAATACACTAGTGTGTGAAATATAAAATAAATAAAGTTATAACAAACAATATAAAATAAATCATTTCGAGTCATAGTGTGTTAACAAGGACACTATAATACTAATCCAAGATTCTTCATTCATTGTATATGAATAGTGTAATGTAACCTTGAGACTAAACCTCAAGTCCAAAATTACCTTAAATCGGGCACCACAGAACCTCATGTTTGGCCCCTAAGAGAATTCATTGGGAACCGCATGGTACTCTATGACCAGTCCCTTAAGAGAAGACATCTTGAACCATTAAGAATCATGTATAGTCACCTATGAGAAAACACTAGGAACGAAAGAATTCGTAGTCCAAACCCCTAAGAGTATAAATGGAAAACCATAGAATTCCATGATCATTCCATTAAGAGAAAACATTGAGAACCATGGAATACTATAACCTAGACCCTAAGAAAATCATTGGGGACCCAACTCCAAAAAAATAATTAAAAATGATGTGTCTCCCCACTTGTATGTTTCATCAACATAGTAAAGACAATAAACAATAACCTATGGTATAAACATCCCAAACCCTAGCTCTATGCTCATATCTTACTCCTAATTATATCCTATATCTTGAATCGCAACTAGGGAGATATTTATCCCTTGACATAGCTCACTTACCAGTAAAGAATCCCATTAATCACCAAGTAATATAGAATAATCCTATAACACCAAGTCACATGTTCATAATCCAACTAAGTTGTACGCATAGTCTCTCAAACCATACAAGGAAAACCATATAACTTAATTCCCTAAAACCTAACTGAGGACTTGATTTATCTTCACAAACATGTTCCCTAAATTAACATGGAAACTGATAACCCATATGTCATTCCCAATATAGTCTCATAATACTTTCCTAATCCTCAATGTAAACCCCAAAAATTTTCAACCACTTCTATAGTTGTTATAAAACCTCAAAGACACATCCAAAATAAAACATTACACTTATCTTATTAGGTTACCCATTACTAATCCAAACCCTCAACCCATTCTAAGGTATATCATTCACCCAATATCTACAAGCTATATAGGGAAATTATCTTAATACCCATGCCTTAACACCCTTCACACTTCTCTTAAAAGAGAACCCATAACCCAATAATTCCATGCATCTCACTTATATTTAGATGGTTTACTAAAGTGAGACCATTATTGTTCCTCAACCTCAATACACTTTAGATATGGATTCCTAATAGAATCTACCTAACCCTTGGAAATCTCATCCAAATCAAACCATTCCCATGACTCTAATTTCCTTTTTTAAATAGTGATTCCTAACAACTAAATGTTAACTAGGAACCTCACCAAACAAATAGAGGATCCAAGATTCCTTGACTTCTCACTATATCCTAAAATAATCCATTATAGGTTACCTATAAATTATCCTAAGATCAAATAGAAATTTAAGGTTAGTATTATATAATTATCACTTATTCCCTTAGTAACATATTAACTGATTGATTGTAAAATCACCAAATCCAAAGATAAACACTTTTTCCTATATAAGGTGACTCTACCTAGCCACGGTCATAATTTAGAACCCTCTTATTTTTTATTCATATTTCCTTAACCCAAAACCCCAATTAAAGTTAACTAAATCACACATAAAACAAACTATGTGTATTATTATATATAAGATACAACCAACCTAATTGTATTTAGAGTTATTCTATTTGATATCAGAAGATTTTTGGCACTACTCACCTGAAATTGAGAAATAAAATAAATTGGGGTAATTTAGGGGTTTTATCTAGAATGTAGTGAGATTAGAGGATAAGTGAGATAAAACAAATGTATTACCTTAAATATGGTTGTAATAGTCTACTTTCATAGATGAATTATCATTCAAATATAATATAAAGCTTCAATAGTCCTTAAAATAAGGGATAGGGAGTAAAATAGATGTAGGGAATATCTTTGTCTAGTTTTTTCAAGTGGCTAGAAAAATGGGGGTGAGCTATGATATTTTATAAAAATATTAATTAACTTAATATTAAAAAACAAGTTCACAACTCACATGGTACCTGATGATTTTCCACTGACTATCTGGTGGAAAACTTGCTCTCACTACCACCATGATAACCATACCAAGTACACAGTGATGCCTTAGAAGGTACTTGGTGATATCTTTTATTTTTTAAGTATATATTACCACTAATTTTATTCTATATTCAAATACAAAAAACTTTTCTTGAGAATTTAAAATATATCTAATAACACTGTCTAGAAATATTTCTAACCTTAAAAATCCAATCCAAGTCCCAAATTTTAAATTACTATTTTGATCACATATAAAAAATATACCATAAGTGGGGGGTAAATCCTGGTATTTTGATATCAAAAGTCCCTTTCAATGATATTGGTTTTTGATTATTCAAAAAAATTTATCTCCATCATAATTAAGTATGATTGGAATAAATCATACAAGAGAGTCACAAAAAAATTACTTGGTTAACCAACACTGGGATATGTTGAAGGGTCATATATAAATAGTGTGTTAATATACCAAAATCCAAAAATCATAATACTTGTTGGTTATAGATTCAAATCAGTATTAATATCCCCCTGGGTTTACAACCCTCACAATAAGTTAAGAACTCACAATTCTACTAACTTAAAAATAATGCACTACTTTTCTAAGATACGCCTTAATATTTTACAAACCAAAAATATGAATTACACCAATGATGGTGTATAAATATAATCATGATTAATCCACCTAATTAATCATCACAAAAATCCAATGAGATGAACACCTAGATCTCCATATTTTCTCTCTAGTGAGATCTAGAATTTTTCTATCTATCACTATGTATAGGATCGATATTATAATCTTCTTCCTCCTTTTTATTCAATAATGTAACTTTCTAATCACAAGAGAATATCCAGGTTTCCATTAATTAGGATGGTAAAATTAATCCAAAATAACCCTTTTAATCTGATTATAACTTCTTGAATTTTGATAACATAAAACCTCATAAATGATAAGGATTTTGACAAATATAAAATATATCTGACTTGATGACTTAGAGAATTGTAATCACCATAATGGTGTAATTCCCTTATCCTAAAAATCATAGTTTAGAATCTACATATCATGTCATTTTGAAAATTAATTTTATTAACATATCACAACATAATTTGTGTTTTAAAACTAAACCACCTCTTTCCAATTAAGTACTAAAATTCCATAGACTCAATATTGTAGTTTAAACCCATTACTTTAATTCTTATGTATCTTTAATTTACTCATGTTCAATAATAATACAACATGGTTATATTCTGTTATGGTGTTGTAATCAATTAAAAAAAATTAGATGCACCAAAAAACCATGGGGTCCCTATTTTGTTGCATCCATTAAAATTGATTATTATATAGAAAAACTTTATTCCTTCTCATGAACATTATAAAGTGATTAGACCCCTTATGGAATGATTACTATTGTCTAGAAAAAGACCTCTTCAAAACAGCTCCAAGAATCACCAAACACCATGAAATAAATTATCCATGATTCTTTGATTCTTTCTATAAGATTTATCACTATATTTTTCAAAACACACAACCAAAAAATACAACCTTGGTTTTTAACTAACATTCCCCCCTATAGGTTTGTTTTAAATACACTATCTTCTCAATTTAAATTCTTTGATAAACTATCCATAAACTATAACATATATCATTAGATAAAATAATCATGGATTTACTAATAATTCACTATAATCCCACATGAGTCATGTTTGTTATGAGAAATAGGAGTATAATGAAAATTTCCTCATGAAACACTTTTTTGACCTTCAAGATTTTCTATAGAAACAATTTGTTACTAAAATTATATATACTAATCCTTATTCAATGAACTCCACCCCAAGGATAAATATTTGAGAACTATATATTAATAACTTATAAAATAAACTCATTCTTCCCCTAGTAATGTAAAAAAAAGAAGGTAATTCCAAGCCCATGTTAGTTTGATCCCTCATAGGTTTGTTCATAAAATACTGCACACAATGTGAACAAAACTTTTCAAGCTTATGCCACCCTGCATAAGCTCCCAAGTAGCCCTCGGAATTACCCATAGATAGTCTATGGGTTTTCTTTCATCAAATCATAATTAAATTTGTTAATTTTATATATTTAAATATTGTATTTTTTTCTCGTTCCCGATAGAATATGAGGGTAACCCCAATGAGAATCCAAAATTATTGATTTTTTATAATTAATTTGTTTTACTATAAGCCCTCTCATAGCCCTCAATGTGTGTGGGTAATTATTTGGTTTGTACATAATGAACAAAATCACCTTCCTAGTGGTGGGATTTAAAAATTAGATGATTATATTCTAATAAAATCTATAGAATTGTGATCTAAAATCCATTATCCCTCGATTCCAGTAGTGATGAACAAAACCCAATAGCCCTTACTTTAGGAATTGGCCTCTATGTATGTAGCATCATGTGATCCTCCCTGTCATCCTATTCACTAGGTCTATAGAGAGATAACATTAATATTGAAATCATGGAACCCATTTTATGACAACAATCCTCACCATCCTATTACCGGTGACAAGGGGATAAGTTCCCTCATTCTAAAATCACATACACATTGAAAAAATGATATTTTTTCATTATTTTCAAGTCCATCCAAAATCAACACATGTTATGGCCATGGCAAGGGGAGTTCCCTCCTACCAAAATCTAAATTCTCTCCCTTCATGATGGAATATTAATCACCTTATCATGGTGTTTTCTATTTTTTTAACTTTTTTTTAAACTCAGCCTTCCTATATCTGTACGAGCTTCCCTACATCATCTTGCATTCATGAAGGCTTGATCCTCATAAACCATCATTTAAAATGATTAAAATTTTAAAGACTACCCTCATCCTGCATATTCCCCACCCACCAAGATAATGGGTCGCGAGCCCATTTTTAATCACTGCCTCCCCCTTTGTTAACATGGGATAGCGCTTTTTTAAAAAGAAAAATAATTACTTCAGTTGCATCCTTGAGTTATACCTCACCTAAATTTGGATAAAATATCCACTTTGAAGGAAAAATGTACCAATATCTCCCAATTTTTCAATGAACCCAAATAGAACTTGATTAAAAGTTCACAAGAGATGAATAATAAGTTTACTCACTCAAACCACGAGGGATCATATACCTTTCCACGAACCACTTGTTGAAGTCACCACTTTTTGGTCATATGAGTGGAATAAAAAACACCTTAGGGGAGTGTGTGTACCTTATCCAAATCATTTAAGTTAACAAAGATAGTTGAACTCCAAGATTCATCTTGTACCTATCAAAATATTCTTGGAATAGCGCATTTTTTCTAATTTTCATAAATTGAATTTGTATATAAACATACTCTAAATTCACTATCCCTTTATTAAACTTCTCATTAATGAAGTTATATATGATGTCAATATGATTCATTATAAAATTATTGAAAATATTTTTTTTCTTTGATTTATATCACTCATGTTATCACAGTTTATTGAAATTGGATATTTCACTTAAACTCAAATATATTCACGTTTTTTCTTGATCCATATAAATTTAGTACACTCTTGAGTAACTATGACGTATTAATCTTCTAAAATTCTCGATTAGATGAAATCTTTATTATTACTCATCCATGAAATACACAAATCTAAAAGATATAATTCACCACCTAATATTTAATTCCTATAATTCGCTTAACTAGCTCAAACCACATCCATAAATTTCAATAAATCCCATTGTGATGTATCATGATAAAATAAACCAAAATCCACTATTCCTTTTATATATTGTAGAATTTTTTTCATTTATTTCATGTGGATTTATTTGGTATATCATTGGTATCTTTCAAATTGGAAAGTGGAAAAGACAAGTCTAGTTCTCATTGTTGTTAAGTATAGTAGTCTTACAATTATTTTTCAATATTCCATCACATCGACCTCTTTTCCATTATCATCCCTTGAAAACTTTATCTGAGTAGAAATTGGTGTTTCAATTTCATTCTAATCCTCAATTGTTAATCTTTTTAATATATCCTTATAATATCTAGACTAAGAAATAAAAAAATTCATTCCTTCCTTGAATCACCAGTAAACTAATTAAAAAAACTGCATCTCTCTAATAATTGAAATTTCAAAATCACACATCTATAATTATATAAAATTCATTCATTTTTAATTAATTTAGTCCGTAAAATATTATTCCATAAATCTACACAAGTATATTCATCTTTAATTTTAAGATAATGTTAACTATCAACTTCTCCATTTTTGAATCTAAGATTTCATAAGTGTTTATCAACCCAATAATACCACACTCTTAGTGATTTATTCAATTCATAAAGCACCTTCATCAAAAAAAACTTTTTTATCTTCATGAATGAGAAATACAATTGGTTGTTTAATATATAATTCTTCCTCAATAAATACATTTGAGAGTGCTGATTTGATATCCATTTGGAATACCTTTAATCCCTTTTTCTCCACTATGTCCAAGAAAATTCAAATCATTTCCAACCTAGACATGGGAGAAAACATTTAATCCACATTGATTCCTAAATCTTGAAATATCCCTTACACACAAGTTGTACCTTGTTTTGAATCACCTTGCCTTCTTCATTGAATTTTTTATAGAAAAATGATTAGGTTCTCATGAAATTCTAATCCAGCATGTACAAAATAATTTCTTAATTATTTTTCTTCTCAAGTTGGTCAAGATTTTAATTCATATACATGATTTAATTCATATACTTAATAGATTATTTAAAATT
This sequence comes from Viscum album, assembly GCA_963277665.1. NCBI lineage: Eukaryota > Viridiplantae > Streptophyta > Magnoliopsida > Santalales > Viscaceae > Viscum > Viscum album. Next base: position 451,526,047 of record OY728121.1, read on the forward strand.
ATTAGTATATATTTGTAATATGAGTGATGTTTTCATAGAAAACTTATTATCATCATTTTAACTAGAGTTTTATGTTCGCTAATAATTTTTTCTTCATTGACTTAAACCCCTCTACCTGTCTTACATGCATCTGATGATCTTGATTCATTAAAATCATTATCAGTGTCTTGTTTATAATCACCACAAGCCCAATGTGATCCCATTGATCTACTCAACTATTCATCACTTTCCCCATAATTTTCTCAGTATTTTGTTTATAAATATTCTTGTTTTATACAATAATAACATCTTGTATTTCAAACATATTTCCCATAAATTTATTGAACCATTTTTATGAATTTATCTTTTATGTGTATCTAATAAATATACCTTTTCCTTTATATAATTATAACTTTCAGTGGTGATTTTATTTTTTAAGAATGAATTACTTAGTTTTGAAGATTTCAAATTATTTTATAGTATGATTATTCACATAAAATATATGTTAGGGAGTATTTTATTCACTCATACACTAAAAAATATATTTTTAATGTAGATCTATGTCATTATGGATTATTTACAAAAATTTTTTAGTAGTTCCTTCTCAACACATGTTTTTAAAACAATATTTTCAATAATCTGGTTTATACTCTCAACTAAATTATTTTATTAAGGATTCATTACCAATGATTCTTGGAATATTATCCCATGATTCTTGAGATAATATATTACCTAGATACTTATAAACTTTGTTCTATTTTTTGTATGGAATTTTAGAATTTTCAGTCCACGAATATTCTCTAACAACCTCTAATTGAATGTAATGAAATTAAACACCTTAAACTTGTGAGTGATCACTATCAACCAAATTATCCTATTTTAATCATTTATGAATAACACATAATATCTCTTCCCATCAATGTTTTTGGTGATATAATCCCAAAAAAATCAATATAAACCACCATTATGAATCATGTGAACTTTTTTCCTTTATCTTGTAACTCTTACTAATTATTTTTCCTTTTGAAAAGTGATTCATGTATGTACAAGATCATATGATAGATTAGAGATATCATGAGATCCTTCCTTTTTAATAAATTATTCTAATGAATTTTGGATCAAATGGTCAAGAGGTTTGTGTGGAAATCAGTTTTTTTATTCCATGGATAGGAAACACAAGTATTATTCCCCACTAATGATGTAGAGATTCCCCTTCATGTAATTTCCTTGCATCATAATTTCACCAACTTTTCCCTTGATGATAAAATTATTATTGGTGATTTTTATTGTATTCCCTAAGTCGTATAATTGAATTACACTTAGAAATTTATGACTAATACCTTAAACTACAGAGAAATCCATGCATATTAAGTATTTTATTCCAATTATAGATTTCATAAAGTTAATTATCATTAATCCTTCGTCATTTTAAAATATAAAAACACCTTATTTTTCATCCTTTATTCTCATGAAAAGACCCTTTTTATCAAATGGGATGTAAATTATCTATTAAGAGTCCATAATGAGGATTTATCTGTTTATTTCAAATAAATCTTGATAAGAACAGATTTATTGGACATTTTTTAGATCTATTTCTATGGATTCACCTCATTTTTTGGTGATTATTCTTATTCTTACTCCACACATGATAAATCACCATCTTCTTGGAAAGTTTCAAATTGATTCTTCATTTTTTATGTTACTTGATAATCCCTTTAACTTTATAAAATTTCCAATTTGAGTATCTCATGGTATACACATTTTAATTTTAGATAATAAATACATGGATTTTTATCTATATCCCTCACACAAAAACCAGTAACCATTGAAAACAAACTAATAAAATTGATTTGTTCTTGTCAATATTCATTTCACTTATCTCTTGAAGTGTAATTTAACTATAGAACATATATATTAAGTATATACCATATTTAAAAAAAATATCACATGATTTATGGGGTATTTTTTGTGTCTTAATTGATGCTCTAATAGTATTTTGGGTCTTTTGAGTGTCACCCACATCAATCTTCTTCTTAGGAGTGATCACTTGCAGTTTACCATCCACCATGACTCCATTTTTCTTGTGATCAAGACCTATTCCAAATTTGTATTTTTTTTGATTCATTTATTGATAATGAAAATTCTATAACTTATAAATTTGATTTCCATGATTCTCCATCACTTTTTCATTATCCCACATAATCCAATTTCTTTATGTCATAACAAAATTCACAAACCTATTGTGTTCTTCAACCTTTAATTATAGACTAATAATTTCTCATTCCCACTCCTTGATTTTTTTAACTCGATATTTCTCTATACTAGTAAAAATATCAATAATTTAATACTGATTTTTAATTTTGATCTTGATCTCAACCAATTTATTCATGTTTTCAATATTTTTAAATTTTTTATTTTAAATCGTGGCCTTCAACTCAGATTTTTATTCCTCTTATTATTGTATTTAGAGTTTTGAATCATGAACCAATCCATTGTATTCCTTTATTTTGTCCCTCCAAATATATATTTCTTTGATTATAGCCTCTATATCTTCCTTTAGGTCTAATTATCCCTCAACTTCATTATATTCTCCATTGATTTTGTTATATATATATTTTCTTTTCTATGATAGTCATAATGACTTCTTTATTGAGTTATTTGTTATCCCAATTTACTCCACTTTGGTTTCTTCTAAGTTAACATCATCTAATTAGATATAGTTATTATTTATAAATATTTTATACTATCAAATCCTCTTGAATTTCACATCCTTGTATGATTTCTTCAGGGGTTAATCATTGTCTATGGAATCTTGGAATTTCTTTGGACACTTCTAAATGAGGTGCTAACCCTTCCACACTAAAAAAAGTGAGTGGAATTTTCCCTTTAAATTTTAATTTTCACGTTTTTTATTTTTGATGAAAGGAATGAAATAAATTCATCAAGATTATTTTATTCAGGATCATCTTATTCCAAGAGATTCTTCATAATCTCGAATTCCACTCCAGGGGATTTTAGCTTTCCCATTAGATCATATTCATTATTCCCCATCACATATGAAACAAGAAATCTATGAAGAGTATCCAATGTAACCTCCTTTAGATACTTGTACCTAAGTTCAAAAACCTTTGGGTTGAATTAATGTGGAAATATTATCATAATTCTTTTCTTGGTCTTGATATCATCATGGCTTTCTCTGAGTATATAAGTAACCTACACAATCACATTCACCTAATCAAATAATAGATCAACATATCCATTCGAGTGTATCCTAAAGTCCTCAAAATTTCTCCAAAAAAACTAAAATTTAGTTTCAAGTACCCTTTATTCACCTTTATAGATGTTAATAAAAGTTTAGAAAATGAAATTTTAGGATTTACACAAAAGAACCTTCATATAGATTATGTTAGAAAAAGCACCACATAATGCATTGAATTTTTTAATATTAGCATCTAACTATCTATGAAAACTTTATGATATGAATTTTATTTATATTATGACCATAATTACATTTATGGTAGTCATATAAACATCAATTCTCAATGATCATAAATATGGTTTCATCCAATTATTTCGTAATTGAATGTTTTTTCCATAGAAAATTAGAATCCCTTTATGACTGATGACCACTGACATAGCTTCCAAGAGAGAAAAATATTCCAACTTAAAACATACACTTTGATATAACTTGTTAGTTCCATACAAAGAATATAACTTGGGGGGAGTCATGGAATTTTCAAATAGCCCTTCCAATTAACATATTTTTTTATTAGTCGAAACACTCTTCTCTCACACAAAAAGAAATATGAAAGTGATACAACATTAAATATAGAAATAATTGATTTCTATATGGTTCACCCATAATAGGCTATGTTCATTGATAATATAATAGAGTAATTACAATATACCAAGATACACTAAGGTAAATACTTGTTTGTTTCAAATTCAGAGTGGATTCACTAACCCTCTAGGTTTAAAACCCTTTCAACATATTAGAAACCCATAGATATCCTCACTTAGAAAGAATTTATTGTTCCTCCAAGAGAAACCATGATCTTAGATGATCCAAGAATTTGAATTACACCAATGATGGTATAGAAATACAACCCTACTAAATCCACCTAATTAATCACTATGAACTTTCAATGAGATAAACCCCATATGTCCCTATTTTATTTCTAGTAATATCAGAAATTCGTCTCCCTTTTTGAATGTAAAAAACTATGATCTTCTTTTTCCTTTTTATAGGAAGATATATCTAAAATAATAAGAGGATATCCAAGTTTCCCTTCATAATAATGGGAAAATTAATCAAGAATAACCCTCAAATCCAAGTCAAACTCCTTGAGTTATGATCTCATAAAACTTTGTTAAGGGTAGGGATTTTAAAAACTAGAAAACTTGTCTGATTCAATAATATCACAGTGTAATCATCACCAAAACAACGCAGTTCCCTTATCCTCCAAAAATCATGACTGAAACTCCCACTACATGAAAAATGGAAGTTGGTAGTAAATTTTTAGCATTATTTTTTAGAATAGCTGCTTAATATTTCGTTTTTATTTTTTAGCAGTGGTTTTAGAAACCCATTGTTAATTCATGGATGTTTGTTAAAAATTATCATCATTTAGCAATACTTTTTTAGTGGAAATTGAAAACATTGTTAAATATGAAATATTTTATTATTGTTATTTATTTAATTTTAGTGTTGGTTTTTAAAAAACTACCATGAAATTATTAATAATTAGTAATTAAAAATTAATAATTAATTAAAATTTTAACTACATGATAATAATTATTAATTAATTAGTAATTTATAATTTATATTTATTAATTATTATTTATTATTAGTTATTATTTTTTATTTATAATCATTATTTTTTATTATTTAAAATTTTAATTAATTATTAATTTTTTAAAATTATTTGAAAACTAAATTAGTTATTAATTATTAATTATTTAATAACTTTTAATTTTTAAATTTTAATTATTTATATATGTATATATTTACATATAAAAACACAAACACATGGATATATATATATATATATATTAAAATCATGGCCAAAATGTACTCACCTAACTGATGTTCTGAGAGAGGTTGAAAATCAGACTTCAACTTCGAATGACCATAAATTTTGGTTTGGGTATCCTTTTGTGCACCTCAACCTGTAAAATAAAATTTTTCAAAATTAACTATGATCATATCGGATAATAATTAGGTAATAATTAATAATAATAAATTTATTAATGTTCTTAGAGGTGTTAAAAAAATTAGACTTCAACTTCAAATGGGAATAACATTTTATTTGGGTGTCTTTTTAGATTCTAAAACCGGGAAAATCAAATCTTATAATGAGATATACATTATTTACTAGTAAGGGGTTCCCTATACCCTATTTTTTATTATTCAAAATCGGCTCATGGATCCTCTACAACTAAGTTTGAAGTTAAGTTACCCTAATTTTATATCTTTTGATTGTATTTTTAATTTGTTTAAGATAGGATCTTTATCCTTTTTGGGTGGGTAATGAATTTATTAATTGGGTTTACATTCCTATTGATATGATGGTGTTGAAATTGCAATGTTCATCCCTCTTTTGGTTATTTCTTTTCTGGTGTGTCTTATTGACCAAGGTTTGCCTTTCCATGGTTAATCAAAGATACTTCTCTAATGGAAATGTCATGGATTGAATTTGGATGAAATTCATGGTTAAACCTTATTGGACATGTATATTACTTTTTGTGAGAAGTTAATGGTTAAGAATTGTGTGTGTGTGTGTGTGTTTATACATATTTATATGAATGTGTGTGTGGGGGTGTCAAATTATGTATATTTATTTATATATATATTATTTATGCATATATATGTGTGAAAATATATTTATTTATTTATAAATTTGTATATTTATATTTATATTTAATTATATTTAATTATACATATGTGTGTGTGAATTTATATAAATTTATGTAAATTTATTTATATTTACATACATTTATAGATCTTTATATGTGTTTATGTATATTTATATATATTTATATATTTTTTTATTTATTGTGTGGGTGTGTGTGAGTGTGTGTTTATGTATATTTATATATATTTTTATATATTTTTATTTATTGTGTGGGTGTGTGTGAGTGTGTGTTTATGTATATTTATATGCGTTTATATATATATATATATTAATTTATTTATTTATATATATTTATGTATATTTATTTATTTATATATAATTATATATGTATGTTTGTATGTAGGTATTTATATAAATATATTTATATTTCTTTATAATTAAATATATTTACAGATATTTATATGTATTTATGCATATTAAAGTATATTTATAAATATTTATATTTATATTTATATTTATATTTATATTTATATTTATATTTATATTTATATTTATATTTATATTTATATTTATTATGTGGGTGTGTGTGTGTGTATACATATACATGAATGTGTGTGTGTGTGTTTTTATATCTATATGTGTTTATATATATATATATATGGAATCTCTCTCATCCTAATTAAAAAGTGTTTTATTTCCTTAATAAAACGGGGCTTGACCCTACATTGTTTCGATATATATATATATATATATATTCATATATATTATGTGGGTATATATACATATAGATAGTTACATGTGTATATATATATTTATGTATATTTATATTTATTTATATATTTATTTATATTTATATTTCATTATATTTAATTTTATATTTTTATATATTGTGTTTGTATATATATACTCATATTTATAAATGCGTGTGTATTTATATTTATTCATATTTATATATAATTATATTTAATTATATATATGTGTGTATTTATATACATTTATGTAAAATTTATTTATATTTACATATATTTATAAAGTTACATATAACTATATTTATATAAATTCATATGCATTTATATTTTTATATGTATATATTTATATATTATGAATAATTATATGTACATATATATATATGTGTGTGTGTGTGTGTGTATTAACATGTATTTATCTATATATATATAAGTATATTGAAGCCTATTTTGTCATTGCATAAAGTGTTTAGTGAAATGATAAAGGTTTTACAGAATAAGATAGGGATAAGGTGTTCAAATCTCACCCTTCACATATATATGTGTAATTATAAATGAATAAATAAATGATAAATGATAAATGGTAAATGGTAAATGATTATCAGTAGTTTTCTAAAAGTGTAGTGATATGATCCATGACATAGATATCTACGATAGTTTCAGCAAACCGCTATGAATCATTCCATGGTGGTTTAAACCTCTTTATGAAGCCAAAAAAAGCCACCGCTAAATGGAATTTTAGCATTGTGTCAGCATATCAAGTCTTGTTGAAAATACCTTCGATTAACATGTAATAATTCAATCCATGTCTCGTGGTGAAACTATTTCTTTTAAGTCAAGCAGAAAAATTTTATAGCCTCCATGTTGCAGCGTAGAACCCTGAATTTTATTGTTGCATATCTTGAATTTACTCTTATGTAATAACACTGTGACATTGTAGTCTTCTATTATGGAACAAGAATCTATTCTTCCACTAATAAATATGTATGAAAAAAACATAGGGTCCCTCTTATAGCATGTTCCTTTGAATTTTATTCTTATATAGAAAAAATTATTGTTTCCCTAGACCATTGTATTGTGGTTAAACCCCTTGTTGTGAGAATATTGTTCTCAAAACTAGAACCTCTTCCAAATACCTCCAAACATCACCAAACTCAATGAAAATAATTCCCAAAAATTCTGAGTATTTTTAGAATATTCATAAAATAATCTTTCAATAATCACAATCCAAAAATGCTACCTTGGGTTTTTTGTCACACCCCCAGCTCCATATTCATGAAATTTTAAAATTCTAACAATTCCACCAACCTATAAAAATTTGGTTCATTATAAAATTCCCAACATATGGCATCTAACCCTCCAAAATCATCCATAAACATCTCCTAACTCCCATTTTATTCATTAGAATCTAAAACCACATCTCATTTTATATTAGAAATTAGATGTTGACACATTATTCATTCCATTGATCCCAAAAAGTTTTCTATTCATTTATTTTTTTCAATCTATAATTCACATGAAAAAATTTAAAATTACATTTATAATATATCCCCACTTATCCATATCATATTATACATGAAAAGATATATTCAGTCATCCACCACGCCAACTTCATCTGAATTAACCTTGGGCCACTCCCTACTAAATTAAGTTTCCTATCCTAATCACAATATATTAATTATAATGACAACATGAAACTACCCAACTTCCCACACCTAAGTTTAATCTTGGATCATGGTGTGATATACTAAAATTCACCTTAATTAAAAAATATCATTAACATAATCCTCTAAGGATTATAAAAATAACTCTAATATAAGTCCCTTATGGGCCATTCAATGAATTATACCCTGATCTGGTTATCAAAGGAATTCCACTAATGAATCATTGAATCTAGTATTATCTAGGAACCAAATATAATACATATAACTCACACCCCAACATCAGTAAAAAACCCCAATTGAAAACTAGTTGAATTTACCACACACTTTAATATAGTCATTTAATAGCATGCCTCGTACATGAGTCATAACACGATTTATGATATCCCATAAAGACCACCACCCATATCTCCTAGATCAAATACACAGACAAACCTATCTCATGAGTTTTTCTCAAGGTCTAAAGAAAATAGGGTTCTAACTAAAACCACTACCCACTAAGATGGGTCATTTAGTATCCTAAGTACCTCAATGGCTCGGTTCATGGATTCACCATCCGATTTCAAAACCTCACACCCAATCAATTACCAAACTTATTCAGTAGATGTGACTCAACTGATTAAACCTATTACTGAAAAAAAACCTTAACCACCCCAATATCAATTTTAATAATACATCTCTCTCTATGTTTTATAAATTCCTCCTGAAACAAGGGTTATACCCTCATATAATAAAGGGTGTGTTTCCCACCATTTGACTGCTTATATCATTATTTCTAAAGAATTAATTCAACTAAAACCCATCATTTCCTAAGATCTATTAAATATCCATGATCTTTTGATCTCAATATACCCATCCCATGAATCATACAATTATATATGGATATTATGGGGGTCTAAGCTAAAGTTTTCCTACACAACTAGAGATTCATTTACACCCCTTATGAGTCTCGATGGAAATTCCTCAAACTTAAATAATCTAATCATTATTATGAAATTATATTTATTTTACCCTCCATGGGATCCATTTATTCTAGTAAAAACTCCCATATTGTTCTAAAATCTCATTTCAACAAAGTCACGAATCCTATCCAATTTCCCAACAGGCAAACCAAGCTTCTCATTTATACTTCTAATTTACCAATAGACATTTTGATCCACCCTACCTATTGATGTTTTTATGAGTTCAAAAATCACATCACTATATCATAAAAACATTAGTGGGTTAAACCTCATTCCCTATCACACCTAATGTGTGATCCTTTATTGTATCAACTTGGATTTGTATGATATAGATCCAAGATATCAATAAACTAAAACCTCTTAGACTTATATCCAATCACCCTATATATCTTAAGTTTCTATGACCCATATCATAACCCAGAACCTAATTCACTCCTCATTGTCCATTCACCCATTATATGAAAAACACTCCCCTCATGAGACACTAATCATGCCTTAATGTCCATATTACCTAAGGAATTACACAAACCAATATTATCATTACAATCAAATGTCACTCATGTGTTATCCTACCCCATCAAGCATCCATATATTCCCCACTCATCATAGTCCATACCAAAATTCATTCGATTTATATTATATGATGCTCAATCACTTTACTTTAAGGAAAATAGAAATGAACTAACCCAATTTTTAAACTACCTATAAAAAACTCTATATATAGAAACCAAAGATTATCATACATAGATATTACATCTTTTCATATGAATATTCATTACATTACACAAAAACGTTCTAGAGGATCATAAATTTATAGTGAATTTGGAGACTAGAAAAAAAATATTCTTATTTCTTAAAAGATTTTCAACATCTCCCATAAAGATTTTCCCACATAGTACTCTTCTTAGACATACCCTATATAAAACCTTTCTTCAAAACCTGGGGAAAATAAACATAAAAAAGGGTGATCTCAGATGCTTAGTAAGGGTAAAAATGGAGATATCAACATATCATGAGCATAATATAATGAGAAAAAGAGAATGAAATTTGAAAATCATACCTTTTATATCAAAGATCATAATCTTGATTTTTGGCATAAAGATTATCAACTTATAAGACATGGATCATAAATAAATCTAAGAACATGATCTATGAGAGCATAATATTAGAATAAGACATGGAATTGTATCATACATATAAGAATATAAAATCATTTCCATAGTAGTAAAGGATCACTAAAAATGATATCATAGTAGAATGGGTTCACTCCACAGACCATCATAGTAGTCAAGGTTCACCCTCAAGACCATCTTAGGAGACAATATCCCTTACTAAACTGGGTTCACTCCCTATTCCATAATTGTCTTCTTATGAGATATAAATATTTAACTAATTCATTTGAGGGAGATTTAGTTCTCACCCATCACATAATGAAAATCATACGTATGTGTGACACAAGATCATAAAACATTCATCATATCATAACCCATGAAATTAAATCGGTTTCCTAAACATTTTATCATATAATAAATTGTGGAAAAGTTATAGGTTTCATAGTCATTTAATCATTTCATCCTAGAATAATCCATGAAAAAAAGCTAGTTTCATAAGTATTTTCTCATGGTGTAACCCATGGAAGATAAAGAGTTTTCATAAACATCATTTCATCATAAAAAGACATTCGTAGAAATAATAATAATGGTATCCTTTGATCATATCCCTAGTAAGGCATAAGTAAAATTAATGGATGTAATATTAGATATAAAATTATTTTGAAAGATAATTTAAAACATTTCTTGAGTAAAATAAATTTTGTTTTAAAATAAATTTTTAAAACTAAAAATTCATAAATCCTTTTATTTGGAAATAAAATTTGAAAATTATAAAGGAAGATTTAAAAATAATTTAAAAACTTTCTTGAAGAAAATATCCTTTCCTATTTGAAAATAAAAATTAATACATAAAACATTTTAAAAATCATTTTATTTTAAAATAACCTTAAAAACTTATAAATGAAGCTTAAAATAAAATAATTGTCCCAAAAAAGTTAAATTTCATTCATGTAGTACACATAATATTCCTTTCACATTTTCAGTAAAATCCAAACAAACATTGTTTAGAAAATGAAATATTGATTCCTTTCAAAAAAATTGAAAATATTAAAACATTGGTAAATATTTATTTAATAAATAATTTTGATAATTTTAAAAACGTTTTTGAAAATAAAACTGATAATATGGTTTTAGAAGAAAAAGGGTTTTCAACTGAAGAAATAAATAATGATAATTTTTATTAAAAACATTATTTTGGTAACTTGATTACATAAAGAGAGGATAGTGAAGGGAAACAATATATTATCATGAAATAAATATATGGGAATAAATTTCATGATTTTATTGGGATATGGATCATATGATTTCATCTTTAGAAACATAATCATAAAAAATAATGATAAATGATGATATTGTATCACAAAACTATTACCACTTTGGAAACATTGAATCATAAGCCCCATGAAAGAATAACATTTAATTAAACTTAATTATAATTATAATAATTAAAATCATGATGTTATATATCATAGATACTCTATATAAACCTCATAAAATAATATAGGTTAATAACATGACATATGTCTCAAAGAAGGAAAATTGAGACAAATATACTTTACTGCTTCGGTATCTTTTGAACTGTAAACCCATTGAAAGAGAGGTACTAAAATTTAATTTTTATACTTGTAATTTTCATGATAATAAATATAAAATAAATTCATTGGTATTATATACACCATATATAATAAATAAGTGGTGAATGTGGAATGTATCTCATGGATATAAAAGCAAGATGAAAAAACCCTTACCGCTTTAGTGATATTTTGAATCATTAGATCCAATAAATAATAACATAAAATGAAGCTTTAAATGTCATTAAAATGAGAATATTAATTATATAACATGTCAAATTGGTATCAAATACACCAAAAAATAAACAAGTGGTGAATTTTCATATGTTTTTCAGAAATAAAAGGGAGATTGGAAATCCTAGATTACTTTAGTAATATTTTGAATCCTAAGCACTAATAAATAATAAAATAAAATTAAACTTTGAATATAATTAAAATAAATATATTAATTATATAACATTCCAAATGGGAAATATATACACCAAAAAAAATAAACGATTTGTGAATTTTCATATGTCTCCTAGAAATAAAAGAGAGACTATAAATCCCTTACATTAAGACTATACTTCCTTCATGCATGTTTGGACCTCCTATATAATAAATATAATTATATTATAAATATATTAAATAACCATAAATATCTATATCATACCATTTATTATTTACTTATGACCTTTTATTTCCCGTTTATTAACAATTCCATGTTAAAGTCGCATTTTGAGAAATAATTACTTTGTTTTTCATGTATATTTTGATATTTTATATTTTTGGTCTTCTAACTTTTATCATGTTTAAATAATATACATAATTATAAAAATGATATAAATATCATATATATTTAGTATACATTTATTTATATTGATCCAAAAAAATTACAGATAGAAAATAAAATACATCGTTCATGGAGACTGTACGTCGTATTTATGCATGAACATTGCTTACAATTTCATAAATTAAAGAAAAAAAGAAGTTAAATAATATATTACCCTTAAAAAAATTTACTTCATATATATATCATTCATTCAATAAAATCGTCCTTATTACCATTCATGTAAAGCTTGAACAAATCACATCACTTCACGAGGTAATAGTCTGTCGTACACACAAACGACATTATCGTATTCCCATGGAAGGGAAATTAAGAAGTATCATGTGATATCATGATTAAAAAAGTATAATAATATCATATATATCATATAAAAACACTAAATCCATCACTATATCTAACTTTGATAGGTGGTTATAGAAAACGAATATCATCAGTTCGCGAGGCAGTAGTCTGCTATACACACAAATAATGATTCTGTATCCCATTTTATAGAAGGGTAAATGGGTTTTGGACATTAAATTAACATAAAAACATATATGTATATTTAAAATAATTATGTTATTATATCAGTAATTTTTAATAATAATTGAGGTTGGTGGAGGAAGAAATAAAATAAAATGTTCAGTTAAGGGTGTTACCTCTTCTTCAGACAATTTATTTTGGTTTTCTCCAAAAGGATTCTTTGGTTGGACTTATAACCAAACTAATAATAATATGATTTAGGGTGGTAATTAAGGAATTTATTTTATCAGGTATTTTCCAAACCAAATGGTTTTGTAATTGTGAATATGAGAGTATAAGTGGTGACTTTTTATAAGTGAGGTGAGTGGCACATTTGAAATTTTTGAAAATAAAAAGGTGTAACCCTGTTCTCAAAATTAAAGAAGTCTCAAAAATGTTCAATTTTATAACCTATAGGATATAATTTCTATATATGTTCATAAAATTGTTTTTGACAATTTTTTGGTCATTTTTGACACTTATATATTTAGTTTAATCCCCCCGGTAAACCCATTTCTATCTTAGCCATAGTGAATAATTTTTACTTTTTTTATTGTTCATTATGGTCAAACATTAAGTTTACACTATAATATAATATAAATTATTATAATTATAAATGTGTAATCTAATTTTCTAAATTTTATTTATATAAGTGGAAGGAAATTAATTTACAACTAATCTCACATATGTGACGAGAAAGCGGGTTTTCAAAGAGAAAATGTTCAAAAGATTAAAATGTTTTTATATAAAAATTCAATATAAAAAAGATTCAAATTACCTAAATCGGATTAAAAAAAATAATTGAACTAATTTTTCTTTTAAAACCGTCATTAAATATTTTTTAGGTTTTTAAAATATTTAAAATAAATGAAATTTCTTAATAAAACCGGTATTTTTTCACTATTCATCGAAAAAAATTCTTCTAAGGAAATTATCAAAAATCACAATAATATAATTTTGAAATTATGATTTAAAAAATGAAATTTATTTTTTCAAATAAATTTTCAATACGTGCCAAAAATTATTGTTAAAATAAGTGCACAAAAGGTCACAAAACTTCATTTTATAAAAATACATTTTTTAAGCATAAAATTAAATCTATTCTTATCTATTGTTTAGAAAACACATAATATGAATGATAAATAATTGATTTCATATATAATATATAAATTTAATTAAAATAATTCACCAAAATTGTATCATTTAATTTATTGTGGTAAAATGACCTTGTTTTCATTAAAGAAATTCAAAAAAAATATTTTCTTTATTTTCAAATAGTTTTTATTTTCATTTATAATTAATCGGTAACTAAATAATTCATTTTATATAAATTTTTAAACCATATATTTCCAAAATTTAGTTAATCCCATTCATAACTGCAATTCAAATTGCTAAGAGGTAATTGTAATATTAAATAATAATTTTTTAAAAGTATGTGATGTTTCATTTAAACTCGATATTGCGTGTAATGAAATATACACTTGGTGTTGTGTGTGATGAAAATATAAAAAAGCTTAAATTCATTTGAAAAAAAAATTACAAAATCTTGGGTTGTTATATTCTACCCTCTTAAATAAATTTCATCTTCATAATTTGATCTTGTGCTCGATAAGAAAGGGTTTAGCGTTTGAAAATCCCATTATGGTAAACCCACATCGTAAAATGGTTTAATCAAAATTCGTCTTGAAAAGAGAGAAAGGGGTTTACTATGGTCATATTGAATAAAACATACTAGGTTTCCAAATAGGATAACATAGGTGGTAAGTGAAAACATGTACATAGAAGAGAAAACTAACACCTAAATACTAATATAGAGTGATAGATAACAAGGTCAAAATAAATTTAACAACCACAAATCCATAAACCAAATAGGATTTAAAAAGGTCATTAATATAATAAAAAATGATGATAATTGGACAAAATTTTATTTCAAGATTCCATTTCTAATGTTTGGAAATTTTTATGAGAAGATATACTTACTTGATTTCATTCCATTTCATAATCACAATCCCATCCTTTGGTTATGCCTTAAACAGTTTCCACTTCATCTCTTACTCTAAGAGATAAGTTTTTTTGTCTGAAGAAAAAATAAGATCTATAAAATAATGATAAGGTTTTCCTTATATCTCTAGTTATTATCAAAAACAAAATATTTATAATAATTTGTGCATAAATCTTCATATGGTGAAATAATATATTAATCTCTAAAATTTCATCCAAAATTAAACTTAAACCAATCCATAAATGGTTAACCTTATAACCCTCAAAAATTCAAAATTTATAAATATGGTCACTAAATTTCTGAAAAAAAAACTTAACATTAATCCCCAAAATATCATAAAGTATATCTTGATTATGACATACCAAATCTGTGAATACCTTATTCATATATTTTATTGAATCATGGAAATAATCATAATTTCCATAAAAACATAATGAAAACAAACATACTTCCTCATTACTTGAATAAAACCATAGATTATTAAATATATTAAATAACTAAAATAATATTGTAAACTCCATCAATGATAATATAAACCCAATTTTTTCACAAATCATTAATCAGTTCCAATGTCATCAATATTATCCAATTTACTTTATTCATATAAATCATCTATTTATCCAAACTAAACACCATTTACTCAACATCATTGACATATTAAGGGTTATCTTCCCTTTGTCAAAATATCAAATTCCCATTAAATCACTTTTCTAGGACCTCATAACCATTCAATATATTTTTGAAAATCCTTAATGAAAATATTATACTAAACAATCCTTATGTATTTCATGATTCATAAAATATAATTATTGATTTCCAACACATAAACAATTCAATCATCCCACTTCTTTATCAAACCATTAACTAGGATTCATCATCTTATTAATTAATACACATTTCATAAAATATTAAATATTAATCATGTATTAACATTCATCAACCTCTATTTAATCATGATTCTCATGTTTAACATAAACAATACTATTAGAAAAACCCATACCTTTCATATGAAAATTGTAGTCTCCTTAGCATCAGCAGTATAACCATTACTCATACCACCTTTCTGGTTTTATTCATGATCTTTCCCCTTATGGAATTAATTTTCATAATTCCCATACTTTACACTTTTTAAACATTCAATCATTGATGATATAATAGGGATATCATTATTCTCATCCATAGAGATAACCAAACTTTTCATTTTTCCTTTACAATTACTTGCTTTGTTGCATTCTTTTCCACACTAAAAAAATATTCATATTACATTAATACATCCAATTGGGTGTTTCTTCCCACATTCTCAACATATATAAAAATGAATCTTCTTTTAATATGGTCTCCATCACCAGAACTGTCAATTAATTCTATCCTTCTCTTCTTTGGATATTCTACAAGTTGGTTAAGGTGCAAGTTATTAATCACATATATTGATAAATTATTAGTAATAATCATAATATCCTTCACTCCATTTTTTATCCCATTTTTTTCTCATCTACACATTGTATATCACATTCAATGCTGATCAAGTTCCTTCTGGTTCTCTCCATTTACTAAATACAAAAAAACATATTTTGAAAAATAATAATCATAGTGGGGAACCCCATAGTTAATAAAAAATTACTTATAGTATGTCTAAATCATTACACCTTCTTTTGAATATTTATCACATTAAGTTTATCATAGGTTATTTATAGTCATAATCTATTTAAATCCTTTTTTATGGTTCATAAAGAGTTTTTGAATTTCTAAATCATTTCCACTGAGAGTGTTAAATTAGTTATGAACTAATGACCATTTTCATACACAATATGATAATATATTCCATCTTAATACACCCTTTTTAGAGTTATTACCCCTAAGTACCTAGGTTCTAGAGCCACATCCACTTCTAGTATCCATAAAATAATCTAATTTCTCAAGAACAACCTATTATATCCTTTTCCAAAATTCTATTACATTTTCCTATACTTTGAATAATCCTTAGACTTATTCTTAGAGACATCCATAAAAATATCTTTATAAATATCCCTATGGATTTCACTAAAGTTTTCTCAATGTATTTTCCAAATGTTAACTATACCTTTCCACCAATACCAACTATAGAATCCTAGGCTTATCATACATAGATATTACATCTTTTTATATGAATATTCATTACATTACACAAACACAGACATGAGGTTCATAAAGGTATAGTGCCTTTGGAGACTAGACACAAAATATTATTATTTCATGAAAGATCTTAAAAATATCTCATAAAGATCTTCACACATAGTAATCTTCATATACATACCCTGCTTAAAACCTTTCTAATTATCCTAGGGAAAGGAAACATAAAAAAAGTGATCTCAGATGATCCATAATGGTAAAAAAGGGATATAATAACATATCATGATCATAAAGGTATGATAAAATTATAATAACATTTGAAAACCATAATTTTAATATAAAAGATCATAATATTGAGTCATGTAATAATGATTGGTAGTTTATATGACATAGATCATAAGTAAATCTACAAACATGATCCAATAGAGCATAACATTGGCATAAGACGTGGAATATTGGCATACACATAAGAATATAAAATCATTTCCATAGTAGTCAATTATCACATCCATGGATATCAGAGTGTAATGGGTTAACTCCCCATACTATCATATTAATCACGATTCACTCCAAAGGCCATCTTAGAGGACAAAGTCCCTTACTGAACTGAGTTCACTCCCCATTCTAGTCCTATCAATCTCATGAGATTTAAATCTTTACCCAATGAATTAGAGGGAGATATAGGTCCCAACCATAACATAATTTAAATAATATGTATGTGAGCCACAAGATCAAAAAACATTCATCATATCATAACCAATGAAATAAAATAGGTTTATAAACATTTAATTGTATTATAACCTATGGAAAATAGATGGATTTCATAATAATTTCATCATTTAATCATAGAATAACCCATAAAAAGAAGTGGGTTTTATAAGTATTTCTTCATGGTGTAACACATGGAATAGAAAATAGTTTCATAAACATAATTCCATCATAAACAAAAAACATTCATATAAAGAATAAAAATGATATCCTTGGATCATATCCTCAAAAAGGCATAGGTAACATCAAAAGATGTCATCTTAGACGGAAAATGATTTTGAATGATAAATTAAAACATTTATTGATGAAAATAACTTTTCATTGAAAATCCATTTTTAAAACTAAAAATACATAAAGCATTTTGTAAATCCTTTTATTTTAAAATAAGCTTTGAAACTTATAAAGGAATATCAAGAAATAATTTCAAACATTTAATAAGTAAAATATACTTCCCACTTTGAAAAACACTTTTTAAGACCTAAAATATTTTGAAAATAATTTTCTTTGAATATAAATTTGAAAACATATAAATTAATCTTCAAATCAAATAATTTTCATGATGATGGGAAATTTTTTTCATGTCATACATATTAAAACAAAGATTCCTTTCACATTTTCTGTAAAATAAAAACATGTATTGTTTGGGAAATAACATGAAGATTAATTTCAAGAAAAAGTGTTAAAATTAAAACATGGGAAGAAATGAATTTGATATTTTTTTTATAATTTCAAAACATTTTCGAATTTTTTTTAGAAAACATTGTTTTGGTAGAAAAAGGGTTTTCAACCGAAGAGAGAAATAATGATGATTTTTATTAAAAAAATTATTTTGTTCTCTTGAGTACATGAGAGAAGATAATTAGGGGAAAACATATATTCACATGACATAAATATAGGATAATAAAATTCATGAGTATAATTAGATATGTTTTATAATATTTCATCCTCAAAAACATAATCATACACAATCTTAATAAATGATGAGATTGTATCACAAAACTCTTACCACTTTGGTAAAATTAAATTGTAATCCCTATGAAAGAATAAAATTAAATTAAACTAAAAATATATTTATAATAAATAAATTCATGATAGTATATGTCAAAGGTGATGTATATACACCTCATAAAAGAATATAGGTTCATAACATGACATATGTCTCAAAGAAGGAAAATTGAGACAAAAATCCCTTATCGCTTGGGTATCTTATGAATTGTAAACCCCATGAAAGAGAGATACTTATATGGATATTTAAATACACATAATTTCAAGAAAATAAATATAAAATACATTCATGGATATTATATACACCACATATAAGAAACAAATGTTTAATATGGAATATATCTCATGGATATGAAAGTGAGATGAAAAATCATTTACTGCTTTAGTGATATTTTAAATCATAAGCCCCAATAAATCATAATAAAAAATGAAAATTTAAATATCATAAAAATAATTATATTAATGATATAAAATTTTAGATATTAATTACATACACCACAAAAAATAAACAAGTGGTGAATTTTCATATGTCTCCTATATTTAAAAGAGAGAATAGAAATCCCTTACCGCTTTTGTAATATTTTGAGTCATAATACCCAATAAATAATAACATCAAATGAAAATTTAAATATAATTAAATTAATTATATTCCTGATATAACATGTCAAATGATATTATATACACAACATAAAACAAATGAGTGGTGAATTTTCAAATGTCTCCCAGAAATAAATGAGAGACTAGAAATCTCTTAAATTAAGTATTTAATTTCTTCATACATATTCAAACCCCCTAAATAATAAATATAAGTTTATTATAAATATATTACAGATCCATTAATATATATATCATACCATATATTATTTACTTATGACTATTTATTACTCATTTTTTAACAATTCCATGTTAAAGTCACTTTTCAGGCAATACCTGCTTTGTCTTTCATGTATGTTTAGATTCTCTATTTTTATTCCTATTAATTTTATCATAGTGTCATAATCTACATAATTTTAACCATTATATAAATATCATATATATTATTTATACATATATTTATATTTATCCATAAAAGTTAGAGATAGAAAATGAAATACATCATTCATGGAGACAGTAGGTTGTACGTATGCATGAATGTTATTTCCATTTTCCTCACAGAAATAAAGAAATAAATTTAAATAATATATTACCATTAAAAAATAGTTTTTATTTATTATATATCATATGTTTTCATTAAAATCATCCTTATTACATTCTATGTAAATTGTGAATGAATCACATAGCTTCACGTGGTGGCAGTCCACAGTACACACGAACGACGTTATCGTAAACTCACAGAATGAAAATTAAAAAGGAACATGTAATATCATGATTAAATATGAATAATAATATCATAAATATAAAATATAAACAATAAATAAATCATTATATCTATCCTTAAGAGGTTGCGAAGGAAAATTAATAACATCAGATCGTGAGGTAGTAGTTCGTTTTAGACATGAATAAAGATTTTGTATCACATTTAATGGAAGAGGAGATGGTTTTAGGTAATAAACATAACATAAAAAATATACTTATACAGAATATACTTATTTTATTATAAAATAATTTATTAATAATAATTTAACATGGTGTATGAATAAATAAATATAAAATGATCGGTTAGGGGCGTTACCACTTCTTCAGACAACTTCTTTTGGTTTTCACCAAAAGGATTAGGATTTTAGGAGAGAAGTAAGAAATTTATTTGGTTAGTCATCATATAAACCAAATTATTTTATAATTGTGAATATTATAGTATAGGGGTGACTTTTTATAAGTTAGTTTAGTGGAACACTTGTAATTTTTAAAAAGAAAAAGGTGTAACCACATTTTCAACATGAAACAAGGTTCCAAAATGGGTCATTATAGATCCTATATGAGATAAGTTATAAATATGTCCATAAAATGTGTGTTTTAAAAGCTTAGGGTCCTTTTTATTCCTCATATATTTAGTTCAACCTCTCGTAAATCCATTTTTAGCTTAACCATGGTAAATAATTTGTACTATTTCTACTATTTATTATGGTAAAAAATTAATTTAAACTTATTAAATGATATAAATTATTATGATTCTAAATATTTAATATATTTTTCAAAATTTAATTAATATAAAATTAAAATTTAATTAAAAATTAATCTTACAGATGTGATGAGAAAGCGGGTTTTCAAAGAGAAAATGTTTAAAAGTTTAAAAAAGTTTTTATATTAAAATTTAGTATGAAAAATATTAAAATGATTTAAATTTGATTAATAGATATACAATTTAACTAATTTTTATTTTAATACCATATTAAAACAATTTTAATGTCTTTAAAATATATAAAAGATATAAAAATTATTAATAAAAATTTATATTTTTTTCTATTCATCAAAAAATTTATCTTCTCAAAAAATTCTCATAAATTCACTCTAAGATAAATTTTAAATGATTATTTTAAAAATGAAATTTATTATTTCAAATAAATTTTCTATAATATTCAAAGTTTATTTCTATAATATTTTCATGAAAGGCCAGAAAATTTATTTTTAGAAAAATACAATTATTAAGCATAAAATTGTACTTATTCTTATCACTTATATAGAAAGAACATAAGGTGAATTTTAAAAAAAATTATTGAATATATAATAAATAAAATTAATTAAAATAATTCAATAAATTATTTTGTTTATTAAGTTAAAACGTGTTTTTTCCTAAAAAATAGTTTATTCTGAAAAATATTTTATTTATTTTCAAATAGTTTTTATTTTCATTTCTAATTAATTGGTCAAAAAATAATTTATTTTATATAAAAGTATAAACCATATATTTTCATAATTTATTTCTTCTTATTCATACCCTCTATTATAGTAGTTAAGTGATAATTATCATATTAAATAATAATATTTTAATAGTATGTCATGTTTTGTTTAAACTCAATGTTGCATGTAATGAAAGCTACACTCAGTGTTGTGTGAAAAAACAAATATAGATAAGATTAAATTAATTTAAAAAAAATATATTTCCAAAAATATTCAGGTGTTACATTATACCACCTTAAATAAATTTCATCCTTACAATTTAAACTTGTACCTGGTAAGAAAGGGTTTAAATTTTGAAAATCCCATTGTCGGAAACCCAAATCATAAAATAGGTTAATCAAACTTCCTCTTGAAAAGAGAAAATAGGATGTTAAATTGTCATCTAGAATAACATATACTTGGGTTTAAAATATTAGAACATAATGGGAAGTGAAAAGATGGACATAAAAGAGAAAACTAACACCTAAATAAAGATAGAGATTGATAGAGAATATGGTCAGAAGAAAGTTAATAAACACAAATCCATAATCCAAATATATGTGAGAAAGGTCATTAATATCCTAAAAAATGTGATAATATGAAAAAAAATCAAGATTATTTTCCTAATATTGGATAATTTTCATGAGAATATATACTTACTTGATTTGATTCTATTTCATAAGCACAATATCAACCTTGAGTTGTAACTTGATTAGTTTTCACTTCATATATTACTCTAAAAGATGAATTTCTCATGTATTAAGTGCTAAATAAGATCCATAAAATAATTATAATTCATTCCTTTTATCTATAGTTATTATCAAAAATAAAATGGTCAAAAAAAATTATGTATAAATCTTTATATGGTGAAATATTACATTAATACCTAAAACCTCATCTGAAATTTAACTTAAACCATTCCATAAATGGTAACCTTATATCCCTTAAAAAATTCAAAATCTATAAATAAGGTCACTAAATTTCTCAAAATAAACATAAAATTAATCCCTTAAATCTCATAAAGTTTATCTTGATTGTCACATACCAAATATGTGAGTAAATTAGTCATATATTTTCTTAAATCATGGTAATAATAAAAATTACTATAAAACCTTAAGGAAAATATACATACTTACTCATTCCTTGAATAAATTAATATATTATTGAATATATTCCATAAATCCAATAATTTTGTAAACTATATCAATGAAAACATAAACCAATTTGGCCTCAAATCATTAATCAGATCCAAGGTCATCAATATTATCTAATTTACACTATTCATATTAATCATCTCTTTATCCAAACAAAAAACCATTTCTTCAATATCAATAACATATTAAGAGTTATATTCCATTAATAAAAATGTCACATTTCCCTTAAATCACTATTCCAGTTCATCAGTTCCATTCAAAATATTTTTGAAAATCCTTAACAAAAAACTTTTACTGAAGAATATTTATATATTTCATGATTAATATAACATAATTCTTGAATTCCAATACATAAACACTTCAATCATCCCACTTCATTCTCAAAATAATAATTAGGGTTATCATCTTATTCCTTAATACATATTTCCTAAAATATGAAATATAAATCAGGTCTTAACATTCATCAACCTCAATTTAATCATTATTCTCACATTTAACATAAAACATATTGTCAGAACAACTCATACCTTTCATATGTCATTTTTAGTCTCCTCATAATCAGTAATATAAACATTACTCATACAAACTTTCTGATTATCTTCATTATATTTAACCCTAGGACATCGATTTTCATAATTCCCATAATTTCTACAATTTAAACATTCAATCATTGATAATATCTTAGGGAGATCATTATTCTCATTAATTTTGTTTACTGAAATTTTCATTTTTTTTCTCTATAATTACTTGATTTGTGACCTTATTTTTCACACTCAAAACATATTCATGTTCCTCTAATACATAAACTTTAGTGCTTATTCCCACATTCTCAACATATAGTAAAATGAATCCTCTTTCCTTAATGGTCTCCACCACCCAAACTATCAATGAAATCTATCAATATCTTCTTTATTGAGTCTGAGAGTTGGTTAAGTTTTAATTTTTTAATCATATATTATGATAAATTAAAAGGAATAATCACAATATCCTTCACTCTAGTTTTCATCCCATTTAGTTTCTCATCAATGCATTATCTATCACATTAAATTTTGATCAAGTTCCTTCCAGTTACTACCATTTTTCTAAATCCAAAAATCATAGTGTGGTAAATAATAATAACATCAGGGAACCACATAATCAATAAAAAACACTTATAGGAAGTATAAATCATTAAACCTTTTTATTTTTGACACCCTAGGTTTATCCTAGTTTATTAATAATCATAATCTGTTTATTTCCTTTATAATGGCTCATAAAGTGTTTGTGAATTTCTAAATAATATACCCTGAGAGTTTCAAACCAAGTGTGTAGCAAGGCCTATTGTCATACACCATGTGATGATCGATTTCATACCAATGTTCCCTTTTTGGATTTATTACCCCTTGGAACCTCTATTCTAGAGAAACATCCACTAGTAGTATCCAGATTGGGATATAATTTCTTGAAAACCTCTTACTCTATCATTTAACAAAATTACAGAACATTTTTCTATAATTTGGCTCATCCTTAGACTTATCCTTAGAGACATCCATATTCATATCCTTAGAAATATATCTGGGTATTTCAATAAAGTTTTCTCATCCTAGTTTCCAATGGTTAACTAAACCTTTCTCTAATAAAAACTATAATGACCCAAGATTATCATATATATATACTATATACTTTTAGATCAATATTCAATACATTACACAAACACATGCATAATTATTATAAAGGTATTGTGCATTTGGATACTAGTCGCAAAAACTTCTTATTTATTGAAATATCTTAAAGATCTCCCATAAAGATCTTCCCACATAGCACTCCTCGTAGACATGCCCTACTTAAAACCATTATTTATAACATGGGGAAATGAAACATAAAAAAGGGTGATCTCCTATTCTTAGTAAGGGTAAAAAAAATTTAGATATAAATATATAATAATCATAAGGTTATGGTAACATGAGAATAACATTTTAGTACCATACCCTACAAATAAAAGATTATAATCTTGATTATTGTAATAAATATTGGCAGTTCATAAATATGGATCATAACGAAATCAAAGAACATAAGATGTGATAGCATGATATTAGCATTAGACATGGAATTAGGGCATAAATATAAACATATAAAATCATTTCCATAGTATCCAAGGCCCACTTCCAAGGCTGTGATAGTGGAATGGGTTCACTCCCCAAACCATTATAGTAGTCAAGGTTCACTCCTAATACCATCTTAGTATAAAAAGTCTCTTACTGAACTAGGCTCGCTCCCCATTCCATTCTTGTCTATATCCTGAGATATAAATCATTACCCAATATATTGGAGGGATATATAGTCCCCACCCATCACATAATGATAATAATATGTATGTGTGCTAAAAGATCATAAAATATTCATCATATCATAACCCATTAAATGAAATGAGTTTCATTATCATTTCATCAAATCATAACCTGTGGAAAAGATACCAGTTTCATAATAATTTAATCATTTAATCATAGTATAACCCATTAAAAGAAGATGGTTTTATAAGTATTTCCTAATATTATAACTAATGGATGAGAAATAGGTTTCATAAACATCATTCCATTATAAAATACCATCAAAAGAAATAATAATAATGGTATCCTTGGATCATATCCCTAGTAAGGCAAAGGTAATATCAATGGATTTCATCTTAAATGTAAAATTATTTTGAAATCTCATTTAAAACAATTATTAGGAAAAATATGTTTTCATATAAATTCACTTTTCAAAAATCAAAAATCATAAAAAAAAAGTGGAAATACTTTTCTTTTAAAATAAACTTCTAATTATAGAGGAATATTTAAAAATCATTTAAAAAAGTTCTTTCAGAAAATATCATTTCTTATTTGAAAAATACTTTTTAATAAATAAACCATTTTGAAAATACTTTTGTTTTAAAATAAACTTGAAATTTTATAACTGAAACTTCAAAATAAATATTGGTCATTATGGTGGGAAATTTTGTTCATGTCATACAGGTTAAAACAAATATTCCTTTCACATTTTTGGTAAAATAAAAATGGTAATTTTTTGGAAAATGAAATAAATATTATTAAAAAAATAAAAATTGAAACATGGGTAAAATTTATTTAATAAATAATTTGTATAATGTTAAAAAAATTCAAAATAATTTTAGAAAACTTAGTTTTTCAAGAAAAAGGGTTTTTGACTGAAGAGAAAAATAATGTTGATTTTATAAAAAACATTATTTTGGTATCTAGAGTACATAAAAAGTGGATAATGAATGGAAAAATGTATTCTCATGACATAACCAAAGTAAATAAAATTTATTATTTTAATAATTGATGGATTATAAGATTTCATCCTTGGAAACATAATCATAAACAATCTCGATAAAAGATGAGATTGTGTCATTAAACTCTTACCACTTTGGTAACATTGAATCGTAATACTCATGAAATAATAACATTAAAATAAACATAAAATATCCTAATAATAAAAAAATTCATGATATTACATTTCAAAGTTGTTTTATATACACCTCATAAAATAATATTGGTTCATAACATGACATATGTTTCAATGAAGGAAAATTGAGACAAAAAGCACTTACTTCTTGGGTATCTTTTGAACCGTAAACCTCAAGAAAGATGTATACTAAAATTTATATTTAAATACCAATAATTTTCATTATGTTAAATATAATTAAATTATATACACCACATATAATAAACAAGTGGTTAATATGGAATATATCTCATGGACATAAAAGTGAGACGAAAAATCCATTACCACTTTAGTAATCTTTTGAATTGTAAGCCCCAATAAATCATAAAATCAAATGAAAATTTAAATAACATGAAAATAAGTATATTAATGATACAAAATGGAAAAAATTTATTATATAAACCACACAAATTAAATGAGAGTTGAAATTTAGTATGTCTCCTAGAAATAAAAGAAAAACTAAAAATCCCTTCTAGTTTCAGTAATCTTTTGAATCGTAAGCCCCAATAAAGAATAAATTCAAATGAAAATTTAAATATAATTAAAATAAAGATATTCATTATATAAATTTTCAAAGTTTCATTATATACACCACAAAAAATAAACAAGTGGTGAATTTTCATATGTCTCACAGAAATAAAAGAGAGACTAGAAATCTCTTACCTTAAGTCTCGAATTCCATCGTACAAGTTAGAAAATATTGAATACTAAATATAATTTCATTATAGATATATTAAATATATATATATATATATATATATCATGCCATATATTATTTACTTATGACCTTTTATTACCCATTTATTAACAATTCCATGTTAATGTCACGTTTCGGGCAATAACTGCCTTATTTTTCATATATATTTTGATTTTTTTATTTTTTGTCCTCCTATATTGATAATGGTTACATAATATTAAGAATTTTAAAAATAATATAAATATCATATATATTCATTATAAATGTATTTATAGTGATCTATAAAATTTAGATATAGAAAATGAAATACACCATTCATGGAGATGATAGGTCATACATATGCATGAATATTGTTTCTATTTTCTTTAAGGAAAGAAATAAATAAAGGTTAATAATATATTAAAATTATAGAATATTTTTTATTTCATTTATATAAAAAATCATTAAATATATCCTTATTATCTTCCATTTAAATCATGAATTAATCACATCGTTTCGCATGGCGATAGTCCGTCGTACACATGAGCGATGTTATCATATTCCCATAGAATGGAAAGTAAGAAGTCACATGTTATATAAAGATTAAATAATAATAATAATATCATAAATATAATATATAAATAATAAATCTATCATTATATCCATCCGTGATAGGTGGTGATGGAAAACGAATAACATTGGTTTGTGAGGCAATAGTCTCCCGTACACATGAATGATGATTTATTATCCCATTTGTTATAAGAGGAGATGGTTTTAGGACATGAACTTGAATTAAAAAAATATTTTTATATTTAATATATTGATTTTATTATATTATAATTTTTTAATATCAATTAAATGAGGTGGAGGAATAAATAAAATAAAACTTTCAGTTAGGGGTGTTACCTCTTCTTCGGAAAAATTCTTTTGGTTTTCACCAAAATGATTCTATGGTTGCATTTATGACCAAAATAAGGATTTTAGGATGGTATAATGGAATTGAGAAATTTATTTTGTTAGGTATTAGTTTAATCAAAGGTTTTTGGAAGTGTGAAGAGGAGAAGATAAGGGGTTACATTTTATAAGTGGGGTGGGTGGCACACTTGTAATTTTTTGACAATAAAAAGTTGTACCCACCTTTTCAGCATTCAAAAAGGATAAAAAAATAAAAATTCTAGAAAATTTAATATGTAGTACCAAAATATTTCCATAAATTTGGTTTTGGACAATTCTTGGGTCATTTTTAACCATTATATTTTTAGTTGAACCCCCTAGTAACCCTATTTTTACCTTAACAATTATAAATAATTTCTATTTTTTTAACTATTCATTATGGTAAAAAAATTAAGTTGAAATTATTATATAATATAAATCAATATTATTCCAAATAAGGAATCCATTTTTCAAATTTTCATTTTATAAGTGGTAAATTTTAATTTAAAATTAATCTCGCAAATGAGACGAAAAAGGAAGATTTCAAAGAGAAAATGTTCAAAAGTTTAAAACGTTTTATATCAAAATTCAATATAAAAAAGATTGATATTACCAAAATTTTGTTAATACGTATATAATTGAACTATTTTTTATTTTAAATCCATATAAAAATAATTTTTTAGTTTTTAAAATCTCTAAAATAAATGAAAACTCTTAATAAAAACTAGTATTTTCACTATTCATCAAAAAAATTATCTTCTCGGAAAATTATCAAAAAATCACCCTAAGATAATTTTGAAATTATTATTTCAAAAATTAACATTATATTTCTAAAAAAAATTATAACTTTAAAAAATTAGTTTTAAAATAAGTGCACAAAAGGTGAAAAAACTACTTTTTAGAAAAATATAGTTTTTAAGCATAAAATTGGATTTTTTTCTCATCTCTTATATAGAAAACACATAATATAAATGTTTCACATTTTATTGAATATAATATATATATATATATCATTAAAATAACTCTCCAAAACTGGTTTTTTAATTTATTGTGGAAAACAAGTTTATTTTTATAAAAAATAATTCATTAGAAAAAAATTCCCTTTATTTTCATATAGTTTTTATTTTAATTTATAATTAATTTGTCACCAAAGATTTCATTTCATATAAATTTTTAAAACATATATTTTCATAATTTATTTAATCCCATTCATACCTTCCATTCCAACAGCTAGGTGATAATAATCATATTAAAAAATAATATTTTAATAATATGTCATGTTTTGATTAAAATCAGTGTTACGTGTAATGAAAGCTACACTCGATGTTGCGAGTAACATAAAATATTAAATTAATTAAATTAATTTGAAAAAAATATTTCACAAAATCTATGGGTGTTACATTCTACCCCCTTAAATAAATTACATCATCTCAATTTGAACTTGTTCTCGGTATGTAAGGGTTTAACATTTGATAGTCCCATTTTGGGAAACCCAAATCATAAAATTGGTAAATAAAAATTCCTCTTGGAAATAAAGAAAGGGATGTGAGATGGTCATCTGAAATAACACAAACTAGGTTTCTAAATAGGACAACATAGGAGTAAATTGAAGACATGGACATGGAATAGAAAACTAACACCCAAATACCGATAGGGAGTGATAGAGAATAGAATTGGGAGAAAGCTAATGAACAAAAATCCTTAAACCAAAGAGGTGTGGAAAAGTTAATTGATATCATAAAAATGATGATAATAGGACAAAATTTTATTTCATGACACTTTTCCTAATGTTGGATAATTTTCATAAGAATATATACTTATTTTATTTCATTCAATTTCATAAGAACAATCTCATACTTTTTTTGTACCTTGATCAGTTTCTCTTTCATCTCTTACTCTAAGAGATAATTTTTTCATTTTTAAAGAACTAAATAAGAGATATAAAATAATTATAAGTCATTCCTTCCATATCTAATTATTATTAAAAGAAAAAAAATATCAAAAGTTATGTGTAAATATTTATATAGTGAAATAATACATTTATCTCTAAAACCACATCCAAAATTAAACTTAAACCATTCCATAAATGGTTAACCATATAACCCTTAAAAAATTAAAAATTTATAAAGAAGGTAACTAAAATTCTCAAAATCCACTTAACATAAATCCCAAAAATATCTTAAATTATCTCTTGATTATGACATACCAAATATGTGAATACCTTAGTCATATACTTTCTTAAATCATGGTAATAATAAAAATTACCATAAAATTTTAATGAAACCATACATACTTCCTCATTCCTTTAATAAAACATTATATTATCAAATATATTCCATAAATCCAATAATGTTATAAACTCCATCAATGATAAAATAAACCACTTTTTCCACAAATCTTTAATTATTTCCAAGGTCATCAATATTATCCAATTTACTTTGTTCATATCAATCATCTCTTAGTCAAAACTAAACATCATTCCATCAACATCAAGAAAATATTAAGGGTTATCTTCTCTTAATCAAAATATCACCTTGGTATAAAATATCTTTTCTAGGTCATCAGAACCATTAAATATATTTTTGAGAATCATTAATGAAAAACTTATACTAATCAATCCTTATATATTTCCTGATTCTTATAACATATTTCTTGAATTCCAATATATAAACACTTCAATCATCACACTTACTTCTCAAACCATTAACTAGGATTCATCATCGTATTCCTTAGTAAATATTTCCTAAAATATGAAATATGAATCATGTCTTAACAGTCATCGGCCTCAATTTAATCATGTTTCTCACACTTAAAATAAATAATAATGTTAGAAGATCCTATACCATTCATATATCATTTGTATTCTCCTCAACATCACCAGTATAACCATTACTCGTACCACCTTGCTGATTCTCTTCCTGATATTTCCCCCTAGGACATATATTTTCATAGTGCCCATACTTTCTACATTTTAAACATTCAAACATCGATGATATCTTAGGGAAACCATTATTCTCATCCATGGAATTAACAAAACATTTCATTTTTCCTCTACAATTACTTTATTTGTGACCTTATTTTCCACACTCAAAACATAATTCCCATACTTTATACATTTTAAACACTCAAACATAGATGATATCTTAGGGAAACCAATGTTATCATCCATGTAATTAACAAAACATTTCATTTTTCCTCTATAATTACTTTATTTGTGACCTTGTTTTCCACACTCAAAACATCTTCCCATCCCTTTAATACATTCACTTTGGTGATTATTCCCACATTCTCAAAATATAGAAAACTGAATATTCTTTCCTCTATGGTCTCCACCACCCGAAATATCAATGAAATCTATCCTTCTCTTATTTTGTGAGCTAAAGAGTTGGTTAAGGTGAAAGTTGTTGATCATATACTGTGATAAATGATTACGAATAATCACAATATCCTTCACTCAATTTTTCATCCCATTTGGTTTCTCATTAACACATCATCTATCACATTCAATGTTTATCAAGTTCTTTCTGGTTCCCAACATTAACTAAATCCAAAAAGCATAGTGTGAACAATTATAATCATAGTGGGGAACTACATAATCAATAAAAAATCACTTGTAGGATGTCTAAATCATTACAAATTCTTAATCTATGACACTATAGATTTGTCCTAGGTCATTTATAGTCATAATATATTTAAATCCTTAAAGATGGTTCATAAATAGTTTTTCAATTTCCAAAGCATGTCCCCAAGGAGTATCAAACCAGGTGTGCAGAAAGGCCCATTTTCATGCACCAGGTGATGATCAATTCTAGCTCAATGCTCCCTTTTTAGATTTATTACCCCTATGTACCTATGTGTATATCCAACTACACTTTTAGGATTCAAATTGGGATGTAGTTTCTCAAAAACCAGTTTCTCTATCCTTTACCAAAATTCTAGGATATTTTTCTATAGATTGAATTATGTTTATACTTATCCTTAAATACATCCTTAAAATATCATTAGAAATATATCTAGGTATTTCACTAAATATTTCTCATCCTAGTTTCTGAAGTTTAACTAAAACTTTACTCTAAAAACAATTATAGAGACTCAGGATTCTCATACATAAATATTAGATATTTTTAAATGAATACTCATTACAATATATAAACACACACCTGATGATCATAAAGTTATAGTGTCTTTGAAGAATAGACACAAAATATGTTTATTTATTGAAAGATCTTTAACATCTCCCATAAATCTATTCCAAAATTGTACTCCTATTAGACATACCCAACATAAAAACTTTATTCATAACCTAGGGAAATGAAACATAAAA
Source organism: Viscum album (assembly GCA_963277665.1). NCBI lineage: Eukaryota > Viridiplantae > Streptophyta > Magnoliopsida > Santalales > Viscaceae > Viscum > Viscum album. Next base: position 451,558,531 of record OY728121.1, read on the forward strand.
ATGGTTAGTTCATATGATCAGTAAGGGTAAACAAGGGAGATATTAACATATCATGAGCATAAGGGTATAAAAACATGATGATAACATTTTAAAAACATACCCTTCATATAAAAGACCATAATCTTGAGTCATGGAATAAATATTAGTAGTTCATAAGACATGGATCATATGGAAATCATATAACATGAACTATGACATCATAACATTGGAGTAAGACATTGAATTGTGTCATACACATAAGCATAGAAAATAATTTCCATAGTATTCAAGTATCACTTGAAAGACTATCATAGGGGAATGATTTCAGTCCCTAAACCATCATAGTAGTAAAGGTTCACTCTCAAGACCATACTAGTAGTAAAACACCCTTACTGAACTAGGTTCACTCCCCATTCCAACCCAATGTATCTCATGAGATATAAATTTTTACCCAATGCATTAGAGGGAGATATATTATCCACTCATCACATAATGAAAATCATACATATGTGTTCCACAATATCATAAAACAATCATAATATCATAACCCATTAAATGAAGTGGGTTTCATAAACATTTCATCATATAATAACCAGTAGACACTACTAGAAAAATTATCAATAGCCACAGACCTATAGCTATGGTTTTATAGGTTTGTGGATATAGATGTATCTATAGTCACGATTTAATAAGGGTCGTGGATATATGTATACATAAAGATAGAGTCTTAAAAAACATTGGAAAATGATTCAATTATATTTCTTTTATTGTTTTCGACTTCTTGTATCATTTTTTATGAAATATTCATTTTTTTATGAACTATAAATTCTTTTTATGAAATATTTGTTCTGTTTATAAATAAATTTATTATGTTATAAAATATATGTGACATGGAATATGAATTCTATTTCAAAATACATGTTTTATGTCTCTAAATATATTCTATATGTATTTGGTTTGAATCCATGTAATATAAATTTTGCTTACGCAACTAGAAAAATAATCTATTTCCACAAAACTATTGCCATTATTTTTTTAAACCATAGAAATAGATTATTTGAGGCCATGTATTTAATAAATAATAATGGAAATACCCCGTGAACCCTCCTCCCCTCTTTGAACGGTTCTTTATCTCCTTTTTATTCCCTCTTCAGTTCCCTTATCTTCGTATGGTTTTGTGATCGAGACCCATCTTCTACATATGTGCCTCCAATGATTTTCATCCTCCAACCTAGCCAACGCACCTCCTAACTCTAGTGATCATCCTCTTCTATGACGGTTAAGATGCATCCAGGCCACCTCCCCACCGATGGGGCTCCGATGCGCCCTCACCATCTCTCGACCGACACAGTTCCAATGTGGCCTCCCCACCTACCATATCTATTTCCACACGGGTAAAACTTATCATCTTCACTCTCTAATCAATGGCACAATTTATATCTGATTATACTCCTTTTAAATATCTCCCATCATATTTCATCATTCCAAGAACCCTTCCTTCATATACGTTTCACAATTTTCATCCACGATACCCTGAATTCTCTAGTTTTTCTCTTAGATCTACAGTGTCGATGACATCAACTCCTAATATAATCCCAAAAGACATCCTTAGGGTTAACCCTTCACAATAAGTACTCACCCAATCCTATTTCTTGAAAACCTATTTTAAAAATCATATTACTCTAAACTTTCTTCGTTGTAAAAACTCTAAATTTTAGTGGTTTAGTTCATTTTTTAGTTCCAAATAAAGGCCTCCATCACTATTAAATAAAAATTTCTTATTTTTCATACAAAGCCCCGAATATAAAACAAAAATGATGTTTCCCTCTATCTATAGGGATGTTTTACCTCTATTAACTCTTTCATTTCAAATAATTGGCATACTAATGTTTTATATATATACTACATAATTTTTCTTTCTTAAGGTGTATTTATCATGTACTATGTCCATCTTAATATGTGGGTATTCTAACCCTATTTTACTATGAATATTATATATTCATATTATATATAAATTATTCAGTATTCTAACCTTATTTATATATATAATGCATTCAATATTTTTATAGTACACTTCATTTTAATTTTTTTTCAAAACATTATTTATTATTTTCCTTTATAGTAATATTTATATATTTTGTTTCATTGTTGATCCATTCCATCATGTTATACTTCACAATGATTTTTTAAAATAATTCACTATTAGTTTCAAATTGTACATAATATTTCTACTTATCTATAATATACACTTTAAAATTCATTACTTCTATCAAATATTTTTTCCATACGTATTCAATCTGTCTTTATATCACTATGCAATTTAATAAGGTGCCTCCTTATGTGTAGTATACAGTTTTAAAATGAAATTTATATTAGATAGGAATTCAATTCCACTTAAAGTGGATTTTTCTATTAATCACTACTATTAAATTTCTAAAATACATTAGCATACAAATTATTTACCCTTTTTTTCAAATTTTTCACTAACATAAAATCAACAACAAATGTATGGTTTAAAATATATAGATAACATCTTATAAACTAATTGATGTTAATTATTTTGTTATAATGTAATGTTACTTCAGGATTTGTTATCTATAAATCAATAAAATTGATTGGAGGTTCTTAGTGTTAATTTTTTTATTCATCATTATTTATGTAAAGAAGTTTTTTCAGCCATATAGTTTCTTTGTATAATCATATTTTAATAACTGTATTTCTATTGAAAAATCGGTTCATGGAAGTTCAATGCATAAAAAGGAGTTAGTTACAACTATTTGTGAAGTGGGTTAATGTGTGAATGAATGGGTCTCTACAATCAATCATTGTGATCTAGTTTGTTTCCATTGTTTAATCAAGACATGTTTATTTATATAATTTTCATTACATTTTCACTTTCCCATTTTTATTAAATTTATTTTTTTCATTGAAATTGTTTATGGGTTTACGCCTAAAATTGGGGATATCATATTAGGGTGTGTTATCGAGGTAAAGTATCGTGACAAAATTTAATCGATGGTGACTTAGACGTTTGTGATCAATTTATATTTCTTGATTTATTAATCAGTATACATTGAACCTTTAAGATTTTAATATTCTCTAACTGACTTGATATATTTGATTTATAATGTTATCATGCTTAATTATTGTGAAATAATTAATAGTATTAATGTGTAGGTCGCTCCAAAGTGATGTAGGGTGGGGATCATTTTTAGTGAAGACGTAGTTTGGTGCTCTCCATTTAAACAATGTTAGCTTTATGTTTATTTTCATTAATTTCCCTTTTTTTAGTTTTAATTTTTAGTTTTATTACTTATATTTTTTTAATCAATAAATTAAATCCTAAAATAAAACATCTATGGAAAGGTTCTACTGTGTTTTTCTCCATGTGAGAGGAATCATTTTATGACATTGTCTCCCTATTAATTTTTTTTGTTTCTTTGTTTCAAATATGAACATCCTTTAATAAAAAAACATTGATTTCATATTTTTCATTCACATAGACTTAGATATTGGTGAACCTATCAACTTTTTAATGTATTGTGGTTCTAAATTTTGATTTGATGAATGGATTAAAAAAAATTATATAATCTCCATATGTATGTTTATTTCTTTTAAGAATGAAAATGACCATTTTTCAATTTGAACTTAAATTCCCTTATGAATTAATTATTACAATTTTTCATATGTATTCATTTATAAAATATTCATATTGGCCATATGTTTTGGTAAATGCAACAATTCTCATGAATATTCATTAATTAATATAACTTTGTGATAAGGGTTGTCCTTATATTTATATTTGAGGGTGGGGAACATATGAAACCCTTAATTTCACATCACAATTCAATTTATTTAATTCAAAATTATTCCTCATAAAAACTAATATATGAGCAATGAAATATATTAACTTTTGATAGAACCCTAAATCAAAGATACACAACCGATTGATCAAATCCATGACTTATTCTAACCTCGTGGGATATAAAGAGGTGATACCATTAATATCAATCCATTGATAGGATCATCCATGAGTCTATTGAAATAATGAAGTGTACATATCTGAGATGGTAAAAAACCCATTATGTTCAAACCAGCCCCAATAGAGGTCCCACTGTAAACAATATTGGACATGTTAAATATACCTCCTGAACCAACTCTTCAGCTATCTCATCCCATAATATTTTCTTGATAGGTAAAGTGGGAGGCATCCTTAACCATAACCATGTCACTAAGAAAAACCCACTCCATAGGGATATGGTAATTTTTAACCCAATTTAAAAAACCTACTACCACAAGGATGGGGGTGTTTTTATCCAAACCACCATCAACACCAGCACCCTCAATGGAGGTAAAGGATGGGTCATTGGAATAAATGTTACCACCCAATAATAAATTAGTTTTTTCTAGAATGGGAGTGCACTAATAAATAACTAACTATCTTGAATTCATAACGAACTTAGCTTAATATCATAACTAGAAGTTTTTTAGTTTAGGTCTTATGAAGGGGGATCTTTGAAAAAAAGGATGATAAAACTTGAGTCCACCAGAATATTTCACACACCAATTGAATTTCAATAATTAATTCAAACCACCATAATTTCTCAAATATTAGATCATTGTATTTAGTAATTCTTTTTCATCACAATATCCTCCATTATTTCACAATTCACAAATAATATTTTAATAAAATCACACACAAACATTCAAACAAGTGTACAATAGTAAAATTAAAATGGATACAAAAACATTACATATTTCAAACAAGTGTATAAATTATTTCTTTTTAAATATAAACAATAGGAAACATTTTAAGATAAATCAATAATAAAAATCATGCTTTTATTCAAACTCTAAAGATCAAGATATTCTTCATATTCTCCTAATAATTTTTAATGTTTGATTTAAATATTCAAAATATCTTCACACATAAATAAAAAAATTCAAACCACTCCTTTTATTTCTTCATTTTCTCTCTTAATATTCACATTATATATGAATATTATTTCCTCATTTATTATCATTTATCATGTACAATTGGAACAATAATCACATTTATATAAAAATTCAGTATATCTCACTTCTTTTCCTATTATTTTTTTAAAGGTTGTTTCTTGTGATGGGGTCCATTCTATCCACCACCGTCAAAGGAAGTGAGTTCAACATTATGTTTGGGAAAGGTTTATTCTATTTTTATTCTTTTTACCAATTTTAATTAGGGAATTTTTGTTTTTTGGGTTCCATGTATTTTTGTATTACTTTTTGGATCTCGTTGAGGTGGATTCGATCCGCCATTATCGAATGTGACTTTCATGTGTATTCATAGGTAGTCATATACATATATAAGTTCCACCTTTATATATATTCACTCATAGAAGTATGAATATATATATTGGTTCTAGGTGTACTTATATATAGATATGAAAAATGCATACATGTGTAAGTGTAATGGTGTATATGAAAGTATAAAAATATATTTAAGGATCCCCTTGTGCATATTTTTCCATGAAAATATATACATATGTTATAGGTTCATTTATATATGTGTGAAAGTCCATATTCATACAAGAGTAAAAAAATGAATATTTGAGTTACTGTTGTCAAAAGAAGTATGCTTAGAGGTCAAGGTAGATTCCCTATACCTAACCCTTTAATTTGAATTCCATAATTTATTGATTATTACAATAACTTTTTTCATTATTTTATAATGATTATATTCTATGAAAATTGGTTTTGGATATTTGAAATGGTATTTTCACCAATTTTACATTATTTCCCTAAGCCTTAAACATAGAATTCTAGCTCGGTATCTGAACCTATTGATTGTTATTTATATTACTTTCATTTATATTAATATAATGTGTATATGTTTCACTTTAATCAACAACAATAGGGGGTATTTTCATCCCAAACTACATAATTCCTTTTTATTAATGTAATCTCATCAACCTAAACATAAAAATCCTCAGTATATTCCATTAAATTTTATACAAGAGAAAGGGAACTCTATAATACTACTTTAGCTAATCATTCATGAGTACCACAACATAATATAAACACCTATTTATACACTTACAATTTTCAATATGGATTATGAAAATCCATTATTGCTTCCACCACCATTTTCTATAAATTATTTTTTTCATTTAACTCATATTCTCAAATATAATAATTACATTGAGGACATTACCATTTTTTCAATTGCATGAAATATATTATGTGTAATAGGAATATTTATCCATATTCCATTCTTTAATTTAATACCATTTTCCTCAACCATGGATTTAAAATTTCATATGTCTATATTCCTCATTGTACATAGGTATTCTTATAATGAAAAACGAATTCATGTTTTTTAACCACCATATAATGGTTATATATTACCTTTCATGGTCTTCCAATTAACCATTATTTCTTACACATATTCATAATAATACATATTTACTACAAATCCCTTGAATATATAACAATTTTCCATTTTCACTTCACATAAATCATTAATTATGGTGTAGAAAAGAACCATACAACATAGTACTTTTTGAGGAGGCATAACTTCCTCAATTTCCTTTATGATTACTCTAAGACTTCTCTAAATATTCTCACTACCTAATATGATTGTTAATAATACTTAAAACACAATTTTCACCCAAAAAAACTTAAAATTATCAGTTATTGGTTATGTTTTTTTACTCTATTTTTTAGTAATCTATGAGTTTTAGCCGGTTGATAGGTATAGTGTTGGTTGTAGGGTGTAGCAGATTGAAGTAGACATGCTATATTTTTGGAAACTATGATATAGCCATGGTTGTAAACTGTGGTAGTAAAGCTACTTATTTGTTTCTAGAAAGTACAAGTTTTATCCATGGTTGAAAACTATGGAATTATGAATATTTCCATGGTTTGAACCATGGATATTATCCTAGTTTCATGGTTTCAAACCATGGAAATATATTTCAAATTAATTATCCACAATTGTGGCTTTAAACCATGGTCATATCTCTACTTCCATGGTGTAAACTGTATCTATAGGTCTATATTCATTGTTTAAAACTATTTCTATAGATTTAAATGGAATTACCTATATGCATAGTTTCCAACCATGTATATAGTTTTACTTCCACAGTGAAAATCATGTCTATATATCTATAGCCATAGTTTCAAACTAAGGCTATAGTTGTGGCCCTATTACCACGCTAATAAGAGCCACTATTTCCCAAACCATGGATATTACCTATAGATTCTTTTTTATGTCTTATATAAATGGTTATAAACCATGGTTATGGCCTGAATTTATAGTAGTGGGAAAAGAGATAGGTTTCATAATCATTTTATCATTTTATCATAGCATAACCCATGAAAATAAGTGGGATTCATACGTATTTCCTCATGGTGTAACCCGTGGAAGAGAAATGGGTTTCATAAATATCATTCCATCATAAACAAAATCCATTTAAACAAAGAATAAGAATAGTTTCATTAGATCATATCCCCAGTAAGGAATAGTTAACATAAATGGATTTCATCTTAGATGGAAAATAATTTTGAAAGACCATTTAAGACATTTCTTGATGAAAATAACTTTCCCTTTAAAATTTATTTTTAAAGCTAAAAATTCAGTAAAAAAATTGAAATATTTTTCTGTTAAAATAAACTTCGAAACTTATAAAGGAATCTTTAAAAATCATTTAAAACATTTCTTGAGGAAAATATCATTTCCTAATTGAAAAAAACATTCTAATAAATAAAATAATTTAAAAATAATTTTCTCAGAAAATAACATTGAAAAATTTTAATTGAAACTTCAAAGAAAATAATTTTCATGATAATAAGAAATATCATTCATGTCTTCCACATTAAGACAAAGATTCCTTTCACATTTTCGGTAAAATCCAAATTACAATTATTTGGAAAATGAAATGAATATTCCTTTGAAATGATTTTGTAAATTTTGAAAAATGAGTAAAAATTTATTTAATAAATCATTTGGATGATTTTAAAAAAATATTTTAAAACATTTTTATAAAAAATGGTTTTAGAAGAAAATTGGTTTTCGAGCGAAGAGATAAATAATGACGATTTTTTATTAAAACATTATTTTTGGTATATTTAGTACATAAAGATAGTATAATGAATTTAAAAAATTTATTCTCATGAATTAACCAAAGGAGAAGAAAATTCATGAGTTTATTGATATGTGGATCATAGGATTTCATCCTTAGAAACATAATCATAAATAATTTTGATAAATGATGAGATTGTATCACAAAACTCTTAATACTTTTCTAACATTGAATCATAAGATCCATGAAATAATAACATTAAATGAAACTTAAAATATCATTATAATTAATAAATTAATGATATTAAACATAAAATGGGCTCTATATACACCCCATAAAATGATATAGGTTCATAACATGGCATGTGTCTCAAAGAAGACAAATTGAGACAAAAATATATAACTTCTTGAGTATCCTTTGAATTGTAAAGCCCATGAAATTGATATGTAAATACCCATAATTTTAAAGATAATTAATATAAAATACATTCATATAGTTTATAAACCTCATATAAGAAACTATCAATGAAATGAAATGTATCTCACATATATAAAAGTTAGATGAAAAATCCATTAGTGATTTATTAATATTTTGAATCATAAGACACAATAAATATTAACATAAAATGAAACAATAAATATCATGGAAATAATTATATTAATTATATAATATGTAAAAGTTTCAGTATATACACCTCACAAAATAAATGAGTTTTGAATTTGTATGTGTCTCCCAAAAATAAAAGAGAGATTAAAAATCCCTTACCACTTTAGTAATATTTTGAATCATAATACCAAATAAATAATAACATCAAATGAAACTTTAAATATCATTAAAATAATGATAATCATTATATAACATTAAAATTTGTTAGTATATACACCACACAAAATAAACAAGTGGTGAATTATATATGTTTCCCAGAAATAAAAGAGAGACTAGAAATCCCTTAACTTATGTCTAGAATTCCTTCATACACGTTCATAACTTATGTATAACAAATAAAAGTTTATGATACATATATTAAAAACCATATATATATATATATATATATATATCATACAATATATTATTTACGTACAACCTTTCATTGCCCATTTATTAATAATTACATGCTAAAGTCATGTTTCAGGCAATAAATGATTTGTTTTTCATGTATGTTTTTATTTGTTATTTTGTGTCCACTTACATTGATCATGGTTAAATAATCCAAAAAAAATTAAACATGATATAAATATCATATATATTCAGTATACATGTGTTTATATTGACCATTAAAGTTAGATATAGAAAATGAAATACACTGTTCATGGAGACGGTAGGTCGTACGTACGCAGGAATGTTGATTCAATTTTATTGATAGAAAGAAAGAAAGAAAGGTAAATAATATATTACCATTACAAAATAATTTTTATTTATTATATATAACATATTTTCATTATACCCATCCTTATTTTTATTTATGTAAAGTGTGAATGAATCACATCACTTCGTGTGGCGGAAGTCTGTCATACACACAAAAAACGTTATCGTATTCCCATGGAATGGACGTTAATATGTCACATGTGATGTCATGATTATAGAATAATAATATAATAAATATTATATACATGTATACATAAAAACAATAAATACATCATTATATCCATCCATTATAGTTGGTGATGGAAAACTAATAAGATCGGTTCACGAGGCGGTTGTCTAGAGTACACACAAATGATGATTTCATATCTCATTTGATGAAAGAGGATATGGTTTGAGGTCATTAACTTAATATAAAAAATCTAATTTTATGTAATATACTAAGGTTATTATATCATAATATTTTAATAAAAATTTAATAAGGTGGAAGAATAAATAGAAAATTGCTTAGTTAGGGGTGTTACCTCTTATTCAAACAACTTCTTTTGGTTTTCACCAAAAGGATTATTAGGTTGAATTTATGGCCAAAATAAGGCATATAGGATGGGAGGATGGAATTAATCAATTTATTTGGTCAGTTATTGTTTGAACCAAGTTTTGTTTATGTGTGAAGAGTAGAGTAGAAGGGGTGAACTTTCAAAAGTGAGGTGAGTGGCATACTTGTAATTTTTGAAAATAAAAAGGTATACCCATGTTTTGAACTTTTCAAAAGGATAAAAAACTGAAAATTATATATAATAGAATATATAAGGTCTATATATATCCATAAAATGAGTGTTTTATAAGTTTTATTTCATATTTAATGGTTATAATTTTAGTTTAACCCCCTAGTAAACCCATTTTTACCTTAACCGTAGTAAATAATTTTTACTATTTTTACTATTAATTATGATAAAAAATTAAGTTGACATTACTAGATATTATAAATTATTATTATTATAAATATTTAATCCATTTTTTAAAATTTAATCCATGTAAGTGATAATTTTTCTTTTAAAATTAAGCTCGCATACATGATAAGAAAGTGGGTTTTCAAAGAGAGAATGTTCAAAACATTAAAAGGTTTTTACATCAAAATTCAAAATGAAAAATATTAAAATGACTTAAATTGGATTAATAGTTATATAATTGAACTTATTTTACATTTAAACCCATATTAAAAGAGTTTTTACATTTTTAGAATCTTTAAATGAAATAAAAATTCTTAATAAAAAACGGTATTTTTTACTATTCATCGAAACATTTATCTTCAAAAACAATTCTAAAAAATTCACCCTAAAATAATTTTTTTCATGATTATTTAAAAAATGAAATTTATTTTTGGAAATAAAATTTATATATTGTAAAAAATTATTTTTAAAATTATTTTTGAAAAGGTGACAAAACTATTTTTTATAAAATTCAGTTTTTAAGGATAAAATTGGATTTATTCTAATATCTTATCTAGAAAATACATAAGATAAATGTTAAAAATTTTATTGGATATATGATATATAATTTTCAATAAAATAATTCAAAAAAAAATTTATTTAATTTATTTAGGTCAAACACATTTTTTTCATAAAAATAGTTTTCCATAAAAAGATTTCCATTATTTTAAAATTGTTTTTATTTTCATTTCTAATTAGTTAGTCACCAAAAAATTAATTTTATATACATGGGTGAGACATATATTTTTGTAATTTATTTAATCATATTATTACCTTCCATTCCAATGGCTCTATGATAACAATCATATTAAATAATAATATTTTAATAGTATGTCATGTTTCATTTAAACTTGGTGTTACGTGTAATGAAAACAACACTCGGTATTGCGTGTAATGAAAAATATCGTAAATATTAAATTCATTTGAAAAAAATATTTCAAAAAATCTTGAGGTATTAAACTTTATGTTTATTCCCCAATATCACTTTTTTTTTCAAGCCTCTACTCATACCAAGAGACTTTCCAGAAAAACCAAGCTTACATACCCTCATAACTAATCAAGTAATCTAAGTGATTGTACCCTTTAAACATAACCATAACCCCCTTTTCAATATCTATACATTAAATTATAGCTAACATGAGGCACTCAAAATTCCTATCACAACCCTCTAAAGAGTTTCTATACAATAGGGTTATCCCATATCTATTCTAAACCATAAACTATGCATACATCTCCTAAACCTTACCATGCTAGAGGTATCTAATTCTGAAACCCACTCACCAAGAGATATCCTCATACCATATGTGCATAATTTAAATATGAAAATACTAAAGAAATAAAATATAGAAAACAACACCACCATTTTATATTAATTAATGTTCCTCTAATAGGTTATTCATAGAATCATTAAAAACTTATATTACATATTTTAATAAACCAAAACCAATTCTAAAAACTTTTCTAAAGCATTATTTTCTTTATAAAAATTAGTTTTTAGAAATCATTTTTCATTAAAAACCATTCTACAATCATAGTTAGTATCTCAAAACTAAATTGTAGATATTATTCATGTATGAATTCCTATTTCCTCCTTAGACCAAGAGAAAAAGAAATAAATTAAATAACCATGGCATCATACTTGAATAAAATCTCAACTATAACAATGAAAATCAAAACCAAAATCCCACCACCATGGTAACTTAGACATTCATAAAATATGTGTTCATAAAGCACAAGCCTGATTAACATTCCAAGATTTTACCTATCACTCCTCATTCTATCATATACTAAAAAACTTAAATAAAAAAAATGTTTAGATACCACTTGTAATGCCAGAACTCGGTTAGCTTGAAGATTTCCATGATGAGTAATGATATGAGAACATAGTAATACTTCTCCATACACTTTATATTTTCAACTTATTTATAGTTTCTATGATAAACATTGGGGATATTATACCCTTGATATATCAAGAAATCAATAATAGTTAAATAACCAAACATCCATGAGTATAATTCCAATCGAGTATGAAAATATATTTCCATATATGAGCTAACTATAAACATGATAAATATACATCCATGATATATCAAAATGAATAATATAATTAATACATAACATATATAAAGTATTATCACCCATTTGTATAATCATATAAAAAAAATATAACAAAATGAATAAAATATTAAATTCATGAGTCACTCCTCATTTCCATCTCTACATATTATGAAACCTTTACATTGACTTGAATATCATAAATATGGATTAAAACTCCATCAGGTATTACGTATAGGGTGTGGGAATAAAAAATAAATAGTACATCACCAATATAGACCCTAATATATGTTATAATATACTTGTGTATACACATTAATGAGGCTATGCACAATTTCTGGTGATGTTGTTACTCCTACCTTAAAGTGAAAGTGCACACTTTAATCACTAATCTTATTTCCATGATAAAACAAAGATAGTTTTCACATTATATCAAAAATATCATTTCTCACCACTCTCAGAACACATATAATTAAGGTAATTATTTATAGGGATAATTGGTGTGCAAGATAGATCCCAGTATTAGCCTTGAAATTTAACACATGTAGATTGTGTGATCATGGAGTCATTAGGGGTGGAGGAATCATTTAGGAAATAAAAGGATCTATTGTACAGTATTTTAGTGATTTTTATGTACAAGGAAACTCTATAATAGTTGAGTACAGATATATGGTAAATGTTATATATTTTTATAATATTTAAATCATTAGTATGTTCACTATGTAAATGAACTCCACCTTTGTGTCCCTACCCACTAGTCTATTTCCTATCAAATCATATCATGTTCAAGTTTACTCAATGAGCAGGTGGAGATTTTCTATACATAGCATGAGGGAAATATGGTTTACAAAATTATATCATTTAAAGTCTATTAATATGATATTATCATTATATATTCTTATAATATCTCTCTCCCTCAAGACTATAAAATCATTTTCAATGGGGATTTCATTGGTACCCATCACTTTAGACCTATTTGGAACTTTTTTAGGGTTTTTTCACCCTTTATTAATAAAAATATCTAATTTCAAGTGAGTTTGTTCATGAGAAAATAAATAAATTTTTAACACATGATATTCAAGAAATCACATCATGTTTTTATATTATGACTAGGTCACTATGACACTTTTCCTGCCTACTTTATCCATTACTAGTGAATATTGTAAAGGATTCCATGAGAAGAAACATCAGTTCATTAATAATCATACTTTTGGAATCATATAGCATCATGTACACCCCCTAATATAAGACATTGGGAACCAGATAGCATCATATTCGAGCCCTTAAGTGAGTATACTGGGAACCACAAAATTTCATGATCAAGCCCCTAAGAGAATACATATAGAACCATGTAGAATCATGTATGATCCCTTAATATAACACATTGGAAACCATGGAATGCCATAAAAAAGACCCTAATAGAAAACATTGGGAATCGTTTAATGACATGATTGGTACCCTAAGAGATTACACTATGAACCATGCAATTCCATGATCAGTCCCCTAAGATAAAATATCAAGAACCACAAAATGCCATGATCAAGTCCATAATAAAAAATATATCCTGAATATAAATCTTTAAGTTTTTTTAGAAAGGAAGTGTTGCCTCACTAATACTCTATATAAATATATTTAGGATAAGGAACAACATCATATGATATACATAGCCTAATACCTATCTCCCTACCAACATTTCACACCTTGATGTGTCCCATATACTAACTAAAAACTGGGGATCTAGTCATCACCTGGATAATCCCACTTAATCATATTGAATAATATCACTCACCATGCCATATATGTTAATCCTAACACACAATTTACAATGTTCAAAATTTGGTTAATATGTTCTCACCGTCTCTCACCCCATATAAGGGAAACAAAATCACTTAGTTCTCTACAACATAACCTATTCCCTGACCTATCAATACTACCACATTCCCATAATCCCTAATGAGATTTCCATTCCATAGTTTATTCAAAATTTTATCTCAATAGAACTACCTAGTCCTCATAGTCAACCCAAACCATTTCCAACCACTTACATTGTGGTTACAACACCCCAAGTCCATATCTAAAACAAAAATATACACTATATTATTTAAAACACCATTTTCAATATAAAACCTCAACCTATTCTAAGGTGGATCACTCACCCATTCTCTCCAAGACATATAATGAGTTCATATCAAGGATCATGCCTTAACTCCCTTTATGTTTCTCTCAAAAGAGATCCCATGAACCAATAATTCCACCCCTATCACTTATACTCTAATGTTTCCATAAGGTGGTTCCATCATCAATCTCCAACCCCAAGACACTCTAAGAGGTCTTTCTAAAGATAATATACCCATACCCTTTAAGTATAATCCAACTCAAATGAATAACATAACATGAATTTCATTTTTTATGGGTGGTACCCAAAAATTGAAAGTTAAAAAATCACATCACCAACCTTCCAAAGCGTCTAATATTTATAAAACCATAAATCTTGACTAAAAGGATCCATTATAGGCTACTAATATATTATCCCAATCTCATAGACCCATTTAGGGTCTATATTATATAACTAACACCCATATCCCTTATAAAAATAGTCATTAAGAAGTTATAAAATCATCAAACCCAAATCAAAACACTCATTCATTCCCAAGGATACTCTACTAAGACATGCCCACAATCTAAAGACCTCTTAGTCTCTATTTAGATTTCATTTAATATAACATGCATGAAATCAAATAAAATTGAATATGAAATATGTGATATATGGATTTATATATAAGTTTACACCAATTTTGATGTATTTAGAGTTACCATATCCAATATCACTATATGATTATACTATATTAATCTAAAATTTATAAATCAGATAAATATGTGTAATTTAGAGGTTTTTCTCTAGAATTTTATATTATAAGAGGATTGGTGATAGAAAATAGGGGGATTACCTTATTATTTGTTGAAGTATTCCATTTTCACTGATGGATCATCATAGAGACTTTGGGGCTATTGAAAAAATAGGAAAAGAGAGAGAAATATTGGGAGAGGGGATATCCTGGTTGGGTTGAGCCTCCAAAAAAGGGGGAGTTATTAGTATTTATAAAAAATTAATTAATTTTCATTTTTTAAAATAAAAAGAGTATGTCCCACCAGGTACCTAGTGAGCCTCTACTAGGCACTCGGTGGTTATCTATCAACCATCTAGTGGAGAGGATGGGATCAATACTCCCTGTCAATATCTTCAGGTACCTGGTGATCCCCCACCAGGTACCTGGTGGTATTTATAGTTGATTAATTTTATATTACCACCTATTCCATTATCTACGTGAACATCCAAAACTTTTCCCAAGACATACAAACATATCTAACAAAACACTATAAAGGTATTACCAATCTTAAAAATCCAATAAAATTCTTGAATTTTAAAACACCCCTACTCTAGATTCATGAAATTTAAAATTTTTATCAATTTCACATACCCATAATGACATGATTCATTGTGATATCTATTTAAAATTATGGTTTATGAATGAATTTAATTGGTAATCTTGATAATAAATTTAATGAGAGAGTTTATTTTAGGTTATTATTTATAACAGTAACACAACCTGACCCACCAGGGCCCTACCCAGGCTAATAGTTAGTCCAGATGTGTTGTCCAAAAAATACCTCCAATAGTTCAAAGTATTATGACTATTGACATGAAGGAATATTTCAAAGGTTGGAATCATCCTATTGAATACCTATAAGATCATACATATATCCAAATTCTAATAAGACATCCAAACTTCCAACATAGAATAAAATATAATAAAAAATCATGGGGAAATACATATATATTAATATCACTAGAAATATGTGGATAACACATAGTTAATCTCCCAAATAAAGGAAAGTGAGAGAATAAATTGGATAAAGATATAACAGCCATAACTGAATGTGGAATCACTTCATTTTAATTAAGACTCTTAACATTTCCGCTCGAAGATTTCACCCACCACCTAGACACACTAGCTTTGCCTACTCCTTGATCTCCAATATGAGAACCATCCTATATAACATATGTACAAACACAAGACATGGGAGGGAACATGTTCCCAAGATAGGGTGAGTATAAATTACCCAGTAGGATTCCTTAAAAGAAAATTAATATTGAAAAATCGCCCAACTCATATCAATTATGAATAAGGATGGGGTGGGAAAAGGGTAGGGAAAGTTACGAATTCAATCCCTAATTGTACCATGACTGACTCCTGTAAAGGAAAGATAGAAACTCAATATTACATTTTCCATATCATATTTTAAACACCAAAACTATACCCCTTTCCTTTATGAAATAACTACACCTCCATGCTCACCCTCAATAATACTAGGTGATAAGACAATTCAATTTCATAATGAATCCACAACCATAAAAGTCAACATCACCCTTGGGGGTAACCAATAAGAAATAACCCACATACATAATCTCATAAATCTATGAGATATATTATCCTAAATAGTATCTCATCTCATTGAATAATAATGTCAACAAGTTAGATGTTCCTATATACTATTTTTCGTAAAACAAATTCTTATTCCAACAGAACCCAATAGAACACCTCACCCCAAGAATTTTGTATCATATGTTAGATTATAGTGGAGGACCTTAAACCCATATCATAAGAGAGTTACTAACCCCAATATACATAAAATAAATCAATTCCACTTCAATATCATGAGTATTAAGGGAGTATCTTAAAACTCTTCCAAACATTGAGGACCCTCACCTTGATATTCAAGTATAGACTGAGTAAATCGACACATAAGGAACTTATTCCCTATCAATAAAGTATTTATTAGATTATTTCATAATCTCATGCAATATCAGATAACCAACACATGGAAAATTAGGTCTTAAACTCTACATTGGGGTAACCTCAGACACTCTATGTAAAGATACAATCATCTTCAAGGATAAACCACATTTAGGGAAACTCACTAATTGATCCTCACTGATACCCATGTGAGCACAAAACCTCCACCACCCTATTGATCATAATCCTAAACTGTTCATTGGGAATATTAAGTATCGAGGAACAAATGTGATTCCCTCATATTTCAATCCAATCCCATATGTGTAACCCCACCTAAAGGTTATACAAGAGAGTGAAATGGATTACTCTATAGCTTTGTACTAAACTATAATATTTTCGTAATTTACTGGACCTTTAGATGTATCATGGGATAACTAATAAAAATATTATATTTTGGTGTCCCTCTTCTAAAAAATGAAAAATATAAAGCTTTTATTGAACCTTTAAAGCATATCATTTAGTTCCTATTGATGAATAGAAGTAGTCAGTATATCTCTAACCACCCTAATATGCCTCATTGGTCAAAATGATGA
This sequence comes from Viscum album, assembly GCA_963277665.1. Classification (NCBI taxonomy): domain Eukaryota; kingdom Viridiplantae; phylum Streptophyta; class Magnoliopsida; order Santalales; family Viscaceae; genus Viscum; species Viscum album. Next base: position 451,576,365 of record OY728121.1, read on the forward strand.
CTATGAGATTTAATAGTTAAAACCATTTAAAAGGATGAACCTTATGAATTCAAAAACCACACCATGATGATCCTTATAATTAAATTATTATATTAGACTATTTATTTTTATAATTCAGACATTATGCCAAAAACTATAAGCCACATGGAACTACTGTATGATAACTCATATCTTTAATACACCTTAATTTATGATTTATTACATAAAGATACATATAATATAGTCCCATAAGATCATGTGGCCTAGTTTATCTAGGAAATTTGGTATATAAAACATTAACTTGAAATATGGGTATAAAAAAAATATTTAAAAACAACACAGCATCCCCTTAAAATATATTGGTCTTCTCATGTTGCATAGGATAATTTAGGGACATACATAATAAAGGGGTGAGATATAAAGCTCGGTAAGGGAATAATTGAAACATAATATAATGAAAGTAATTAATGTTAGTCAGTATTCATATCAAGGTGACATTAAATGGGTGATAATCAAAAATATCAACATCAAAGCATTATATAAGATCATAACATCAAGACAATATAGGAATGTGGAAACAACATAAAACATAGCATCATAAGCATAAGTTAATGATAAACATTAATACATCATAACATGGAATGATTATGATAACCTCTCATGCACCATACATGGTATCTCATGATATAAAAGCATTACCAATGTATTGGAGGGCTATATAATTTCAGGCACACTCCTCACATTCATATCATGTACATGCATTAGTGCGCCACCTATATCATACAATATAAGAACACATTTCAACACTTTTAATCACATTATTAAGGATTGTGGGTTATATACATGTATTAACCCAATAAATTAAGGAAATGTACATATAGTTTAATACTCGTGAGTGGAAATGGGTACGGGTATTCACTACATAAATGTTTGGCATAAAGAATCAATAGATAATTTCAGCAGCATAATGGTTTTACATAAATATTCATGAAAGGGTTTAATGAGAGTAAAATTGGGGTCTCTCATTACTTTTAAATCATAAGGATAGTAAAATGGATGTGAAAAATATATTCCAAAATGGAAAATTGGAAATAAAAAGGCATAACTCAAAAAAAAATCTTAAATAACGATGAGGGGGGATCTCTTATTGTGAGAGGGTTCTTATAAAATCTTGGTAAGAGATTATTAAGATCTTGGGAACACCTTAGGAGAGATTTAGAGACATATATGGAGATTAAATTTATGCTCAATGGGATTTTTAATGAAGATGAGTGAGAGATTGGGTGGGTATTATGGAAAAAGAGAGGGACATTCTTTATTAATTTCTAAACTTAGGTTTTGGACTCTATATGATAAAATAATAAAAACCAAAAACCTTACCATGGTTTTTTACCATTTGTTATACCAAATAGGATTTTTTTAAATATTTTATAAAGATAATGACATGAATTATTAAAATAACATCGTTGGTTATGTAGAAGTTAGTCTTGTTCATAAAGAAATTATTTCAAAACCTTAAAATATAATATAGGTTTTGCAGGATCCATTAAGGTATTATAATATTAATAAAATCACTTTAAAAAATATTATTTTAAAGTGGAGACTTAATTTTGGTCATGTATACTTCTTATATCATTTATTAAATCAATTTTGGGTTATTATGATGTCATAATATAGACTGTATATTTATACCGTAATTATTTTATACCTAAAAATTTGGTTATCTCAAATTATTAAGAAAAATAATCTTTGGATAATTTCAATGTATTGATTTCAAAAATAATATTTATTTTATCAAAATAATTTTCTAAATATGATAATTTTCAATTTTAAATAAAAAATCTTATTTACTAAAAAATACAAGTTTTTATGATGCTAATAACCTTATGAACCTTATAAAATTTATATTGGGATTCATTAAATTATATTATAATTTATATTAAATGAATATTATTTAATAGGAATATTTTTTAAAATTAAATTTATTCCAAAAATTTATGAATTTATCAAAAAAGAGTGTCTTAATAGAAACTATATATTTCCTAAAAATAAAATTTGGATTTCTTCATATCAAAATTTGATTTTTTATCAAAATAATTATATACTAATTTATAAAGTAATCATAAAAATGGATAAATATAATCACTATTTCATTAAAAAATAAAATCTAAAAATTCATATTACTAGGGTCTAGATACATAACCCCTTATAACACGAACACACGCCCTAAGGGTAAGGTGTGTGATAGTGGTGCTTTCTTAGGATGGTTCAAAAAATATTCTTTGGATTATGATATTAATAAGATTAAAATTCTCCCATAAATGGTTTCAATAAATATTTGGTTTCTGAATCTCATATTGGGATTGGTCAATGGAAAATCATTATGATTCCATATCCCTTAGAAGCTTCGACGGATAGGCTTTATAGGGTATGATCCTACTAGTTAAGGCCAAGACTTCTTCTATATGTGTTAATTAGACTTAACTATGAACCATAATATATATTAATATAATGGTTATTATACAATAGATATACTAGTAATGGTTACAATTATTAATGGTCTTTTAAATTCAACCGACTATATTTTATAATGGTTTAAAAAAACTAAAGTAGTGAATGTGTTTTCTATAACTAAATTACTTAATAAAGAAATTATTCATTCATAATGGAATTTAATTTATAAAATTTTGGGACATAAAGTTATTCCCCCTATAAAAAAATTTTTGAGTCAAAATTTTCCTTACGACTTTTCTCATTTCTTTATGTTTTGGAAATAACAAACACATTCCTTAATAATATATTCTTACTATAAGTTTCATTAAAAGAATTTTTTCTAGTTTTAAAATATTTGGAATCTTGATCTTTTATATCTTTCATATTTTTTTCTAGATAATTCTAACAAACTCTTTTTTTAAGACCTAATAGATACTAAGAACAATGAAAATCAGATCAATACTTATAATCATAATCCTACACTTTCTTAATTTGAATTCACTCAGAATTGTGGATCTGATTCTAAATATTTATTAATCCCAATTCACTTATAATTTTGAATCTGATTTTCTATGTTTCTCAATTCTGATTCTCATAGATTTTTTAATCCAATTATTCATGTTTATTAAATTTGATTCTCACAAGATTCACAAATCCGATTTCAATACTTCCTTAAATCCAATTCGCCGTATTTTTCAAATATGACTCTCTCTTCTTTATAAATTCTAGTTCAATCAGAATTGAGAATTCAATTCACACCTTCTTAATTCTAATTCCCTAAAACTTTTGAACCCAGTTTTCATTCTTCAAATCTGATTCATTCAAAAATTTAATCTAATTTACTTTCCTTAAATCCAATTTGCCCAGATTTTTTAATCTAATTTACGTAGTCCCTCAAAACTAATTCACATACTTTTTTAGAATCCAATTCTTAATTTTACTAGAATCTAGTTCCTAATTTTACTAGAATCTGATTCATTACTCTATATTTCCATATACATATATTTGGATTCATACATATATTACATAATAATGTTTTTCATAATATTTTTCCCTTGTGATAAATGATGTTGTATAATCTGTTATTATATGACTGTTTTAAGTGCCATATATACAGGTCCCTCTGATATTTTTGGAAAAATCTAACCATTGGAAGAAATTTTGACCATTTAAGATATCTCCTATAAATACCTTGTCATTTAGATGAGCTCACAACTTTTGGAGATAGAGACACGAGAGATATCTGCCAAAATTACTTTGTGAGAAAGACTTAAAGTGATTAAGTTGTGAACAACTTGTTAAAAATACTTGAAACCTTCAATAATATTTGGTTTTCTTTGTGTGACACTGATCATTGGTGATTACGATTGAGGGCTTCTAGCTGAAGGTAAACAGAGGTGTTGATTTCTATCTTAATCAAGGACTTATGGGGATAGAAAGACAGTAGTTGCATCTGATCTTTCATGGATCGAGGGCTTACCCTACTGTGGTAAGAAATACTTGATTTAAAGTTTAAATCAAGGGACATTTATCCAAGGTGTTTGGATACCCCACTCTTTGGGTTAAAAGAATTGTTTTATTTTACATGTACTTTAAATTTTCACTGCATTTTTTTACAAATAGAAAGTGTTTCTTATACTTTCACTTTTTTATTAACTCTCATATAAGATTCTATATACTTTAAGGTGAAATCTTGTTTAAGCATACCTGTGTGATTATTTAATTATGATAATAATCTTTATTGAACCTAAGGTGTTTTTTATTAACCTAAAAAAGTAGGGTTTAGTGAATCTGATTTGTTTAACCTTGTTAAACAAAGATTTCCTTAAGGTTAAAAATAAAAGTTTTTAAACTTACGATTCACCCCCCCCCCATTGTATTATGTTATCTTCATACATATTTTGATCAAAAAAATTGGTATCAGAGTAGGTTTCCACTGCTCATATATTTCCTTACATTACTTTTGTAAGTTAGTTATATTTATTTTATAAAATTTTTGTTTATAAATATTCTTCTACACTAACGTGTATCATGGAAAAAGATTCTTTGTAATATTACAAATATGGAAAGCTTTAATTTCAATTCCATATATAATTTGAATCCTACAAAACTGCTTATTTTTATGGAAATGACTATTAATACTAGAGAGATAGAATAAAGATGTTTTTTATAAATACTGGTGTTGACAATTTTGTAATGATTACTAGAGATTACAAAATTCCTGATAAAGAAGTCATAACATTTACTAATCATGAGAAAGAGGAATATCAACTTAACTATATTGTACTCAATACTTAACTTTTTCAATGACTAGAAATATATATAGTTAGATATAATCTTGTGAAGAAGAAAATAGTATTTAGAAGAAATTATAGATTACTCATTTTGGTACATCTAAATTCATCCAGACAAGAAGATCCATGTTTATAGAAGATTATCATGGTTTTGTTTTTTCATATAAATAACCTATAACTAAAGTTCAACAGAGATTCATGAATATTTTAAACAGCCTACAGTCAATGGGAGGGAAAGGATTAGATGATGATATTCTTGTAGATAATATTATAGGTATCATGTCTAACGAATGGTAATCAAAGATAACTACAATTGATGAATCAAGGAAATTCAGAACTCTAAATCCTAATGATTTATTTGGAACTCTCTTGTAATATGAGAACATATTAAAGATAGGTGTGGAAAATATAAAGAAGAATAATGGAAGTGTTGATTTTAATACTACCTCAAATCAAATGAAAGACAAGACACCTGAGAAAATAATGAAGTCAACAAAGATGAAAGTAGTTATTCAATAGGAATCAAGTGAATCTGAACAGTCAGAAAATGAATTATCCAATCTTGTTCTAAATATGAACAAGATTTTTAGAAATAAGGATTTTCAATAAATATATAATAAAAAGGATAAAAAGGATAAGAAATATTCAGAAGTCACATTCTATGAATGTAAGAAAGCATGACACATCATACCTGATTTTCTAAGGCTTAAAAGAAAAGACAGAAAAGACAGGTATTCTGAGAGGAATAAGAAAAAGTACAACATGCCTAAAGGAAAGAAATTATTTAAGTAAAATAATTCTTATAGTTCAAGTGGTGAATATTCTTCTAATTAATCTTAAAATATTGAAACTTTTGGACACAATAATATTGGTATTTTTGCAAGAATACCCTTTGATAATAAATGTTTCATGGAAAAGGTACACATTGCTGAATCCTTAACCAATATATCTTTAAATACTAACTATCTTGATGAGAATGGATATCTTTCTTCAGATGAATAATCTTCCTTATTAGAAGATAATTTACCTTCTTTTGAAGAAGTATCTATATTTTCCAAATTTATTGAAAATGAAAATAGTAAGATCAAAAAGAAACTTGATTAGGAAAATTCTAGATTTAATGTTTTAATAAAATAATTATCAGATATTTCTAAAGATCTTGATGAAAAATATTTTGAAATTGTTTTTATTTCCAAAAAACTTGAAGAAGTAGATTTTTAAAAGGATAAAATTTCTAAGGATCTTGAAAAAGTTGTTTCTGCAAAAAATTATTTAAAGAAAAAATCTAATTCTAAAACTAATATTGATGAGGATAAGAATTTAGTCATTATACTAAAATATGAAATGTTTTCTCTTAAGAAACTTTTAACAAATTTTACTATCGGTAAAGAATAATTTGATAAAATGTATAATCAAATTATTCCTCTAAGTAATAGTTCTACAATTGGTTATTCTCACTCAAAACCTATTTTTAGTAATAACTATTTTGTTCTCAAAAGTTCCTCATTCTGTACTAAGTGTCAAAGTGGTGGAAATTAGAAAAAAATTATTCTATAAACAACATATAATCCTTATGATTTCATAAATCTCATTTTTATAAATTGATTTGGATTCCTAAGATTTTATTTTTAAACAATTCTGTATTCAAGAACTTTTTGATTCTGAAAATATAATTGTTTTATTTCTAGGAAAAAATGAAGTACCAATAATAGAAACACATGGTACATGGATAACGGTTGTTCCCAACATATGACTGGTAACAAAGTATTCTTTGAAAATATTATTTAAATGAAAGGTGTAAGGGTTGCCTTCAGAGATAATGCTCAAGGAAAGATCATTTGTATAGGTAACATTGTTCTACTTGGAAAGCCTTTATTTCAAATGTTTTATTAGTTAAGGGTATTAAAAAAAACCTTGTAAACATAATTCAATTATGTAATGAAGGTTACCTTGTGAATTTTATGAATTATAAATACCTAGTACACAATTAAAAGGATGAATTATTTCTTTCTACCCATCGGCATGAGAATATTTACAAACTTAACTTAGAAGACCTTATGAGCCAAGAATTACCTTACCTTAGTGAAATGGAAGATCAATCTTGGTTATGAAATAAGAAGGTTAGGACATTGTAACCTTAGGAACTTATGTAAACTACACAAAAAAGACTTCTTAAGGATCTACCACATCTTAGATTTGATTCTTCAAAACTCTATGAACCTTATCAGTATGGAAAGTAACATAAGTCAAGATTTGAATAAATTAGTGAAGTATTGACTACTGATGCATTATAGTTAGTGCACATAAATCTCTTAGATCCTACAAAAACTAGAAGTACCGGAGGAAAATACTATGTATTTGTTCTAGTTAATGATTACACCAGATTTACATGGGTCTATTTTCTCACAAAGAAATCTGAAGATTTTTATTTCTTTAAAAATTCAACAACCAAAATTAAAAATGATAAAAACCTACCATTGATAACTATTCTTAGTGATCATGGCGGAGGATTCAAAAATTCTGATTTTGAAACTTTTTGTAGTAAAAAGGGAATTACGCATAACTTCTCAGCTTCAAGAACTCCTCAGTAAAATGGTTTTGTTAAAAGAAGAAACTGAATTCTTCAAGAAATAATAAGAACCATGTTGAGTGAAAACTAAATTACAAAGAATTTTTTGGTTGAAGTTGTGATTACTTCTTGTTATACTATAAATTGTGTTTTAATCATGTCATTTCTTAATAAAACACCTTATAAGTTATGGATAGGACAAAAACCAAAAGTCTCATACTTAAAAGTTTTTGGATGAAAAGTATTCATTTTTAATACAAAAGATAATTTACATAAATTCACACCCAAATCTGATGAAGTAATTTTGTTAGGCTATTCCACTACTTATAAGGCTTATAGAGTTTTCAATAAAAATTCTTATACTATTGAGGAAATAGTACATGTTAAAATTGATGAAACAAATCCTTTTGTTTTTAAATAACTCCAACCTACATCTTTTAATGTGTTTTCCAAAACTAATTATCAACCTTTTATGGAAGATGCTACTAATCAGGAGGATACTCAAGAAATTGTTTTTGTAATATTAACTCCAGAAGATTTTCTACCCTATGTTGATGAACAGGTTTTATAAAACCCAATTTAGTTTTTTCTAAGGAATCATCCTAGTGATAGTATCATTGGTGATATAAATCAACATATAAGGACTATAATTCCCTTAAGAAATGAATTGTAGAATCTAGATATTCTTTCCCAATTTGAACCCAAAATTCCTGATGAGGATTTAGGTGATAAATATTAGATTAAACCTATACAAGGTGAACTAAATTAATTTGAAAGGAACAAAGTTTGGACCTTTGTTGAAAGACCAAAATAAACCACTGTAATTTGAGTAAAATAGGTCTTCAGAAAAAAAAATGTGATGAATATGGAATCATTTTTATAAATAAATAAAGATTTGTTTTTGAAGGCTATAATCAACAAGAAGGAATACACTATGAAGAAAAATATGCTCTGGTATCTAGACTTAAATCTATTTGTATTCTATTTTCCTTTATAGAATTATTTAATTTCAAACTTTTTCAAATGGATGTGAAGTGTGATTTTCTTAATGGATATGTTCAAGGGGAATTTTTTATTGAAAAACCTCCAGGTTTTGAAGACCAACAAAATTCTGAACATGTTTTTAAACGTACAAAATATTTATATGGACTTAAACAAGCCCCTAGAGCCTGATATGATAGACTTACAGGATTTTTGTTACAAAAAAATTATGTTGAGGGAATTATTGATCCAACCATTTTTATAAAGAAAGATAATAATTTTTTTTTATTTTTCACATTTATGTTGATTAAATTATATTTGGATCAACTTAGTAATCTTTAACTGATTCATTTGTGAATCTTATAAAATCTAAGTTTGAAATGAGTATGATGGGTGACTTAACAATCTTTCTTGGTTTTCGAATTTCTCAAAAACAAGAAGGAACTTATATATCTCAACATAAGTATATTAAAGATATTATTAAGAATTATGGATATGAAACTACTACAAAATTGGGTTTCTGCAGTGCCACCCTTTATCAGCGCTTTTTTTAGTAGCGCTGATAAAGGGGGGGCTTTATCAGCACTTTTTTTCTTAATGCTGATAATGTTTATATGTCAAAAATATATATATATTTCATAAAAAATAATATATTGATATATAAATAAACATTTGCACTTAATATATAAGATATGTAATGAAAATAACTTATAAAATATCTTAAAAATTATTAATTAATAATTTTCTAATTATCATCGACTAATAATCATTTAATAACAATTTAAATACACAAAAAATAAAAAAAATAAAAAATATCTAAAATAAGTTGAAGACGTAACTCAAACTTCAAATGACCATAACCCACTACTGCAAATATGGAATTTATCAGCACCTGTATATATATATATATATATATATATTTATTTATTTATATTTATATTTATATTTTTGTATATATATATATATATTTGTGTACGTGTATATATATATATATATATCTATGTCTGTCTGTCCATCTGTATTGAAAAACTGATATATATTTTCTATATATTCTAAACATATGTATATACATATTAATATATAATATTTGTAAATATGTATAAATATATATAATTATACTTATAGATACACATATAATATATATAAGTTTGTGTGTGTGTATTGTATAAATTTATTTATATATTTATAAATACACACAAAAAATAATATTTTATAAATGTATTTAAAACTGATCTTATAAATATATATTAATATACTAATAAAAATATTAATATATAAATATAACTATATGTATATTAATATACAGATATATATATATATATATTAATATAACTAAATATATATATTAATATATGAGTAAATATGACTAAATATATATATAAATAAATAGATATATTATTAAATGGGGAGAAAAGCATTATGGTGGGGTGGTAAAGGCTTGGGCGCATAGGCAAGAGGTTCTGAGTTCGAATCCAAGGGGATTCAGGGCGTGCATGTGGGTGGAAATGGGGCTAATCTCTATTAAAGAATGGGGTGGGGTGGTTGTTGGGGCATGCGGGTTGGGGTGGGGGCTGTTGAAGGGGGCCTTAAGCGATGTTAAAGGGGGCTTCAAGCGCTGTTGAAGCTCCTCCCAAAATTGCAGAATTATTTTTTTATTTTATTTTTATTTTTTTAACTTTTATCAGTGCTAAAAAAGTAGTGATAAAAGACCCATTTATCAGCGCTTTATTATCACTGATAAAAGGTGTCTTTATCAGCGCTTTTTTTAGCACTGATAAATGCCATATTTGTAATAGTGTGACAATAATAAAATTATCAGTTCTCTAATCGGTACCTCAAATACCATTGATCTTGATGAAGCTGGACAACCAGTGGATCAAACAATTTTTAGAGGAAAGATAGGGAGTTTACTATAATTAACAGCTATTCATCCATACTTAATGTTTTTAGTATTCTTATGTGAAAGATATCAAGAAAATACAAAATAATCCCACTAAAAAGCTGTGAAAATAATTTTTCATTATTTAAAGGGAACTAAGGATTTGGGGATTTTTTATTCTTTTAGAAATTATTTTTAACTTAAAAGTTTTTCAGATGATGAATTTGGTGGTTGTAGAATGGATAGGAAAAATACATCTGGAAATTTTCATTTCTTATAAGATTCTTTAGTTTCTTGGTCATTTAAGAAACAACACTCAGAAGAACTTTACACTGCTGAAGTTGAATATGTGGTAGTTGAAGTTTTTGTTCTCAAGTGTTATGGATGAAATACACACTCATTTATTATGGCATGAGTTTTACTAAAATTCAAATACTATGTGATAACACCAGTTCCATAACATTAAGAAAAAACCATGCATATCACTCACGTTCAAAGCACATACATATTAGACATCACCTTCTTAGAGATCACACACTTAAAGGAGATATCATTTTACAATTTATTGGAATTCAAGAAAAACTTGTTGACATTTTTACAAAATCTTTACCTTTAGATAGATTTAAATACAATTAAGAAAAGTTAGGAATGATAAATATAAGGTAATCATTCACATCCACTTTTTGTTTAAACTACCTCCTTACATTAAGTCACTCCTTTTAATAGGGGAATTACATTTCATTTCCATAATAAAAAAATTCAGAACCTAATTTTATTCTCGGTATCTAATAAAGTTTTCAGATTTTATCAAAAAAAAATTATTATAGTTTTTAAATTTTTCTAATGTTATCAAAATTTTCTAGAATGTAATATTTATAAGAAGAATCTTATCTAATAAAAAAATCTTCTGGGAACTATGAAAGGTACAACTTCTTACATATTACTTCTTAATTACAATTTTGTATGTTGGTAATTTCAATCATGTTTTAAAAAAACTTTATCATATTCATCTTTAAATCCAATTTATTTTCTGTAAACCTAAAAATATTGAAACCTATAAAAACTTATTTGAATTAATCTCAATCGTCAGATCAAATCAGTTTATTTTCAATCTTAAGATTACTCTTGGAAGACTAAATGTTACCTCAATGCCTATATAAAGGTCGGGACACTCCCCAGGTGTCCCACGTAGATTTATAGAGATTTTTTCCCAAGAATCTTCCCTCCTTAAAATCCTCTATTCCAGTTTTATCATCCTTTATTAGTTATGAATGTATCTTTGAATCTCTCCCCATACTTCAATTCCTATGCATAAGGAGCATAAAGAATGGTTATTTTTTAGATAAAGGTTAGTTGATCAGACTTTATTACATAATTATGATTCTTTAATTATAAAGATCATAAAATTATAAGGATAAAAAATGTTTTTATTATAAATAATAAGGGAGAACAAGATTTAGTGTATACGGACCTGATAATTGAGTTCTATGAATTAGTTGAGTTCTTTATACAAGGAGTAAAAGATAAATTTTAATTTAAATGTTATAGGAAAAGATACTCTATGTATTAGAGGAAAGCAGCAGATATCCTAGAAATTTCTTATGATGGTGAAGCTTTCTATCCTTCTCATAAATTTCCAGATTCAAAAGGATATTTTGACAAAGATATGGCTATTTATTTCTTAATCCTTGAGTCAGAAAAGAAGCCAAATCATTCTCATCTCTCTAAAAAATACCATATCGTTCCATTATGGAGGCACAGTTTATTGATATGAAGAAAAGGTGATAAGAAAACTCAAAAGATTATAGATATATTTTTGTTATATTTTCTTTCTAATTTATGAAATATTATCTTAGTTAAGTACATATTTCTCACAATCAGAAAGATAAAATATGGGTTGACCAATTCATAGATTCTTATACTTCTAGATACCTTAATTAATTTATTGGTAAACTGCTTGAACTCTTTCAATATTCCTTGCAAGAAAAATCCAAATAAGTTCAAGATTATTCTTTTAAGTGATGACACACTTGAAAGAATGAAATATTCTTTAGATGATAAGACAAAATAGTTTGTTAACTTATTAGGTAAGGTAGTACAAGTGGGAGAAATTTCTAAGTAGGGACCTAATAAAGGAAAGTACTAAGCCTTGGAACTATAGAAAACAAAGCATGCTTCCAAACCACTAAAATCAAATAAAAAAAGTCTTATCCAAATGAAGTTGTGGAAAAATAGAGACCAGATAAGAAAAAAAGGAAATAAGGTGATCCAGTGTTTGGGATAGATCTGAATAAAGAAAAATCCTTAAAGATTCAGGATTTTTAAGAACTTGAAAAAAAATATAAGGTGAAGAAGATTAAGAAAAATCTAACTGAAACAGTGATAATTCGGGCATTATTTAAAGATACAGAAATGGCCTTAGAAAAATTTGATGTTCTGGAGTCTCTTTTTTAATGATCTAAATTTCCCCAACAACCAAAATATGTGAAAGTAGAATCCATTCCATCAAATAAAGTAAAATCATTAGTTTCATGATCAATTATTAATGTTGAATAAAAATCTCAAGAAAAATATGAAGCAAGTAGATAAAAATAAAGCAACAATATGATACAAGAAATTGGAGAAACATGGAGGGAGATTCAATATGATTAGATACCCATAAGAAATTCTCAAGACTCCTATTCCAAGATTTCTTTAGAAGATAAGTCAATTCATAAATCTGAGAGTCATATAGAAAAATCTTCCCCATCTCAGAAAGAAAATATTGTTTATAGTCAAGTTCAAAAAGTTCTTTATGTTAGTGATGGTGATTATTATAATGATGGTAGAGCTGGTGATGATCATGGTGATGATAATGGTCATGGTTATGATAATTATAATGTTGATGATGATGATGAAAAAATAGTTCAAATCACTGATGATAGGAAAATAAAACAGAGGATAGACAAATTAGAATCTAAGAAAGGAAAAAAGGAAGCAAGTAGGTGTTGGATCATCTAAGAAAAATTCATCAGAATCAAAAAATTAATCCTCCTCCTTTGGAGAAGGTTTTTTTGTTCACTCATTAAAGAAGTTGGAAAAGTCCATTCCATACTTCCTGAATATTGAATTAATGTGTCAGTTTATTCAAGATTCTTTAAATCAGAAATCAGACTCAATATCTCTTTTCATAGAAAAGTTGATAAATCTTAAAGAAAAATTCAGAACTTTTGTGAAAAATTATAATTCCCATAGAAAATACTATAGAGAAATGAAAAAATGGTCAATGAAGATCAATATTGAACTCAAATTATTTGATGATATGCTTGATGTAACGCCCCGACCCCAGCTACCCAGAGTCGGTGCATTACTTCGTAACATTGGCATGATCACAAAAGATCAAGTCTCGAAAGACCGATTAGTTTAGTAGCCTTGGAAACACTAGATACATTCATAAGTCTTTCATTACATCAAAAAGTAAACAAACTACAATAACATGGTCTTCATAGTCCACAATCATATCCCTTTCTGACTACCCCTGCAGGTCAATCATAAATTACTTCTTCACATCCTGGAAAAATATTACAACATTGAAAGGGGTGAGCTCAGATGCTCAGTAAGGTTAACAATATATCGGAAGCTTTCATAAATAAACATTAACATTTAAGGCGATTTATAACTAAAACAAAAGACTTTTAAACTTGAACTTAAACATAATATGGCAAAAGTAAAATGAGATAATGCCATTCACTTCTTCACATGGATATTCTACTGGTCGAATAATTACATGCAATATCAATAACCACTTTCATAATGATGGAATGCATAATGCCAGACTATCATAACCATGTAGCCAAGGCCTCGTGCCAAGACCACAAATAAGATTTTGTCAAGGCCTCATGCCAAGACACTAGTTTGTCTCATGAGACCTGTCGATGCATCGAGGAGCTATAGCGGGCTCCACCCGTCACTTATTAAGTCCAATGCATTCCTCATATGAATAGGTTTAAACATATCATAAACCATAACATAATCGTATCACATAAAACATGCATAAAGGAAACATAACATTTACACATTTCAACCACAAGATATCAATACAACACATTGATATAATAAAAATTCTTTCAAAACCAATTTCAATACCAAAATAAAAGAAAGTTAAAACTGTGTATTTATTTTTCATTAAAAAAATGATGGCTTGTAGAGGAAGCCGAAACTCAAATAATGGTCATGGCGGCGGAGAAGTCTTTGTCGCCGCATAAGTACGGAAAGAAAAACATTCCCTTTTGTCGTTTAGCAAAACGCTTTGTATAAAAAAGATTCCTTTTGAATAAACGTAAAAGTCAAATGGGTTTATACACCATATAAAAGAAAGTTGTGTATAAAACCAAATATGCCTCAATGAAAGGGGATTGAGATGAAGTCCTTAAAAAGATCAATTTTTTTTAAATAAAGTACATCTATAATGTGTATTCACTATAAGTACACATAAATAAAGTAAAAATACAAGATAGGACATAATAATATCATGACATAATTTGAAAGTAGGAGATTAACCCAAAGAATTGAAGTTGGGTTAAGAAATTCCCTTACCTCATGTCCGACTTGACTCAACCATTCTTTAACCTCATGAATAGTAAACTAGAGTTAATATATACCTTATTAAGAACCATTTTCAATTTCATTATCCTTATTATATCACTTATTACAATGATATGAACATTATGTAATTATTTAAGTTAATAACGGTCGTTTTGTCGATCTTTGGTATTTGAGTCAACAATAAACTTCTTATAATTACAAGTTGTTTATGTGGTAGAATATCCATTATCTCCAGAATTATATTCATGATTTATATGTCATATATATCTTATATATCTAGTATATATATTCATTTATAATATTACATAACATTTAGAGGTATGAAATGAAATGCACCGTTCATGGAGACGGTAAGCCGTACGTACGCATGAACGCTACTTTCATTTCAATTTCATATTTAATGGAATGAAATCATAATGATATAAATATATAATATAATTCCAGTATAATATAGTGTATAATACCATTTACTCCATCCTTTATACATCCCACATATGGCATTAACGATTCAAATCACTTTCAGGGGGCAGTAGTCCGCACTTCCTAAAATGAAATTATCGCGTTTTACCCATAATGGAAATCATAAAGTATGCCATAAATGAGAAATACAGAAGCATAAGTAAAACATAAATATATTATATATCATATATAAAAATAGTGACATCTTAATGGCCACCTTTGAAGGTGTTATATGAGTGTTGAACAATCATCGTTTCTTGAGGCAGAAATTCACCATCCACAGAAACCGTATGTTCTTTAACCATTAGATGTAGGTGTGTGTAAGTTTAGCTAGAATACTTCTTATAAAAACATCCTAGTATATTTAGGATACTGGTTTTGTTACAAAATAAATGAATAAAAAGAGTTTAGGGGGTTGGAGAAGAAAAATAAAAAAAACAACATTAGAGAAGACATTACCTCAAAATCGGGTATCTCTTTTTGATTTGAGCCAAAGGCTTCCTTGAGAAGAGTTCTGCCCAAAGTGAGGCTTCTAGGAGTAATAGGGGGATTTTGGGAGAGTATTTGGGTAGAGTTTGGCCGAGCCAAATGGCTTGAAGGTGTGAATAAGGTGGGAGAGGTGGGGGCCTTTTATAAGTGGAGAGGAGGGGCTCTTTTGGAAAGATTGAAATGTTACATTATTACACAATTCTTTTCGGATTAAAAAGGTCCCACACTTATATAATTCGTGGATAAGGTGATAAGGGTTCTAAATATACCCATCCAATAGTCTTTGGACAAGTGTAAGCCTTGGATTTTACATTATCTTTTCATTTTATTAAAATCGATAAATAATGAGGTCGTCGCTGCATCATAATGATGTCATAAATAATTTAATTTATTTATGTCTAAAAATTATAAAAAAAATACTATGATGTAGGACATCTTTTTAGATTTCTAATGAATATTTATAGTCAAAATTTGGACTTGTGTAACCCCACTTAAAAACTGTTTTAGTAAAATAACTCATGTTTGTGTCAATTTAATTTTAACATTAAATAAATATATATTAATGTCGTTTTCCAACTAAAGTGGATCCATGGGGTCCCCAAGTTGATCCATGGGTTGTCTTGGTCGGCCATGACTCATCCCATAGGAGTAGGACAAGTGTCATGCTCATCTCATATTATTAAAACATTATTTGTACCTTAAACTACACTAATTACCTCTAATCGCGATTAAGAACTTAAAAGTTACTATTCACCAAAAAAATTATTTTAATCTCATTGAACCACATTTTACTTCTTAATGACAACCATGTATGTCGGATTTTTGAAAATCAAATCACAGAAGTGGTAATATTTCATTTAAACGAAAAATCAGTTATTTAACTACCACTTAGTGGTTTCACTATTCATCAAAAATTGAAGTTTTTCAGAACAAGGACAAAATTTCACCCTAAGCTATAATTGATATTCCGAATTCAAAAATGATGTCTATTTTAAAAAATTCCAAAAATATAAGTTGCATTAATTAATTTTATAATTAATTTCCGCTGTTACGACAAATAGCGTGTTTTTAAGAAACAATTTATATCAAAAGATTGGCAATTGTTTATGTCCAATTTCAATGTTAAATTAATTCTAATGACCACCATTGGATAAAATGGTAAAAATATATTCTAATTATACCTTAAAACCACTAAATAGTATAATTTATCACAATAAATTATTTTGATTAAAAATTTGTTTTAAGTATTTTTCACTATTCATAAAAAATTAGAAGTTCTCAGAAAAATACCAAAAATTCAACATAGGCTAATTTCGATATTCCGAATCCAAAAATGAAGTCCATTTTGAAATATAAAATTTCTACAATTTTAAAAAGTGGTTATTACTATTCATAACGGCTACTTTGATTAGTCGTGGTGTTTTAGAACTCGAAGTTGCGTACAATGCAAGCTATTGCATTATTGAATGAGAAGCGTATCGTGGAAGCTCGGGGTGTTACATTCTCCCCTCCTTCAATAAATTGCGTCCTCACAATTTGAAATTTTTCTTGGAAAATAAAAGTTTGAAAATAGAAAATACCTTTTTGGAAAACCCACATCGGAAATAAGGTTAATAAAATTTAGTCTTAATAAGAGGGAAATGGAAATAAGAAAGTCACCACCAAATTATGATCTCGATAAGGAGAACATTAGTGGCAATTAGAGACATATAATTGGAGGAAAAACATAAATATTTGTAGGGATTTATTGAGGTCATCATTCACAATCAACTGTCAAATTGAGGGCCTCAAAGCCTTCAATCTATGTTGATTTAAAATATCATCAGTTCAACAAGACATAAGGTATTAGGATAACACATTTTTTTGATTTAATATCCCTTTAATAAAGTTTAAGAATTAATTTATTCATTGAATAAGAGATAGGTATATATATATTTATGCTTGACAATTAGAGTTTCAACCTTCAACTCATCTTTCACTCAAAAAGATAATAGAACTCAAAAATATTATACTTATCCTAATTGGATAAGGTTCCAAATTTTAACACATACCATTTAGATTAGAAAAACTATTTTGTAAAAACCAGGGACTTCACGTAGTCCAGTGGTAGGCGATTAATCCCAATCGCACTATGGTTGTGGGTTCGATTCCTGCAGCTTTGTCCGACGCGAAGGGTTATTCCCCACCCTGCAGGTTGTCCTTTTCCTAAAACTATAGTATTATAATATTCCAAAAATAATCTTCAGAAATGATTTAACCTTAAATAATACTATCCATGGTTCAAATTAATCCATTCCAACCTTAATAGTTATCCAAAATACCTCCGTCCAGACTTTCTCTAAAAGGTCTCTTAATTCCAAAATCAATTTATCAGATTCCCCAAACAAAGTAAAGTTTCTCTTATTGTCACATACTAAAAATATAATTACCTTCATCATATTAAAACCTTACTGAAATCAACAAGTACTGCAGTACAATCCTTATATATATATATCACATTATTCTAATAACCAAAATATAATCCATGAGTCCAAAAGCACCAATACATTAGTTATTCTGCTTCAACTGTAGTAACAGCATAAGATTGTCCTTGATCCCTTGGCCTTTTCTGAGGTAAGTTTCCCTGACGCTTAGGACATTCATTTTCATAATGACCCATTTCTCTACAATTATAGCATTCAACTTTGATAGCCTCTTTCTTTCCCTTGCAATCACGAGCCTGGTGACCCTTTTCTCCACATTTATAACAAACTCTCATTCCTTTTAGACAAGTACCAGGGTGATTCTTCCCACAATTATCACATAATGGAAAATCCTTCCTTCCCTTTTTCCCTTTATCTATCTCTTGTTCCACCGTTCTCTTATTCTCTTGTTTTACTTTGTTGTCATAAGACTTAGATAATTCCTTTTCTGTCTTGATAGCACACGAGACAATATCTTCGTATGATGAGAAGGATTGTGATACTAAAGATCGATGGAGAAATGGTTTTAACCCATCAAAGAAATGATCAGTCTTACTTCTTGGGTTACGTATGTAATCTGCAGCATACCTCGCTAACCTTGTAAAGTTAGCCTCATACTTTGCGACATTCTCATCCTCCTTCTACCTTAGACTCAAAAATTGCCTTTCCATATCCGCTCGATGGTCTCGAGGAAAGAATTTTTCTAAGAACATCTCTTTGAACTCCTGCCATTCCATGTTTATTAATTCATCATCTTCCATTGTGTTTTGAATTAGTGATCACCATTGATCGGCATCTCCAGTGAGGCGGTAAACTGCCATGACAACTTTCTCCCTTTCACTACCCCCCAAGGCATGGAATATTTTCTCTAAGGAATTTATCCATTGCTCAGCTACTATAGGATTTGTACTCCCATTGAAGGTTGGTGGTTGTTGCCTCATGAAGCGGTCTAACATTGATCCTCCACGTTGCGGATGAGGGTGCTCCATACGAGTAAGGTTATTATTCATAACATGCGTGAGTTGTCCCAGTACGGTGAGAAGCTGATCAGCACCAGTTGTATCACTAGCTCCACCATAATTATCTTGAGCAGGAGGGAAATCCCTACACGGAGTGCGTGCATTGATACGGTTTCCATTCCTTCCACTAGGCACCATTTCTAAACAATGGAATAAACTAGATTAGTTTATGAATCAAAATACATAATTCCATACTTGTAAAATACTTAACATAAATTGAACTATTTATGGATATAATCCATAAAAATGTTTTCTTTGAGGAAGTATATACTCATAAACCTTCATAGTGGTTTATAAAGAAAATGAGAATTATCCAAAGCATATCCCCCAGGAGTGTCGTAACCAAGAGTGCAACAAGGCCCGTTGTCGTGCACCAGTTCCCGTTCGAGTCTAGCTCAAAGCGGTGTTTTCGAGTTTTACCCCTAGGTACATTTGTGCCAGAGCCGCCTCTACTTGCTCGTATCCAGACAGGGATGTATTGCTCGTAAAACTCACAAAATCTCTACAATAACAAAATTCTATGAAGTTCTTCTATACTAATCCTCAAAGTCTATCTTTGGGCTATGTGCTCTAATCAGAGTTTATCTAAATCTAGCTTCCAAGGTTAGTACTAAACTGCCTCTGATACCAACTGTAACGCCCCGACCCCAGCTACCCAGAGCCGGTGCATTACTTTGTAACATTGGCATGATCACAAAAGATCAAGTCTCGAAAGACCGATTAGTTTAGTAGCCTTGGAAACACTAGATACATTCATAAGTCTTTCATTACATCAAAAAGTAAACAAACTACAATAACATGGTCTTAATAGTCCACAATCATATCCCTTTATGACTACCCCTGCAGGTCACTCATAAATTACTTCTTCACATCCTGGAAAAATATTAAAACATTGAAAGGGGTGAGCTCAGATGCTCAGTAAGTTTAACAATATAGCGGAAGCTTTCATAAATAAACATTAACATTTAAGGCGATTTATAACTAAAACAAAAGCCTTTTAAACTTGAACTTCAACATAATATGGAAAAAGTAAAATGAGATAATGCCATTCACTTCTTCACATGGATATTCTACTGGTCGAATAATCAAATGCAATATCAATAACCACTTTCATAATGATGGAATGCATAATGCCAGACTATCATAACCACATAGCCAAGGCCTCATGCCAAGACCACAAATAAGATTTTGTCAAGGCCTCATGCCAAGACACTAGTTTGTCTCATGAGACCTGTCGATGCATCGAGGAGCTATAGCGGGCTCCACCTGTCACTTATTAAGTCCAATGCATTCCTCATATGAATAGGTTTAAACATATCATAAACCATAACATAATCGTATCACATAAAACATGCATAAAGGAAACATAACATTTCCACATTTCAATCACAAGATATCAATACAACACATTGATATAATAAAAATTCTTTCAAAACCATTTTCAATACCAAAATAAAAGAAAGTTAAAACTGTGTATTTATTTTTCATTAAAAAAAATGATGGCTTGTAGAGGAAGCCGAAACTCAAATAATGGTCATGGCGGCGGAGAAGTCGTTGTCGCCGCATAAGTACAGAAAGAAAAACATTCCCTTTTGTCGTTTAGAAAAACGCTTCGTATAAAAAATATTCCTTTTGAATAAACGTAAAAGTCAAATGGGTTTATACACCGTATAAAAGAAAGTTGTGTATAAAACCAAATATGCCTCAATGAAAGGGGATTGAGACGAAGTCCTTAAAAAGATCAGTTTTTTTTAAATAAAGTACATCTATAATGTGTATTCACTATAAGTACACATAAATAAAGTAAAAATACAATATAGGATATAATAATATCATGACATAATTTGAAAGTAGGAGATTAACCCAAAGAATGGAAGTTGGGTTAAGAAATTCCCTTACCTCATGTCCGACTTGACTCAACCATTCTTTAACCTCCTGAATAATAAACTAGAGTTAATATATACCTTATTAAGAACCATTTTAAATTTCATTATCCTTATTATATCACTTATTACAATGATATGAACATTATGTAATTATTTAAGTTAATAACGGTCGTTTTGTCGATCTTTGGTATTTGAGTCAACAATAAACTTCTTATAATTACAAGTTGTTTATGTGGTAGAATATCCATTATCTCCAGAATTATATTCATGATTTAGATTTCATATATATCTTATATATCCAGTATATACATTCATTTATAATATTACATAACATTTAGAGGTATGAAATGAAATGCACCGTTCATGGAGACGGTAAGCCGTACGTACGCATGAACGCTACTTTCATTTCAATTTCATATTTAATGGAACGAAATCATAATGATATAAATGTATAATATAATTTCAGTATAATATAGTGTATAATACCATTTACTCCATCCTTTATACATCCCACATATGGCATTAACGATTCAAATCACTTTCAGGGGGCGGTAGTCCGCACTTCCTAAAATGAAATTATCGCGTTTTACCCATAATGGAAATCATAAAGTATGCCATAAATGAGAAATACAGAAGCATAAGTAAAACATAAATATATTATATATCATATATAAAAATAGTGACATCTTAATGGCCACCTTTGAAGGTGTTATATGAGTGTTGAACAATCATCGTTTCTTGAGGCAGAAATTCACCATCCACAGAAACCGTATGTTCTTTAACCATTAGATGTAGGTGTGTGTAATTGTAGCTAGAATCCTTCTTATAACAACATCCTAGTATATTTAGTATACTGTTTTTGTTACAAAAGAAATGAATAAAAAGAGTTTAGGGGGTTGGAGAAGAAAAATAAAACAAAACAACATTAGAGAAGACATTACCTCAAAATCGGGTATCTCTTTTTGATTTGAGCCAAAGGCTTCCTTGAGAAGAGTTCTGCACAAAGTGAGGCTTCTAGGAGTAATAGGGGGATGTTGGGAGAGTATTTGGGCAGAGTTTGGCCGAGCCAAATGGCTTGAAGGTGTGAATAAGGTGGGAGAGGTGGGGGCCTTTTATAAGTGGAGAGGAGGGGCTCTTTTGGAAAGATTGAAATGTTACATTATTACACAATTCTTTTCGGATTAAAAAGGTCCCAAACTTATATAATTCGTGTCTAAGGTGATAAGGGTTCTAAATATACCCATCCAATAGTCTTTGGACAAGTGTAAGCCTTGTATTTTACATTATCTTTTCATTTTATTAAAATCGATAAATAATGAGGTCGTCGCTGCATCATAATGATGTCATAAATAATTTAATTTATTTAATTTCTAAAAATTATAAAAAAAATACTATGATGTATTAAATCTTTTTATCTTTCTAATGAATATTTATAGTCAAAATCTGGACTTGTGTAACCCCTCTTAAAAACTGTTTTAGTAAAATAACACATGTTTGTGTCAATTTAATTTTAACATTAAATAAATATATATTAATGTCTTTTTCCAACTAAAGTGGCTCCATGGGGTCCCCAAGTTGACCCATGGGTTGTCTTGGTTGGCCATGACTCATCCAATAGGAGTAGGACAAGTGTCATGCTTATCTCATATTATTAAAACATTATTTGTACCTTAAACTACACTAATTACCTCTAATCGCGATTAAGAACTTAAAAGTTACTATTCACCAAAAAATTATTTTAATCTCATTGAACCACATTTTACTTCTTAATGACAACCATGTATGTCGGATTTTTGAAAATCAAATCACATAAGTGGTAATATTTCATTTAAACGAAAAATCAGTTATTTAACTACCACTTAGTGGTTTCACTATTCATCAAAAATTGAAGTTTTTCAGAACAAGGACAAAATTTAACCCTAAGATATAATTGATATTCCGAATTCAAAAATGATGTCTATTTTAAAAAATTCCAAACATATAAGTTGCATTAATTAATTTTATAATTAATTCCCGCTGTTACGACAAATAGCGTGTTTTTAAGAAACAATTTATATCAAAAGATTGGCAATTGTTTATGTTCAATTTCAATGTTAAATTAATTCTAATGACCACCATTGGATAAAATGGTAAAAATATATTCTAATTATTCCTTAAAACCACTAAATAGTATAATTTATCACAATAAATTATTTTGATTAAAAAGTTGTTTTAAGTATTTTTCACTATTCATAAAAAATTAGAAGTTCTCAGAAAAATACCAAAAATTCAATATAGGCTAATTTCGATATTCCGAATCCAAAAATGAAGTCCATTTTGAAATATAAAATTTCTACAATTTTAAAAAGTGGTTATTACTATTCATAACGGCTACTTTGATTAGTCGCGGTGTTTTAGAACTCGAAGTTGCGTACAATGCAAGCTATTGCATTATTGAATGAGAAGCGTATCGTGGAAGCTCGGGGTGTTACATTTGATTCCATTAATAATGCTTTTAAATAATTATTATACTTGTTGAAATATCTTTAAAATAGATTTTATGATAATTTGAAGGGGGAGAAAATAATTTGGATGCAAGAAGATAAAGATCTAAATGAAAAAGATGAATTTCTACAGCCTTCAGATCAAAAGGTTGAATTCCAACAATGATTAGTTGGCTGAAAAACTCAAGTCCTATGAAGAATTATTTAATATTTAGGAATAAAAGATACAAAATCTTGAGAATAAGAATCAGAATCAGGAAGAGCTCCTAGAAATGTTTCAATATGACCACAAAGAGTTGAAGATATTGAAGGATATGGTCAAAAAAATAATGCTGAAGAAGGATTGATTTTCTTGTATTTTTTATCTTTTGTTGTAATTTCTTTTTCAATATCGAAGTATTATTATCAATTGCTTCATATATTTTTTTTCCTAACTTTTTATGTACAATATATTTCCTCTATTCCTTTTTTGTAAATCACATGAGGGGAGAATGTTCTAAAAATAATATTAGTCTAAGGAGGAGAATGTTTAAGTAAGTCGAATAAGGCTTTAAGAAAGGAATAAAAATACATAAAGATAAGAATATGATCCTTAGGGGGATTTCATAACCTAAGGAGGAGTTAGCAATATTTATTTTGAGTTGTAAAATCAGGGGGAGATAAGTATTTATTTTTAAGTCTAAATATGAAATATTTCAATCTTAATATTGTTTTCTTAAAAAGTTTTTTGTTCTTTTAAAAAAGGAAGAGATTATTGATTCAAAATTTTCCTTATGACTTTTCTCATTTATTTATGTTTTGTAAATCACTAACACATTCCTTAATAATATATTCTTTCTATAAGTTTCATTAAAGTAATTTTGTTCTAGTTCAACAATATTTGGAATCTTGATCTTTGATATCTTTAATGTTATATTATAGATAAGAATAAAAAACATTTTTCTTTAAGACCTAATAGATACTGAGAACAATGAAAATCGGATTAACTCTTATAATTGGAATCCTACACTTTCTTAATTCTGATTCACTCTAAATTGTGAATCTGATTCTCATTGTTTCTTAATCCCAATTCACTCAAAATTGTGAATCTGATTTTCTATGTTTCTCAATTTATAATCCCACATATTTTTGAATCTGATTATTCATGTTTCTTAAATCAAATTCTTATAAGTTTTAGGAATCTAATTTCCACACTTCCTTAAATCTGATTCTCCATATTTTTCAAATATGATTCTCTCTGCTTCATCAATTCTGATTCGCTTAGAATCAAAAATCTGATTCACATCTTCTCAATTCTAATTCGCTAAAAATTTTAAATCTAATTTTCATTCCTCAAATCTGATTCGTTCAAAATTTTAAATCTAATTTACTTTCCTTAAATCCAATTGGTCCAGATTTTTTAATCTTATTTATGTAGTTCCTCAAAACTGATTCACATAAATTCTTAGAATCCGATTCTAAATTTCACTAGAATATGATTTTTAATTTTAGTAGAATCTGATTAATTACTCTATATTTCTTTATACATATAATTGAATTCAAGAATATATTACAAAATAATGTATTTCATAATATTTTTCCCTTATTTTAAATGATGGAATCTTATTTTTTATTATATGACTGTTGTAAGTTCCATTTATACTGGTCCCTCTGATATTATAGGAAAAATCCAACTGTTGGAGAAATTTTGACCATTGGAGATATCACCTATAAATACCCAATCATTTGGATGAGCTCAAAACTTTTGTAGATTGATACATGAGAGTTCTCTACCAAAATTTCTTTATGAGAAAGCCTTGAAGTGATTAAGTTTTGAACAGCTTGTTCAACATACTTGAAACCTTCAATAAGCTTTTTTTTTCTTTGTGAGGCACTGAACATTGGTGATTATGATTGAGGGATTCCAGCTAAAGGAGAAAAGAGGTTTTGATTACCTGCTTAATTGAGGTCTTCGAGCTAAAGGAAGACAGAGGTGTCGATTACCTTCTTAATTGAGGGGTTTCTGCTAAAGGAATACAAAGGTGTTGATTACCTACTTAATCAAGGACTTGGAGGGATATAAAGATAGTAGTTACATCCAATCTTCCATGGATCAAAGGCTTACCCTAGTGTGGTAAGATATAATTTCTTGAAAGTATAAATCAAGGTACATTTATCCAAGGTGTTTGGATACCCAAATCTTTGGGTTAAAAGAATTTTATTCTTTTACATGTACTTTAAATTTCTACTATAATTTGTTACAAAAATAAAGTGTTTCTTATACTTTCACTTTTTTATTAACTCTGATATAAGATTATATACACTTTAAGGTAGAATCTTTTTTAAGTATACTTGTGTGCCTATTTCATTATGATAATCATCTTTATAGAACCTAAGGTGTTTTTCATTAACCTTACAAAATATGGTATAGAGAATCTAATTTTTTTTAACTTGTTAAACAAATATTTCCTTAAGGTTAAAAATTAAAGTTTTTGAACTTAAAATTCACCCCCCTATATTATTCTATATTCGAACATATTTCATTCCAATAAATTTTTCCTTCAAAATTTCATTTTTTACACTAGAATAGATGAGGTTTATTCTATTTCATCGCCTCTTCTAGTTCCCATTTTCTTCCTCAAACCTGTGGTTTTGCCACAACACTTTGACCAGGTGAGTTATCTTGTTTCATAGAACCTTTTATCTATGATATAATATCTTCACTAACTCCTCATATGAATTATCATTGTCTATAAAACCCAAAGTTTTTAAAATAATAACATTGTGTTTGATAGCATATATTACATAAAACATTGATCATAAACGGGCCGTCAAATATATTATTTAAAAATGATCATTATAACCTAGCCATTAAATTGGAAGGTGTGAATAGGAATAAATAAATTATGAAAATTATATAGTTTATTCATGTATAAAATAAACTCATTAATTATCAATTCATTAGAAATAAAAATAAAAAACATTTGAAATTAAAAGAAATGTTTTTCAAAAAATATGTTTTTATGTACGCAATGTGTTTTTATCATAATAAATTAAATTTATAAATATTTTGGAATTATTTTAATGAAATTTATATATTATATATTTAATCAAATGTTTTATCATTCATATAATATTTTATTCACGTATGGGATAAGAATAAATCATATTTTATGCTTAAAACTATATCTATCTAAAAAAGGTTTCGTCATGTTTTTGACACTTATTTTAAAATTAATTTTTGAAACTTTTAAAAAAAATTGAAAAAATGAACTTAATTTTAAAAATAATATTTCTAAAATTATCTTATAATTAATTTTTTATAATTTTCTCCAAAGATTATTTTTTGATGAATAGTGATAAATACTGATTTTTATTGAAAACTGCATTTTCATTATAAGAATTTACAAAGTTAAATTTTGTTTTAAAAGTAAAATTAGTTAAATTATATTATAATTAATCTAATTTCTCTCATTTTAATCTATTTTATGTTGATTTTTATATAAAAAAATTATACTTAAGAAAACTTTTCCTTTGGAAAACTGTTTTTTACATGCTTAGGGGTTTAATTTTAAATTAAATTATACCACTTCTATTATTTTAGTTAGAAAAAATGGATTATATATTTGGAATAACAATATTATTATTATTTAATAAGGTTAACTTAATTTTTTATCGTAATTAATAGTAAAAACATTAAAAATTAATTATAGTGGTTAAGGTTAAAACAGGTTTATTAGGGAGTTAAACTAAAAAATAAGGTTTAAAATAACCTAAAAAATGTCTAATTTCTAGTTCATGGGAATATTTTTAACTAATATCATCTAAATTTTGATAATGATCCATTTTTAGCCTCTTTTAATGTATAAAACATGGTTACATCATTTTCATTTCAAAAATTCTAAGTGTGTCATATCCCCCACTTATAAAAGGGTATCTTGTATCCTCTCTTATTCACACTTAAAAATCATTTTGGTTTATCCAAGACCTATAAAAATACCTTAATTACATCCCTAACCATTACCTAGAGTCCTTGGTTTTATCAAAAAACTAATCTAGGAAGGCTTTAGGAATAAACCTAGAGATGTTGTCTGAAGAAGAAGTATAGTTCTTAACTATGCATTTTTATTTTATTTATTCCTATAAATCCTTAAAATATCCATAAACTATGATAAAATAATAACACTAGTATCTATAATATACTGAGATGCTATTATATTAATTTAATAACCTATATATATCTACTCTTCCATCAAATGGGAAACGAAATCAGCGATCGCTTGTATATGACGAACTACCGCCTCATGAATCGATGTAATTTATTTTCCTTCAAACCTATCACAACTAGATATAATGATGGATTTAATGTATATATATTATATTTATGATATAATTATATTTCAAGAATTATAATATCACATCTACATTATTACCTTCCAATATTTTGGAAAATGATAATGTCACTCGTTCATATGTGTGGACTACCACCTCCACAAAGCGATGTGAAACATTTTTCAATTTATTTTAACATGGTTGGTAATAATGATAGATTTAATGAATATATATGATATATATAATACATAATAATCATTTTTTGCCCATGTGGTGTTAGTTGAGCGGTACCCACTGGTTGTATCCCTCGCTATCTATGGGAATGAGTGTAGGCTCGAGTCCCTCCAAACTCATACATTGTGTGTATTATGCACAAGGATATTGAAATACATTACCTATATAGGTAAAATTTAGTGTTATTTGTGATTGGTCACATTCCCCACTAGTATTCGAGTGTAACACATACACACATTTTTTCCATGGTGTGTTAGTCAATTGGTACCTACTAGTTGTACCCCTCGCTCTTCGTGGGAACTAGTGAAGTCTTGAGTCCCTCTAGAATTGGAAATTATGTGTATTATGAACTAGATTATTAAAATCCATTTCCTATCTGGGGAATTTTAATGTTTCTCTTTTATTGGTCGGATCCCCCCACCGGGAATCAATTTTAACCCATACACATGTCTTTCCCAAGGAGTGTTAGTCGAGTGGTACCCATTAGTTGTACCCCTCACTCTCTATGGGAACTAGTGCAGGCTCGAGTACCTATAGATTCAGGAACTATGCATATTATTCACATGGTGATTCAAATCAATTTCCTAACTGGGGAATGTGTAGTGTACTCTAGGCTTGGTCAGGGTGCCCAGCTGGAAGTCAGGTGTAACCAATACACACATTTTGGGGGGGATGATGTTCAAGATCTTATTATTATAGCTGGTCAATTCCCATGTAAATTAGGGTTCCTTAGCTCGATGTAATTTCCACATGAAATTGGATTTTATTTTTTGGTTGGGGGATCTTGGGATTAGTCTCTCCTAGTTATTCATTCAAGGGATGATAAAGATGGTTCTTTGCCTACATATAGTGGATCTGAAATGGCAGAAGATATTAATCATCACTATTTTTCTTCACTTAAGTACTATATCCTAAAGAGGATGGTTCATAGAGGATCTAATACACATATAGTAGTGAATTAAGATGCAATAAAATATTGACTTCAAATTTTTCAATTTTCTATCATAGCTTGTCTGGTCCTACCTATTGGTGGGAAACTATGGATCATAGATTATCTTGTGAAGATTATTTTGAATACCTAGGGATTCACATGTTGGAGGTGTATCCCAATCAGTAAGGGTTACTTCTATAAATTTTTTCTTTTAGATAAATTAAAATTAATGGCATGGGTATATGGGTCCATTTCCCTAAATCCTAGTATTTTGTCCATCCAATACTAGGATTTTCACTTTAATACTTTTAACATTACAAATTATTGAGCTAAAATTTGGATTATAATAATTTGTCTAGAAGGGATTTTGTGGAACCCTTATAATTTATTTGATATAGCATCAGTATTTGGAATCCCCATTAAAATGTAAAAATCTATAAAGGTAGTTCATTTTGGTTACTATGAAATAATACTTATTGAAGTTGATCTTAGTATCACTCGGGTTGATAAGGTTGTGTTATATACTATTGAGGATGATATTGATATCCAAATTAAATATGATAAGTGCCCTTAATTATGCATTTAATGTCAAACTATTGGGAATCTATAGGATGATTGTATAAGGGATCTAATCTACCCATTATTTTCTCTAAAAGTACAAGATAATGGGATATTTAGAAAGAATAATTTGATAAAAAATGCTAAGTATATGGCTCATGCTAATATGAAATATAGTGGTAATATGGGTCATGATACAGATGGGGGGAAGACCTCCTTAGTGAATGTTGAAACAAGGGAGATTTTCTAGTATTTGAGGGACAGACATGGTAATTCTCCAGTCATAATAGAATCTGTTACCTATATTATAGTTGTAGTATCTCTTCATGATATTGAAACAATACAGGGGACCTATTCCATGAATTATTTTTCTTATGAAAAAATATCTCATCTACTAATTTGAGAACCACATATTCAGGTGGAATCTCCTAGAACGGTTCTTTAATTCTAGAATATACCAGGAATGACCATCTCAAATATGGTCCTACTATGGAAAAAAATAGGTTCATGGGATAAACTTGCCAATGAGGACCAATCATATTTGAAAGGTCCAAATTTTAAGGATTCCCTTGTTAGGGTCTTTGAGGGAGAACATATTAAGAATATTCCATATGATGATCAGACTGATTATGCTA
The DNA here is from genome assembly GCA_963277665.1 of Viscum album. Classification (NCBI taxonomy): domain Eukaryota; kingdom Viridiplantae; phylum Streptophyta; class Magnoliopsida; order Santalales; family Viscaceae; genus Viscum; species Viscum album. The sequence continues at coordinate 451,606,611 of OY728121.1, forward strand.
TAGGAGAACAATAAGAGGATGACTAACAATTATGGTAGGATCATAACGTGGCCTGAAAGGGTTGTAATGGGAAAATGAAAATTATTGATGATTCCTGTAAGAAAGAAAGGTCAATGAAGTGCTCTTCACCCACTATAATGAGTCAATATTCACTCTTAACTCAAGTAAAAATTCCCCCCATGGTGCTGATTCTGGAATAAAAAATGTTTCCATTAAAATTAATGGGGTCATTTAATCACTTTTTAAGAAGGTTGTTATCTATAATTTTCAAAAGAAACTATCACTCTAAAGTGGAATTTTTCCCAATAATCCAACCTCAGATGATATCATTAAATTGGCCACTCTTGATGATTCCAAAAAAGAAAGTAAGTCAATGAAAGAATAAAATATTTTAGAATCCCTGACTAAAAGGATTGATGATCTTCCCAAGATATGGTAGGGTATATATGATAAATAGGGGGATACTATCATATATCATGGTAAATCCACTGACCAGACTATGTGTAATGAAATGGATACAGTTGAATTCCAGACTATAACTGGTTATTATGGGTTCTATAAATCTACTTCTATGAAAAAAAATATATAAAGGTAATGATAATTATACCCCATGTTTGGATTCTTCTAGATCATTAAAATATAAGTTAGACCTTATTCAACATTGTAGTGTGAAGATCCAGGTCTCTACTTGAAATTCCCTATATTTTCTTAATCCAATGGATGATTATAATGATATTATTATACCATTAAATTATATAAATAATATTAATGATGATGTTAATCCTTCTAAAATAGTGGTTGGTTGTTCTAATAATGATGATTTCTTTTAATAGGAAGACTTAGATGATCAGGAACACCTATGGAAACCTATCAAAACTTATAGGTGAGGTAAATGTACTCCTAGAAGTGGAGGTATAGTCTCTATTCATAATATGGTAACTCCCTCACCAGATATTAGTAGATAACTTTTTGATTGATTTCAGCTATTATTGATCTGGCTAACGAAACCTGTGGTTTTTTTCTCCCAAGCAATGTAAACTTTTTCTTTGTAATTTTCAAGGGTGGATCAAGCTATTTCAGATAGTGAACATCAAATGATGGATGGAATCTGAATACTGATTGATGTAACATTTCATTTTTCCTAATGTTTCGATATTACCTCATCGATGATAGATTACATTACTAAGATCAATGAATGATCTCCCATTGATGAAACATGAATATCTGGATCATATCAATGGGTTGATGGAGTCTAGGTTATGATGACAATAGATCATCAAGCTTCTTGGTGGATACATGATATAGATAAAAGAATATTGTCCATGAATTTTGGTATGATCTTAAAGATGGGAACTCTTTACTCACTAAATTCTTGTTGGATCTAATCCTTTTTGGGTGACTTTGACACCCTTGCTTTTCACTCTTTAAATACTATGTTGTTTCATGATCATTACACATCATGTGATACCATTATATACATATTTTATGTAATAAATTTTGGGTATAATTATTTGGTTTTATAAATCATGCATCGATCCATATTTTCCTATTATTCTTTAAAGTTGAAATATTATTTAACTTTCTGTTAAAAAATCAAATAGCAAGTGTGCGTGCATATGACCTACCATCTCTATAAACAGTGTAACTCCTTTTTCTGTATATAAATTTTATAGACTATTATAAATAATTATAAAATGAATATATATTATATTTATATCATGTTTAAAATTCTGGATATAATGGAACCATGACCAAAGTATAAGGACTAAAACTACCAAACTAAAACATCCAGGAAAAACAAAGCAGTTATCACCCAGAATAGTGATTTTAGAAAAGAATTGTTAATAAATGGGTGATAAAAAGTTATAATAAAATCATATATGGAATTATATATATTATTATGGTTCTATAATATATTTATAATAAATCTATATTTCTTATATAGGAGGTTTGAACATGTGTGAAGTAAATCAGACCTGAGTTAAGGGTTTCCCGTCTCACTTTTACTTTCACGAGACATAAGTCATTTTCACCACTTATTTATTTTGTGTGGTTTATATAATAACCAATTGTTATATTATATTATGAATATATTTATCTTCGTTTTATTTAAAGTTTCATTTTAAGTTATTTATTTCATGGTTATTATGATTCAAAAGTTACCAAATTTGTAAGGGTTTATTTCACAATCGCATCTTTATTTGGGATATTTTATGTTTAAGTCTATTTGAGGGTAATTATATGATATTTCTATATTGAAACCAATATATTTTATTATCCTATTATTATTTTTGAAAATTATAATTTTTCATTTCATTTTCCTCTTTCAAGTACTCAAATGATCAAAAATAATTTTTATAAAAAAACAAACTTCATTCCCTCTTTAGTCGAAAATCCTTTCTCCTTCATGTCCATGTTCTAAAAATGTTATCAAGAATTTTTTTAATGTTAATATATGTTTTTTATATTCCTATTTATGTTTTATTATTTTCCTATATTATTTTCCATGTTTATTTTTTAAAATAAAATGAATCTACCAATAATTTTTTGAACAAAGTACTTTTGACTTTTAATTGAAAATGTGAAAGGAATATTTTCTTTAATATACAAGGCATGAACAAACTTTTTCACTTTTAGAACCACTCTATGATATGAATATTCCTTTACAAGGTTCTATGATACTTTTCAAAGAAAATATTTTTCCCAATATTTTAGAAATTATTAGTTTTTAAAATTTATTTTTCAAAGAGAAATGGGTATTTTCCTCAAGAATGTTTTTAATTTCATTTTTATTGAATTTATATTCATCAACATCAAAAACCATTATTTTACTAATGATATCCTAGGGATATGTTATAATGATATCATCTTTATTCTTTCTATAGATGTTTTATGATATGTTTTATTGTGGAATGTATTAACATTTGTATGATAGTTCTCTAATATAAATGTTTGTGTTGATTATTTTTATTGATTGGGGAAATTATTAACATTCCATATGTTAGTTTTTCATTATAAATGTTTACAATTATTATGCTTCCCCCCTTTTATATGAGGAATTTATTGGACATAGTAAGTCATATGTGGGGCCCGTTATATCCCCTCAATGCATTGGTATGTCTCATGAGACAAAATATCTTGGGTATTTGGTTGACGCCTTACCCATTTTTATAAGATATCTTGGAGTTAGGCCTTGATGGAATTTTTATGATGTCCGGAATTATTCATTCTCTCATTATGAGACTATTTATCTATCTCCAGGTGATGATTTTTTAATTTAAAATATCCATGAATAAGTTTCAAGCTCATGTGATTATTTATATGATATTATTTGATCATCATTTATTCATGCATTATTATTTTTCATGATCATGTTATTGATTAAATGGAATGTGTTTTTAGTTATTTACCTTTCCATATTGATTATGCCTTATGTATTCATGATATATTTTGTTGTATGCATACCCTTACTGGGCATCTGAGCTCACCCCTTTATTATGTTTTCGTTCCCCATGATTCTTGGAAGTGTATTATGACAGATATGCAGGGATATGCTTAAGGGAATAATTTTTTTCTAAAATAAAATATTATAATTTATATTAATTTTTCCAATGTAATGTGAAATTCAAGTATATATATAGTTTTCCAATACAACTAAACATTTTGTTCCTTTGGTATTTAATTGCTTGTACCTAGAACCAATTTAATAAAGTAACCGCTGACTCTAGGTTACTAGTGTCAAAGTCTTTATTGTTAGTATCAAAGAAATTTTTATAGAAATATTAGGAACTAGATTTATGAAAACATAGATTAGGGGTATATATCAATGACTAAATTTGATGATTAGTCTACCTATAGGATAATATCATAAATTTTTGGTGTAATATAGAGATTATGTGGTTTTCCTTACAATACTACCATGTTTGGATACTAAAAGTGGATGTGGATTTGGAATAATTGTACCTAGTGGTAATAACTTCAAAAAGGGTGAATTTGTATTTTACTCAATATTCACCTGGTATAAGATAATAGGCCTCACTACACACCTAGTTTGATACTCTCAAGGGATATTCTTGAGTTAATTCACAATTTTTTTATGAACCATCATGAAGGATTTGAATAGATGATGATCATGAATGAACAATGTCAAACCTAAGGTGTAATAGATTGAAAAGATGGTTTCATGATTTAGACATATAATAAATGATTATGTGGTTTTCCAATATTATTATTAAATCTCATACTAATCTTTTTGATTTTAGTCAATGGTTAGAACCAGAAGGAAAGATATTAACACTGAATATGATAGAAAGTGTGGTGATTATGAGCCACCAAATGGGATTGTGATTGGAGTGAAAGATTTCATGAATATGAATAATCTGTTATCACATTATATGATTAACAATAAATACCTTAAACAACTCTAAGACTCACCAAATAATATAATAATGGAGTTCACTAATACTATAGAGGAAAGAAGGATTAATTTCCTTTATGTCATAAATGTGGAACGAGACACGTAAGAGAATGTATCAAATGAATATAACAATGTATTATGTGTGGAATAAGGGCATAGATCAACTAATAGTTGAGGAAAAGTGAGGAGTTCAATGTATATAAATAAATTTCACCCAATATATCTATTTATAGTTCATTGTATTAAATTTGGGGAACATGGGGATTATTTGAGTTAATGTCATATTTTAAATGTTAACTCCTAGTACAAGTAAGGTATTATGTTATACCAATCATTGAAGTAAAATATTTGAATTATTTATGTATTGGGATCCAAGAATTATGTTGTTGAGGTATTTTTATCAATGGTATTTTGTTTATAAGAATCATGAAATATATAAGTATTGTGATAATTTTAGGAATAATATATTTCCTTGTCTAAGATTAAATTAAGAGTCATGGATACCATCATGGGTTTATGATATTAATATTGATCATAAGTTCAAATTCTTAGACACCCCTTTTGAGGTTTTAAGTTATGGAAGTATAAGATGATTAAGAGTGTTTTGGTAGATATTTATGGTAATATAACCCTTGGGGTTAGTATGGGTTTTAGTAAAAAAATTATTTTAGGAATAATTCCTTTAATTTTTTTGTATATAAGTTTAAAGGTATTGATTAACATTTGGGTTAATATGATTGTAACATCACACCCCTCTCCATTGGCTTGGAAAATTGGTAAGATATTACAAGGCCTTAGGTGACATCCCCAAGACACCAATGTCTAGTAATAAATTTTAATGGATTCTTAAATAATTGGGGGGTGATTTTCCCTTTTGAAAACAAAATAATACAAACCAAAAAAACATAACCAAATAATAACTATATGATGAAATAGTAAAATTTAATACCACTCAAAGTAATACAAATTACCAAAAAAATCAAACTAAAACCATAAACTAGATCATAGTACAAAGAGGAAATGAAAACCAACAAATTTCAAAGACAACCAAGACCTAAACTCCACATGTCCCACATTTTATAAGATCCAACTCTGAAAATAAATACCCAAGGTATCATGAAGCATCACTAAAAAAATTATATACTTTGCCTTTAATTGTGTCTTAATAAATAACATCTGCAAACATTAAAAAGTTCCCAAGTAGGGGGTGATTATAAAACTTAGTATATTTTTCCAAAATGATATCCCTACTCATGAAAGTAGAATAGAAAAAGTTAGCACATTTATATAAAATAATTATATAACACAATTTAAATTATTTTAGAACAAATCCAAACTATTTTACAAACCAACCAATTTTAAAAGGAAAGAAACCAAAAAAAATTAAATCCATTTCTCAATCCAATTGGCATAACCCAATCCATTTCCTCACACAAAACCACACACGCGCACTCAAGCTTGGTGTTACCATTGTTGGTGGAGCTCCATGACCATACTCCATCCCTTTGATGGTGGTACTTCATGACCATTATCATTCCCATTCAAATCACACCTAGCCATTTATGCTAAACGTATTCCAAACCAATCATGTCAAAAAAATTCAATAAAAAAATAATTTTATTGGAAAAAAATTCCAACAAATTTTTCATGCATTAAAACCAAAAAACCATTTTGAAGGCATCATTTTATAATCATGTAACTAATTACACTTTCCATAAACACCCAAATTCCACAATTTAAAAATCCATAAATAAAGATGTGTTTTATAAATATTTTCACAAAAATTTCACAATTCAATTAAAGAAATTAAAATCAATTCAAAATCAAGGCTTATAGTTCTAGAAAGAGGATTTGAGAGTGAATCCACTTACCTCTCAAACTTGGGTGAAAATAAATAACAACACAAATTATTAAATAAACTTGAAACTACAAAAACATGCCTTAAATATTGTTCCCTATCATCAACACAATTATATCTTATCATGAATGAAATCACACATCATGGATATTACCCAAATGGATTAGATCTATGAATACAAGAGAGGGGAAAATAAGAAAACTAAGGGAAACTATCAATAACGAGAACTTACCAGAGAATCTGGCCTCTAATGCACTAAGATTTTCCAATGGATTACTGCCATATCAAAGGGAGAAGTTTCTCCAGCAATGGGATGTTAATCTCTATTTCGGGTAAAATCTATATGGTAAGGGTATAATTCATAATAGATCCACAATTTAAGGAGTTCCACCTATATGTTGCATGGTTAGACTACATGGTTTGGAAAACCATACACCAACCATGCGGGGGATACTTCCTTAAGATATCCCTTCACACAATTTAGATATCATGTTTAGAAAAATTATGTGTCAACCATACTCATCCCCTGTGTTCCACTATGCATGGTTTCACCTGGTTGGCTGCATAGTTTATCTAAACAATATGCCACCCATGTGCCTACCCAGTGAACCATGTTTTCCTTTACACAATTTCATATAGGTTTTATATAGTTTCTACTAACCGTTCACCTCTAGAAAATCCCAAAAAAAAATCAAAACTCCTCCAAACTTTCCCAAAATTAACCCATTGACTTTATATAATTAAAATAAAAAAATAAAGGATTAATTAACTGAAAATGAGTGCACTAAATTCTCCAAACAACTGGTATTTCCTTCCATGGAAAGTAGAAAAACACCATTGTCCTCAAATAGTTCGACTCATTTCTCAAACATTTTCTTTTTCCCATTCCCAAGTTTCTTCTTTAATCCAACCATCTTACCATAAAACCCACACTAGACTAATGATTTTTCTATGCAAGATTTTTATTTTCCTATCCACAATCTACACTAGTACAAGAACGAATGAAGAATCTGACTCTAGATCAATGTGATCCCATCGAATCACATGGTCTGGATTAGGTTAATAATTTTTCAGTTGAGACACATGAAACAAATTATACACAAAAATAAACCTTTTCATAAATGAAAAAAAATATTTTTACCTCGCCGACCTATTCAAGTATCTTAAAAGGGCCTATGTATTTAGGAGATAACTATCCATTCTTCCCAAAATGATGATACCCAAGCCTTGTAGATATTTTTAAGAACACATGATCACTCACCTCAAATGAAAATAATCATCGATGATGATCCACATATGATTTCTAATGACATTGATTTGTCTCCATCCTTTTCCTGGTCAACTGAATCTTCTTTATTGTCTCTTACACAAGGCTTGGTCTATGTAGTGAAGTCTCACCTGTTTCTACCCAAAAAATGGAGAATGAAAAGGATTCCAATAAAATGATTCAAAATGATCCATATATATCAATTAATGTTAATTTTTGTTAAATGAAATCTCTGCTAATGGTATGTGATCCTCCCATGATCCATCAAAATCCATTACACAATCCTAATGCACGTATTCCAATATCTAAATCTTCATTTCAGATTGTTCATTCTTCTGAGGATGATACATTGTACTCATAATAAACTGAGTCCTAAAGGATGGTTATAAGTATTTCCATAAATGATATGTAAACCTCGGATCTCATTTTGATACGATCAAACTGGTATTCCATGCCTCTTTACCACCTCTTGGATATAGATATTAGATAAGTTATCCACCGTACAAGATTCACAAATAGGGATGAAATGGGCCAACTTTGTGATTTGATCCACTATCACCCATATGGAATTGTGTTTCTAAACCATCCTTGGGATACCTATCAAAAAATATATAGTTATCTGCTCCCGTTTTCAAATAGGAAAAGGTAAATACTACAGTATACCTATTGTCTGTTGGTGATCTTCCTTAACTAAATGAAAGTTGAGGCATCTCAAAACAAACACAGCCACTTTTCCTTTCATGCTAACCCATTAAAAGTTTTTTTAATTCCCTTATACATATTCTATATTCCATGATAAATAGTCTATCTTGAATGGTGATAAGCATAAAGAAGTTGTTCCCAATAAGCTATAGGTACAAACCTATGATCTTGAAACCAAAAAACTAAACTCTCATCTATCTTAAATCCCATAATTTTGTCCCCTATATTGAGTTTTGACCTCATAGTAACACGTTCTGAATCAGATTTCTACACCTCTTTAACTATCACAACTAAATCAGGAACAAAATAAACTGGAAATAAGACTACAAAACTACCTCATCTTCTACAATCCAAGTGCATATCAGTTATCACTGATATCAGCTACCACTAATCTGAATCATCTTTGGCCAACTGACTATACGAATTTAAGCTTAATGAATCACCACTAAAATACCTTTAAAGTTTTATGCATTAAGTCAAAGTAAAAAATTTAGAGATACTCCATCCATATTATTTTTATCAGGACCAAATATATTTGTGAGAAAAAAAATTCAAGATCTTATGATCCACAAACATGGTAAATTTATCAACAAAAAGATAATGATACCAAGTTTTCAAAGTATGGACTATAGTAGCTAACTCCAAATCATGTGTTGGGTATCACAACTAGAAAAACAGGATACTTCCACAGACCTATTGCCACGGTTTTAAAACCTTGGCTACGACCTTGGTTATGTGGCCTATAGCCATGGTTTTAAAACAGTGGCTATAGGTCATTTTTTCATGGGATATAGTAATAGTTTTAAGAACCGTGGTTATAGCCCAAACCTATAGCCATCGTTATGTTCCCTATAAGCATAGTTTCGAAAAGTGTGTCTATAGGACTTTTTTTTGAAGGGCTATTGCCACGGTTTTGAAAACCGTGGCTATAGGTCTCCCACCCATACATGGGAGAAAAATTTTCCTACCAAAAAAATGGTCTGAAGAGATATTTACACAATTTTGAGGATATTTCCATAGTTTTTAATATTATATGTAACATATATATATATACACACACAAAAAAGCCTTGGTGGTGTAGTGTTTAGGGAGATAAAACATGAAGTGAAGGTGTAGGGATCGAATCTGGGTAGGCACACGTTATTTTTAGGATATTTCCATGGTTTTCTGGGGTTATATCCACAGTTAAAACCATGGAAATAGGCCACCTATTTCCATGGTTAGAACTGTGGCCATAGGTCAACTACCATGGTTTAAAATGAAAATACATATTTCCACAATTTTCAAAACCATTGCAATAGGCCACCTATTTCCATGGTTAAAATTTTGGCCATAGGTTAGACCCTATTTTCATGGCGATATCACCCATGGTTGGGAAAAACTATAGTTGTTGCCTACAATCACGATTTTGGGCCCTATTTCCATGGTTTTGAACCGTGTAAATAGCCTATTTTTTGTAGTTTTGTATATATTATCATGTAACTATAACTACTATGATCCATAAGAAACAACATGATCTCCCTGCATGAGAACACATCCCAACCCTGATCTCGAAGCATCAAAATACACCACCTACCCTTGTCCTGATTTGGGAAAAATAAAGATCAGTGATGGTGAAAGGAGAACCTTTAACTCTTAAAAGAAATATGACATTCATCGTTTCATTGGAATGGAACATTTTTCCTTATCAAATCTCTCATTGGTGAATCTAGTCCTAAAAATCATGAACAAAATGTCAATAATAACCCGCTAAGCTAAGAAAACTACATATCTCAAAAACATCCTTTGGTGATTTCCATGATATAAAAGCCTCTATCTTTTCTAGATCAATAGAGACACATTTTTTCATAGATATCATGGCCAGGGAAATGTACCTATTATATCTAAAAATGAAACTTTGTAATTTGAAATAAAAAATATGATCTCTCAAAATTCCCCACACTATCACCAAGTGTTTCTCATGATCATTCCTTTTCCTTGAATACACAAATATGTCATCCAAAAATACCACCATAAAATAATCCAGATACCTATGAAATATTTGATTCATTAATTTTATAAATATAGTTGATTCATTTTTAAGACTAAAAGGCATAACCACATACTCTTAATGGCCATATCTACTTCTAAAATATTTTTTTCTTGATATCCTCCTTCTGAACTCACAATTGGTGATATCCTGGTCACAAGTCAATCTTATAGAACCACTTATCTCCCCTCAATTGATCTAAAAGGTCATCAATGCATGGAAGTGGATACTGATTATTTATCATAACTTTATTAAGATTAAGATGATCCACACATAGCTGAAGAGTTCCATCAACATTTTTTACAAATAAGGTTGATGTTCCCCATAGAGACATGCTAGTCCAAATGAACCCTTTTATTTCCATCTCTTCCAACTGGACTTTCAATTCCCTTAATTATGTTAGTTACATCCAACAAGTTGGAATTGAGATTGTAATGGTCCATTAAAAGAGTTTAATCATAAATTCCACTTCTCTTATGGGTGGAAACCCTAATAAATTTTCAGGGAAAACATCTAGAAACTGGTCAAAAACTACTGGAAACTAATATTATCAATCTATTTCATTGATTTCATGGTCAAAGATACCAGTTGGTATGAGATTGTTCCACCTTCTGGTTACAAAAAACATGTTTCACCTACCTTTACATTCTGATCTCCTCTAAATAGATTCTCGACACAATCATCAGTCGTAAAACTAACTTTTGAGTATAAAAATTGATGTGATCTTTGAGCATTGACAACCAATCCATACCCAATATTATGTCATAGACATCCATCTCAATTATAGATAAATCCTCTTTCAATTTAACTCCATAAATAGTTATAGAACATGATTTACACATAAAGTGTCAATATTATCTTTGACCAGAAGAAGATTTAAGTTTCAAAATAGAAGGCATCATCTCAACATATAGGCTTAGAAGATCAACAACATGAGAAGTAATAAACGAATTGGATGAAATATTATCAAACAAAGCTTTTATAAGGGTAGAACTAAAAATAATCTTACCTATCACAATTTATGGATCAAATTTATCATTCATGATCACTTTCTCAGCTCTATACAACTACTTGATACACTTTTCTCTTTATTGAACTATTGAGATTTCACTTGCTGAGGAGTCATGGTATTCCTAGAATCACCATGGCTTCCTCGATTTTTTCAAAGAGTGGTATTATTTTTCCCTTTTCCCATTGAATTATATGACATCTATGAAACATGAGATGTTCCTAGAACACCCAAACTTGGAGCATTGTGAAAATAGTGTTGAAGATTCCCTTTCTAGTTTTAATCGTGGCATACTCTAGGTGGTTTTTTGCAATCTCACTTCATATGGTCCAAATAACCACCCTAAAAAATCCAAGTTTTTATTTGGTTTTGGAGGAAGATTCACCGACCCAGATGTATGATTCTAAGTCATACCACTACATTATAAGTAAGTTTACCTCTTCCACTTATTCCCATCATTAGAGTTCCCACCATTTCCCATAGGCATCAACATGCTTCCTCCACCCATAGTTCTTAGGATGTCTCTTTCTACCACCATCACTATATTGACTATCTTTATATAATCTGTTATACAAATCAAAATAATATTTAATTGAATCTCTTTCCTTAACCCTGATTCAAAAAATCATTCCTTCAAGGATACACTTTTAGCAACTTTAGGTGAAAACAGCATAAATTCATAAATTTATCTACGTAATCTATTACTGATAGGTTCTCTCGCTTCATGATTAAAAGTTATGTCATTATATAAATCCTGAACATGTGAGGATATAATTTTTTGTTGAAAAATTATTAAAAATCCTCTCATTAAATTCCTTGGTCTAATATAGCCTGAACAACTAAATACAACCACTGGTGTGAAAGATCCTCCAGTATGTATGTTTCCAACTTGAATTTTAGCTCAACTAATGTGCCTAGTAAATTGAATATTTTATTTATCCTATCCATCCACACCTATACATTATATGGTTTTCAATAACCTCAAAAGATGGGTGGATTATTATTTTGAAACTAAATGGAATGATACACTGTCCTTGGTTCATCCCTTCTATTCCTTCTATCCACAACTTGATAAGCTTGGAAAATATTCTTAACCATATTTCAGTTCACCTGTGGTTCAGGTGTAACCAAATTCTCAATAGATTATGTTGGTTAGTTTCTTATATGCTTAATTAGTTCCATTTTATATAACCATAAGAAAACTTCATTTATTGTTTTTCTCTAGAAATTAAAGTCTTATCAATTTCAAATTTACCATATCACACTTATCACAACATTACTTTCCAAAATTCAACACTTTTTCAATTTCAAACCTTTTTTGAAAATAAAGAAATTTCCAAAATACCACTACCATTCCTTTTCAAAATATCACATTTGAAAACTTTTTAAACACTTTTTAAAAATAAACCTTTTCCAGAATATCATAAATAAATACTCAAAATGAAATATGAACTCCCTGTGGGAATTCATTTAAAATTATTCACGTCATGCTATTCTCATTGGCTGAACCCTTGATAATGAGATATCAACTCCTATAAGTGTCTAAAAACACCCATGTACCCAACACCCTGGTAACTTGAAGTTTAGCATAAATAGGTTAGATACACCTTTTATGCTCTATAATTAAATTCATGGTGATCCTACTCCTTACTACCATCTCAACTGAAGGACTAAACCAGAATGGTTTTCCAACTCCCAGACTAACAAACCAATACCATTTGTCCCAAAATGAAAGACAGGATGACCAAGATAGATATGAATTGTAACATGATGCCCCTCCCCATTGGATTGGAAAGAAAATAGGATACTAATAGGCCTTAATTTCATACCTAAGGAAAAAAAAGGCTGTAAATAAATTTCAAGGGCTTAATAAATAGTTTGGGGTGATTTCCCCTTTTGAAAATAAAACAATCCAAACCATACAAACATATGTAAATAATCACTATATGATGAATGAGTATAATGTAACAACACTAAAAGTAATACATCTGACCAAAAAAATAAAACTAAAACCATGAACCATATCATAGTACAAATCACAAATGAAAACCAAAAAATCTCAATGACAACCAAGATATAAACTCCACATCTCGCACATGCTCCAAGCTCCAACTCCACAAATCAATGCCTAGGGTATCATGAAGCATCACAAAAGAAATGATATACCTTGAATTTACCTTTATCTTGACAAAAAATATTTGCAAACACACAAAAGTGACCAAGTAGAGGGTGAGAATAAAACACTATAGGTTTTTCCCAAATGAATTCTCTACTTACACCACTGGGATAGAAAAATTTATAGCATTTATATAAAAAATATATATAACACAATTTAAAATTGTTTATATTAAAGATAAATCATTTTACAAATCATCCAATTTTCCAAGGAAAGTATCCAAATAATTATTTAAAACTATTTATCAATCCAATTAGTATAACCCATTCCTTATCCACACACAAGATTATTGTTAGCATTGATGGTGTAATTTCACATCCATACTCCATACCTTTAATGGTGGTACTTCATGACCATTATTCATCCCATTAAAATAATTCCCAACTATTTATTCAAAACCAATCATGTCAAACCATTTTAATAAAAAATTAATTTTATTGAAAACACTTTCCAACAAATTTTCCATGCATTAAAACCAAACAACCATTTTAATATCATAATTTTAAAATGATGTAACCAATTTCACTTTCCAAAAACACCAAATTTTCATAATTTAAAAAACCATAGCTAAAGAGGGTTTCCATCAAGATTTTCACAAAAAATTCACAATTCAATTCAATCAATTTGAAATAAATACTTCTAGTTCTAGCAAGGGGAGTTGATACTGAAGCTACCTACCTTGAAAACTTAGTCAAAAATGAAGAACATCACAAATTATTCAACCAACTGGGTTGAAACTCCACAAACCTTCCTTAGATATTGTTCCCTATCATAAACACAACCATATCTCATCGTGACTAGAATCACACATCATGGATCTATCCATAACGGATTAGATCCATTAATATATGGGAGGGGAAAAGAAAACACTAAGGTAACCCACCAAGAACGATCACTTACCAAAGAATCCAGCCTCTAATTTACCATGATTCACCAATGGATTGCTTCTGGATTGAAGGGATAGTTTTATACATCCTTGGGAGAAAGTGGATCATGAGTTATGGTTTGTTTAGGGGGGAAATATGAGGTTAAGGGTCTAATTTAGATTAGATCCATAGTTTAAGGAGGGAAACCTGTAATCCATAAGGTTAGGCCTCATGGTTTGGAAAATTGTGTGCCAACCATGAGGGTTGTACTTCCTTAAACCTCCCCTTTGCATAGTTTTTATCACACAGTTAGACAAACTGTGAGCTAACTATTCACATCCCCTCTATTCCACTTTTCACAGTTTCACTTGGTCATATGCATAGTTTGGAAAAATTGTGCACCAATCATGTTCCTATATAATGAGCCATATTTTCCTTTTAATGGTTTTCTAGAGGTGTTTCATGGTTTCTACTAACCATACTCAAACCATGTACCTCTATAAAATGCCCAAAAATTCTCAAAACTCCTCCAAACCTTCCCGAACCTAGCCCAATAACTTTATATACATAAAATTTATAAATAAAGGGTAAATTACATGAAATTGGGGGACTATAATGATCATTGATGTCATGGTAATAATAGTAAATTATGATTATAAGATTTTTTAGAATAAATAAGACAAATAGAAAACCTTAGTGGTTAAAAAGTGATTTGATGATTAATGTTATTTTTTATTATTTTCATCATATTTTTTGGAATGTTATAAGAATTTTATTAATATATTTTTAAAAAAGGTACAACCTGTCACATCCGAAAAGTCTGTGGGGTTGAACCCACAACCTAAGGGTGATAAGGGTGCAATAATTACCACTAGCCTACGTGATTTATTGGTTAATATGATATATTTTTTACTCAAATGGTTTGAAGGGTAAATATTAAGTTGATAAAATCATTTTGAATTTTTAAGATTTTGAGGTGATTAATGATATTTTGGGAGAAATTTTATTGGGTTGAGATACATATATTACCATTAGGTTTAACATAAAATATTATTTGGGAAGAATTTAATTCTGTTTTTAGAGATGTAATCTCAAGGGTTTTAGGGATAAATACCTATAGAATATATTGAGTTGAAATTTGGGTGTTACAAACCATTTTTTATTTTGTTTTATATTTTAAGATATAAATAAATAATTTTCACTCATTTATGGATCATATTATCTATTAAAATTTAATTTTAGTGCTTCAGGTATAAAAAATCCATCTAGAATATTCATTTATTGGGTTCAGAAATGAAGTGGAAGTTTATCAAAGCACAACCAAAGTATGAAACTATTATTTTGAAATAAAAATATGTCAGGTAAGTGTTTTTTTGTCTTCCATATATTGGTATTAAAATAATCCCTAAACATTGGTAAAAGGATGTTGAAATAAAAAAATTATACAATTACCTTCATTTCCCATGAAATCAATAGTATTTTCACCCATCACAAATTTATATCTTTTTTGTCGTTAACTTTATCTTGATCATTCACTTTATTATGATAAATTCTCTATATCACTCTCTATAATTATTTATGATTTTCCTCCATGTACATATTTTCACATACCAAAAAAATCCTACTTATATACCTAGTTATGTGTTATTCTAGATGACCTTCATACTTCCCTTTCTCTCTTATCAAGAATAAGTTTTATAAACACTTTTTACAATGTGGGTTTTCAACAGTGGTATTTTAAAATATCAAACCCATGATTTCTAATTGAAAGTTAAAATTATGGAATGAAATTTATTGAAGTTGGGTAGAATATAACACCCTGGGATTTTAAAATAATAACATTATGTTTGATAGTGTGTACAAAATGCAACATCAAGCCCAAACGATCCATGAAATATATTATTTAAATATGAACATTATAACCAAGCCATTAAAGTGTAAGGTATAAATAGTAAAAACTAAATTATGAAAATTATATTAATTACACATGTATAATATAAATGTATTGGTTATCAATTGATTATAAATAAAAACATAGAACATTTGAACGTAAAATAAATGTTTTTATAAAAAAAATTCTTTATGTGTAAAATATGGTTTTATCATAATGAATTAAATTAATTACTATTTGTGAATTAATTTCATTATATTTATTTATTATATATTCAATAAAATGTTTTATCATTCATCTAATATTTTTTTTAATCATGGTATAAGAATAAATCTAGTGTTATTCTTAAAAATTGTATTTTTCTAAAAATCGGTTTCAACGCATTTTGCACACTTATTTTAAGACGAAATTTTGAAAATTTTAAAAAAATTATTTGTAAAAATGAAATTCATTTTTTAAATCAATATATAGAAATATCTTAGAATTAATTTTTTATAATTTTCTTAAAATATTATTTTTTCAATGAGTAGTGAAAAGTTTATTGAAAACTTCCTTTTCATTAAAAGAATTTAAGGAGTTAAATTTGGTTTTAAAATTATTTTAAATAAAAAATTAGTCAAATTATATTATAATTAATATAATTTAGTTAATTTTAATTAGTTTTTTTTATTTTTTTTATAAAAACTTTTTATACTTAAGAAAACTTTTGCAAATATGTTTTTTATGTGCTTGTGGGTTTAATTTTAAATTAAATTTTGAAAATTATGTGATTTTAATTTTAAAAAATGGATAAAATATTTTGAATCAGAATAATTAATATTATTTAAAAATTTCAACTTAATTTTTTGTCTTAATTAATAGTTAAAATAGTAAAGATCAATTCCCATGGTTATGGTTAGAACGGGTTTACTAGGGGTTAAACTAAAAGGATAAGGGTAAAAATAACCTAAAAATAATCTAATTTATATTGGATGGAAATATTTATACCTCATGTCACTTATGTTTTTATAATGATAATTTTTTTTTCCTTTTGAAATGTGTAAAATGAGGGTATATCTTTTTCTTTTCAAAAATTCCAAGAGTGTATTCTCCCCCACTTATAAAAGGTCACCCACTCTCCTATTATATTTACACTTTAAAAGCCTTTTGGTTCATCAAATACCTACTTAATAAAATCCCTAAACACAACCTATAGTCATTTTTTTATCAGAAAACTAATCTAGGAAGGCTTTAGGTATAAACCTAAATATGTTTTCTGAAGAAGTGGTATAATTATTAACCATGAATTTTAATTTTATTTCTTCATTTAATTCCTTAAAATATCTATAAAATATGATAAAAAAATAAAACCAGTATATCCCATATAATTATAAGTTATTATATAAATATTATAACCTATTTCCATCTCCTTTTCCAAAAAAATGGGAAATGAAGTCATTGATCATGTGTACGACGGACTACTGCCTCACAAACCGATGTAATTCGTTTTCCATAACCATCTCTCATGGATGGATATAATGATGGATTAAATGTATATATATGATATTTTGGAAATAAATATAATTTTTTATTATAATATCACATCTATATTCTTACCTTCCAACCCATTGGAAAATGATAATGTCACTCATGTGTACGTGTGGACTACCACCTCCACGAAGCAATGTGAAAAAATTTTCATTTTATTTTGACATAAATGGTAATATGGTTATATTTACGGGATAAATATTATATATATGATATAATAATGATTATATACAGTTTAAATATTATTTATCTTTATTTTTTACCATCCGTTAAAAAAATAAAAACAACGTTCATGCATATGTACGGCCTAACATCTTCATGAACGGTGTAACCCATTTTTTCTATATCTAAAATTTATGGAATATTATAAATAATTATATAATTAATATATATTATATATATCATGGTTAAATTATATATATTATGGACCCATGATCAAATTAAAAGTACTAAAACTACTAAACCAAAACATACATGAAAACAGTGCATTTATCACTTAGAATAGTGATTTTAACAAAGTATTGTTAATAAAAATGTGATAAAAAGTTATAATAAAATAATATATTTTATGATATATATTATTATGTTTCTTTAAAATATGTATAATAAATCTATATTTATTATACATGAGGTTTTATCATATACGAAGGAAATCAGACGTAAGGTAAGGGTTTCTCATCTAACTTTTACTTTCATGAGATATATGTAATATTCACTAATTATTTCTTTTTTGTGGTGTATATACTTCACCTTATATATTTTATATCATGAATATATTTCTCTTTATGGTATTTAGAGTTTCACTTGAAGTTATTTCTTTCATTTGTGTTATTATTCAAAGGTTACAAAATTGGTAAGGGTTTTTTTCATAATCTCATCTTTATTTGAGATTGTTTATGTTTAAGTCTCCATTATGGGGATTATATGATATTTCCATATTTAACCAAATATATTTTTTTATCCTAAAATTGTTTTTTAAAAATTATAATTTTTCCTTTCATTTTCCTCTTTTAAGTACTTAAAAGATAAAAACTATTTTTTTAAGAAAAACATACTTTATTCCATGTTTAGTCAAAGATATTTTCTCTTCTATGTCAATATATTCCAAAAAATTATTTCAAGAATATTTTTAATATTCCTATATGATTGTTTAAATTCATTTTTACTCATGCTATACCTTTTTCAAAAAAAATTAAAATGAATCTTCTTATCCTTTTCCAAATGAGGTACTTTTGTATTTTTACTGAAAATGTGAAAGTAATATTTGTTTAATATACATGGACTGAACAAAAATGTACACCACCATGAATGCTATATGATTTGAATATTACTTTAAAAGTTTCCATGATCCTTTTCAAAGAAATTTTTTCCTAATATTTTGGAAATTATTAGTTTTTAAAAGGGTTTTTTAAATCAAAATGGATATTTTCCTCAAGAGTGTTTTTAATGAAATTTTTATATTATTTCTATTCATCAATATTAACAACACTTATTTTACTTGTGATCCACTTGGGATATATTTTAATGATACCATCATTATCATTTATTTGGATGCTTTAGGATAAGTTTTACTAGAGAATTTATTAACATTCTTATTCTAGTTTTTCAATATAAATGTTTATGTTGATTATGTTTAATGATTGGGGAAATTATTAACATTTTATATGCTAGTTTTTAATTACAAATGTTTACATTTATTTTTTTCTCCCCTTTAATATAAGGAATTAATTATACTTACTAAGTAATAGGTGGGGCCATGATATCCCCTTTATGCTATAGTATGTCTCATGAGACAAACTAGCTTAGGTATTCGGATGAGGCCTTACCCATTTATGTAATATTTATTATCATGAGGCCTTATTATTATGTTTATTAAATCCATAATTATTCATTTCCTCATTTTTATATTACTTATTTATGTCCATGTGATTATTCAATTTGTTATAATATCCATGGATAAGTTTTAAGCACATGTGATTATTTATATTACAGTATTTTATCATCATTTATTCCTACCATATTATTATTAATGCTCAAGTTATTGATTAAATGGAATGTGATTTCAGTTATTTACCTTTCCATATTGATTATTCCTTATGTATTCATGATAGCTTCTGTTGTACGCATACATTTAATGAGAATCTAAGATCACCCCTTTATTATGTTTCCTTTACCCAATATTCTAGGAATTGTATTATGACTGATATGAAGAGACATTATTAAGGGAATAATTATATTCTCAAAGAAAATACTATGTTTTATTTTATGTTTAAAAATTTAATGTGAAATTCAAGAATGTATCCAGTTTTCCAATACTACTAAACTATTAGGTCCTTTGGGATGCAATCACTTATATCTAGTACCAAAGTAATAAAGTAACCACTGACTCTATGCTAATAGGGTTAGGGTATTTACATTATCTAAGGGTATCTCCTCTAAAATAAGTATATGTGAGGGTTCTGGTATTTATTTACTCAAGAGTAATGTATGGAACACATCGTGTACTTGATATAAGTTAGGTGGGAGTTCTAGTCACTGATTTGATGTGATCAAGGTTCTCAAAGGGGTCGATGTATCTATAAATAATATTTACCTTATTCCCACACCTCATGGATTTATTATATATCATTATTTAAAGTAAAACCTTATATATTACCTAAAACTCTAAGTCTCATCTATTATATTCTATATATAATATCTATCAACTTTTTTTATATTATATATGATGTTTAATGGTTTGAACCTTCTATTCCATCTCTTAGATAAGATTAGCTCCTATAAGATTCCACTCTACAAATTCATCCCAACATGTTGGAGTTTGACACCTCTTCCCATACAGAGCCTTATAATGTGAAATTTTAATGCTAGAATGGAAATTTTTGTTACATGAGAACTACACTAGGGGAATCTGATCATCCCAACATTCTTATAAATCCATTAAACATGATTTCAATATAAATTTTATAGTTTTAATGGTTATCTCAGACTAACCATATGTCTAAGGGTGATAAGTAGTAATGAAACTCATGTCTATATCCAACACTTTCTGAAGGCTTATCTAGAACCTCAAAGTAACCCTCAAATATCGATCAAATATAATGGAGAGTGGCTCTCCATGTAGTCTTACCACTTCCCTTATGTATATCCTGGAAAGTTTTTCAAGAGATGATTATTCCTTAATAATAAATAAATGTGTTGACATTTTAATGTAATTGAATACCACCCAGATGGTGTTATTTCCTTTAGATGTATTGGGAAGTCCAATTATGAAATCCATGGTTATGTTTTCCCATTTTTATACTAGTATGGGAAATTTCTTCATTATACCCTTATACTTCTATCATTCATCCTTGACTTTTTTCCACACCAAGCATCAAGATAAAAATTCTATAATCTCTCTCTTCATGTTATCTCACCATATTTTTTTCTTCAAATATTTATACATATTAGTTATTCCTTGATTAATAGATAAAGATGAGATATATTCATTATCCAGAAGTCCCCTCTTCAGTTATAGTTTTTATTGGGAACATATCTGAGTTCCAAACCTTATAACTCTATCTTTATCAAAGTCTAACTTCGGAATATTCACTACATTTTTCTATTGAAACTCATCATATTTTTAGGCCTCCTTGATCCTATCAATAATGTATGGTTTATTATTTATTTGATAAAAATAGGACGAATATCCTTTTATTATTCCCTTGTGCATCCTTATCATGTCTAGTAATACTAAACCCCTTTCAATCCTCATCATTTATAGGGTTGTTATATCCTTTCTACTCAAAGCATATACCACTTTTTTCACCATACTAGGATAGTAATGGATTGAACAATAATAATCCTTGATCAGCTCTAACCACCTTCCTTTGTGCATATTGAGTTACTTTTGTGTGAATATATACTTTGGGATTTTATGATTTGTATATATGTCACACTTCTCCCCATAGAGATAATGTTTCCAAATCTTTAATTTTAAGATCACTACTTTCAATTATAGATTATTATTTGGGTATTTATAATCATATATCATAAATTGATGGGAGTAATAGGATATCAGTTTTTTATCTTTCATGAGTACACAACCTAATAACTTTTTAGATACATCATTGTAGATCACAAATCATTACTCACTGGTGGGTAATGTGAGCACATGTTCATTGATTAGCCTCTTCTTTAACTCTTTAAATCTCTCCTTACATTCATCAGTCAAAAAAAATTTACTCCCTTTCAAGTTATCATGTTTAGTAGGATTGATATTCATGATATGTTTCTCAAAAATTGATAATAGTACCTAGCTAATCCAAGGAAACTATAAATCTCTATTATATATATTAGTCTGGGATATCCTTTAATTGCCTCTATTTTTGAAGTATCCAAGGATATCCCTTTGATTATAATAACATTCCCCATTAATTTTACTTGATCCATCTAAAACTCGTGTTTACTATACTTATCATATAACTTTTCATTTTTTAAGGTCTCCTTATAGTGTTCAAATTATCCTCAAGTTTCTTCTTACTTTTAGATTAAATAAGAATATCATCTATAAATACTTCCAAAAACTTATCAAGTTAATCCCTAAATAAACTATTCACTAAGTCTATGAAGATAGTGGGAGCATTGGTGAATCAAAATGGAATCACTATGAAATCATAGTGCCTATACCTTATATAAAAATTATTCTTGGGGATATCCTCCTTCTTCACCTTTACTTGATAATATCCAAACCAAATATCCACCATAGATAAGTACTTGGCTCCACATAGTTGATTGAAAAATTCATCAATCCATGGTAGATAATACTTGTTCTTTATAATGATATTGTTGAGGTTATGATAATCAATATAGAGGTTCATTGACTCATCCTTATTCTTGATAAAGAGGACCAATGCACCCCATGGTGAAGCACTTGGGAATATGAAACCTTTGTCCATATTCTCCTTCAGTTTCTTCTTCATCTCTTTAAGTTTAATAGTATCCATTACATATGGAGTATTTTATATTATAAAATCTTCAAGTATAATCTTGAACTATAACTCAACCTCATGGAATGGAGGGAGAATAGGAAATTCTTTGGGAAACATATCAATATATTCCCTTATAATGGTCATGTCATCAAGGATGATATTTTCCTTAGTCTCAATCATTTTATCTAGATACGCTTTCTTATAAGGTAATAATATTGATTCTTGAGATTATGATACCAAAGGAGATTCATACACATCTTTTCACTTGTATAGAATCAGAGGGAGATTCGTGATATAGAGGGTGATTTCCTTCACTTGAAAATTTATGTTGGATCTATATAAATAAATTAAATAATTACCCATAATTGCATTGAATTATGATAAATAGAGTATCAAAAATTTATATGGGATATTTGGACCAAAAATATGGATAAGGGAGAAGTTATATACATGGTATTAAATAATTTCCCTATTTTCCATTTTCAGATATATCTCTACTTCCATGTTTTGTGGTGGTGTTTGAAAAGATCTTCTAAACTTGTGTGATATGAAAGAATTAATATAACTAGAATAAAATATTATGTTCTATATTCTTGAATGAATAACTAGTGTACATATTAGTATAGAGTTTTCAGGATCCACCTCAATAGTTGTAATTGAATAAGATTGCCCTTTCTCTTTATGCCTTAGAGGTTTTTAGAATTGGTTATCATTGAAAACCCTTGGCTCTATGCATTGATTCACATAGTATCCTTTTTCATTGAAGTTGAAACATTATAAATTTGGTTGTGGGTTTACTAGATCATTACTTTATTCAATCACGTTGGTGGGTTTCTCCAATCAGTATTCTCTAGCCAGGTGTCCTTCCTTCCTAAACCTAAAACATTTCCGTATCCCCTTCAGGAAATTTCTAGGATGCTTCTTGAAAGAAAAAAATATTTTCAATTATTTTAATTTTAAATTCATTTTTTTAATCCCACCAAATTATTATTTTAATGTCAATTTTTAGATTTTACGGATTTAGAATCATTTTAATCTTAATTAAAAAAATAGCCTAATTTTTTATTTTAACTTTTTATATTTATTTATGTTATTCAGCCATAACATTTTAAAAAATAATTTAATTTTTAAAATTACTTTTTTGGCTAAAAAATATCTTGGTATTCATTTCATTCTATAAGACCAAAAGTTAAATCCAACTTTTGGAGGCCCAAAATAAGCTCACAAGTCAGGCCTCAAAATATTTGCATGGATGTGGATATTTTTTAAGTTGGGCCTATATCTCATAAATGGGTAGCATAATGGAGATGAAATTTGACATTGATAAAGATGAAATATTAAAGAATAGCTTTCATAACTATGGAACCACTTTATTCTACTGATACCAAGGCCATAAATTCATAGGAAATCAGATTTTGGAAATTCAAGGATTCTACCTAATTAGAATAAATTTTTGAGTAAATGGGTCATAACTTCTTCTACCCATGGTGGATGATGATAAAAATTAGTAGTCAAGAATGAAGTAAATTTTTAAAAAACTTTACAAAATCTTTATTTTTATAATTTGGTCATTAAATGGGTCTGTGATTCATATAATTTTTTAGGAAAATTATGGAACCAAATTTTTACACTTTTTACTATAAACAAGAGTTCAATGGTGGATTGAAGAGGACCAATCAGTTCCCACGGATCTTCCACTATGCTATGTTTTAGAGATACCACTACTTTAGGATTTATTTATTTTATTATCTTTTCTTTTCTTTTCCTATTTAGCATATACATATTTTTTATTAAAGTATTTTTCTTTTCTTCTCCCACTACATTTTCCCTTCCAACCCTAATCTCATTATTAATCTCTTATATATTTCCATCATGATTTACTTTCACTTTGTAATGGAAATTAACTAACCCGAGGATTATCCCTTAGAGAGGTTTCATGGTGTTATTAATTATTTTTTCTTCAATTAAACATGGTTTAAATATATTTTTTATGGATGTGAGAGTATTGTATGGGTGCAGCGGTCATTCACCATGAAATTATTTCAAATTCTATTCCATTTATTTGATTCATTATTTTTACCTCCCTTATCTCAAGAAAACCCTTAATACGGTAGACATGGGGTTTTCTAAAGGGATGAAACGGAATACGATGGAGTTGGGTCTTTTAGGAAATTCATTATTAGTTAATATATTACCCTATTTGAATATTGGAGGAGGTGAGGTTAGGTTCACTAAAGGAATACTAAAATTACACACTCAATAAATCAAATAAAAGTAATTTTTTAATGAGGTTTCATCAAATGAATTATCAAATTTAATTTT
The DNA here is from genome assembly GCA_963277665.1 of Viscum album. Lineage (NCBI taxonomy): Eukaryota > Viridiplantae > Streptophyta > Magnoliopsida > Santalales > Viscaceae > Viscum > Viscum album. The sequence goes on from OY728121.1 coordinate 451,631,645, forward strand.
AACAACAATTAAATAATGAAATAATCCATGTGACCAACCCTAGGATAAAGACCTTTCTTTTTTACCCTCATTTTGTGTTCCATATACATGTCAGGATAGTGTTATTTTATTTCATTGAATTATTTTCCAAAACCAAAAACCATTGTTTTAAATAAATAATAAAAAACCAAAAGGAATTAGATTAGGTTAATTATAAATTAGTTATTTAATCAACTACGATGATCCTCAAGTGAGATGACATAGGTCATCCTCTGTGCTACATTAGGAAAATAAAATTTTCTTTTCCATGCCCTATGATAGGCATGTGTCAAAACCGGCACTTTTTATGGGGAGATAAGAAGTCTTTAAATCAATTTTTCTATTTTCACATTATATAGAGTTTTTATTTTTTTATAAATAAAAAAACTATAAAAAATATTTTTCCATTATGTATCAAAAAATACCATGTATTTGTGCATGGAATAGTTATTCACAAGTAAAAGAATAAGAAAAGGACAATAATAAGGAGGCCCTCCAATTAAGGTTTGATGCTATTATGATAATGGCCAAGAAGAATCAAAGAGGCATTGAGACATGGATCTCACTGCATGATTTAATGAGAATGGTTGATGAACTTTTAACTGACTAGAAAAGATTCGAGGTCAAGAAGGAAGTTCCACTAAAGCTTCCAAACTTTCCTGAAGACATCGAAGAGGTTGATTCCAACTCAAGGATCATAAACAACCCAACCATATCAATGATAAAATTTAATAGTATCATGAATATCTATAGAGTGAAGATGAAGACTCGCATGCTGATAGGAATATGTGAAAATACTTGGATTAATTTTGGAGTAACTGGGAAGAATATGAAATGTAATGAGATCTTCCCATTTATAATATTTAATAATCTACACCAATACACCTCTCTCTAGCCTTGGAAGAATAATAAACCAACCATGTGGTGGAATGCAAAGAAATACTAGAGGATCCTGACCACCTGCCTCTATCTAGTGAAAATCAACTCCAAGAGGTACTTTCAACCGAAGAATAATTTTAAATCGAACTTACTCAAGGAGTTGACTACATGAACTCAAAATAATTTTATTTTATTGAAAATAAATTTTCCATCACACATTTCTATTTTTATTTTTTAGATTCATCTGACCCTTATTATTCCATGGAGGAAGAAGGAAAAGATGATGCCCCTATTAAGCAACCCTTGGATCTCCCTAAATACATTGACCATTTACTGAGGGGTACAAGAAGAGATCCCAGTGGATCTACCATAAGAATAAGAGTAACACTTTTTTAAAATTAAAAGGGAATATTTTGAAATTAATTCTACAAATTTAAATTTTTTCATATTAAATTTCATTCTAAACACCCCTTTGATTACTCTTTTAATGAATCACATCTGGAGAAACCACTAGATATTAAATATGAGGTTTCACAAGTTACAACCAAAAAGGAGGAGGTTTCATACTTCATATTACCTCCTCTATGAAAACTTTACATCATTATAAAGGGGGTAGATTTTTTGTACACTATGCATGTAATTATCCTCAATAAGAACAATGAAATGAAATATGGGAAGAACAACATGTGGTGGTTCAAATACAATAAGATTCATCCACCATAAAACTTTGTATAATAGTCGGTAATTCCCATTAGATGTAGTAAAAATTTAGGGCCCACTTTGGTGATCATACCAAGATTTATCTTTACCTTCTTTCTAGTATTTCAATTTATTATTCCATCATACATCCTACTCCCTCTTATCTTTTTGATATTAAATGACATAATCCTTGTTATTAATTTAGTAATTATATTTTATAGGTTCATGATGGAATAAGTAAGCCCCAAAGAGTGGAATAAATAGGAATAAGCCTTATGTTAAAGGGATTTCACTTTTAATTTTTATCTTTTAAACTCCCTGTATTTTTTGTCCAAAACCAGTTTGAGATTTAAAACTAAATTGAATTACTATACTTGAATTTATGATTTACTTGACTTATCTAGGATACATGAGTTTCTTATTAATCCTATGATTCCTTATTTTAGATGTAAATTTTAATGGTATTTAATGATTAAAATGTATAATTCAATGATTAAATTTAAGCATCGATATTAAAATGAGGACTCATTATTAGAGGGAATTAATTGATTCATGTAAATTAAATTTCACAAAAAAAATATCAAGCTTTGAATTCATGAAATTCATGTGAATTGATTTTTTATTATTAATCATTCCTTGAGTGATTTTTCAAAATCATATTTCCATTCCTAAGAGGATTTATAGACCAAATACTTCGAATTTTATCTTGAGCATATTTCTTTAGTGATCTTGGGACATGTCACCTACAGGAACATTCATTTGAACTTGTAAAAGTTATAACTGTGAAAAAACACATTTAAAATGATTGAGACATATTTTTAAAATCCCTTATACTTAAATACCACCTTTACATAACTCTTTTTTATCCCATAGAGACCATAAATTACCTTGTTAGGGATGATCCATGTTTCAATCCATTCTTATCCATTCCTACCCTCCTCGTAGTATTTGTATGATATTTTTAAGTTAAATAGTATGGGTAAAGGGATCCATGGTGGAAGGGGTGATATACATTATAATGAAGAATTATGGGGTTCTGAATATGGGTATTGAGAAATTTTTACATTAATTTTACACTTTATTGTTATTACCCTCTTGAAAAAAAGAGAAAATGAAAAAAAGCCTGAAAAAATGGAAATAAATGGGTTGTGATTTGGGAAAACCAAAAATCACCATTACTAGACCAATAATTTTTATCATGTGTGGTTAAGTGATAGAAGTGAGATTTATTTAAAACATGAATTTTGAAAAAAAATAAAAAAGTGAAAATTTCCTTTTAAAAAAGTATAAAACTAGAGAAAACATTTAAGAGGGTGCAAAAATCATTCATTATCATTTTATTTGATCATAACCTTACTTTGAGTTTTTGGAAAGTGGGAGTTTTTATAATCTTATGGGGGGAATTTTATTGATATTTTACTTTTGATATCATGCAATTTACTATAGAGATTAACCTCCTCCTTGAGCCTTAATTTTTAAACATCAATTCCTACCAACCACAAGCCTGAGATTCATTTGAAACTTTATTTCAAGTCCTCATAATTTTATGTGCCTTTTTACTTTACAAAGTGGATAATGTAGTTCATTTACAAGCTTATGGATAAGGAGAATGTATTCATGATATTAGAATAACTACACTTTAATTTTATCATTAGTGATAAGAGAAAATATTTAAAAGTGAGGTAAGTAATTATTTTTTATGTTTAATAATAATTAATTAAAGAACTTGAATGAATGATAATAGAATCTCTGCACTTTTCAAAAGGGATAAAGTAAAAAAAATAATTGATTGTTTCTTTAGAAAATGTTAAATTGAATTGATATTTTATGTGAAATTTGAAAATTTTATTTAATAATGATGATGTTTAAATTTTATTTTTTTGAAATTTGAATAATGATAACATTGGTTCCCTCTAATTTTTAATGTTGAGATTTTATGTTTGAGGAAAATCCTAGTTTAAGTGTGGGGGAATTTATAGAGAAAATATGTTCAATTATATTAATTTAAAATTCAATGTTTTTTATCCCACAAAATTGTTATTTTAAGGTAAATTTTCACATTTTATGGTTTTAGAAGCATTTTGAGATTAATTAAAAAAAGACCTAATTTTGGATTTTAAATATTTCAATTTATTTATGTTTTTTGGTCATAAAATTTTATTCACTAATTTAATTTATGAAAAAAATTCTCAAAAACATATTGGGATTCATTTCATTCTTTTAGACCAAGAGTTGAATCTAAAATTTTGAGGACCAAAATAATCTCACAAGTTTGGCTTCAAAATCGATGTACATATCTAGATATTTTTTAATTTTATCCTATATATCTTAAATTTATTGCACAATGGAGATGAAATTAGACATTAATAATGATAAGATCTTGAGAAAAAACTTTTATAATTATGGCCCTACTTGATTCTGCTAATATCAAGGCCATAAATGCATGGAAATTTTCATTCTTGAAATTCAATGATTCTGCATGGACATAATAAAATTTCATAGTAAATGGTATATAACGTGTTTTAAACATATAATATGAAGCTAAAATTTGGTGTCCAAATGAGAAACAAATTTCTTAACAACTTTCTAGAATCCTTCTTTTTTTATTTGAGTCATTAAATGGGTATACTATGTAAAATAATTTGGAGTAAAATTATGGAGGAAACATTTCACCCCTTTATCCTATAATCAAGAGGATATGGTGGATTGAAGAGGATTGATAATTTCATGAGGATATTCCACTACATTTTACATTATTTATAACTCTTATTTAGTATTTTTATCTTTTCTTGTGTAACACATGCATCTTTTTTATTAAAATGTTTCCCTTTTCTTATTCCATCCCTTTTTCTCTTCCAACCCTAATCTCATTAATTCTGTCTTCTATCTTTCCATTGTGATCTCTTTTCACTTTGAAATGGAAATTTACTAACCCGATACTTGGACCTATTGGAGATTTTTAGGGTTTCTTGATTATTTTTCTTCAATTCAACATGTTTTAAATCTATCTATGGTGGATGTGAGAGTATTTAATGGGTGCAGCGATTGTACAATATGACATTATTTGTAATTACATTAATTTTATTTTATTATTTATTTTTTCCTACCTTCTCTCTAGAAAACCCTTCATACAGTGGATATGGGGTTTCCTCAAGGGATGAAATAGAATACGGTGGAGATGGGTATTTTAGGAATTGCATTATCGGTTGAGGTGTTATCCTATTTTACTATTGAAGGAGGTGATGTTTGGTGCACTAAAGGAATGATAAAATAACACACTCAATAAATAAAAGGTAAGTAATTTATTAATGAGGTTTAATCAAATTAATTATCAAATTGAATTTAAATAATAAATAATTAATGAAAAAACTCATGTAGCCAACCCTAGGACCAAGTCCTTTATTTTGGACCATCATTATGTGTTGTATCTTCATGTTAGGATAGTGTTATTTTATTTCATTGAATTATTTTCCAAAACCAAAAACCATTTTTTCAATAAATAATAAAAAAACCCAAAAATAAATAGATTATTTGAATTAGAATTTAGTTATTGAACCGACTATGACGCTCCTCAAGTAAGACGACCCTGGTCAACCACTATGATGCATTAGGAAAATAAAATTTTCTTTTTCCATGCACTAAGATAGGTGTGTGTAACTTATTCACACACTATTGACAAGTGGGATATTGGGTATTCTTACCCCTATAATATTTCTAAATCGCATTACCAGAATTAAAATCCATTATCCTATTCCTATCTCCTGACCCATGAGACCCATGAGATTCACAATTCTCTATTTTTTATTTGATTTAATATCAGATAATACTTCATATATATCAAAGTATCAAATCTCCAAATCATTTCATATATTTTTATTTATCCCACTAAATAAGTTGTGAACTTTACATTTGGATTCAATAAAAATCTAGAGGTATATTGCACAAGTCTTGTGAAGTTTTCATCATATACCTTGATGGATTAATCGTCCTTAAGTATGAGGCCAACGAATTCCCTCTCCATTTTCAGTTGGATAGTGTGATGAAAATATTTATCGAAAAACATTTTCTAGAATTATTTCCTCTCCATTGCTTCAATATCCTCCTCAGACTTCATATTCTGATAAATGAACACCATTGATCATTTTCTCCCTCCACATAATAAACAACCAGTATAACATTATATTTCTTAAGGAATTTAAGTATGTGGAAGATAATTTCAATATATTTGAACCATTTTTTCATGGTTAAGGGATCATAAGATCCACTGAAATTATGAGGCCTTTTTTATATAAAGGTCTCAATTGAAGCTTTCTCACTCTTAGGGGGATGTGGTTGTTCATCCTGATTCAAGTTTCTATTCAAAACTTGAGTTAACTAAGATTGTATTTTCATGATGTTCCTGATTCCTTCTCCCATTAGATTGAGAATCTCATTTGGGTAGTCATCACAATACCCCTCAAATTTTTTGTTGGATTGATTCCTCCAATTTCCAGACATTGACTATAATAAATGAAAAATTAGGAATGTGAATTTTCAAAATATTAATCATATAAAATGGATACTATGAATATTTTAAGGATAACTCACAAATGACATAAATTTTTTTAACTATAAATTTCTAGGTTTCAATCTAATTTATCCGTAGTCAATTTTCTAACAAAAAAATTCACGGGATTTTTTGTTCCCTTTATTATGGTTCATAAATAGCTTGTGAATTTACCAAAGAATATCCCTTGGGAGTTTCAAACTAGGTGTGAATCAAGGTCTCTTTATTGTGAACTAGGTGATGATTGATTCAATTCCCAATGAACCCTTTTTGGGGTTATTACCCCTAAGTAAAACTATGCCAGTTCCACATCCAATTATATTATCCTGATATACATTTTGTTTCTTGGAAACCACTTACTATATACTTTATCATAATTTAGGGATGTTTTCCTATGTTCAGTTTTGTCCCTAAGTATTTCAATAAAGTTTTCTAATCCTAATCCCCAAAAATAACTAAACCATACTTTGATACAAACTATGAAAACCTATATCTTTAATAGACCTTAATTCATGATTTATTACATAAACATACACATAATACAATCCTAGAAAGTTATGAGGCCTAGTTTATTTGTGAAATTAAGTACATAATACATTAACTTGAAACATGGTTACAAAAAAATTATTTAAAAACTTCACAACATTCCCTTAAAATCCATTGGTCTTCTAATACTACATGGGATAAACTAGGGATGTACATAAGAAAGGGGTGAGTTATTTCCCAATAATGGGGTAATCAAATAATAACATTATGAAATTAAAACATTTTAGTCAAGAATCATATCACGGTGACATAAAATGGGTGAGAATAACAAATATGAACATTGAAGCATGATATAAGATGACAACATCAAGACAACATAGGGATGTGTAAAAAACATAAAATATTCCATCATAAATGTAAGTAAATGTTAAGTCCAGTAGGGTCTTAGATACCTTGAGAGGGGGTGAATTAGGGTATATATATTCTTTTCAAAATTCATCTTTCCCCACTTTATCTTGACCTCTTTATTATGAGGGTTTCTTTTTTTATATTTAGTGTTTATATTTCTCTTATCCTTTCTAATAATTATCTGATGATGGTATATAGAAAGTAAAGTAGTAAGGAAAACACAATGTAACATAGATTTTTACTTGGTTCACCCTCACTGGGTAACATCCAAGGAGCATAAAATGGCAATGTGCTGATGTAGAAAATTGAATAAGGATCAATGAAAATACATGGTTCGAGATATATCTTTTATATTCCCAAGATCACTTCCTTTACAAGGTTTAGGTTTATATTACTACTTTACCAAGGGTCACTCTCTTTGTCTCTTTCTCAAACTCACTACCGGTGGAATGGATCACCTTATTCCACTTTCTTTTCTCACTGATCTTAGAAGGGATTCAACCACAGTTTTATGGAAATGTAGGTCCTTTCATTATCATTTATGAATGCTTCCTAAATTGTAGGTAGATGCTATTTTGAATTTCTTTCTGGGATGTTTCTTAACTTCTATGAAAACACCTGGATGCAAAAATTCTACTTTCCAAACAATTGGAACAAACTTCTCTTTACTGTAGAAATATAAATTACCTCTAGTTTATCAATATCTTTATGTGATTACAAGTATTTATTTCACTACCTTGAATGTAGTAGTTAAAAAAACTCTTTCTACAACTATGGTTGAATGGTGCAGATCCTATGTGTTCTTCTTATTATTCAGAAATTAGATATGATAATTACACTATTCATAGGGTAATGTAGACATGTATCTCCATGTACAAGACACTATTGTGATACCCCTATGCGAGACCCTGTATTATAACTCCTTTCATGAGATCCTAGCATGTACCCTTGCACAAGATCTTAAGGATTATCTTGTTCACACTTTACCCGAGCACCTAGCATGAACCCTTGCATAAAACCTTAGTGCAAACCCCTGGTAGAACACCTGTTCAGAACCCCTGTTTGCATGAGATACTGATGTGAACCCCTCACGTGATCCCCTGTATGCACGAGCTCATGTCTACGTGAGCCCCTAACATGAATACATGGAGCGAACCCCTATTGTGAAACTTGTTCACAATTTTCACAAGACTTTATTCTGATCATGTGCACCACTTTAGAAAATTTAAATTACATTTCAAGTCCTCTCCCTGAACCTACTTCACTGTGAACCCCTGGCACGAACCTCCTTCACAACTAACCCCTGGTGCAAACCTACTTCGTTGTGAACCCCTCTCAGATGTTGCTTCATATTAATATTTTAAGAAAAACTTTTTTGATCTTTAAGGATGATTTAGGGGGTATTTATAGTCATAAACCCACCACCTTAACTCCAAAAAACATGGAAATCATCCACCTCATGGGCATCACATGCTCCATGAGATCCGGGTGTGATATCTTCTCATGTTTTTCATGAGATCTAGGAACAATTCCTCTTCCAAAATTCACACTCCACTAACCTTATAATGCAATTCCATGGTGTGAGTCTGCACTTTCTATTTGTGTGATATCTAAGTGCGAGTATCAAAGAAAATCATATGATTCATGAGGTCTTAAATGACCATGAGATCCTATATCATTTCCATATTTTTTTTCTTTAACTTCATGCACCTTTGAGAGTCTCGATCATGAGTCTTATTCACGCTTTTTGTAAGATCTAGGCATGAGCTCCAAAGATAATCATGATTGTCGCATGAGATCCCTTCAAGAGATCTAAATATAATCATGAGTGCTATGTGAGATCCCATGGAAAGACTCAAAGACAATCATAAGCATTGTGCGAGAACCCACCGTGAGACTCAAAGATAATCACGTGCTTCGTAAGATTCCATCATGATATCAAAATTAAATATTTTGATTCTCAGTGCTTTCATGAGATCACATCATCATTCACGCATTGCATGAGATCAGGTTCAACACTCACACTTTTCATGGGATCAAAGTTAGCATTCACACTCCATGATTTCAAACATCCATGCTAACTCTTCATGCCTTCTTTGACAGCTATACTTCATTAAAAACCTCAAACCTTGTCAACAAACACAATCAATCCAAAATAAAAATCAAGTGGTATTTTTTCCTAACAATCTCCCACTTTGGGTTTTTCGAAAAATATTCATAGTTTGATATCTCATTAAATCTTCTTCTATCTTCTACCAAAAATTCTATTCTTATAATTCCGATAGCTATCAAATATTTACTCAACACACACTCTATGCCCAAATGAGCCATTCTCATCATGAGAAACAAGAGTAGCATATAAAGTTCACCAATGAATCACTTAATTATAAAATCAATAAACTACTTTCATCATGAACCTCATATATTCTGATATATAACCTTTGATCGATCATCTTTAGTATCATCAGATTTAAAGATTCCTCTACTTCGATACTCCCCCTATCAACTTTTCCCCTTGTCCTGTTTAAGTCATTTTATCCCTTTTTATAGCCATAATTTCTCCCCCTTTTTCAACAAACATGAAGGATACTTTATTTAAGTTTTTAATAGGGTAAAGGACAAAGATCAGCATATCAGGGAAAAAACACATCATACATATAGGAGAGGGGGTCCCATAACCACACTTTTTCAATTGTGGGGATTCGATTGAATTCCAAGGGCCAGTCGATGTTTTTTAAATGCTTCTTTGTATAAGGACTTTATCAAAATGTTTTCAAACTATAGTTCTATAGTCACATACTCCAATTTCAAAATCCCTTTCTCCACCTTCTTCTTGAAAAATTGATACTTGATATCAATTTTCTTTGTCCTTGTGTGATGGACTGGATTTTTTTCTCAAATTTATAGCACTTGAATTATCGCAATGGATTCTGATCAGATACTTCACTTCGACTCCCATATCATCAAGTTGTTTCTTTATACAAAATAATTTCATGCATTCTTGAGTGACCATAATTTATTAAACTTCTACAGTGCTCAATGAAATTAAATCTTGTTTCTTTCTTATCCAAGAAACACATAATCTGATAAGATAGAATGAACCACCTGATGTTCATTTTATACCATCCACTAATTTGGCCCGATTTGCATTTGTATATCCTAATATCTCTTATTGAGATTTTTCATTATACAGATAACTGAAATCTATCATTCCTGTGATATACCAAAGTATTCTTTTCACTTCAAGAAATTAGGTTACCTTGGGATTTCTTTGATACCATGCTGCTTAACATGTGTAAAAAACAATATCTAGTCATGTCACTATTAATTATAATAGGATTCCAATGATATTCCTGAATTCTATGACATTAACCTCTTTATCTTCATCATCCCAAGACTGTTTCATCCAGGTATCCACTGGAGTCATCATCGCCTTAGAATATTCCATTCCAAATCTTCTCAAAACATCCTTATCATATTTATATTGAGAATTGAATGTTCCATTCTTTCCTTGTGTCACCTGTAAACCAAGGAAAAATATAATTTCACCAATCATTGACATTTCAAACTCAATTTTCATGAATTTGGAAAACTTTATACAATGTGCCTTATCTAATACACTAAATATTATCTCATCAACATACACTCACACCATCATCCTTTGATTATTCTAATTTTTTATATAGATATTGTAATCAACTCCACCACAGTGGAAGTCAAGATTCTTCAAAAACCTTTCTAGTCTTTAATACCATGCTCTTCGTTCGTGATTTAACCCATATAGAACCTTCTTAATCCAAAAAACACTATTATTATCTTCAGGAATGAGAAAACCATCTAACTATTAAATATAAACTTCTTCTTCTAGAACCCCATTTAGAAATCCTGACTTGATATCCATATGGAAAACTTTGAACCTTATTTTCACTATTATGTCTAAGAATAATCTGATTTTCTCTAGCCTTTTAATAGGTAAAACATTTCATCAACATCAATACCTTCTATCTGGGATTTCCCTTTTCACACTAATTGTGCTTTGTTTCGAATCATTGCACCATCTGCATTTATCTTATTAAGAAATACCCATTTATTCCTAATAAAACTCTTATTTGTTGGCCTCAAAACAATATCCTATAAAACCTTCAGTATTGGACTGATACAAATCATTAATAACAATTTTTATACTGATTTCAGATGTTGAATTACTTTTTATAATGGGTAGAACACTTGTTGGAAACACTTTAAACATTCTCTTGAAGCTTCTTGGTATCCTAAAAACATTCATCTATTGTTAGAACAAAGGTGATAATCATGAAATACATGAATATTTTTTATTATACCATAACCATTATTCTTGATTCCAAAAAACACAAACTTTCATCCTTTTTATACCATTGAGATCTTGCATCTGATTAGGATATTGAATGATTCCCTTATAATATGCAACTCTTCCTGTTGTTAGGCCCACTGTTTAGACCCACACACATTATTCTTCTCCTACATCATTTCTTCACATGTGACTTCAAGTTTGAGAAACTTCTCCATATCAATAACATTTTCTCATTATAACCTTATTTAATAAGATTTTCATTGGGTGAATTTACCACTAAGCAATGATCCATCAACAAAACCACTAAACCTGCGGAGTCGGAACACGACATAGGAAACAAGAGATAAAGTTAATAAAACCATCAATGTTCATTTCTATTAATTTCTTCCATATATATCATACATCAATAGACCATTAACTACTTTCAAAGAATTATTTTATATTTCCTATTCATCTCTGGAAATTTATTTGAATTAGTTGGCATTATGGGGCACATTACTTCACCACTTTGCATCTTTTGATGAAACTTCCCCCTGGATTGTATCTCCCCTTGAACCTGAAACACTTGAACATCAGTTAAAATAATTTATACACATAGGGAGAGGGGATCCTCTGGAATACTCACTAAGTGGATCATGGTCAATCTGAATGGATCAACCCTTTGATAATTTCTCACAAAGCACTGTTTTTGTGCTTTTTCTAACTTCCCATCCAACTTAAATTGTTTTAAACATATGACTAAACATTATATACCCAAATGTTGAATCTTCTTATGATATGTAGATTTTTTAGGCTTCTAATTTTTCACAATTTGTGGTTTAAACCCGTTTTTTGAAATATCTTTCTTTGATGATCCACCAAAATTCTATTTTTTGTGATTCTATATCTGATCAGGAATCTCTCCAATGATCGTATTCTCTTGCTTCTTCCTCCATTGGATGTCTCTTTCTCCTAAATTCACCTCTCTCCATGTGGCATGCAATGTGGATTTTTTAATTGATTTTTTATTCGTTTTTATTTTATCAATTATTTGATCCATGCCACCCTTTCTTATTAGGGTTGAGTATTCCACTAAATTTACATTTGTTTTAATCACAACTGGAGAATATCCTCCCTTTTATTCTAGGTTTGTTCACATTATTTCCAAGAGATTTATTGTGAGTATAATAGAGGATGTGATTGATATGATTTTTTTGAGATCCTTTTGATTACCCTAAGGTTGTAAACCTATTTTTCAAATTATCATGTTGTATTCCAATCTAGGATTTTTCATTATACACTTTCAGTGTTGGAGATCTTCTTCTGGGTTCTTTTTTCTTCTCTTATTTCTTCCTACAGCAATGTATTTCCAAAAGATCATGATTGGAACATATAAAACATCTTTCATTAAAGTCATACCTCATTTTATCCTTTATCAGCTGAGATGTTGATGCATCCAGAGTTCTTCTTCTAAAATTGGTCTGTTGGGCTTCTTGACACATACTCTTGGGGTTTCTTTGTCTTCTATTGTAATATCATTTGAAGATTATTTTCTTCTGAGAGAATTTTATTTCAAAATTTTGAAGAATCATTGAGTTATTATCATATTTAGAAATATTTATATCTTCACAACAAGTAATATAATCTAGATCTTCAAAACAAAAACTTGAAGCAAGACCATGCATCCCAAAGAAATAGCACATGTTATTACTACTTCCTTTAAAAACCTTTTTAGGTATATTTCCATAACCTACAAGATTTTTCTTATTTCTAGAACTATTCATAGCTTTCTTACTATCATGTATGGGAGGGGTTTCACCATATCCAATAACAAATTTTCCAAAATTGTACGGCCTTTGGGATGAGACAATAATTTCATGTTTTTCCTTTGAAGTAGAATATTTATTTTTCATTTCATTATCACCTACTAAATGATAATAAAATAGTAAGTGTAAAGAATCCTTAAATTTGGGATTTCCTTTAACATTATATTGGTCAACTTCTTTCTTGATAGATTATATATCTTCTCTCAATTGTTGAATCTTTTTATCCCTTAATTCAAGTTGAGCATTAAGTTCTCTCCTAAAATTTTTCCCTCTAGTAATCTCATATTTCAATTATCAAGATAGAATATCCATCATGTTATATTTCTCATTTAACTTAGAATTCATCTGAGCAACAGAATAATTTTAATATGCATTCTCAGGTTATAGCCTCTGCTTCTCATGAACGAGTTCAGATAGCTGCGTAACAAAATCATCATTTCTTGATTTCAGATTATGAATTTCATCTAAGTTCATATTCTTTCCCTTTTCATTAGCTTTAAGTATTTCTATATTTGTAGACATCTTTTTCAGTTCTTCATCTTAGGAATCATTCTTCACTCTTATATTTGTATTCACTTTAATAAGACTTTTATTTAATCCTTTTATCTTGTTGATTACATTTTTTTACACTTGGATTCAAATATATTTAAATTTAATTTATTCATCCAGTTTATGATCCAATTCATTTTTTTTAAGGAAAACTTACACGTTTTTCATTCTTTAAGTTTCTTCATCATCATTAGTTTCAACATCACTTGGAATATTAGGTTTTTCACTTATTCCTGCAACATCATTGAGTGAGTATATATTTTCATTATTTGATTCATCCAAAACATTATTTTGTACATTGTTGGTTTCCTTAAATAGAATCACACATTTTTTATAGACACTACCACACTGAGGAACACCACCTGACTTCTTCTTCTTTGTGGTAGTTCTTACCATTTCCATGGCACATCGAGATAAGATTAAACTAAAACTTCAATTCCAATAGTAGAGTAAAACTTGTTAGAGAAAAAAATCAACAAAGGTAACATATGATCTGATACCAATTTTTTGGTCTAACAAGGGCCTATGTACCCTGAGGAGGTGAATCATGGTATAGATATTGTTTTCAAAATCCATCTTTCCCCACTGGATCATGTAAGTACCCGAGCCCAGTTTCTCGGAGTCGGTGCCTTATTTAATCTCGTTGGGATACATACAAGGAATACGAATCTAGAAGGACTAAGTAGTTTAGTATTATTGGAAACAAGATACATACATAAGTTCAACTTTACATTTGGAAAGTAAAAAACGACACTAAATTACCCCACTAGCAACATCATGTCACCTAGATTATGCTTGCATGTCATTCATAATTTACTTCTTCATGTCCTGAGAAAAATAAAACATAAAGAAGGGGAGAGCTCAAATGCTCAGTAAGAGTAAGAAATATAGCAGAAGATAATATAAACATTAGACATGGTGAATAATTTAAAACACATGCCTTTAATAATAAACTTGAACACATTATGGTAGGGATATGAGCTGAGTAAATAATGCCATAATAAAACATAATCATGGGTATTCTACTAGTCTAATAACCGCATTAAATTACAATTACTAGCTTAATAATGAGGTAAGTTCATATTCCAGACATTCTGAAATATTTTTTCATGGCCTCGGCCAAGATTTCTAATGATTAAGGCCTCAGCCAAAATCCATATCACATTGGGAAAGGCCTCGGCCAATTCCACATCTATTTGTCTAATGATACCTACCGATGCATCAAGGGGATATAGAGGGATACACCCGTCACATAATAAGTCCAATGCATTCCTCATATGAGCGTGGATCAACATAAACAACATATACATTCATATTGAAACTATCATATGAAATGTAACTAACTTTCCCCAATCATTAAACATAAAACATTAACCATTCGGAATAATATGGTGAATGGTTTTAGGATAGATCATCCACAATAGATTTATTCATAAACAATTAAATAAAATATGGTAGATGACTTCATAAATTATTAAACCCAATAATACCATGGAATCAACAAGAGTGTTGAATTATACGAAAACACTCTTATAAAATCATCAAGCAATTCTTGAGATAAATACTCTTTTATTTTGAAAAGGATAGTTCTTTTGGAAAAATCTTTGTATAAAACCAGAATTGAAGTAAGATAGTATTTTTATAATAAAACTATTGTTTTTAGAAGAATAATTGTTTCCAAAAACAGATTATATATTTCCCTTGAAAGTAGATATGAATTTGTGAAATTCCCTTGTATCGGGCTCATATTTTTGAAAACGGTTTTGAGAGATTCTTTTAAAACATGTAACTATCTAGAAAATAGGTAAGGATTCTGGTTGGTGTACATATATATAATACCCACACAGTATTTATGTGGGGTAAATAAAAATACATAATAATTTCATTGAGGAAATTAGACAATAAAAGTAACCTGAATGAAAATGGAAGTTTGGGTGGAAAACCCTTACCTTAACTCCAAACGTGTTCCACTCTTGAACGTAAGCTCCTGGAATATGAAATTATACTTATTAATAACTTATTTAATAACCTATTATACATGTATTTATTTTATCATAATTCTGTTTAGTTCATTTATACCCTTATTTCTAAGTTATTATATTGAATTTTGTTGTTCCGAGGTGTTCGTTTTCTTTATTTTCATAATCAGTTCACTTGTTTTTAAGTAATGGAGTTCATGTGTAATGGTTATAAATCTCCAGTATTGGAATTATATATTATTTATAGACATAAATAATTTATAATGGTCATTTCTATCATTTGGTTACATGGAATGAGGCTGAATCATTAGATGACAACAACTTCAATTATTCGGCGGTATTTGGATTATTATGAACTAGTTTTGTCATATAACTTTATTATATGTACATATTATGGTTCTTGACTATTAATTAGGTTATAATAAATATATTATAGTCTTTTTCAACCATAAATATGGTTTCATGACCAGTAATGAAGAATAAATTGAAGAACGAAACTTCGTCTTCCATGAAGGCTATAAATTGGAACCTCATGGACGTTGATGTCGTTTATAAAAATAAAAGGGAGGGAGTAAGAGTATTTATGATGGTTATTCCATTCACATGATATAATTACAGTATATATATGAGACTAGAGTTATCATGATCATTTGGACATAGGAGGTGAGGAGAGGAGAGCAAAATAAGATAAATTGAAATGAAACCAAATGAAAAAGAAGGGTGATTTACCTCTCGAAATAACCTCCATGAGAGACTCCTTAAGGGAAGGGTTTTTGGTCTTTTTTAAAGACCATAAGCTTCTTGGATGTGGGGAGATACTATGAAAGGTTAATTGGGCAGAAATTTTAGGATCTTCAAGGCTTAGAGGATTGAAGAGAAGAGGGAGTGGTGAGGGGTTTTTATAGTGGAGGAGAGGAGTAAATTTTGAATATTTAATTCATTATTTTATTATTTCCCTCAAGAAAACCAATAGTTTTGTTTAATATTACCCCTAATAGTAATAAGTGAATGTGAGTTTGAACCAAGTGGCCTTGAATCACTTGTGATGTCATGAATGGTGTATTTAAATGATAATTTGTATATACGGTATTTTATCGTATTTCACTATTTATAAAAAATTCTAGAATTTCAGAAAAATCCCAAAAATTTACCCTAACCATTTTTCGACGTGTAGAATTCAAAAATGAACTCCATTTTTCAAAATTAATTTTCTAAGTATTATTAATTTAATTTTTAAATAAAGTCATAGTTAATTCGAAAAATAACAATCTTAAAGTGCAATTAGTTTTATTTCTCATTGAAAAACTAATTAAGATCTCATTATCTTATTTCCTTGAGAAAATAAAATAAAATTATTATTTACTATTCATAAGGGTCATATTACTATTCATATCACTATTCATAAGGGTATGTTACTATTCACCAAAAATCATGTTTGTTCTATCAGACTCCAAATGACTTACTGATCACAACTCTAGATGACCATTTTTTGAAATTCAAAACATAGAAGAAACAAATTTGTGTTTAATAGATAGATTATAAAATTGCATTATATATTTATTTTCAAAACCATGGGGTGTTACATTCTCCCCTCCTTTCAAAAATTTCGTCCTCAAAATTCACAAAATATTACCTAAAAAGATTTGGGTATGTCTTTAACATAAGCTCCTCAGGCTCCCATGTCTCTTCCTCCATCTTATGGTTCCTCCAAAGAACCTTTACCAGACGAGTCGTCTGATTTCTCAATACTTGTTCTCTAGTATCAAGAATCTTGATAGGCTCTTCACAATAAGATAGATTGGGCTCAAGTTCTACTTCTTCATAAGTGAGTACATGTGTTGGGTATGGCATGTACTTTCTTAACATTGACATGTGGAACACATTATGAACCTTGGAGAGACTTGGTGGCATTTCCAAATGGTAAGCTATAGCTCCAATTCGGTCTAGAATTTCAAAAGGTCCGATGTACCTGGGACTTAATTTTACCTTCTTACCAAATCTTATAATACCCTTCCCTGGAGATACCTTTAAGAAAACGTGATCGCCTTCTTGAAATTCCAAATCCTTTATTCGATTGTCAGCATAGATCTTTTGCCTACCTTGAGCTGTTTTGATATGGTTCTAGATAATCTTCACCTTTTCTATTGTTTCTTCAACAAGTTCTGGTCCCACAAGCTTTCTTTCACCAACATCATCCCAGCATGTTGGTGTACGACATCCCCTCCCATATAATGCTTCATAGGGTGCCATCTGAATACTTGAATGGAAGCTATTGTTGTAGGAAAATTCTATGAGAGGCAAATAATGATCCCACATGCCTTGAAAATCAAGTGAACAAGACCTCAACATGTCTTCCAGTGTTTGAATAGTCTGTTCTGATTGTCCATCAGTTTTTGTGTGGTAGGAAGTGCTCAAACAAAGATCAGTATCTAGGGCCTTCTGAAGACTCTTCCAGAAGCGTGATGTAAAACGAGGATCACGATCAGATACAATTGATGAGGGTACACCATGAAGTCTTACAACTTCATTAATATATATTCTTGCTAAACGTTCAAGTGGTAAATCTTCCCTTATAGCAAGAAAATGTGCAGATTTTGTGAGATAGTTAGCAATGACCCATATCGTATCATTCTTTCTTGGAGTCTTTGGTAGCCCCATGACAAAGTCTATCGTAATATCATCCCATTTCCACATAGGTATAGGAAGGGGTTTCATGAATCCACCAAGATTTTATCTTCTTGCCTTCACCTGTTGACAAACTAAACATCTCAAAATGTAATCAGCAATCTCCCTCTTCATGTTTTCCCACCAAAAATGTTCCTTCAGATCTCTATACATCTTGGTGCTACCTGGGTGTATAGAGAAATTTGAGCTATGAGAATCGTCTAATAGTTCCCTTTTTAGCTCAGGTACTGATGGAACGCATAACCTCTTCCCAAAGTTCATAACTCCTTCTTCATACATGAATTCATCCAGTCTCCCATCCTTAACTGCATTAATTTTATTATGCAGATTCTCATCATCAGATTGAGAAATTTTTATCTTCTATAGTAAAGAAGGTTTAGCAATCATTTAAAAGGTGAGTGATGTTTTCCCTTCCTTAACAATTCCCATATCCATCTTCAGTAGATCCATGAACATAGGATCTATTTCAATCCTCATTTGAGTCAGAATTCTGTGATCTTTCCTAATTAATGCATCTGCCACCTTATTCTCCTTTACTAGGTGGTAGTGTATTGAAAAATCATAATCTTTGAGTAACTAGATCCATCTATTTGCCTAATTTTGAGTTCTTTTTGTGTGAAAATATATTTCAAACTCTTGTGGTCCATATAAATCTCACATCTCTCTCCGTAGAGATAATGCCTCCATATTTTTAGAGCAAATATTACAGCTACTAACTCAAGATCATGAGTTGGACAATTTTTCTCATTAATATTTGATTGTATTGATGCATAAGTAATAAATTTATCGTTTTTCATAAGGATGCAACCTATTCCATTCTTTGATGCATATCTGTATATTACAAATCTATCTCTTTCAGATGGAAGTGTCAAAATTGGAGCATTGACCAATCTTCTTTTCAATTCATCGAAGCATTCTGTACATTCTTTTGTCCACACAAATTTAACTCCTTTACATGTGAGCTTGGTTAGCGGGTTATCCAGTCGGGAAAAATTCTAAACAAAACACTGATAATAACCTTCTAAGCCAATAAAACTGCGTACCTCAGTTATGTTTGTTGGCTGGGCCAATCTTTGATTGCCTTTGTATTTGCAGGACCAACTAGGATCCCATCCTTAGAGACAATATGTCCTAGAAAAGAAACTGATTGAAGCCATAATTTGCACTTGCTAAACTTCCCATATAATTTATTTCTTCGAAGAGTTCTCATAATAACCAGCAAGTGATTCTCATGGTCTTCATAGATTTTTTTGTATATGAGGATATCATCGATGAATAACACAACAATGTTATAGAGATATTCCTTGTAAACTCTATTCATTAAATCCATGAAAACAGAGGGTGCATTTGTCAGTCCAAAAGGCATCACTGTAAACTCGTAATTCCCATACATGTTCTGAAATATTGTCTTATGAATATCTTCCTTCCTCACATGCAACTGATGATATCCAGATCAAAGGTCAATCTTTGAAAAGTATTGAGCTCTATGGAGTTGGTCAAATAAATCATCAATCCGAGGAAGAGGATACTTATTCTTTATTGTAAAAGCATTGATTTCCTTATAATCAATGCAAAGACTCATGGATCCATCTTTTTTCTTGACAAAGAGGACAAGGCCTCCCCATGGAGAAACCCTAGGTTGAATAAATCCTTTTTCACTCAAATCCTATAGTTGTTTCTTTAGCTCTACTAATTCCATAGTGGAAATTCTATAGGGAGTCTTTGATATAGGTCTTACATCAGGAATTAAATCAATAGAGAACTCAACTTCCCGCTCTGGAGGATGTACAGGTAAATCCTCTGGAAATACATCACTGTACACTTTCACTTTTTGCACTTCCTCAATTTGAAGATTTCTTTCCTCGTCGATAGATATTGTTTTATCTTCTTCTCTAAGTATTGTATTCTATAGAGATACTGGGGGTGGTTCTAGATAAGAACCAGGTGGTGAAATTCCCACCCTAAAGACAAGGGATTCTATACCATTTTCAAAAATTGTAACTTCCTTCTTCGTACAATAAATCTTCGCATCATAATTTGACAGCCAATCCATACAGAGAATTATATCAAATTAAGTCATTGGTATGATGATAAGGTTAGAAACTAGAGCACATTTTGGTGTTTGGAGGGGGACTAATCGACATGCCTTTTTTGCAATGATACATCCACTAGGAGTTTTGACTGATAACTCCTTTATTAAATTAAATTAGACATATCAAATTTTCTTGTCCAACTGGGAAGATATAAATGAATGCGACGATCCAAAATCAAATAAAGTATTGTCTAAATTAGAGGAAATGATTAAAGTACCTGCCACCATGTCATTAGGAACTTCAACCTCTACAATTGTGATTTCATAAGCTTTTCCCTGATCCCTTGGACTTTTTTGTTGCATATTTCCTTGACGCTTTGGACATTCATTATCATAGTGTCCCATCTTCCGAAAATTATAGCATTGAACATCATTGGCTTCCTTCTTCCCTTTGAAATCACCAGCAAGATGGCCTTTCTGACCACATTTGTAGAATACTCCTTTTACTTTTAATCATGCACCAGGGTGTTTCTTTCCACAATTGTCACATGGTGGAAATTTAACTATTCCCTTCTTCCCTGTTTCCTTATTTCCTTTCCCAGGTTTTTCAGCAGCCCTCTTCTTTTCTTGCTTTCTCTTAAAGTCATAAGACTTAGATAATTATTTTTCTGTCTTGATAGCACATGAAACTATATCCTCATATGATGAAAAACTTTGGGAGACCAGTTCCTGTCAAAGGAATGGCTTTAGGCCATCAAAGAATCGATCAATTTTGCTTCTTGGATTTCATATATAGTCCACATCATGTCTTTATAACCTTGTGAAGTTGGATTCATACTTGGCAACATTTTCATCCTCCCTCTGCCTCAGATTCAAGAATTTTCTCTCCATATCTGCTTGCTGCTCATGAGGGAAATATTTTTTTAAGAAGATTTCCTTAAAATACCTCCATTCCATCTCTTATATCTCTTCCTCCTCCTTTGTGTTTTGGATTAATGACCCCCATTGATCTGCATCTCCCGATAGAAAATATAATTCCATGAAAACCTTATCTCTTTCATTACATCCCAAAGCAAGAATTATCTTCTTGAGGAAACTTATCCACTTCTCAGCTACAAATGGGTTTGTAGTCTCATTGAATGATGGAGTATGTTGTCACATAAAGTGATCCAATATAGCTCCTCCATGTGGTGGATCCGGATGCTCCATACGGGTAAGGTTATTATTCATAACCTGAGTAAGTTTTCCTAGTATAGTTATGAGTTGCTCAGCACCAGTCACAACACCAAATCCAACATCATTATCTTGAATCGGAGGAAAATCCCTACAAGGGACACGTGTGTTCGTGCAGTTTCCATTCCTTCCACTTGGAGCCATCTCTAGATAATGGAATATACTAGATTAGGTTATGAATCATAATGTATAATCTCAACTTAACAAAATACTTAAAAAAAATTGAGATCCTACGAATGGGTAATCCCATATTCACAAATATGGTTTCTTTGAGGAATATTTTACATTTCAATCCTTTATAATGGATTTTAAAGAAAATTTG
The DNA here is from genome assembly GCA_963277665.1 of Viscum album. Lineage (NCBI taxonomy): Eukaryota > Viridiplantae > Streptophyta > Magnoliopsida > Santalales > Viscaceae > Viscum > Viscum album. The sequence continues at coordinate 451,653,616 of OY728121.1, forward strand.
AATTATCCTAAGCATATTCCCTGGGAGTGTCGTAACCAAGATTTCAGCAAGGCTCATTGTCGTGCACCAGTTCCCGTTTGAGTCTAGCTCAAAGCGGTGCTTTCAGTTTTTACCCCTAGATACATCTATGCCAGATCCACCTCTACCTACTTGTATCCATACAGGGATGTATTTATTGAAAGATCTACATAATATATTCCTTACCAAAATACTAGGACATTATTGTTTGTATATCATCAAATAATAACTTAGGTACTCTTCCCTAATTCTACGTTTTCTAAATCTAGTTTCCAAGTATTCTACTAAACTTCCTCTGATACCAACTTTAAGTACCCGACCCCAGTTGACCGGATTTGGTGCCTTATTTGATATCATTGGCATACATACAAGGAATACGAATCCTGAAGGACCAAGTAGTTTAGTATTATTGGAAATAAGATACATACATAAGTTCAACTTTACATATGGAAAGGAAAAATGACACTAAATTATTCCACTAGCAACATCATGTCTCCTAGATTATGCTTGCATGTCATTCATTATTTACTTCTTCATGTCTTGAGAAAAATAAAACTTAAATAAGGGGTGAGCTTAAATGATCAGTAAGAGTAAGAAATACAGCAGAAGATAATATAAACTTTATACATGGTGAATAATTGAAAACACATGCCTTTAATAATAAACTTGAACACATTATGGTAGGGATATGAGCTAAGTAAATAATTCCATAATAAAACATAATCATGGTTATTCTACTAGTCGAATAAACTCATGAACTTAAAATTACTAGCTTCATAATGAGGGAAGTGCATATGATAGACATTCTGAAACATTTTTTCATGGCCTCAGCCAAGACGTCTAATGATTAAGGCCTCGTCCAAAATCCATATCACATTGGGAAAGGCCTCGGCTAATTCCACGTCTATTTGTCTCATGAGACCTACTGATGCATCGAGGGGCTATAGCGGGCCCCACCCATCACATAATAAGTCCAATGCATTCATCATATGAACATTGATCAACATAAATAGCATATACATTCATATTGAAACTATCATATGAAACATAACTAACTTTCCCCAATCATTAAACATAAAACACTAACTATTTAGAATAATATGGTGAATGGTTTTAGGATAGATCATACACAATAGATTTAGTCATAAACCATTAAATAAAATATGGTAGATGACTTTATAAATGATTAAACCCAATAATACCATGGAATCAACAATAGTGTTTAATTATACGAAAACAATCTTATAAAATCATTAAGCAATTCTTGAGATAAATACTCTTTTATTTTGAAAAGGAGAGTTCTTTTGGAAAAATATTTGTATAAAACCAGAATTGAAGTAACATAGTATTTTCATAATAAGACTAGTGTTTTTATAAGAATAATGGTTTCCAAAAATAGATTATATATTTCCCTTGAAAACAGATATGAATTTGTGAAATTCCCTTGTATCGGGCTCGTATTTTTGGAAACAGTTTTGAGAGATTCTTTTAAAACATGTAGCTATCCATAAAAAAGGGAAGGATTGTAGTTGGTGTACATATATATAATACCCAAATTGTATTTATGAGGATTACATAACAATACATAATAATTTCATTGAGGAAATTAGACAATAAAAGTAACCCGAATGAAAATGGAAGTTCGGGTGGAAAACCCTTACCTTAACTCCAAATGTATTCCACTCTTCAACTTAAGCTCCTGGAATATGAAATTATAATTATTAATAACTTATTTAATAACCTATTATACATGTATTTAGTTTATCATAATTCTGTTTAGTTCATTTATACCCTTATTTCTAAGTTATTATATTGAATTTCATTGTTCTGAGGTGTTCATTTTCTTTATTTTCATAATCGGTTCACTTGTTTTTAAGTAATGGAGTTCTTGTGGAATGGTTATAAATCTCTAGGATTGTAATTATATATTATTTATGAACATAAATAATTGATAATGGTCATTTCTATCATTTTTTTACATGGAATGAGGATGAATCATTAGATGACAACCACTTCGATTATTCGGCGGTATTTGGATTATTATGAACTAGTTTTTTCATATAACTTAATTACATGTACATATTATGGTTACTGAATATTTATTAGGTTATAATACATATATTATAGTCTGTTTCAACCATAAATATGGTTTTATTACCAATAATTAAGAAGAAATTGAAGAACAAAACTTCGTCGTCCATGAAGGCTATAAATTGGAACCTCATGGACGTTGATTTCGTTTATAAAAATAAAAGGGAGGGAGTAAGAGTATTTATGATGGTTCTTCCATTCACATGATATAATTACATTATATAGATGATACTAGAGTTATCATTATCACTTGGATAGAGGAGGTGAGGAGAGGATATCAAAATAAGATAAATTGAAATGAAACCAAATGAAAAAGAAGGGTGTTTTACCTCATGAAATAACCTCCTTGAGAGACTCCTTAAGGGAAGGAGTTTTGGTCTTTTGGAAAGACCAGAAGCTTCTTGGACGTGGGAAGAGACTATGGAAGGGTAATTGGGCATAAATTGGAGGAGCATCAATTCTTATAGAAGTGAAGAGAAGAGGGAGTGGTGAGGGGTTTTTATAGTGGATGAGAGGAGTAAATTTTTAATATTTAATTCATTATTTTATTATTTCCCTCAAGACAACCAATAGTGTTGTTTCATGTGACCCCTAATAGTAATAACTGCATGTGAGTTCGATCCAAGTGGCCTTGAATCACTTTTTATGTCATGAATAGTGTATTTAACTGATAATTTGTATATACGGTATTTTATCGTATTTCACTATTCATCAAAAATTCTAGAATTTCAGAAAAATCCCAAAAATTTACCCTAACAATTTTTTGATGTGTAGAATTAAAAAATGAACTCCATTTTTCAAAATTAATTTTATAAATATTATTAATTTAATTTTTAAATAAATTCTTAGTTAATTCGAAAAATAACAATCTTAAAGTGCAATTAGTTTTATTTCTCATTGAAAAACTAATTAAGATCTTATTATCTTATTACCTTGAGAAAATAAAATAAAATTATTATTTACTATTCATAAGGGTCATGTTACTATTCATATCACTATTCATAAGGGTATGTTACTATTCAACAAAAATCAAGTTTGTTCTATCAGACTCCAAATGACTTACTGATCACAACTCTAGATGACCATTTTTCAAAATTCAAAACATAGAAGATGCAAAGTTGTGTTTAATGGATAGATTATAAAATTGCATTCTATATTTATTTTCAAAACCATGGGGTGTTACAGATCATGACCTATTTATTATAAGGGTAACTTCATTTTCTATTTTGTGTTTATATTTCTCTTATCCTTTCCGACATTTATTTGATGGTGATTCATAGAAAGTAAATCAATAAGGGAAAAACAAGGATACATAGATTTTTACTTGGTCCATTCTCATTGGGCTACATCCAAGGAGCATACAAGATCAATGTTATGATGTACCAAATCAACTAAGGATCACTTAAAATACATGGTTTGGGATAGATCACTTCTATGAACAGGCCCACTACCTTTACAAGGTTTAGGGTCAGCTCACAGATTTCCCAAGGGTCACTAATTTTGTATCTTTCTCTAGATCACTACGGGTGGAAAGTATCACCTTATTCTTATTCCTTTGCTCACTACTATTGGAAGGGATTCACCCAAGTTTTATATATATGTAATTCCCTTCATTATCACTAATTAATGAATCCTCAGTTGTAGGTAGATGCTCTGTTGAAGTTCTTTTTGGGATACTCATTCACTTCTGTGAAAACACTTGGATGCAACACTTCCACTTTATAGACAACTGGCACATATATCTCTTTGTTGTAGAAACAGTAATTACCTCCACTTTGGAAGGATCTTCAAGTGATTTCAGGTCTTCCTTTCACTTCCATGAATATAGTAGTGAAAAAAAATTCTTCTTCAAGTATTATCAAATGGTTCAGATCCTCTATTTTCTTCTTCTTTTTAAAAAATCAGATATGAAATTGATACTATTCATAAGGTAATGTAGGTATGTATCTCAATGTTCAGGACTCTAGTGTGATACCCCTACATAAGACCTTGTCGTGTAACTCTGTACATAAGATCTTGGAAAATACCCTTGTGTGAGATCTTAGGGACTATCATGTTCGCACTTTATATGAGCTCCTAGAATGAACCTATGGGAAAACCCCTAGTGTGAACCCCTATTTTCACAAGCTATTAGTGTGAACCCTTGGTGTGAGCCCCTATCTACGTGAGACCCTGGCACGAACCACTATCGTAAACCCCTGTTTCAAACTCTATTTGCAATTTGTGAAAGTCTTTATTCAGATCATTTGAACCACTTTAGACAATGTAAATTCCTTCATGAGTCGTCTCCATGAACCTGATTCACCGTGAACCCCTGGAATGAACCTCCTTCACCATGAACCACTGGCATGAACCAATTTCACTACAAACCCCTATTCGACGTTTCTTCATATCAATATTTTAAGCACAACTTTGACAATTTTTAAGGATGGGTTATGGGTATTTAGAGGCATAAACCCACCACCTTAACTACACAAATTACGGAAAACTATCCACCTCATGGGAATCACATGATCTATGAGATCCAGGTGCAATATATGCTCATTCTTTGTGCGAGATCATGGCACAAATCCTCTTCCAACATTAGTGCTCTGTAAACCTTCTAAAGAGAGTCCCTAGCATGATTTTTCATTCGCGCTTTGTACGAGTATCAAAGACAATCATGCACTTTATGAGATCTTAAATGACCAAGAGATTATCCATCATTTCCATATTTTTTCTTTATGTTCATGCACTTTTGTGAGTCCTGAGTGTGTGTCCTATTTGTGCTTTGTGAAAGATCTGGGCATAAGCTCCAAAGACAATCATGAGTGTTCTATGAGATCCCTTCATGAGATCTAAATACAATCTTGAGTGCTACGTGAAATCCCACCATGAGATTCAAAGGAAATCATGAGCAATGTGTGAGATCCCACGGTGAGAGTCAAAGATAATCGTGTTCTTCATAAGATTTCATCACGATATCAAAATACAATCTTTCGATTGTCAGTGTTTTTGTCTTCCAATGATTTGTATGATCCATCATGAGTTATAAAGACAACTATAAGTTCTTGTGTGAGAGATAACTTTGTATTAATTCCAATAAAGTTCAAATAGTTTGGATCAACAAACAAGACTGGATATTAGCTCACATATTCAATTAAAAGAAGATCAATGTAGAGGAATACATCCAATCATGGGACAATCACGCCACTCATTTTGAGGATCTTATTATAGATGATCCAGATTCAGAGGTCTCTGATCTTCAATGGGGATTATATCAGGTAAGTAATTCCACCAATTTTAGCCTCGTTTTCAATGACTCTGTGACCTCCTTTTTTGTTTAACTACTTTTAGCCTGAACATGTTTGGTTTCCCACTTGTACTTCTTTATGGTTTGAATTTTGTTAGGGTTCACACTTTTCCCTTAAAAGTGTTTTTAGAAAATACAAAATATGGAGATCACATAATCATTCATGATCCATGAGTTCAAAATTCCATGCTAACTCTTCATGCCTTCTTTTAAAACCATCCTTCATCAATAACCACAAATCTTTTCAACAAACACAATCAACCCAAAAGCACTATCAAGAGATATTTTTTCTTAATAGTAAAGGATAATAATCAAGACATCATAACATGGTATACTTAGGACAAACTCCCATTTACCATACATGGTATCTCATGTGATAAAAACATTACCCAATGCATTGGAGGGCTATATAGTTATGGGCCCACCCATCACATTCATATCACGTACATGCATTGGTGTTCCACATATATCATACAACATAAGAATGTATTTCCTCACTTTTAATACTATGATTAAGGAGTTTGGGTTACATAAATGGAATTTTACAATCAATTAAGGATAGGTAGATCTAGGTGAGTTCCCTTGAGTGGAAATGGGGATGGGCATTCACTATACAAGTATTTGTCAAAGAAAATCACATGACAATTTCGGCAGCATAACGGGTTAACATAAATATTCATGAAAGGGTTTAATGAGAGTGAAATAGGGTCTATGATTACTTTTAAATCATAAGTATGTTAAAACATATGTGTAAAAATATATTTCAATATAAAAAACTAGACATCAAAAGAAATAACTAAAATAAAGTGCTTGAATAAAGAGGACGATGAGAGGATATCATACCATAAGAGGGAACTTCTAAAATCTTGGGAGGGGATTCTTAAGAGATTGGGAACACCTTAAGAGGTATTTAGAGAGGTATGGGGAGAGGAACTTCATTATCAATGGGTTTTTAATGAAGAGGAGTGTAAGGTTTGTTGGGTATTTATAGAAAAAGAGAGGGGATTCTTTATTAATTTCTAAACATAGGTTTTGGACTCTATATGATAAAATAATCCAAACTACAAACCTTACCATGGTTTTTTAAAATTATTTATTTTAAATTGGACTATTTTTCAATATTTTATAAGGATAATCACCAAAAATATTAAAATAATACCATTGGTGATGTAGAAGTGAGTTGTGTTCATAAAAAATTGATTCTAAAACCTTAAATATAAATACGTTTTGGAGGATTCATTAAAGGATTATAAAATTAATAAAATCACTTCAAAAACACAATAATATAAAGGGGAAACATAATTTTGGCCTTGGATATTTCTTATATCATTTATTACATCACTTTTGGGCTATTATGATGTCATAATTCAGACCATATATTTATATTGAATTTAATTTTTACCCAAAAATTCAATTATGTTAGAAAATTATGACAAAAATCACCATTGGATAATTTTGACATGCATATTTCAAAAATTAATATTTATTTTATCAAAATAATTTTATAAATATGATGATCTTAATTTTTAAATAAAAATCTTTATTTAAAAAAATATACCAGTTTTTATGATACAAACAACCTTCTAACCCTTATAAAAATTACAATATACTTCATTAAACTATGTTATCATTTATATTTAAATAAATATTATTTAATAAGAATATGTTATTAAAATGAGTTTTATTCCAAAAATTCTTGAATTTATAAAAAAGGAGTGTCTTAGTGGAAACTATATATTTCTCAAAAATACAATTTTTATATCTTCATATCAAAATCGGATTTTTTTTAAAACCCGTTATATAATCATTTATAAATTAATCATAAAAAGGGATAAATATAATAATTGTTTCATTAAAAAGAAAATATAGAAATTCATATTTCTAGGTTCTAGATACAAAACCCCTTATTACACTGGCATACGAAATAAGGGTAAGGTGTGTTATGATGATGGTGATTTCTTGGGGTTGTTTGGTGAACATTTGTTGGGTCGTGATCTTGATAAGTGTGAAATTATCCAATAAATAGTTTTTCTCAAGATTTAGTTTTTAGATCTTGTTTTGGTCTTGGTTAAGGGAAAATCCTAGGGATTTCATCTCCCTCAGAAGCTCTAATTGATGGGCTTCATAGGGTACGGTCCTACTGGTCGAGGTCATTACTTTTTTTGTATGTATCAATTAGACATTATCATAACCCTTATTATATACTAATATTAATGGTTATTGTACAACGACTATATTATCAATGGTTAAAAAGCTTAATAGTCTTATAAATATGATTAACTATATTTTATAATGGTCCAAAATAACCAAAGCAATGCATGTGTTTTCTATAACTACATTACTAGGCATTTATTCATTCAAAAGGAATTTTGATTTATAAAAGTTTGGTTTGTTGCATACTAGGGTGACATGGTTGTGCATTTATTATTCATATATGCACCCAATCTCTCAAATCAGGTTGGGTGGACCTAACTCATCATGACACTCAACCTGCTAAATGGTCATGTTTTTATAGGGGAGTGGATCACAAGGCTACCTCGCTTTACCCCTTGATCTATGACTTAGACATGAGGCATCGATGGGTTCAGCCCACTAGTTTTTTCAAGCTTATTCATCACCAAATGAAAGTGAATCGAAGGTCATGGGATTTGAACTCACATTGGTGTATGTTACTCCAACAACTGAAACCACTCAAGTATGGCATATTTCATAAAGTAATAATAAAATTAATATATTTAATAATTATTATGAAAAATAAAAATAATTAATAACTAATAAGGTGGATCATTTTTTCGATGGCCCCTCTCCGAAAAAAAATTCTCTATATAAGGGAAAATAAAAAAACATATGTCGGATGTATAGAACTAGGAAAACATATTCCCAGTTTACTGTTGGGGGGATCTACCTCAGGTGGGATATAGCTGAAGGATGGGAGACTTCTCGGATGGTACCTCCATTAATTATTTTTTGAAGAAGGAACCTAATAAGAAGGCACCTTCTTCAAACTTATTTCAAGGAAGGTGTTTCCTCATTAGGAGCCTTTTCCATCTTTTTTTATTTTATTTTTTACATTTTTATTTTGTATATATATATATATAATTAAAAAATTACACAATATTTAATTGTTTTCAAATAATTGAATGGATAATGTAATTAATAATAAAAATTAATTTAAGATTTCAAAATAATTATTAATAATTATTAATTTAATTTTTTTGAATTATTATTAAGAATTAATTTTTGTGTTGTTTAAATTATTATTTTCATTATATTTATGAATATTAATAATGATACAAATAATGATGATGATTTATATAATAGTATTGAATATTTTTCTAAATAATTAAAATATTATTATTATTAAATAGAAAAAATATTTTTTGTTTATTTATTAAAATAATGAATATTTTATTTCTATTATCAAATAACTTACAATAACTTAAAATAATAACTTATATAATAGTATTTTTCTAATCAAATAACATATATAATAGAATTAAATATTTTCTAATTAGATAAAATAATTGTAATATAAAAATTAAAATATTAATATTATTAAATAGAAAAAATATTTTATGTTTATTTATTAAAATAATGAACATTTTATTTCAATTTTCAAATAACTTAAAATAATAATATTATTAAATAATTAATAATAAAAATCAATTTGAGAGTTCAAAATAATTAGTAATAATTATTAATTTCATTTTTTTTAATAGTTATTAAGAAATAATTTTTTGTGTCCTTTAAATTATTATTTTCACTATATTTATAAATATTAATAGTGATAATAATAATGATGATGATTTATATAATAATATTAAATATTTTTCTAATTAATTAAAATAATTTTAATATAAAAATTAAAATATTATTATTATTTAATATAAACAATATTTTTTGTTTATTTATTAAAATAATGAATATTTTATTTTTATTTTCAAATAACTTACAATAATAATATTATTATTTTCATTATATTTATGAATATTAATAATGATAATAATAGTGATGATGATTTATATAATAGTATTAAATATTTTTTTTGATTGATTAAAATAATTCGAATATAAAAATTAAAATATTATTATTATTAAATAGAAACAAAATTTTCTGTTTATTTATTAAAATAAATAATATTTTATTTCTATTGTCAAATAACTTACAATAATAATATTACTAAATAATAATTATGTGCATAAATTCATTTTTACTTATTGATTATTTATAATTAAGTGCACTAATAAATATATTATTATTAACTATTATTAAATAGCTAAATAATTAGATTATATATAAAATTTATAATAATTATTATTACTTTTTTAATAAAATATTTTTTATATTACTATTCTGATTATTATAAATAATTATTAATTGTATAATAAATTGTTAATAATAACATTATTGTTAATAATTATATTTTCTATATTACTAATTTAATTAATATTTATGTTAAATTGTATTATCAACTAATTTATTAGTTACATTATTAATTAAATTAATTAGATCATTATTCATAATCATTATTGTAATTATTTAAATTATAAAATAGTATAATTAATATTTATAAATAATTTAATTCATAATATTTAATAATAATAAAATAATCGATAATACTTAATAATAATATAATTAATAATATTTGATATTAATCATTATCAAAATATTCATTATTTTAATAAATTAAATATTCATTTTTATTATCAATATTAATATTCATCAATATAAATTATTATAATTAGAAAAACACTATTATATAAGTTATTATTGTAAGTTATTTAAATTTATTTTATAATAGAAATAAAATATTCATTATTTTAATAAATAAATAGAAAATATTTTTTCTATTTCATTATAATAATAATATTTTAATGTTTATATTAAAATCATTTTAATTAATCATAAAAATATTTAATAATATTATATAAATCATAATCACTATTATTATCAATATTAATATTCATAAATATAATGAAAATAATAATTTAAATGTCATAAAAAATCTATTTCTCAATAATAATTCAAAAAAAATTAATAATTATTACTAATTATTTTGAAAATTGAAATTAATTTTTATTATTAATTATTTAATAATATTATTACTAAGTTATTTGACAATAGGAATAAAATATTCATTATTTTAATAAATAAACAAAAAATATTTTTTCTTTTTCACAATAATAATATTTTAATTTTTATATTAAAATTATTTTATTTAATTATAAAAATATTTAATAGTATTATATAAGTTATTTCATTAGAAAAATACTATTATATAAGTTATCATTGTAAGTTATGTGACAATAAAAATAAAATATTCATTTTTTTAATAAATAAACAGAAAATGTTTTTTTCTATTTATTAATAATAATATTTTATTTTTTAAATTAAAATTATTTTAATAAATTAAAAAAAATATTTAATACTATTATATAGATCATCATCATTATTATTATCATTATTAATATTCATAAATATAATGAAAATAATAATTTAAATGACACAAAAAATATTTCTGTATAATAATTCAAAAAAATTAAATTCATAATTATTACTAATTATTTTCAAATATCAAATTAATTTTTATTATTAATTACATTATCCAATGAATTATTTGAAAATAATTAAATATTGTTTAATTATTTAATTATAAATATATAAAGACAAAACAAAAATGTAAAAAAAAGATAGGGAAGGTGCTCAATTAGGTAGCACCTTCCTTGAAATGGGTTTGAAGAAGGGGCCTTTTTTATTAGGCACCTTGTTCAAAAATTAATTAAAGGATGCGTCTTTCGAGAAGTCGCCCATCCTCCAGTAACATCCCACCCAAGGCGGAGCCCCCCAATGGTAAACTGGGAATATGATTTCCTAGTACAGTACATCAAGAATTTGTTTTTTATTTTTTCTTATATGGGGAAATTTTCCTACACATGGTGGTGGAAAAATCCATGTCTTTGGGCGATGGCGATGTGGTTCTGAGTGGCGATAGTGGTTGGTGTTGTCGGGTGTCATTTCAGGCTTTGTTGGCATTGTGGTGTTCATGGATCAGATGGCGATGGTGGAGTAGTGTGGCATTTCTATGGGTGGTGACGATGAAAAATAAGAGGTGGATTTCCTAAGCGGTGATGGCTCATGATCGTTCCTAGATATCGGGCATTTTTGGGTTTCTTTACCTATGGGCCTATGGGCCACCATTTTTTCACTTGTACCTTTGGGTCATGGTTTTGGGGGTTTCCAGCACCATGACTAGTATCAGAAGTACAATTCGGCACATTAGGTTGGCAGTGTGTAGGCACTTCTAGGAGGGAGACCTCATTTTGAGGTATGGGCATATTGACACTCATCATCCATCCTTCCATCTACATTATAGGATGGAGGGGTGTCATGCCATGTGACTTTCTCACTTGGATCTAATTTGAATATGCAGAACAATTGGTGGGTGATACAATCCAAGGGCCTCGTATGCATCACTGGGTGGGCAGTTCAAAAGATAGATGGGTGTGCTGACACCCATCATCTGGTCCTCCTCTCACACCATGGATGAAGGGGTGTCATGCCATGTTGCATCTATCCAAAATTATGCAACTTTTCATGGAAAGGTGCAATGCATTTTTTGGATTGGTTTCATGTTGTGATGACTACTCGAAGGGGCGACATATCATTTGACTAGTGAAATGACATGTTGTAGTCTAATAACTCTAGGCATTCAGACTACGATTTGGCTTTCAGGTCGTCAGGCCTTCAGGTGATGTCGCTTTGGGTGTTTAGGCCTCTCGGCCTTCGAGTCATGTTAGGGTTTCCCCTCAACCATGTTTAAAAGAGGATTTTCTTTTTTCTAATTATTGTTTATAGTTAATTATTAATTATTATTGGAAATTATTACTAATTTTTATTAGTTATAAATTATTAAAAATTATTATTAATTATTAATTGTTAATTATTGTTAATTATTAAGTATTGTTAATTATTAATTATATAAATAACTAAATTATTAAATAATAAATATTAATTGGTAATTAGTATATTATAATATTTATTATTTACTATGTATTATTTATTATTTATTAATATATTATTAATTATTTTTTATTAATTATTAATTATTTATAAATATATTATTGATTTTAAAATTAATTATATTATTAATTATTAATTATTATAAGTTAATTAGTAAATTATATTTTTAATTTTTATTTATTAATTACTATTAATTATTAATAAATAATTATTGGTAATAATTAAATATAAGTAATAATTAATTAATAATTAATGATAATTAATAATTAATAATAATTACTAATTAATAATAATTAAATAATAATTTTTAATAATTTTTAATAATTAGTACTAATTTTTATTAATTACTAATAATTATTATTAATAATTATTAACAATTATTAGATAATAATAATTAAATAATAATTAACAATTATTATTGGTAATTATAACTAATTATTATTAATTATTTTTAATTATTATTAATAATTAATTGTTACTAATTATTATTAATTATTAACTATTACTAATTAATAATTACTAATAGTAACTATTAGTTAATGTTAATTATTAATTATAGAAATTAATATATTATTAATTATTACTTGATAATTTTTAATTAGTGAATTATAGTATTAATTATTAATTATAACTTATTATATTCTGGAATTACTTTTTTAAGGTAGGGGTTGAAACCTCTTTTTTATTGAAAAAAATGACATCTTTTTGGAAGAGGAGACGTCTTACATGGCCCATAGTCCTAAAGGGCATTAAATCCCATTACAGTATGGCTCATAGGCCCTTTGGCTTGGAAACCCTAATTCTAAGCATAAATGCCCATTTTTGGCCCAAAGGACCCTTTGGTGAATAGTAATGTTGCAGTACCTGACTGTTACAGTAGTGTGGCCACTACAGTCTCTGCTACAATACCCATCGTCATTATAGTTTTCTTGGTACTACAGTATCGTCTCTGCTACAGTAACATGTCCCCAGTGGGTTTTGAACCCCCAACCATAGATTTAGTATTACTAGGTATTCACCACTAATCCAAATCCCAACTATAATATTTTGTAATTAGTTAAATGATGGTAATTCTGAATAAAATAGTAGTATTTTAAGTACTCTTTAAAATTTAAATATATATATATATAGCCAATAGGGTGGGAGTCAAGTGGTGACCACCACCCATTCACAGCATCATTATTTTGGAGGGGTCCAGTGTTTGACCCTCGGTGGCCTTACTTGTGGGGACTTACCGCAAAGGCGAGAGGGGCCTGGTGACCGGCAGTGATTGCAGTGGATGAAGTCATAAATAAGGGTCCATCAGGTGATGGGTGAGCGACATCGATTTAGGTAGTGTCGATCATTAGTGGAGATAGTTTATGGCAGGGGCAATGGGCATAGTGACCAGAAACGATGTAACCTTCGATGACACTTGTGGAGAGAGGGTGAGTGTTTTCAGCCGTCAGTGGTGACAGAATAGGGTAGCAGGCGTCATCTAATGGATGCCAACAGCTTTCTATTGGTGTCACCTATATGGTCTAGTGTAATTGGGCCTAAGGAATTATAGTAATTAATACCCCTAGGCCTATAAGTCTAGGTAATGGGATTCATACTTTCCCAGAAATAAGAGAGGTTTTTTAGTTTAATAAACAAATGGGGAACTTCCTCCCTACCTATTTAATATATATATATATATATATATTTAATAGAACAAACTAAAAATTTAATTTAATTTTAATTTTTTATAAAAAAAGAGTACTTTAAAAACGTTTTTTATTTCATTATATATGCATGATGAAAATTATTTAAAATTAATTTCTTTAAAAAAATCGGGTGGAGAGCATCAAATAAATTGACGCTTGGTCATCCCATATTCCAAAGAAAAAAAACATAACCTAGAAAATTTTTAAAAAAAAATAAAATCCCCATTTTGAAAATTTTTCCTTTGTTATCACTCTAATAATCCACACATTCACCTCCTTAAAGAATGATCCAAATCCTAATACCCCTTAATTTGAGTGATTAACTAAATATTTATAGTCTAAAAATAGTCCTCGACTAAGGTCCAAATTTTCTTCATAAATTATGTATCTCCAAGATAAAACCCCATATCCCGAGAAAAATCAAAATGATGGATTTTCCATCCAAAGTCTTTTTTAAGATATATAGACACTTTTCACAATATTCACATGTGAAAAATTAATTTAATTAAATAAGTAAATATTAAACAACTCCTTAAAATTTAATCACCTTATAATTATGCCAAACTTCTTCCCAAGGATAAACATAATGCTCTGAGATCAACGAAACCCTTAGAAAAAAATCTGAGGTTATTAACTAGGGTAATTTAACCATTTTATCCTCTTGATTCTTAGGACTCCAAAACTCAATGATTTTGCTAAAAAATCTCATAGTACTCAACTAATATAAAACAATGGTCGGTATAACATGTATTGATCCTAATGAATCTAATGGAATCGAAATATATTCAAAAAAGAGGGCAAGAGAATATATTCTCAATTTAAAATTGAGATCACTTCCTTTATTGATAATAAGGTCCAAACCACTAAAACTTCTTTTATCTTCCAATCATGCATAATTTAACCAATTCAAATCAAGATTCAATATTATAGTACAACCAATAATCCTATAAGGATTTGAATGGGACCCAAAACCCAAGACTAAGCTATGTCATTCTGATGGAAACACTCATGTCTCTAATTCTCCCCACTTTTAAACATTTCATCCTTGAAAATAAAACAACAAGAGCTGATAAACCATGAATTCAAATCTCATAAACTAACCCCATGATAAAGGATGATATAACTTTACATGTGTTTCTCCCATTTCCATATATCGAAAAAACTTTAAGGTCCCAAGGCACATATGACTTAGAAAATAAATACCCCTTCTATCACTTTCATTTGGGCTTCCTTTTCCATTACCCCCATTACCATAGGCCAATTATCAGCTTAGGTTTGTACAAGGTAATGTCTTAATGAACACATAAGATTACATTTAACAAATATTATTAAGTTCCTTTCACCCAGTGCTTTTACCATCCATAGTTAATACATCTTCACATAAAGAGGTGAAACAATAAACCATCAACATCAACCTTGAAATATTTTTTTACAAAGGTATCTTTTGGTAAGATAGTTATGCTCCCCACCTTTAATGAGTGATATGAAAGACTGACAGATGAAGATAATTTATTCATTCACTACTATATATCATGTGGTATTCGACATCTTTTCAATGTCAAAAATTCCTAGAAGGGCTCTATAACTGAGTTTTTATTAGGTACCTTAATTTTTGAACATTTTATGGAATTTTAGTTTTTTTAGGGGATCTTCTTGTCTTCTTTTAGTGGAGACTAAATTTATTTTCAGGTTTTATAGTTATATGGATATTATAGTGTTTAAATTTTCCCATTTTTTATATTATATTGTTATTTATAATTAAATATATACATATTTACATATATTTACATGTAATAAATCAATTATGCAAAAAAATATTTAAAAATATTTACATAAAAATATATTTTAAAATATTTATGTCATATGAAAATAAATATTAATTATTCTTTTTATTTAAAATAAAAAATTGTCCATTTTATTTACCTTATAAAAATGAATTAATATATACATATATATACCTATAAAAGTCATGCTTATATATAAATATGTGTGTTTCCATAAAAAAATTATATATTTATCTGCATATTATAATATATGTAAATAAATACATACATGTAAATATTTTTGTATGTGTGAAATATAAATGTGTGTGTGTGTGTAAATATGTGTGTGTATGTGGGTATATGTGTGTGTCAATATTGTGTAAATAAATCATATATAAATGTATTTTTATAAATATATAATTATCCTTAAACATAGTATATAAACATATTACAATAAATATTTATAAATATATTATAAAAAATTTATATCTAAATATAAAATTATATGTAAATATTTATAAATATATATAAATATATAGGCATATAAATATATGTGTGAATATGTATAAAATTTATATCTAAATATACAATATATAAAAGTATTTTTAAAATGTATTTAAAAATAATTATATAAATTTATATAATTATATGAATAAATATATAAATAGAAATGAATTTTGTGTCTATATATATATATATAAATTTATCAAAAAATATTATACAAATCTTGATGGTGTTATGGTAAAGGTGTTGAATGCAGAGGTCAAAGGGTTGATTCTAGGCATGAGAAAGGATAAAGGGCATGAAAAGAATATATAAAGGTCTAGAATAGTGTTAATAAAGGGGGTGGGCTTGAGCAAGGTTGTGGGATGGGTGCGTAGGGGGTACATAGCACTAATAAAAGGCCTGAGTTTAAGTGTTGATAAAAGGGGTGATCATATAGTTGATAAAAATGGTTGGGTTTAATGAAAAAAAAATTAAGAAATATTTTTTGAATTTTAAAATTGATTTTATTTTAGCACTGATAAAGGTTGTGAGCTTTAAATTATGCTTTACTTATCAGTGATTTTTTAGAGCTGAAAATTCTCATTTATAACATTTTTAAAAGCATAATATGTAATGGTGATGTCAAACCATGGCATCAATCATATCAGTGATAACACTACACCAACCTCACAACATATTTAAGGTAATATATATTTATTGAACCTTCACATTCATGTGAATTACCTCTAGAAAAGGTATACATATCAATATTTCTAGATCACGACACAAGGATGAAACAAAACTCTCATATATCCTTTCTCTCGGTATCTTCAATTACATTACATTTATATCATTGACCCTGGTTATATTCTCATATACTATCATAGTGTCCTCAAAGAAACATCTCCTCCTTTCTCTCTCACCATAAGTTTTTCCTATAATTGGTGGCCAGGGGGAGCCTGATGTCTGATACCTTCGGCGATAAATCAACCCTTCCATCTCTATATGTCCTTATCTCTATTGTATCAATGGTTATGTCCTCTTTACTATTATTTCAATTTTTTTCATGTGGCTTTGATTCATACTTTCTTCTCCTTTATTTAATTTTGGGTTGTTTCCCTTTTCTGTTTCATGGGGTTTTGGTTATTTTTTTCATAAGTGTTTCTGGTCTTCCTTATAGATGGAAACCTACTCATTATTCATTCCCCTTTATCATTGGATTGGTCTCCCTATTTTTCTCTTTTTTGGATTTCAATCCCCCATTTTAGGTTCTCCCATAGTTCTCATATATTTTCGAATTCCATCCCAGAGAGGTATTTCCATTTTTAGGTCATCTCAAGTCCCTTTTTCAGTGATGTCGCTTGGTCTAATTGATATTTCTTCCAATCAAAGTGAAATTGAATCATCCTTATCAGCTATAAAGAATCTATATTTTCCACTAGGGTCTATCTATTAGGTGAAAATATGGTTTTCAGAGATATTAAGTGTTAGAGGTGGGTTTGACTTCAGTGTTATATGCCTCATCCCCTTATTTGGTGTTGATTTTAGCATGATTGATTTCAAAATAAAACTAATCTATTCATTAGTTTATTGTTTAAGTTTCAACATGATTAATAGTTAATTGTAATTCTATAATGTTTATTTCATGCCTTTATTTTTTATTCTACTCTTGTTTTTCTACCCTTACGTAAGGATTTAGAAACCCTTACGCAAGTCATACTTCACTTGATTTACCATTATGTGGGTTTCACCCTACCCTTATGTAACTTTTTTATGTATTCCATTAGCCTTATCTAAGTCCATGGTGACCTCTATATATGTTTTAGTTTAGGCAGACTATCCTTATTCAAAATCAATTTACCCTTATGTGAGATCGAGTGAACCTTTACTTAGCCTATGTATAATGGTTGTTAAACTTAATTCATAGGTCTTACCATTACATGATCTTTGAGTTACCCTTACGCGATCTAAGGTTTACCCTTATGTGAGAGTTATTACCTTTATGTGAGATTGTGAAGACCCATATGAAAGGTCCATATTACCCATACACGAGATGGGTTATTACCGTTATGCTATAGAGTTTACCCTTATGCATCGACATTGGCCCTTACAACGGGGTTTTATACCCCTACCCAATGGGTAAGCTACCCTTATACAGAGGGGATAATAGTTACACATCATTTTGATGACCCTTATGCAGTGTCTTATTGAACCTTATGTGAGATCAACCTTTATGTGTCCTATTTTAATACCTTTACTCAAGGAATTATTTTTTGTTTTGTGATATTATTGGGTTGTTGGGGTTTGATTAATTTTAATCCATTCATTTTCAATTATTCTTGGGTAATTAAAACCATATGGTATCTTTCAAGGGTATTTCTTCTAATCCATCAATAGATCAAGAGATATAGACTGCTGTGAATTTCCTCAAGAGTTTGGTGCATTGTTATTAAAGAGAGAGAGCTTTATCCATTGGAATCTGATCAGATCCTAAGGAGTCATACCCTGACATATGTACATGTACATTTCTATTTAAGAACTGAGGATCCTAGGAATTTTGGTTCAGTGGATATTGTTATATAATTCATGAGGTTTATTTTTCCCCTCTTCATTGAGCCCACAAAATATATACAAAGTGATTTTGGTTTGTGATCAGTTGGTAAATCTAATTTCACCAGTGAGAACATTATTTTCATTGTTCTTTCACATTTCTATATTGTGGTTTTCTTATTCCATTTTGTTAGATGGTTTAATTTCTTGTTTTTTGTAAGGTGTTTTAGCATTGATGAAATAGAAAGTAAGGTGGTGTTCTTGATGTGGAGTTTGATCAAATGGTACTAAACTACCTTAAATCACTTGTTTTATTTTTTGTTTTATTTCTATATTTTTTCATTATTTTGTTATCCACTGCTATCATTTATTTATTTTTGAACTCTTGTTTCTTTACTACTTGGAACCATCTGCAATTTTCATGATCCTTGGTCTTTTATTGTATACCTATAATGACCCAAGATTGAAATACATAGACATTAGATCACTTTTTCAGAATACTTAAAAAATTACAAAAACATAATCCTAAATACCATAATAGTTTAGTGTCTTTGGAAACTTGTATCACATTCTTATAATTTGGTTAAAGATCTTCAACATCTCCCATAAATATCTTCCCATTTATTACCCCTAACTAAAACCTTTCTTTATAACTTGGGGAAAAGAAAGCATAATAAAAATTTTGATCTCAAATGCTCAATAAGGGTAAACAAGGGAGACATGTAAACATAATCATGAGCATAAGGGTATGACAACATAATCATGAAAATAGAATATCATACCCTACATGTCAATGATCATAAATAGAAATAGAAATCATGGAATAAATATTGGTAGTTCATAAGTCATGAATCATAAGTAAATAAAGAACATAATCCATGAAATCATAACATAATAATAAGACATGGAATTTGTGGCTGACACATAAGTATATAAAATGATTTCTATAGTAGTCAAGGAATCATTTCCAAGGCCATATTAGTAGTATGGGTTAACACCCCATGCCATCTTACTATTCATGGTTTACTCCCATTACCATATTGGTATTCATGGTTAACTCCCATAACCATCTTGTTAGTCATGGTTCACTCCCATAACCATCTTAGTAGTCAAGTTTCACTCTCAAGATCATCTTAGAGGACAAGGTCCTTTATGTCTAACTCGTGAGATATAAATATTTACCCAATGCATTGGAGAGAGATATAGGTCTGACCCATCACATAATGAAAACCATACATATATGTTCCATAATAACATAAATCATTAATTATATCATAACCCATAGAAGGAAATGGGTTTCATAAACATCATTAAATCATAACATAACCCATGGAAAAGAAACGGTTTTTATAAATATCATTACATCATAAACATAAATCATTATTAGAAAGAATAAGAATGGTATAATTGAATAATATCTCCAGTAAAACATAAGTAACATCAAATAATGTTATCTTATATGGAAAATAATTTTGAGATATCACTTGAAAAAATTTCTTGAGGAAAAAATCTTTTTTTTCTTTGAATATGTTTTCTTTTCTTAAAATGACTCAAAATTTTAAAAGAAAAACTTTTATTTGAAAATAAACTTTTATTATTGTAAAAGAAGCTTCAAATCATTAAGGTGTCATGAAATCCTAAAAATACATTCATTCCATATTAAAAAACATTCCTTTCTATCTTTTATCAGAAAAGTTACAAAGTACCTTTTTGGAAAATGAAAAAAAAAGATCATTTCCAAACCATTTAGTAAAATGTAAAACATGGGTAAAAATTACTTTAAACATCCATAGAAGCATGGTAAAAACATTTTTGAAAACATTTTTAGAAAACATGGACATGAATGATAAATATTTATCGATGGATACTTAAAATGAAACAATCCCAAATATAGAAGATATTGAGAAATAAATACGTGTCCCTTTATAATTAGTTGAATTTTATGGCTCAGGAAAGAAATAAAATTATAAGTATTTGAAAATATAATAATATTATGGATAATAGTCATAAAAAACATTCATGGTTAGTGTATACACCACGTAGAATAAATGATTGGTGAATATGGTGTAAGTCTCATAGAAATAAAAGTGAGACTAGAAATCCCATTACTACTAGAGTGACTTTAGAATAGTGAACCCAATGAAAGAAAAACATCAATTAAATATTTTAATATCATTAAATAAATTAATATAATGAAAAAACTTGTCAAATTTCAGTATATACACCACAAAAAATAAGTGAGTGGTGAATATGGCATGTATCTCACGGAAATAAAAAGTGAGATGAAATTCCTTTACCTTAAGTCTTGACTTATTACGTACATGTTAAAAACTCATGTATAATAAATATAAGTTTATTATACATCTACCACATAATCATAGTTATATATATATATATATATATATATCATATATGATTTACTTATGACTTAATATTACGTGTTTATTAATAATTTCCTGTTAATGTTACTCTTAGGGTAATATCCGCTTTGTTTTTTCTTTCATGTTTTGACATGTTATCATTGGTACTCTTACATAGATCATGATTTAATTATCTATAGAAATATAAATATCATATAAATATCATATATATTTATTATATATTTATTTATAACAATTTATAAAATATATAAATAGAAAATTAAATACACCATTCATGGAGACAGTAGGTCGGACGTATGCATGAACGTTGTTTTTATTTTCTTATCATATTAAAATAAAGAAACTAATGTGATATATTATAATTAAAAATAATTTTTATGTTATATATATCATATATATTCATTAAATTCATCCTTTTTACCATAAATTTTAAATATAGATGAAAAATGAATCACATTTCATTGTAGAGAAGGTAACTCATACATACGCACGAGTGACGTTGTCATTTTCCTATAATATTAGATGGAGGGTAAAAATTTAGACATTATATTATCATTATAAAAGTATAATTATATCATAAATATCATATAACATATATTTTCCATCCTAATTCCCACTGTGATAGGTGGTAAAGGAAAAGCAGACAACATCGTTTTGTGAGGCGGTAGTTCATCGTACACAAGAATGGTAAATTCATTTCCAATTAGATGGAAGTGTGTGAGAGTGTAGGTATAATACTAAATATAAAAACATACCATTATAATTATGATACTTTAGTTATTATAAAAACATGAAATAAAAATAATTTAAGGATTTTAAGGAATAAATAAAATAAAAACGTCTGTTGATGAACGTTACCTCTTCTTTGGGTATCTCCTTTTGATTTACACAAAGTAACTCCTTTTGTTGGATTTATGACCAAATTAAGGATTCAAGGATGAAGGGAAGGAATTCTGGAGGAGACTTGGGAAGATTTTGTCCAATCCAAAGGCCTTTATAGGTGTGAATAAAAGAGAAGGAGATGTTCTCTTTTATAAGGGAGGGGAGGGGCACTTTTGGAATCTCTCAAAATATTAATTTATCATAAATTGATTTTCAATTTCAAATAGCTCCAAAGTGAGTTAGTTCGAATATAAGATGATTATGGATTGAAATACTCTAAACCAATTATTTATAGACATGTTTAGGTCACAATATTGACATTATATTTTGGCTTTAATCATTAGTTAAACCATTTAACTCTTACCATGGAAACTTGGATTTTTCACTCTTGAAAGTTAGTATAGTTACTATAAAATGACAAACAAACCCCAAATGGATCACTGATGACATATATAACCTTATTCTGTCTATTTTTATGAATTTTATATTTTTTATATATTTTTGATCATTTAATAAAATATTATTTATTTTAAAGTATCATTTATGTCAATTTTGATACTATTCAGTATTTTCCTTTTTAAAAATATCCTAAAAACAGGATAAATTTGAACCAACAATTATAATATATCACTAACATATCAATTTTATCTATAAAATTCATGTATGTAATTAATTATGTTAAATTATATTTATTTTAATATTTTCATTATCATTTATTTGATATTTCAATTAATTAAATAATTATTGCATCATCATAATAAAAGACTTTAATTAAATTATTTACTCTCTAAAAATTTAAAATAAATTATCATAATTAAGATAAATTTATTATATTTCAAATGAATATTTATATTCTAATTTATCTTTTTTATTGTCACGACCCGTCCCCTAGAGCTCGTGTCCTGACTACCCCAAGCCTGCCTCCCAAAGACCAGGGGCTGGAGACTAGCACCGAAGGTGTCAACCTACAAGTGGGAGGAATTTTCCTGAGTACCTATATGAACACACACACCCAACCAAGTCCCACACACAAAAAAGGAAACAAGTATCACTAAAAAAATTTTGAGTACAAGTACAACTAATTTAAGTTGTCCAGAATAAAAACCCAACAAAAGAACTGAAAACTGTAAAGTACAAAAGGAACTATGATGTCCATTCACAGAAAACCCCACCTGATCATAAGATTATTGTAGCCACTGGAAGCCAAAGTAGTATGTCATGTCCACCTAGTTCTAATAGGTCTCGCCTAGTCCTAGGCCACCAAGTCCACCATCGTAGCGTTCATCAGACCTGTCTCCTTGAGCACCTCTGGGTCCCGGTCCACCAAAGTCTCTATTGAAACTCCAATCTCCTGCATGGGACACTACATGAGTGGGAGGAGCCCATGTAGGGGTGAGTAACACAATACTCAGTAGTGACCCCAAAACAAAAAGGAAAGACCACACAGTAATCCTAAAAGTAAATAATGAATCACAAGACATCTCACACCAGGTATGCATTTAGGGTAGTGATAGTAGAAACATCAATCACATCATTGAACACCTTAGCTACTGGGGAACTCCACCTCTATCGAGTACAGTGGGCATGAAGGGTCACACAACAGCTTCTTCCCACTAACCTTGGACTATTGTGGTACTCATCCCTGATGTCTATAGTGGGTATGCTGGGTCACATAGAGATGCTCCCCACTGTGGGTCTGCCGGGTCACACAGAGCCGCTTCCCACTTTAGTCATGCTGAGGTGCACCTCATGTCAAGTACTATGGGTCTTTCGGGTCACACAGAGTCACTCTCCATCGTGGGCCTATTGGGTCACACAAATCCACTTCCCACTAGCCTGTCGTTGAGTCACATAGAGCTGATAGTCAGCAGTCTTCGAGTCTCAGCCAACCGCAGGGTTCTGTACATAGTGCGCTTAGGAAGAACACTCCTCAATACATTTTTCACATCTCAACATCCATTAAAGTCACGATAGATCATTCCAAAATATCTGCCTCATTGATAGGGTCCCAACTCTGCAAACGTCTCGTCAATTGGACACTCGGTTTGCAAGATACGGGCGTTTTAGTAAACACGAGCCAGTTGCATCTGGGCCTGGTCCAACCCGATCGGACCAACCCGACCAACCTGGAACGGGGGTTCCACATACACCAGTTGAATTAGACTAACACTAACTGACCCAGTTCGGGTTTGGGTCAGTTTGGTCTAGCCTAGCCAGTGGGCCAGGTCCAGTGGGCCTCGCTGAACCCAGCCGGTTTGGCCAAGGGTCCAGCTCACCAGGTCGCGCGGTGACCTGGCCTAGTCCGGCCAGGCCCGAAGGGTGCGGGTATGGCCTGCTGGCATGGTTCTGGCCTGCTGGGTGTGGTTCTGGCCCACCGGAGTGGATCCGGCCCGGCCTGGTAGCTGGGGGTGCGGCCAGCCAGCCTGAAGACCGACTACATGGGCAGCCACATGGGGTGCTCCTAGGATGCAGAAGCCATCTGCGTCCGGCTTCCCGCCTGCCCCGCGGACGTGCGGGGCTCCTCCTACTTCGGTCGGCCAACTGTGAATCTCTAGCCACCCAGGCAGCCTGGACATGGGCCACCCCTCCATGCGGAGCCAGTTGCCACTGCTCCTTCCATCACCACGGCTAGTAGGTCGCGGTCTCCTTCTGCCGTAGTGCGCTGATGGGTGCATCGCTCCACCTGGCCGCCAGCACGGCCGACAACCTATTGTCCCAATTTCAATCATGCGGATGGCGCCACCGACACGCTAGCAGATTCTTCAGCGGACCACCGAACGCGCTTCAATGGTCCATTCTTCACAATGCTTGTGCCTACAGCCTCCAAAGAGCGTCCTCTTCACTATGAAGGTCTTAAAACTACCTTTCTGTCGATTCGTACAATTTTTTCCCAAGGATCACACATGGGTATGAGCTCAGGCCATTTTCATGTTATCCCCTACCCTCCTCGTTAGAATTTTAAAATCATGGGTAGGTTCAGGGATTGTGACTCAATCAAACTAGAGATAAACTAATTCCGAATAATTAATCCTAAAAGAAAAGTCACCCTCATGCATAAATGCATGATTTGTGGATCAATTTTTTCATGGGTTGATCCAAATTCTTCTTTTCTAGAATAAGAACAGGGAATAACTTTCAAAAAATAATCCTTTACCTCTTTGATGTTTGTTGCTACATCATTACATCCTCGAGGTTTCAAGACATCAACGTTATTTGTCACTTCTGACTCCATTCTTTGAGGTGTGTCAAAGATTTTTGATGTTCTTCAGCGTTTGTTATTCTTCATTTGATAGGAATTTCATCGAATGTTCTTTAGAGAATCCTCATAGTTTAATTCCTCATTCCACCAATGCATCTACCAAAATAAAAGGAAAACACGTCTCAACGTTTCTATTATGTTGCGACGTCATGTCGTTATGCTATTTCATTTATGAAATAGCATCATTGTTAAGAGTCATTAAAGTGTTGTTACACTGTGAGTTAATGAGCCTCATAAATGAACCTTGTCGATGCACTGCAGTGTCACCATACACTGCTCAACATACGAGAAAATAAAATAAAATAACTT
The DNA here is from genome assembly GCA_963277665.1 of Viscum album. NCBI lineage: Eukaryota > Viridiplantae > Streptophyta > Magnoliopsida > Santalales > Viscaceae > Viscum > Viscum album. The sequence goes on from OY728121.1 coordinate 451,679,352, forward strand.
TTTAAAAGTTATTTTATTATTTTTTTTAAAAATTAAGAAAATTAACTTTTCTATTCAGACCTTTCTGGACAAAGTTAATTCCTTTATAGGAAAATATTTTTGTTCTTAATTCAATGGTTCCCTCATATTTTTGATCTGATAACCAATTCAAAAGTTATAAAAACTCACTCGAACATTTACTTAAGCATACTTAAAAAAGTTCCAAATTTCGTTCCAGGCACACCGGGCCTCAGAATCACGTGTCGTCAAATTTTTTGGTCTCATAATATTTCCAAATAATTTAAAAAAATACATGTAATTTCTAATACATTACATTCTCCCCACCTTAGGAATTTACGTCCCTGAAAGATGAAACAAAAACTAATCAAACAGATGGGGGTAGTGATCACGCCAGGACTTCAGTAAACATTCACTAGTTGTGACTCCCTAACTCACTGTAAGAGTGGGGGAGTAATACTCGTCAACTAAAGGTAAGAATCTCTACCATCATCCACGAAGTATATCTGTATCGCGACTAACACCTCGGTCACCTTAGTTAGTAGCTGTAAACCAGTCCTCCTGCTGATTGCGTTTTTCACCATTTTCCCCTTCCCAATAGTATAGACTATCTCAAAGTCTTGGTCCTAGAAGAACTCTAGTCATCACCACTGTCTCAGGTTCAGGTCCCTCTGGTAGAATATATACCTAATACTCTTGTGTTTGGAGTAAACCGTAAACCGTAACTCATTCACCCATTAAGTAGTACCACCAAATCTTCAGGGAAAACACCAATATTGTTAACTCCAAGTCATGGGTCATGTAGTTATTCTCATGATACCACAACTGTCGTGATCCATAAGCTATCACTTCTCACTCCTACACCAAGACACTACCCAATCTGATCCCTGATGCGTTGTAGTAAACTTCATACCCAACGCCCTCCTCTGGTAGTCTCAAAATGGGGGAACTAGTCAGTCTCTGCCTCAGCTCCTGGAAACTCTGATGAAATTTCTCTATCCATATAAAAGGTTTTCCCTTCCATGTTAAAGATGATAAGGATTCTACTACTCTAGAAAATTCGGGCACAAACCTCTGAGAGTAATCAGCCAACCCCAAGAAGCTTTGTGCCTCAGTCACGCTCCTAGGTGGCTCCCAAGAAATAACTGCCACTATCTTCACCATATATACTGCAACTCTAGCCTTTTAGATGACATTTCCCAGAAAGTGGAACTCCCATATCAAAAAATAACACTTTGAGAGCTTACCATAATGTTCATGCTCTCGGAGTGTATCTGGGACTATCTGTAGGTGTGTAGCGTGCTCCTCATCTGATGCCGACTACACTAAGATGTCATCAATGAAGACCGTGATTAACCAGTCAAGTTAAGGATATAATATCCTATTAATAAGGCCCATGAACACTACTGGGACATTGGTCATGCCAAAATGAGTCTCCAGGAACCCGTAGTGGTCGTACCGACACCTGAAGGATGTCTTCTGTACATCCTTGTCCCATACCTGAAGTTGGTGATAGCCCAATATGAGGTATATCTTCGATAACCACCTCGCTCCCTTCAGATAGTCAAATAGGTCATTGATCCTTGGCAGTGGATACTTGTTCTTCACGGTCACCAGAATCAGGCACCGAAAGTCCACGCACAGCCTCAAACTCTCATCTGCCTTCTTGGAAAAAAGCACCGGAGCTGCCCATGGTGAAATGTTGTGCCTTATGAACCCCTTATCCTACAAGTCCTCTAGCTATACCCTCATCTAGAAAAGCTCTACGGGATCCATCTGATATTCCATTGTGGATATTAGTGTCATCCCGGGGTATAGGTCAATGCAAAAGTCTACCTCCCTATGAGAAGGTATCCTTGGAATATCCTTAGGAAATATATCCTCGTACTCATCCACCACTAAAGGAAATCTTGGACTCCTCTCATACATTGCACTGAGGGTGAGGCTAGCCAACTGGTGAGTGATTGGTTTCACCCTCCTTTGAGAAATTTTATCCTATGCTGAAAGGGTTTCCTTCTCACTGGTGAAGGAAAACCTGGTGTCATCTCTGTGGACACACCGTATTGTACGCCTAAAATAGACAATCTTATCATGGACTTTGGATAACCAGCCCATACCCAAGATGACGTCGTAATGCCTCAACACTACTACTAGGAGATCACAGCCGAAGATCTCGCCTCTTAGAGTGAGCTCACACTGCCAGCACTAGTGTGTAACCACTGAATCCCTTCCTATAGGAGTCTCTAGCCGTAAGGATCGAGCTAATGGATCCACTAGAATCTCTGAGCTCCGAATGAGAGTCGTGGAAAGGAAGGAGTGACTAGAACCTGTGTCTATAATAACTTCAGCTAGGGTGGATAAGACACAGATCATACCTCGAATCATCTATGGAGCGTCATGGTCATAATCCTCCACTACCTAAAGTTGTGCTCGCCCTTGTTCGCCTGCTCCCTGAGGTCAGGATGGACCACTTAGGGGTGGTGGCAGTAACACCTCAAACTGTCTCCCACCACCTACTGCTCAGCCTTCTCCCTACCACATCCACTGCCTTGCAGACCTTCTTTCTTATACCACTTCCTCTGTATCGGCGACCCCATGACCATCTGTTGGTCATCTGTATGGTGGGTCGGGCAGTCAAGAGACACGTTTCCCTACCTACTGCACGTGAAGTATTGTCTGGCTCCCTGATGACTCCCTCTGGACTGGGATCCCTGCACTACCAACCCTGAGTCCTGGGGTTGTCCTATGAAATAACTGGCCCGCATGGGCCCTCGCGTCTATTATCTTCTACCAGTCGAAGACTCCACCACCTGGGGTTTTTTGGAAGATCTAGCTACGATTGCCTGCTCTGACAAGAATCTCTCTACCAGAAGGGCTAGCTCCAGCACCCCAGCCTGATTAGGGATGCTAAGAGACAATACTGATGCCCTGACCTCCCACCTGAGTCCCTGCTCAAAGGTTAAAGCCCTCAATAAAGGGTCTCTCACCATATCTATCGAGTAGCCAGATAGATTGATGAACCCCACTAAGTAATCAACCACCATCATGTTGCCTTGTTGTAGGAGAAGAATCTCCTGCGTGTTTATAGTGTGCAAGGGAATAAGAAAAACGCCTCCTGGAAAATCCGATCGAAGTCTTCTTAGGTGAGGTTTGCCTCATCATGCATCTGGGTGGTCAATCTCCACCATTTCCCTATTGATCCCTATAGAAGGATCACTGGTAAGATCGACATCTGGTCAGGTGGGGTCCTCACTAAGTGGAAGACCCATGTCACTATCTCAAGCCAGTCCTCAGCAACCTGAGGATCTGTATCTCCCCTAAATCTGATAGGTCTCTATCTCTGAAACTCGTGCAGGGTACTGAGTCTTCACACGTCCTCTTATGAAACTTTCGATAGTAGATGCTGACCATCGGGTGGGGGTTTCACTATTGCACCACCCGATGGGTACATCTCTAGAACTAGTCCCTAAATGGATGCCTTGTCGCTAGGCGGGCTGTCCTCAAGACCTCGTATTGGGATCCTAGATGGTCTTCCACATGGTGGGATCTTGAGAAAGATCAAGATATACCAAGTTCATAAGGTTATACCTGGTGAGCTGAATTTTATTCAAAAAACATAAGGAGACACTTATGAAACCAGTGTTTTCATGTATAGAGCTGAAAAGCAGAATTCAAGGTCATGGTGTATGGATACGTCAGCCTCCACACCAAAACTGAACTCCCCAAATCTGGAAGTCAGACTCGAAACACTTAACATTTTTTCCCCAAAACAAAACATAGACTCCTAGTCTTTATGGTAGGACCGACCTCCCTTTTATACCACTTTATCATGACCTATCCCTCGAGGCCCGTGTTGTGACCACCCCAATCCCGCCTCCCGAAGGCCAAGGGTTGGTGACTAGAGCCGATGGCATCAACCTGCAAGTGGGAGGCATTTTCCTGAGTACCTATATGCACACACACGCCCAACCAAGTCCCACAAACTAAAAAGGAAACAAGTATCACTAAAACAAATCTAAGTACAGGTACAACTAATACAAGTGGGCCAGAATACAAACCCAACAAAATAACTGAAAACTGCAAAGTACAAAAGGAACTCTGATGGCCATTCGCAGAAAACCCCATCGGATGATAAGATTAGTGTAGCTACTGGAATATGAAGTACTACATTCTATCCACCTAGTTCTAATGGGTCCCACCTGGTCCTAGACCACCAAGTCCATCATTGTATCATCTATCGGTCCTGTCTCCCAAAGCACCACTGGGTCCCAGTCCACCAAAGTCTAAATCAAAACATTGATCTCCTACATGGGACACGACATGAGTTGGAGGAGACCGTGCAAGGGTGTGTAACATGATACTCAGTAAGGACCCCAAAACAAAAATGAAATATCACACAACAATCTTCAAAGTAAAACACGAAGCATAATATATCTCACACCGGATATGCATTTAGGGTAGTGAAAGTAGAAACATTATTCACATCATCGAACACCTCGGCTGCTGGAAAACTCCTCCTCTATCAAGTATAGTGGACATTATGGGTCACACAGAAGTTTCTTCCCACTATCCTTAGACTGTTGTTCTACTCATCCCTAATGATTACCATGGGTATGCTATGTTACACAAAGTCTCTCCCCACCGTGGGCCTACCAGGTCACATAAAGCCACTTCCCACCTTGGTCATGCTGAGGTACTCCTCCTATCGAGTATTGTGGGTCTTTCAGGTCACATAGAGATGCTCCCCACTATGGTATTTCCGGGTAAAATAGATCCACTTCCCACTAGGTCATCATCGAGTCACACAGAGTCGATATTCAGCACTCTTCAGGTCTCATCCAACTGTAGGGTTCCGTATGTAGCGTGCTTGGGAGAACCACTCCTCAAGCCATTAGTTGCATCTCAACTTCCATAAAAATCACCATAGAGTATTTCAAAAGATGCGGCTCATCAATAGGGTCCTAACACCACAAAAGGATCGTCCATCGGACGCTCAGTTTTCAAGATACGGGTGTTTTAGTAAACAGGGGTCGTTTGTGTCTTGGTCCGGTCTGACCCAGTCGGACAGACCCGACCCGGTCAGACCAACCCAACCTGGTCAGACCGACCCAACCAACCCATCCTAGGGCTTCCACATACCCCAATTTAATTCAACCGACTCGACCTGACCCGATTCGGGTCTGGGTCAGTCCGGTCTGGCATGGCATGGCCAGCGGGTCAGGCCCAATAGGCCTCGCTGGACCTGGCCCGGTTTGGCTGAGGGTCTAGCTCGCCAGGTCGTCCGACGATCCAATCTAGTCCGGCCCAACCCGAAGGGTGTGGGTATAGCCTTCTAGTGCGGGTCCAGCCCTCTGAGTGCAGGTCCGGCCCGTCGACGCGGTTTCGGCCCACTGGGCATGGGACCAGCCCGCTGAGCCGTAGGTCTGGCCCGCTGGGCATGGGACCAGGCCACCAACCCGAAGACCAGCCGTGTTGGTGGATGGTTGGGTGCTCTTGGTATGCGGAATCTGACCGCATCTGGCTTCCCTCTAGCCCTGTAGACGCACGTGGCTCCTCCATCCATGGTCGACTGACCACGGATCGCCAGCCACCTGAGTGGCTCGGAAATGGGCCATCCCTCCACGCGGTGCCAGTTGGCGCCGCTCCTTCCGCTACTGTGTCCACCTTCTGTTGCATCATGCCAATGAGAACACCTCCATACATCGGTATATTCTTCAGTAGACCATCAAATGCGCTCTGGTGGTCCGTTCTTCACACACCCTGCACCTATGACCTTCGGGGAGCGTCCTCTTCACCGTGAAGGTCTCAAACCCGCATTGTCGTTGATTCAAAAAAATCCATTCAAAAGGATTGCACATGTGGAGGGGCTCTGTCCTTGTTCATGTCAACCCATTTCCTCCACGTTAGAATTTTATAATCATGGGGAGGCTTGGGTATTGTGGCTCAATAAAACTGGTGAAAAACTAATCCCAGATAATAAATCCGAAAAGAGAAGTCACCCTCCCGCATAAACTCACGATTCACAGATCAACCTATTTGTGGGTTGATCCATGTTCATCATTTCTAGAATAATAATTGGGAATAAATTTCACAAATTAAACCCCTACCTCTTTGACATTCGTTGTCGCAGCGTTTTGTCCTTGAGGTTTCAAGACGTCGATGTCGTTCGTCGCTTCTGACTCCATTCTTCAAGGTGCGTCGAAGATGTTTGACCTTCATTAGCATTTTTCATTCTTCATTAGAGAGGAAGTTCTTCGAAGATTCGTCATAGAATCCTCAAAGTATAATTCCTTGTTCCACCAATTCATCAACCAAAATAAAAGTAAAACACGTCACAGTGTTTTCGTTACGTTGTGACGTCGTGTCGTTACACTGTTTCATTTATGAAACAGTGTCATTGTTAAACATCATTAAAGTGTTGTTACACTGAGAATTAATAATCCATTAATGAGATTCATCAATTTACCTTTTCTCTACACCGCAGTGTCACCGTCTTCCACTCAACGGCTGAGAAAATAAAATAAGATAACTTTAAAAAAAGTTATTTTATAATTTTTTTCGAAAATTCAGAAAATTAACTTTTATGTTCGGCCCTTGCGAGGCGAAGTTAATTCCTTTATAGGAAAATATCCTCATTATGAATTCAACGGTTCCCTTGTATTTTTTATCCGAGCACTGATTAAAAAGTTATAAAAACCTGTATGCATGCTTACTTAAGCATACTTAAAAAAGTTTAAAATTCTGTTCTGGGCTCACCGGACCTCAGAATCATGTGTCGTCAAAGCGTGTGGTCTCAGAATAATTCCATATAATTTAAAAAATACATATAATTTCTGATACATTACATGTATAACCCTATATTGAAAATTATTTACTTATTAAAAATATGAGTATGACTTTTTTAACATATCTTTAAATAAAATATAATAAATGTCATATTCTTAACTAAGTGTCTTAAAAATGTAATAATTTCACCCTAAGATTTATTTTGATCTAAACCCACTCATCCAATGAAATTGGGAAAAGTTTTAGGATAATTTTATAATATTATAATATTATTTTTACCTTTAATTATCTAATTTACCCTTAACCATAGTAAATAAAAATTTACTAAATTTGATATTCATAATATCCAAAATATTAAGTTAATCCTATTAAACTTTAAATATTATACCGATTAAAACCATGTATGTCCATTTTTTGAAATTCAATTTAAATAAGTGGATAAATTAATTTTAACATTAATCTCTTATATATGGTGAGAAGACTGGTAAAAGGAAACATTCAAAATTTAAATAAGTTTTTATATCTGAATTCTATATAAAAAATGATTCCAATAACCTAAATTTAATTAATATATTTATTAAAGATCTATTGTTATTTTAAAAATAAATTTAATGTATGATAATTATTTAAATGAAAAGTTAGCTTTTTAACTATAATGAATTATTTTTCACTATTCATCATAAAATAAAACTTCTCAGAAAAATACCAAAAATTAAAACAAAGTAAATTTTTATATTACTATTTAAAATAAGAATTTTATTTTCCCAAAAATAATATATAAAAGTTACAAAAATTTGATTTAAAATTGGTTCACTATTAAAAGGTGGTAAAATTATCTTTTTGAAAAATAATGGTTTTTATGTATAAAATTGGGTTGGTTATTATCTTATCCCTTTAAAATATAATGGATAAATATAAAAAATATTATATAGAATATATATTTCATTAATATCATTCACTAATTTTAATTTATTTAATTTATCAAGACAAAATGACTTTGGGAGAATAAAAAAAACTATTTCCTTTATAATCAATTAGTATATATTTTCATTTATAATTAATTGGTAACCAATGAATTCATATTATAAACCTTATCTTTTCATAAGTTAGTTAATAATATTCGTAACTTCTAATTTAACAGCAAGGTTTTGTTTTAATATATTAAATAATAATATTTTAATAATATATTATTGTTCGGTAAAACTCTATCTTATGTGTAATGAAAGTTTTCAAAATAACTCGACATTGTTCATAACATAATCCAAGCATAGTTTTGTGTATACCATAATCTAGTATAAGTGTTGTGTGTAGAAAAATCTAGACTTGGGGTTGCATATAACACAATCTAGACATAGATTTTTTCATATAACAAAATCTATATTCAGTATTGTGTGAGATGAAAAAAATCAAAAAGATTAAATTAATTTGAAAAAATATATTTCATAAAATCTCAGGGTGTTACATTATACCACCCTTAAAATGAATTTATCCCTTGAAATTTTTCTGGGTTATCAAAGGTTTAATACTTGAATGTTCCTTTCATAGAAATCCATATCATAAAAATAAATACTTAAACTTCCTTTAAAAAAATTAGAACTATAACGGTTACCCAAAGTAACTCATAACTAGATTCCCAAATCGGATAACATAGGTTGGAAGTGAAAACATAGACATGGAAGAGAAATATAACCATCATGTTCTGATGGAAAGTGATAGGAAACAAGATTATGAGAAAGTTAACAATCACAAATCCATAAATCTACGATGATCTAAGGGGCTATTTGATTCATATGAAAAGAAGGTACTAGGATATCCTTTTTGGTTTCAAGATACTTTCCCTATGGTTGAAGAATGTTGATGAGAAGATATACTTACTTTATTTAGTACAATCTCACCCTTTGTCGTGTCTCACCTCTTTCTCCAAAAAAGAAGGTGAATTTTTCATTCTCAAAGTACTAAGAGATCATGAGATCCATGATAATCCATACCATTTGTCATCAGTTACAACCAATAAAATATTGTTAGCATAGGTTATCTAATATTCATAAATCCTAATGTGGTGAGATAATAATTTAATATCACAAAATTCATCTTAAGTTTAAATTAAACTTGTTATAAATGGTTAAGCTTATAACCCTTCTGAAGGATGAAAATCCAAAAAATTATAAATAAAGTCATGCAATATATTTAACATTGATCCCCAATATAATAAAAATTAGCTCTTTGTGTTCACATTCCAAAAATGTGAAAATATTTATCATGTATTCTCTTAAAATATGGTAATAGCCTGAATTACTATACATACTTATTGAAAACATGCATGTCTTCTTATTCCAAAGTTTATTGGATATATTACATGAATCCAAAAATGTTATAAACTCCATCCATTATAGCATAAACTTCTTTATCAACAAATCATTTACCAGTTCCAAGGTAATCAATACTTTCCAATTCACTTATTGATATCCAATATGCCTTTTATCCGAACATAATTATCTTAAAATTAGGAACACATTAAGGGTTATCTTTACTTAAATATATTGTTTCCCCTAAATATCATCTTTCCATTAAATCAATTTTCTTTTCCATCATTACTATTCAACATATTCTTGAAAATCCTTAGCAAAAAACATAAACCGATCAATCCTTATATAATTCACCATTCATGATTCTAGAATCCAAATATATAAATACTTCAATCCTTATATTTTAATTATTAGAATGAAATTGGTCCTTCCTTAGTTTAGAATAAAATTCTTAGGTTAAGTCATTAATTTGGGTAATGCCTGTGTTATCCATAGATGAGACATTGAACTCCCTGACAATTCATCACTCTATGACCATTTTTCCGCATAGATAACATATTCCCCTCCATTTTAGGTATTCCTAAAGGTTATTCTTCCCTTATTATTGACATTCAAGAAACCAAATCTACTTTCCTTTATGTTCCTTAACAAGTTAACATTTATAAAATTTCAGCTTCTTCTTATTTGACGTATTTGGAATATCACCAAATCTAACATTGTTAATCATATACTGTGATAGCCGATTCGGCATAATTGAAATATATTTATCTCCAGTGATCATCCCATTTGAATTATAATTAGAAAATTGACTATCAAATTCGACATTAACCCAATTCCTTATAGTTCCCACTATTAACTAAAACCATAAAGCATTGTGTAAGAAACAATTATCATAGTAAGGAACCATATTAATCATGAAAAAACACTTATAAGATGTCTATATTATGAAAAAATCCTTAATCTATGAAACCTTAGGTTTATAATAGGCTATTAATAGACAAATTATATTTAAATCCTTCATGATGTTTTGTGAATATTTTGTAAATTCCCAAATCATATCCCCTAGGATTGTCAAACCAGGTGTGCAACAATACCCATTTTCGTGTATCGGGTTATGTCCAGTCAGCCCCAATACACATTTTCAGAGTTGTTACCCCTAGGTAGATATGTTCCAGATCCACATACACTTCTAGTATTTAGATATGGATTTAATTATAGGAAACCACTCACTATATCCTTTACCAAAATTCCCAGACATTTTCCTAAACATTAACTCATCCTTAGACTTATCCTTAGAGACACCCCTAGAAATATCCTTAGAAATATCATTAAGGATCTCACTAAAGTTTTCTTATCCAATTTTCCAAATGATGACTAAATTTTTTCCATGATACCATCTATAATGACCCAATATTTATGTACATAGACATTAAATCACTTTTAAGGAATACTTAAAACATTACAAAAATAGACTCCCAAAGACCGTGATAGTTAGTGCCTTTTGAAATAGAGATACCATTCTTATAATTTGGTAAACTATCTTCAAAATATCCCATAAATACCATCCCATTTAGTACCTATAACTAAAACCTTTCTTTATAACCTGTGGAAAATAAAAAATAATAAAAAGGGTGAGCTCAGATGCTCAGTAAGGGTAAATAAGGGAGGCATGTAAACATAATCATGAGCATAAGGGTATGAGAACATGATCATGAAAATTAAAGATCATAACCTACATGTTAATTATCATAAATAGGAATCATGGAATAAAGATTAGAAGTTCATAATTCATGAATCATAAGAACATAAAGAACATAATCCATGAAATCATAACATAAGAATAAGACGTGGAATTTTTTGCTGACACATAAGCATATAAAATGATTTCCATAGTAGTCAAGGCGTCATTTCCAAGGCCATATTAGTAGTATGGGTTCACTCCTCATACCATCTTGGCAGTCATGTTTTACTCCCATAACCATCTTCTTATTCATGTCTCACTCCCATAACCATCTTGGTAGTCATGGTTCACTCCCATAATTATCTTCGTAGTCAAAGTTCACTCTCAATACCATCTTAGCAGAAAAATTCCTTTATGTATATCTCATGAGATATAAATCTTTACCCAATTAATTGGAGGTAGATATAGGTCTGAACCTTCACATAATGAAAACCATGCATATGTGTGCCATGATAACATAAATCATTCATCATATCAGAACCAATGGAATGAAATTAATTTCATAAACATCATTCAATAATAACATAACCCATAGAAAAGAAATGGTTTTCATAAATATCATTCTATCATAAATATAAATCATTATTAGAAAGAATAAGAGTGGTATAATTGAATAAAATTTTAATCTTATAAAGGAAGATTAAAATCATTAAGGTTTCATTAAAGTGTAAAAATCCATTCATTCTATATAAAAACATTCCTTTCTTACTTTTGTCAGAAAAGTTTCAAACTTCCTTTTTCAGAAAATGAAAAAAAATATCGCTTTCAAACATTTAGTAAAAAGTCAAACATAGGTAAAAATGTATTTAAACATAAATATAAGAATAATAAAAACATTTCTGAAACAATTTATAGAAAAAATGAACATGTATGATAAATATTTCCCAATGGATACTTAAAATGAAACAATCCAAAATATAGAAGAGATTGGTAAATAAATACTCATCACTTTATAATCAGTAGAATCTCATGCCTCATAAAAGAAATAAAATTATAAGGAGATGAAAATTTCATAATATTATATATAATACTAACAAAAATATATTCATGGACATTATATACACCATGTATAAGAAACGAGTGGTGAATATGGCGTAAATCTCACAGAAATAAAAGTAAGACTAGAAATCCCCTTAGAACTTGAGTAGCTTTAGAATTGTAAACCCCATGAAATAAAAACATAAATTAAATATTTTAATATCATTAAATAAATTAATTAAATGCCATAAAATTTCATATTTTAGTATATACACCATACAAAAGAAGTGAGTGGTGAATATGGTATGTATCTCACGAAAATAAAAAGTGAGATGAAATTCTCTTACCTTAAGTATTTAATTATTTTGTGCATGTTAAAACCTATTTTATAATAAATATATTTTTATTATACATATAAAAAATAATAATATTCATATATATATATATATCATATATGATTTACTTATGATTTAATATTACTCATTTATTAATAATTCCTTATTAATGTTATGCTTCAGGTAATATCCACTTTGTTTTTATTTCATGTTTTGAATTGTTATCCTTGGTCCTATAACATAAATCATGATTTAATTATCTAAAGAATGATAAAAATGATATAAATATCATATATATTCATTATATATTTATTTATAATAATTTATAAAATATATAAATATAAAATGAAATACACCGTTCATGGAGACGGTAGGTCGTGCGTACGCATGAACGTTGTTTTCATTTTCTTTTCATATTAAAATAATGAAAATAATATGACATATAATTATTCCAGAACAATGTTTATGTTAGATATATATAACATATATATTCATTAAATTCATCATTATTACCATAAATTTTAAATATATATGATAAATGAATCACATCACATCGTGGAGATGGCAATTCATACGTACGAATGAGCAGCGTTGTCATTTTCCCAAAATATTAGGTGGAGGGTAAAAAGGTTGACATTATATTATCATAAAAAAGTTAATTATATCATAAATATCATATTAAAATATAGTGTACATCATAATTATCTATATTAGAGGTGTTAAAGTAAAAAACAAACGGCATCATTTCATGAGGCGGTTGTTCTCTATACACAAGAACAGTAAGTTTGTTACCCACTAGATGGAAGTGTGTTTGGGTGTATGTTGAACCCTTAATATAAAAAAATACTGATAAATTTTGGATACTTAGTTTATTATATAAACATGAAATAAAAATAATTTAAGTATTTTAAGGAATAAATAAAACAAAAATGTTCTTTGATGAACATTACCTCTTCTTTGGGTATCTCCTTTTGAATTACACAAAAAGACTCCTTTTGTTGGATTTATAACCAAATTAAGGATTATAAGATGAAGAGAAGGAAGTTGGGAGGATACTTGGCCAGAATTTGTCCGTGACAAAGGGATTTATAGGTTTGAATAAAAGAGAAGGATATGTGGCCTTTTATGAGAGAGGGGAGGGGCACTTTTGTAAACTCTCAAAATATTAATTTAATATAAATTTATTTTCAATTTCAAATAGCACTGAAGTGAGTTATTTAGAATATAATATGATTATGGGTTGAAATACACTCAAAAAATTATATTTAGACATATTTATTTCACAATATTAACCTTATCTTTTGGCTTTAACCCTTAGTTAAACCCTTTAACTCTTACCGTGACAACTTAGCTTTTTTATGCTTTTGAGTTAATATAGTTACCATAAAATACCAAATGAACCCCAAATGGATTATTGATGACATATTTAAACTTATTCTTGTTATTTGGATAAATTTAATATTTTTTATGAATTTTATATCATTTAATTAAATATTATTTATTTTAAAGTATCATTTATGTCAATTTTGATAGTATTCAATATTTGTCTTTTTAAAAATATCCTAAAAACATGATAACTTATAAAAATACTTATAATATATCACTAAAATATAAAATTTATCTATAAAATTCATTTATTTCATTAATTATGTTAAATTATATTTATTTTAATGTTTTTATTATCATTTATTTGATATTTCCATTAATTAAACAATTACTACATCATCATAATGAGAGTCTTTAATTAAATTATTTATTATCTAAAAATAAAAAATAAATTATAATTATAAATTTAAATTTATTATATTTAAAATTTTTATTTATAATATAATTTATATTTTGTATAACCCTATATTAAAAATAATATACTTATTATAAATATGAGTATGACATTTTTAACTTTTCTTTAAATAAAATATAATATATGTTATATAATTAACCAAGTGGCTTAAAAAAGTTATAATTTTATAAAAAGGTTTATTTTGGAAGAAACCCACTCATACAATGAAATTAGGACATGTTTTAGGGTAATTTTATAATATTATAATATTATATTTACCTTTAATTGTCCAATTTATCTTTAACCATGGTAAATAAAAATTTACTAAAGCTATTATTCATAATATCCAAAATATTAAGTTGATACTATTAGACTATAAATATCATAATTATTAGAACCATGTATTTAACTTTTTTTAATTCAATTCACAGAAGTGCCTAAATTAAGTTTAACACTAATCCTGTAGATGTGGCAAGAAAGCGGGTAAAAGGAAATGTTCCAAAGTTCTATAAGTTTTTATATCTAATTTCAATATAAAAATTATTACAATAACATAAATTAAATTAATATATTTATTATTTATATATTTTTAATTTAAAAGTAAATTTAAAGTATAATTATTATTTAAATGAAAAGTTAGTTTTTTAACTATAATGCAGTATTTTTCATTATTCATCAAAAAATGAAACTTCTCAAAAAAAATACAAAAAATTCAACCAAAGTAAATTTTTATATTTTGATTTAAAATAAGAAGTTTATTTTATCAAAAATAATATATAAAATTGTTAAAAATTGGACTTAAAATGGGTTTTCCATTAAAAGGCGGTAAAATTACCTTTTTAAAAAATAATGGTTTTTAGTCATGAAATTGGGTTAGTTCTTATATTATCCATATAAAATCTAATGGATAAATATAAAAAACTTTATATTGAATATATAACATATATATTTCATTAATATCATTCACTAATTATAATTTATTTAATTTATCAAGACAAAAGGACTTTCGGAGCATAAAAATAAAATTATTTCCTTTATAATCACTTGGTATATATTTTCATTTCTAATTAATTGGTAATCAATGAATTCATATTATAAACCTCATATTTTCATAAGTTAGTTAATATTATTCATAAAATCTAATTTAATTTCAAGTTTATATCTTATTAAATTAAATAATAATATTTTAATAATATACTATTGTTCATTGAAACTCGGTCTTGCATGAATTGCAAGTTATCCAAAGAACTCGACATTGTGTATAACACAAGCCAAGAATAGTCATGAATATACTGCAAGCTAATATAAGTGTTGCATGTAGCACAATCTCAACTTGATGTTGCGTATAATTCCATCCAAACATAGTTTTTTATATAACAAAAGCTATATTCATTATTTTGTGAAATGCAAAATATTGAAAAGATTTAATTAATTCGAAAAAATATTTCATAAAATCTCGGGGTGTTAGAATACCAGTACCGATTCTAATCATATATATAATATTAAAAAGGATATAATAAAAATAAAAAATAAAACCCTTCGAGTTTTTATTATCCTATAATAGTTATTTGAACCTGCCTAAATTAATAATCAGGTAATATTTATAAAACCTAAACTCAATTTCAGGGTTCTCAATCTCAAAACAAATTTAAAAATATTTATTTATGAATATATTTATAAAAATATATTTATAAATATATTTATATATATTTATATGTAGATATATTTATAAATTAGATATTCTGGGTACAATTACAACTAAACACACACACACATACCCACACCCAAGGGTATAACCCAAACCATAGCCCCCCTAGGGATAGTCTAGGTTTATTCCCCTATTTTATTTATTATATTATATATATATATATATATATATATATTGGTAGCCTGTAATCCACCCGAATTTTATACCACACATGTACCCCATCTCCATTTTCATCTCACCGGTCAACAGCCGCACTAGGAACCTAAGTCATTGATAGCCCACCATTGGGAGAGGCCCTTTATTGCTGAGCCGTATGAATCATGTGACCCCTCACAATCACCAACCCCCACCGTAAAGTGGGGGAACCCTATCACAGTCCATGCTAATTGAAACCTTTCCATTGTTGATGCCATCCCTTGTCTTCAGATTGGCCCCCCTATTTTCCAAGTCGCTTAAAGCACGATTCCCCCTACTATCACCATCCCCTACCATAAAGGCAGGGCTCCCTATCACCATTCGCGCTAGGCATAGGCCCCTTCCTCTTTCATTGTTAACGCATGTCGTTGGATGGGTTCCCCTATTAATTGAGTCATATGAAGCATGAAATGCCCTGACATCACTATCCCCCTTCATAAAGGCAAGGCTCCTTGTCTCTGACCACATGTGGCCCCTTCACCATCATCAGCCTCGTCACCGGTCAGGGCACTTAGCGATTAAGATTCTATCCCCACAGTAAGTCGCGTGGTCATCATGTTCACCACCCACCATCATAATCACCTCCTTCCATTAAGGTGGATCACCCCCACATGGATTTCTAGGGCTGACATCTCTCTTCCATTAGCGGAAAACCTACATCCATCAAAAACCATCATTCTTTCATGCCACTCAGAAACAAAACACTTGCTTAGAGATTCAAATTAGTACTGGTTATGATTTGACCCCCAGACCTGCCAAATGTGGTTTCATGGTTGATTATTAATTATTGATTATAATATTCATTATTCATTATTCATTATTAATATAAATAATTATATTATTAATTAAATTTATTATATTATTAATTATATTATATTATTATATATTATTTTATATTATTACTTTAATCATTAATTATTAAATGCATTCTTAATTATTAATTATTTTATTAGTAATTAATTATTAATTATATTAATTATATTATTAATTATATTATTAATGGATGATGAAGGAACTAGAAAGGGTAGAACCGAAAATCATTGGTGATCGCATCAACCATGGGAATCCAAGAAGCTTGAATCTTTTTTCATGCATTTTTAATCACTATATCAGGAATCAAGGAGCATCCAATTCTAAGAAGATTCTCAAGGATCACAAATGTGAAACACTAAAGAATTTCTCATCTTTCTCTGGGTTTTCAGGAATATTTTTCAACTTGATTAAAGATAGGGTTTCTCATATAAATATTAATAAATGAAACACTACTCATTTCTCAACCATTGATGGATCCATTTCAGAGTGGCTTGATCTCTATAATCACTCCTTTATAGCATGAATTTCTCTATTTAATGGCATGAATCCCTAGAAATTATTTGAATTAGTTTATCTCCTAGCCTCTATTTTGGGTATTTTCTAATTTTAATAGTGTTTAATTTGGTCATGGTTTTTCCATGTTCTCTTCCATTCTGCAGGACCAAAATGAGACTTAAATCTGATCAGTTTCAGCTAATTTAAGACCATGAATCCTTAGAATTCATGATTTGTTTTAAAATTTTAACATGAATGACTTCAAAGAAACATACACCCAGGTCTGGGTAAAAATCCATGGCTTAACTTGGGTCTTATGGAATTCGGAAATTTTGTATGACATCACCTCCTCAATTGGTATTCTAATTAGGATGAATAATGAAATAAAATTGGTTAGTTTTGGTCACTTTTCATGGTTTTAGGTTGAGTTAGACCTAATATCAACTCTTATTGACAGATTTTTTCTCTCTACATTGCATGATAAAGTCACTCTTAAAATAGAGTATGAAAGGCCACCCCTCCCCCAAAGTAATTATTGTGAAATTATTGGGAACCTGAAGTCTAATTATAGGATTGAACTTTTTTCTCTAACTGTTAACTTGGGGGATATGAATTGAATCTCTATTGAATAAATAAGGGTAATTCTACCTATATCTCTAAACAACAGCCTAAAGAGCAAGTGAAAACTCCTTCTATGGGCAAATCAAATATCTTATTAGGGAAGAAGTATGCTAATACTTCAACTGAAGGCTCTTCATAGGAGATAACTATTGTTGGGTGTTCCCTTCAAAATTTTGGGTGTGTTGATGCCATTATTGATGTTCAATCACCTCTAGATGAAGTTGGGATAAGGATTCCAAAAACCCAGTTGAATTTATCTATTCCCACTAGACCTTAGGTAGAAATTGTGGATGAGAGCCACTTGGAAAATATCAGGTATCCTTTAAGGATGTCTTATCCAAGGGGTAGGGGATCACAACTAAAAAATATGCCTTTAAAAGTGATAAAATTTTCCATTGTCCCTAAAAAAAATTACTATCGGAGCTTGATTAAAAGTCCTAGTCTCTTACCATTACTCATACACCGATGATAAAGACAAACTTTATAGTGATTTTTTAGAACTTATAAAGTGTCCCTTTAACAACATTTTTTTAGTGCTGATAAATAACAACCTTTATCAACATTTTTATTTAACACTGATAATGGGGTCCTTTATTAGTTATAAAAAAATAAGTGATAAAGGGGCATGTTGATGCAGTGTGCTTTTAAAATTACAACACATTGTAGTAGAAAAAAATAGAAAATATGGTTTGAAAATATAAAATTTAAATGAAATAAAATTTAAAACACAAATAAAAGAAAAATATATATATATTATAGACATTTAAAACATTTTTTTGTAAAATTACATGATTAATTACAAATTATCACAGACATTTAGAAACATCAATGTTCATTTATATTTGGACCCCAACCCCCTGTCATGTTATTGCTGAACAAATCACCCTAACTTGAGAAAAATAATTCACCTATATAAGAAAACCATTCTTATTTTAGTAATACTATAAATAAATAAATTAAACACAAAGTGTCAATTTTAAACTTAAAACGTATACTTTAAGTCATACCAAGAACATTGTGTATCAGATTGCATTGTAGTTGATTCTTGCACGTCACACCATTTCTGGTTAATATTTAAGAATTATATATATTAAAATTAACTAAATAAGTATAAGATAAAAATTATAAGGAAATTAATTAAGTAATATAAGAAAAATTTATGAGTATGTCACTTGTGTTTTTTACTAAGATTTCATTGTAAACTGGATACACGTACTTTGAGTCATATCGGTCGCATCATGTGTTTGTTTAATGTGAGACTAATTACTATATTTCACAATCATTTTCCTATATTATCAAGGAATCCGAGCACATTTTCTTGGTTTTTGGAGATTGATGCACTTTTTGAACTAAAATGTCAATTTTAAAATGATAACTGACACTTTGAGTCATACTGGGAACACCATGTATCGTATTGAGGTGAGAATGATTCCTACACATCATAAATGACATATGGATCATTTTTTAATGTATCAAAATAATAAAAAAAAATTATTAGTTTTGAGTATGTCACTTGTCTTTTTTACTAAAATTAATGTCAATTTTAAATAAAAATACACACTTGGAGTCATATTATTCGCATTGTTCATCAGATTATGGTGAAGATGATTCTTACACATCAAAAATTAATTATTAATAATTTTCCAAAATTATGAAGACAATCCGAGTGTATTTTATCTTTTTTATTGACAAAAACACTTTTTTAACTAAAATTTCAATTATAAAATGATAATGGAAACTTTGAGTTATACCTGGCACACCATGTATTGGATTGAGGTGCATATGATTCATATATATTAAAAATTACATATGGAGCATTTTCCTAAACATTAAAATAATCTAAAAGTGTTTTCTCAATTTTGAGTATGTCACTTATCTTTTTTAATAAAATTAATGTCAATTTTAAATAAAAAGACACGCTTGGAGTCATACCGCGCACACCGTGTACCGGATTGAGGTATGTCTGATTCATACACATCAAAAATGACTTATGTATCATTTTCCTAAAGTATAGAAATAATATAAATGTGCTTTATCAGAACTTGTATGTCGCTTTTGTTTTTTACTAAAATAAATTTTATTTTTAAATAAAAAGACACACTTTGAGTCATATCGGTCACACTATGCATCAGATTGAAGTGTGGATGATTCTTACACATGAAAAATGACTTGTGGAGTTTGTTTCCTAAAGTATAAAAACAATATGAATGTGTTTTATTGGTTTTGAGTATGCCACTTGTGTTTTTCACTAAAATGTCATTTTAAAATGGAAACATTCACTTTGAGCCATACTAGTCACATCATGTGTCGGTTTTATGTGATACATAATCCTACACATCAAAAATGACTTATGAGTCATTTTACTAAATTATCAATATAATACGAGTGCATTTTATTGGTTTTTAATGAGTGAAAAACTTTTTGAACTAAAATTACAATTTTAAACTGATAATGGACACTTTGAGTTATATTGGGCACACCATGTATCGTATTTAGGGGAGGTTAATTCTTATTTGTCAAAAAATGACTTATGGATCATTTTTATAAAGTATCAAAATAATATGAACGTTTTTATTGGTTTTGAGTATGTTACTTTTCCTTTTTACTAAAATTAATGTCAATCTTAAATAAAAAGACACACTTGGAGTCATTCTAGTCACACTTTAAATAGAATTAAGGTGAATATGATTCATACACATCAAAAATGAATTATGGATCATTTTCCTAAAGTATAAAAATAATTTTAATTCATTTTCTTGGTTTTGAGTATGTCACTTTTCTTTTTTACTAAAATAAATGTCAATTTTAAATAAAAAGACATACATGGAGTCATACCAGTAACACCATGCATCGGATTGAGGTGAGGTTGATTATTACACATAAAAAAAGAAATATGGATCATTTTACTAAAGTATCAAAATAATTTGAATGTGTTTTCTCAGTTTTGAGTATGTCACTTGTGTTTTTTCCTAAAATGTAATTTTAAACTAGAAACATGCATTTTGAGTCATACTGGTCACATTGTGTGTTGGTTTCAAGTGAGACTAATTCTTACACGTCAAAAATGGAATATGAATCATTTTCATAAATTATCAAGACAATATAAGTTTATTTTATTAGTATTCAATGAGTGACACACTTTTCGAACTAAAATGTCTATTTTAAACTGATAACATACAATTTTAGTTATATTAGGTCCATTACATATCAGATTGAGGTATAATAGATTCTTACACATCAAAAATGACTTATAGATCATTTCCCTAAATTATAAAAACAATATGAATGCATTTTCTTGGTTCTAAGTATTTCAATTGTTTTTTACTAAAATTAATATAAATTTTAAATAAAAATGCACACTTGGAGTCATATCGAGCGCACCGTGTATCAAATTTAGGCTCAGATTATTTCTACACATCACAAATGACATATGTATCATTTTCTTTAAATATAAAAACAATTAAAATATTTTTTATTGGTTTTGAGTATGCCACTTTTCTTTTTTAATAAAATTAATGTCAATTTTAAATAAAAAAAGTCACACTTGGAGTCATATCGGTCACATCGTGCGTTAGATTGAGGTGAGGCTAATTTCTACACACACAAAATTAAACATGGATCATTTTCCTAAAGTATCAAAACAATATGAATGCATTTTATTGGTTTTTAATATGTTTCTTATATTTTTTACTAAAATTAATGTCAATTTTAAATAAAAATACACACTTGGAGTCATACTGGTCACATTGTATGTCGGATTGAGGTGAGTTTGATTCCTACACATCTAAAATGAATTATGGATAGTTTTTTTAAAGTATCAAAATGATATGAATGTTTTTTTCATATTTTTGACTATGTAATGTATATTTTGAACTAAAATGTAAATTATAAACTAAAAACATATAGTTCGAGTCATATCAAGCACACAGTGTATCAAATTGAGGTGTGGATATTTTGGTATATGATGTGTGTTTTTCTTTCAATTGTTTTTAATAATACATAAAATATAGAACATGTTCTATTTGCATGGAAGAGGAAACCCCATGTTTCCAAAAATTCCCCATCCAAATAGAATGTTCTCTTTTTTCTAGATTTTTGCAGATAGTTGAAAGAAAAATATGACTTCCAAAAATATCTATGAAAAAAAATTAGATATAAATGATAAGGAAATTATCTTAAAAAAAGTTGATAAAATAGTGAAAAAATTAAATAAATAAGTGGTATGAATTTACCTTTTTATGATTTTTGTATACATTCATGACCTATTTCTTTGTTGCCATCATCTCAGTTGTAAAATTGAATTACAATCTCTCATGAGCAAGAGTAGCTTCAAAAAAATCACCCTAACTTGAGAAAAATAATATATCTTTATAATAAAAAAATCTTATATTTGTAGTACTATAAAGAAATAAATTAAACATAAATATAAAACAATACATTAAGAAAATGTCAAAAAACTACACAATTTGAGTCATATTGGGTACACTATGTATCATATTTAGGTATTTTTTATTCCTACATGTCACAAATTATTGAGGAGTCATTTTCATAAAGTATCAAAATAATCTGAATGTATTTACTTGGTTTTGAGTATGTCACTTATCTTTTTTACTAAAATTTCAAGTTTAAACTCAAACTAGAAATTTTGAGTAATATATTAGTCGCACCATAAATATTATTGAATTTAGGTCAATTTATAAATGTTCAAAATGAATTATAGATTGTTTTCCTAAATTTTGAAAACAATCCAAGATCGTTTTCTCATTTTTGGCTATTTTGACATGTGTTTTAAACTAAAATGGTGTGTTTCTATTAAAAACGCATAATTTGGGTCATATAGACCACATAGTGTATCATATTGATGTATGGTCAATTCATACACATTAAAAATGAATTATGAATCATTATCCTAAAGTTTGAAAATAATCCAAGCATGTTTTCTTAGTTTTTACTATTTGATGCATGTTTTAAACTAGAATGACACTTTTGTATTGAAAACACGTACTTAAAGTAATATCAACCACATCAGATGTCAGGTTTATGTGTGGTAAATTCCAACATGTTAAAAATGAATTATTGACATTTTCCTAAACTTTTAAAATAGTCTAAGATCTTTTTCTTTATTTTGACAATTTGATGTATGTTTTAAACTAAAATGATACTTTGGTATTGAAAAAATGTACTTCGAGTCATAATAACAACATAGGGTGTCAAATGTATGTGTGGTAAATTAGTACACATCAAAAATGACTTCTGAATCATTGTCCTAAAGTTTGAAAAAAATTAGAGATCATTTTCTCAGTTTTGAGCATATGACATTTTTTAATCAAACAGGTTCTAGAGTCGGGTGACCCCGTTCCTAAAAAAATATTAGAAAATAGAAAAGGTGATAGGAAAAAAGTGTTTAAAAATCTTAGAGTGTAAAACACCATGCACATCCAAATAAAAAAGATGTAAAAAATCTGAAGCAAAAAAAATACCATCTTGAGGAAGCCTCTGTAATTTCTCTCTTGGACATAACATTAGAAACCTGGTTGGACTACCTGTAAACATGATTGACATCCAGATGAAGGTACTCAATCAAATCAATGAATGAAATACATGATGGAATCATTTTCCATGGAACATTCCTTCCAATTATTTTTTTAAAAAATTAATTTCTGCCATTATACTTATCATTGAGAAACAAATCAAAAATGATATATAAGAATTTTGACACTAATGCTTCACATCCCAAATATATTTCTAAGGTCATATCCTATACTATTTCACAAAAAGAGTAGGTAATCACCAAAATTTGATGTTAGTAAACATTCCAACACCATGTACAATTCCCACTCATCCCTAAAAAATTTACTTCTTCTTTTGAGTACGAAGGTTGTTGGAAATATTGATAATACTAAGAAAATATAAACAAAAAAATGTTTAAGAAATATTTTTAATGAAATTTTAATTATCTTCAAAAATTTCCTATTTAGGGATGCTGGTCTTTTCATGGTTTATGATCTCTCTCTTAAATTTTCAAACATAATATCCATAATCATTGTTATTATCTTGTTTTTCACACTACATAAACATTGACCAAAATAAGAAAATTGTTTTGAAATATGTTTTAATGGTTCAATATTTCTATATATACCTTAATTTTTTTTCATCTAAATTAATCCATAGGCTTATTTTATTAAATCACTGACATAATACCGTGAATTATCCTATATTTAGTGATCTTCCTATTATAACAAAATTCTTGTTAAAACACAGACTGATACAAATAATTATAAGATTATATATAAAATGTTGATTTAAGTGCATTAAAAATTCACAATACACATCTTGTGTGGTCATTTTATTAGATATACATTCATTGGATCCAAAAAAATAAATATTTTGGGTATCCAGATTGATTGCGATCAGCATCCAGTTCTTTCTAAAAACAAAAACAAATAAGTAATGATATATATATATATATATTATGTTATTATATTATACAGTTTTACCCCAACATTTTAGGAATCAAAAAGAGTCTTTCATCTATTATTTTTTTCTCAAACACATCGTTTAGTGCATCTTTTTTCTTATCAATTTCTTCTCCAAAAAACTTTCTTACATAGAAATGATATAGGGATTAATGAATCCAAATCGTTCTTTGCATGATTTTCCCTTTATATAGTAGTAATATAAAATCCTATCGAAAATATGAAATAGTTATTAACTTTAATAAACATATTATATCATTTTTTAGACAGATGTATTATGAAAATGTACCTTATGTATGTATTCAAAATTGAGACTCCCAGTCATTCAAACTAGAGAATCTCATTTATACTCTCAAGACCAACCACATCTTTAATAAAAGTTACAAATATTTCTTCTTTATATGGAATTTAGGAAATATTTCCATCTTGGAATTTGTTCTCCACATGAAGTTGTGATGATAATATATGTTGTAGTGGAACTAGTGGGGAGAAGGTACTCCCAGAAGGTTCTTTTGTTTTCTTAGTCGATTCACTAGATTATCTTGATCTGACCTTCCATTTCCTCATTTCTTTATCCATCTATAATAACATAACTCACTTAGAACCTTTATCAACTATTATAGGTTTTTCATTTTAAAAAAATTGTTAAATACATACACCATATATCTTTATAAGACTAAACATCCACTCTAAAAAAGTTCCAATAGCATCTTTAACCATTGTAATATCCATATCATCAAGTGGAACAAGAAAATAAATTGTCGGATCTTGAGCTACCTCAATCCCAACTATCATGTGATATTTTTGGATTTATTTATTATGTATCATGTATCCCAGTATATTATACACCATAACCCTCGCAACAAGGTGTTATGTCGGTGTTGACAGATAAAAATCACATACAATTTTACCCTGTATAATTTTAGTAATATAAAGTTATCAGAATTTGTTTGATTAACATTTAGGAGAAATATTAATGAAAAAATTGATTACCTCGGGTAAGTTATATAGTTTATTGGAATGACTATCCTTAAAGATAGTGGATTCATTTGGTTGTTCATGTGTTGATATTTGTTTCTCCACTAGTTTTCTTTGATCCCTTCATATGTATTGGTCTGTCAAACCAGATCGGAAAATAATATTTTACAAAGAATATATTTATTCCTACAATCCTTTCATAATATTATATGTATCTTATTGTGGGTTTTTCTTCTCAAAATAAGCTTTAGGAGATTCTCCAAAACCTATACCTCTAACGTTACCATATTGTTCCACCCACTTCAAAACTACTGAAAGTAGTTTTTCTTCTAATATGGTTGCTTCCGATTATAGTGTCTAAACCATATAAGAAACATACAAAAATAAATAGATATTTTTATTTAATAATATTATAAATAATAATGAATTATAATTATTTCATACTTACACATGTTTCCCATACTTCTTTTTTGTTTTCATCAACTAGTTTACCCCCTTATTTAAACGAGCCTCCTATCATAGAACATGATGTGGGATAAAATTACCTTCATATTTTGATACATCAATCTTCATATAAATAAAGGAATATATGTTATTAAAATCACATAAAACTTTTATTGTTGATTTAAAATGCATACCAATTTATTCTCTAGTGAAGTGTACCTCATCCTGGCTTTTTGATAGGGGTACGTTGGTTTTGATGCACATTCTTGATTTTCAGAACTCCTTTTATGTTTCATAAATTAACAATTTTGAATCAAATTGGATAAAATAAATAATTTCAAATAATATATTATCAACTACAATGTACCTAAAATTATTTCTCATCATGATAATTGGTGAAAGCATTCCATGTTTCCTATTTTATAATGTGTGTATAACTAATTGGTGTTTGGGGATTTACTTTCCCCTCAGCATCCCTAAGATGTAACTTAGTAAGAAGAGTTTGGAAGCCTCTATAGGATTTTATAGTGTCCATTAAAACATATTTCTTACAAAATTTTTCTAAAATAAATGAACTCTGCAAGGAATAATGAAAATTAAATTAACATTTGATTATATTATTTTTTAGTAAAATAGAGAAAGTATATCATAAAATTACCTTTATATCTTCCCAAAAGGTTTCCATTGTTGTAGTCTAGACAAAGAACCATGAATCTATATCAATTAGGACATTCATCCTCATTGTGACCCCAAAAATACAAATGAACATTGACTTGTTTGGGTCAACAGGTTGGTCATATTGATTCCATCCAACATCAAATTTTATACCCTCACTTATTTCCTTGATAATTTTATTCAACATTTTTATATTGTATTGTTATTTTTTTCATCAACATGTTATTGATCCCCTAATAATTCTATAGTTTCATAATCAACCACCGGTTCTTACCTGGGATTGGTAACATCATCATGTACAGAAGACATTGTCTACATGGGTAGTCAAACATTTGATTTAGATTATTTTAATATAGTAGAGAATATATAATATTATATGGAAAATCATAGTATATTAAAAAACACTTTAACATTATCATTGAACTCTCTTTATTTTTTTTAAGTTTGAATGGATTTGGTTCCTATATCGAGAATCCAAATCCCATTTTGTAGTCCCCTCTAATGTACAAGACATTGTCTACATTATGACCAACATGATCTGATTATGATCTCCCAATGAAAGGGTCATCCTTGATTTAATTTTCAGATGACCCTATAGTTGTTTTATTCAACAACGGGGTAATCAAAAAATTCTTATTTACTAGATCTGAGACATAAAATACTTAACACTACTTGTGATGCCATTATGAACAGCTCATCGTTTTCCACTTGCACACTAAAATTCACCTTCATGAATCCCATTTCATCAACTTTCACTGCACTCCTATTGTCAACCCATTTTCAATAGAAAATAATCACTTGAAATTTTATATAATCCAACTCATATATATGTTCTATAATGATGAAATATGACATATCTACATAAATTGGATTTCTATATTTGGAACCATATATGTGCATCAGTCCCACCACAAGCGTAACTCCATTGTTTTGAATCATACTATAGTCATCGTGTTATTTTGTATAAAACATATAACCATTGATTATAAAACTAGTGTAAGATATGACATTTTCATTTGGTCCCCTAGATATCAATCGAATTCATTCAGAAATTGAATTCATACTTTAATTCTTGAAATAGCCTTTCAAAATATTCATATATCATTCAATGGGGTACATCCATCTATAATGGACAAGCGCACATAGTTTAACCTCTCTAACCAAGTGAATCATTAGGTGGACCATTATATCAAATAATTATGATGGGAAGAACGCCTCTAATTCAAATAATTTGACCACAACCTCTTTATTCATGAATGGAAACTTCATAGAGTCTATAACTTTACTGCATATGGATTTGAAAAGGAAGAAATTTTTATTTAATGTATGTTGTACATTTTTAGTTAGAATGAAATGTAAAGAAACAGAAATCAAATATTGCATCAAAACATGAAATTCATGTTATTTTAGTCCCTATAATTTCAAATTATTCATTGAAACAACATTATTTATATTTTATGAATAACCCTATGAAACTTTTACACTATTAAGAAAAATAAAAAATTGCAATTTTTCCCATATGGATAGAGTGGAAGCTACTGGAGGAATAAAATTCCACCCTTTACCCTTCACTAGTTCCAAATATTACCTTATCCCCATGTCAATAATTTACAACCTATCCCTGCTTCCATATTTTTTTCTAGGAACATTTAGTAATGTGAAAATAACACTATCAAATGTATTTTTTTCTACATTTATGCGATCAAGAAAATGTCTGATGTACAAAAAATTATAATATAGTAATTCAAAGAAATTTGATCACTTTTTTCAACATGATTTCATAAGGTTTTTTGAAAATGGTTTACCAAAAATAGGGTCAATATCTTTTACTTTATCAAATAGTTTATCACCCATTAGTGGAGATGGTGATATACCTTGTTTGGTATTCCCATCACATGCTATCATCTAGGATGGGTATTTATGTCATCGAGGTGAAAATTTCCATATCCTAAAAACATAGTCTTAAAGGAATGTTTCAACTGGACTGAGTGTGTTTTTTCTTCACAAATGGGACACCCCAATATTCCTTTAATGTTATAGCCTGACAAATTTTCATAAGCAGTAAATTCATTTATCATCCCATACAACATGTACCTCAATGTGAATTCATCACTTTTATAAACATTATACATTGTAACACATGTAAACCACATCAATTTCAGATCTTCAATAAATGGAGAAAAATAGACATCAATATCATTACCCGTTTTTTTTGGTTCACATATAAGTACAGACAACATATTATATTTTTGCTTCATGCATAACCATGGTGGAAAGTTATAATTTACCAAAATGAATAGACATTTATAGTGAATAATAATTTGACACCAAAGGTGTTTATTCCATTTATAGTTAATGCAATATAGAAGATTCTCATGTCTTTTCAAAATTTAATATACTCATAATCAATTTTCTTCCACTGAGGAGATTCTATTGGATGATATAGTTTCCCATATTTAATTCTTGTATCTTCATTCCATGTCAATTATCTCACTGTTTACTAACATCCATGTATTATTCTAAACCATGGAATGATAAGAAGGTACCATACAACTTTCAAATGACTTAATTAATCTTTCTTGTACCAATATGCACTACACTTAGGCCATTTTATGAGTGATTAATGGTCCTTTAGAAACAATAAACAATCATTTAGACAAGCATGTATTTTTTATAGATCATTCCCATTGAACATAGAATTAATTTTTCATCATATATTCAACAAGGAAGTTCATTTTATTTTGGTAGCATATCAGTCAGGTGACCAAGTAGTTATGAAAATCTGGTGTTTCTCTATATGATGCCAACTTTTAAATTATATAACTTCAATACAACTAAAAATGTTGTTTATTTAGTACATTCGGTATACAGTGGTCTCTTAGAACATCTATTTAACTTCTAAAACAACTTCTGACAATTGTGAAGGTTATATTCAATTTCCATTTTCATTTCTTCCATACGACCTCCATCAATATTTACACTCGTATTCATATCAAATGATTCATAAATCGTAGTATCATCTTAATCAGTGTATATTTTTAGTTTTTCCCATGTTTCGTCAAACATTTATATCTCTCGTATATTCATTAACAAATCAAATGTTCTTATAACTCTTATTGACTAATTTTTCTTGAATAATAACAATGTAAACACAGACAAAGGATTTGAGAAGGGCCGTATACATGCTCTATTAAAAACTTGATAAACTCTTTAAGTCCATCTTCATAATATTTTTTCATATAATTATAATTCATACATTTTTTGATTCATATCCATCCTATTAGGTTCATAAAATATTAATTTGTATGAAAAATAAATAAATACACATAAGATATTAATAATCCAAGGTGAAATTTATAGATAATTCTAATAAGGGGAACCCAAAATTTGATTATTTCAAATAATTTTAGTATGCTTTGAAGGAAATGGATATTTTAATTTAAGAAAATAATTAGTCCACTTTTGGTAGGTTTTATCCTCTGAATTCATCAAAAATGATCACTGGTACCCAGTATGGGATGACTACTGTTAATACTTGTTCAAGCAACATAGGTGAATGTCCAGAAGAGATGGGGGATGAGTCTCAAGAAAAAACTATAATAATAATTATTCAGGAGATGAAGTTGATGAGGATGACATTACATTGCATAATAATAATCCTTTAATAATGAATTTAAGTTTCCTTTATACTAAAAAGTAACATTTTTTGAAATCATTATACATGGAAATCATAAAATTTAGATATATACATGAAAACTATAAATAAAAATATAAATTGAAAAATTTTATAATGATCTATTTGGAAACATTTTTAAAATAATATAATTAATAAATCCCTTTTTGAAGTACCAAAAGGACCTTTAGAACATTTATTAAGAATAAAAATTTAAAAAAACCATTTTCTTTAACACCTTTAAAAAAATGAATTTGATTTATTATCTAAAATGGATAGGGGAAATAGTTTTGATACATGAATTGTAGAAAATTTAGATTACAAAACATACAGGAAAATAATGAATTGGTTATCAAAATTTCTTGACATCAATCACACATAAAATATAGTCTCAAGAAATATATAAAACAACAGCAGAATGGTATTTCATATATATTTTGAATGGATATAGATGAATGGTAATTATTATGTATAGTAAACATAGAATATGATGATATAATGTATCAAAAGGTATTGAAACTGATCTTAAAATGAATCTTGGAGGATGATAAAAAAAAATATTACAAAAGAAATGTTAGGAAATAAGAAATATATATTTAATTTTAGAATGATGTGAAAAAGGTTCAAATAAAAAATGAGGTTTCATTAGTGATAAATCCACAATATAATGGA
Organism: Viscum album; assembly: GCA_963277665.1. Taxonomy (NCBI): domain Eukaryota; kingdom Viridiplantae; phylum Streptophyta; class Magnoliopsida; order Santalales; family Viscaceae; genus Viscum; species Viscum album. The sequence goes on from OY728121.1 coordinate 451,710,025, forward strand.
GTTGTTTAAATATATAACTACATTGTAAGAATATACAGAAAACACTACTCATTAAGATTGTTTTCTTAAGTCATTAAAGGATGGAGGTCACATGGGTTGTGGTGTATAGTCAAAATTATTAATTATTTTGTATTACTGAAGATATTATGTTATATAAGATGCGATATATGAGAAAAAAATATAATGTTTTGATTATGATATTATATTTTAAACAAATAATATATACAACAAATATTTTAGGATACATTGGTGATGGAATATTTATTAATTATTAAAGAAAATAAATCTAGCATATGCTTTAATAAGAGGCATGTCAACAATATTAAATGAAAGGACATAAATTTATATGATGAAAAATATACATAATTATAGAAATTCAAATATAGTTTAGGTATGTGAATAAGTGTAAGAATATAAAACAAATATAAAAGAAACACATTGAACACTTCAAGGGAATCAATTTTTATTTTAATTAATAATGGATGAATTAGATGAAATTATTTATTTAAAAACTAAATGGAAAAAAGGGGGCATTGAAATTGATGAATCGAATATTATTTTTTTCAAAAAAACAATGTAATATAAACATGATAAATGAGTGTTTTTGAGAAAAAAATTTTTATCATAGGTGGATCTAATTTCAAACAAACACTATAAATGGATGATTCATGGGTTAAATACATTAAAAAAATTCATAATTATAATTATGATCCTTAGAACAAGTATATTTTTATGAGTTATAATGATTAAAATGTTAATATAACCAAAGGGATTTCAAAAATAGACATAATGATCATGATGATGTCCATTGAAAGGAGGAATGAATATTTTTCATTATTTTGACACAATTAAAGGAATTATTATCGATGTGATGATTTAACATGGTGAAATATAGTAGTCAATATAATATTTATTACTTTTAAAAACTAATATAGAATTAAAAAAATTCAAATGGATGGGATGGTGGAATTCAAAAATGGAATGCTTAAAGTGGTGGATTATATTGAATAATAAGATCATTTTCAATATGATGATAATATGAAATTTTTATTCATTCACATGAAAGAAATAAATGGTATAAATAAAGATCTTTGGGATTTTTATGATTTATTGGATTCATATTTATCAAAATTTTAGTTTAAAAGAGGTGGTGATGATCAAAAACTATTTATGAAATTTTCTATTGATATACAATTCATTAAAATGTTTCCATGTTGATGATGTCTTAAATGTAAAAAATAAGAAGAAATTGATGGAAGAGTTTGAAATAATTATGGGAGTTGATTATGTAATATCTATGAATCAAGATCATATTTATATTATTTTTCATCTTATAATTAAAACTAGTAAGTATGTATTTATATTTTTAGGTAAATATTTTAATGAGTTTTAAAAATATTTTAACATGAAATATTTTAAGTAATGTTAAAACCCATTCTATTTTTGAACTAAAAATTAAATTTTTATGATAGAAATGAAGGTATAAAATTCCACAAGTTTTATCTTTAAAATGAGGGTCTTAAAATTAAATATGGGTAGAATTAAAGATAAAACATCATCCATATAAGTGGATACACAATAGGATAAATTTAGAAAATATGTAATAGAACTGTATTTATGTGGAATACAAGGTTAATCATTCATAGAAAGTCCACCTAGGTTCCCACTAAATTATAACAAACTCACATGAGACTTTGGTTGAGCCCAAATAGAATAATTCGGGACAAGACTATAAAAAAGTTATTCTTAGGGGGAAGCTAAGAAGTTCCAGAAGAAAACAAATCCTTAACCCACAAAACAATACCTCAAGTCCCAACATAAACTCTGGATCTGATGACATTTCAAGTTCAACCAATGAAATCTCAAGCTCTCTAATAATCCATAAACTAGTTGCATGGTGATTGTGGAACTCTAAGGGTGAGGTTTTGATCATACAGGTTTGTAAAATCAATTAGACTTGAATAAGGAGTCAATACCCTAAACATGGAACCCACGAGAGCACCGAACAAATAAAACACCACTCTAACGCACAACATTGAACCCAAACAAGCAAGAAATGATAGAGGATGAAAAAATTATATACCTTATATTTGATTCTTGATTCATCTAGTAGAAGGTCGAAGGGGATCAACGATAGTAGTGGACTTCCACGAGAGCCTGAGAGGTGCGACTGAAATTTGTTCAGTTAGGTTTCTTTTAAAAATATCAGGGAGGGTTTTATCAGCGCTAAAGAAGCGCTGATAAAAGGTATCTTTATCAATGCTATAACATTAGTGTTAATAAAGGATTTATAATTATACTTATAAATAAATATAATAGTAAATATATTTATAAATATTTTTGTATAATTATAAATGTATTTATATCATTATATATATTTATATAATTATATATATATAATAAATGTATATAAATATAATTATAAATATATTTAATATATTCATTATTTAAATATATTTATTATAATTATTTAAATATAAAATTATTTATTTATAATTATGTAAATACTTTTAAAAAAAATATTTATTTATAATTATAAATATATAATTTTATAAATATTGTAAATATACATTTATAAATATATTTATAAATAAATATAATTTTAAATATATTTACAATTTTGTATTTATAATTATAAATGTATTGATATCATTGTATATATCTATATAATGCAAACGGGTTCTGTTCATGTGGAACTGGACCAACCGCTGCATCCATTACGTTGGGGGTTTGATCCCCAACTACTGTGTTAACCCTATTGTGGGAGGTGTGGATTTTCCTGTTCCTAGTTAACGAATAGGTGATGGTGATGGAGGAAGTTGAGCCTTGGATTCACTGTGTGAGGTGGTGTGCAACGGGCATTGTGCAACGGTGTGAAACAGAGGGACCTCGATGGGGTGAGTGATGCTCTGACAGGTCGATGGTCATGCGACGGTGTGATATAGAGAGACCTCAACAAGGTGAGTGATGGTGTGCAGGCAGATGATGTGTGATGGTGTGGAACAGAGGACCTCGATTGGGGTAGGGTGTTGGTGTGCAGCGAGCGCTGCATGCGGCAAAGACATGGGCGGTGGATGGTTGACACGGGCCTCCGATGGTGTGCTCGGGATGATGGCGTACGTCGCAAATGGCGATGGCTGGAGTGATCCGGCGATGGTGTGTGGATTCAGTGGCGCATGATGGTTGCATAGGGTGGGTCTTGGATAGTTATAATGGGTTTTAATCCTTCCCATTATGCCTCTAGGGTCATATATTAAATAAATAAGGTTTGACAGGGCAGGTTATCCCCTTGGGGGGCTATGGTATGTCTTTTCGGCCTACGTGTGTGATGTACGTGTGTTTGAATGTAGTTATACTCCCATGCACCATATATATATAAATATATTTATATATATATATATATATAATAAATATAAATATAAATATAAATATAGTAAATATATTCATTATAACTTTAGCACATATAAAAGATTTATAATTATAATTATAAATAAATATATCTGTAAATATATTTATGAATATTTTTATATAACTATAAATGCATTTATATAATTATATATATTTATATAATTATATATATATAATTATAAATATATTAAATATATTTATTATTTAAATATATTTATTAAAATTTTATAATTATTTAAATATATAATTATTTATTTATAATTATATAAATAATTTTAAAAAAAATTAAATTTATTTATTTATAATTATAAATATATAATTTTATAAATATAGTAAATATACATCTATAAATATATTTATAAATAAATATATTTGTAAATATATTTATAATTTTTTATTTATAGCTATAAATAATTTTACATTATTATATATATTTATATATATAATAAATAAATATAAATATAAATATAAATATAGTAAATTTATTCATTATTAAAATATATTTATTATAATTTTATAATTATAAATATATCTATATCATTATAAATATTTATATAATTATATATATATATTTAATATATATATATAAGAGTAAATATAAATATATTAAATATATTCATTATTTAAATATATTTATTATAATTTTATAATTATATAAATACCTTTTAAAAAATATTATTTATTTATTTATAATTATAAATATACAATTTATAAATATAGTACATATACATTTATAAATATATATATTTATAAATATTTAATTACAAATATGTTTTTAAAATTATTAATGAATATATAATCTTAAATGCATGCATGTTAAAAATCAGTGAAATTAAATAATTAAAAATGAGTACACTTCAAAAATATTGAAAAAATTAATAAGTTTTATTAATTAAATATAAAGAATTAAAAAATATAGATATATATTGAAATGAAGATGAATAAAAATTGAAAATATTAAAACATAGTAAATAAAAATATATAAATAAATATTAGAAAATGAGTAAATTCCAAAAAAAATACTAAAAATGATTAAATAATACTAATTGTAATAATATTACAAATAAATAAATAAAATTTACTGATTAAAAAATAATTTATTAAGTATATCATGTTAATAAATGAAATTCTAAAATAAATATTAAAATTTGAATAAATTACATAAATATTAGGTCTATGTGTTTCTATATAAGATTTCATTAATTACGTAAATATTTGTGTGTATATGTTGTATATAAAAATGCATTAATTACGTACATGTATGTGTGAAATTAATGTAATGTACATTTGATATATGTTAAATTGAAAAATCAAACGACATTCAATTAATGTTCATTACTCGATACAATTAGTCAATATTTTTAATTAATAAAAAAATTTAATCATAAACCATTATTCACTAAATATACAACTTATTTAATGTATTCATAAATATTTTGTATTATATGAATCATATTTTAGGAAATATTACATATATATATTGATATATATGAGAATATATTTCTATATTAAAATTTTTAAAAGTATTAATGAATATTTATTTATAAAAATCATTAAAATGAATAAGACATTAATATGTTTTTAATTATTAAATTTTATTCATTTTCTATATATTTATATTTAATATATATTATTTATTACTATTTATAATTAATGTATATATATATATACTAAATTTATTCATTTTTAATTTTTTTAAATTATTACTATTTATTCATTTTATATATCTATATTTAATATCTACTTTTTTTATAAAGGTTGAGGCTCAACGTCCCCTTTATTGAAACAAAAAACAAAGTACAAAGGTTTAACATGCAAGACATAAGAAGTCCATAAACAATACAAAGGAAAACCAGTGAATTAAAGAGAATCAACAATGAGTACTCATGATGTGGTGAGAGGAATGACCAGCCCGACCACGGGGATGTCGTGCACTTCTCCAAGTTTTGACCTGTAACCATGGTCTGCCTCCATCATCCAGAAAACCATCATCAACAACAACCACCTTTTTTATTGCATTGAACACATTTTCACAGTTTATTCTATCCTCCTCACTACTTTCGGATGCTAGCAATTCAAAAGAGTTATACGTACTCACTTTTGAGTGTGATTTATCCCTTACAGGCTATGAAACATCGGATCCTGCTATCGAGGATGTATCTTTTGATTTATCCAGGATCAACATCCCTAAATTTAGGGTGTCTGGGTCATCACTATCATGTTGAGAACCCGTTATTTTCTTTCTATAGAGAGCAGCAACACATTCCCCCTCATCATCAGCATGGACCATACTTGAGGCCAAGGTTGGTGCGGTAGGAGAAATATGATATTTCCTACCTTGTGCAGACCCTGAGACCAAAAAAGGCCCCTTGTAACATCTCACCCCATCTCATTGGCTCAAGAGGGAGAGGGAATGTTACTTGGCCTTAAGCGATGTTCCCAAGGTGCCAAAGGCTAGCAATAAATGCTGAGGGATTCAAGAATAAATTGGGGAATGATTTTCCCTTGAGACAAAAGCAACCAAACAAACAATCCACTATCAACAAACAACATGATTCATGTCTGCAAAACAACCAAATCATACAATACCAAAAGACAACCAACTAATCCATAACAATCCCACATGCCAAATACAACCAAACCCAAAATTCAGAGTACCAAGCGGAAGACTACAAAAAAACTCCAAAGAACTAGGACACCATCCATAGCTCCACACCAAGCTCCATGCTCCAAGAACCACAATGTCACCAAAGTATCATGTCGAACCGCTAGCAAAATGAGATGCCTTACTCTTACATGTGTCCCGAAATACAACATCTGCAAAAGCACCAAAGTTCCAAAGCAGGGGTTGCATACAAATACTCAGTAGGTTTTTTCCAAATGACTTCCCTACACACGCCACTAGGATAAAACCATGAGCACATTTATATAAAACGGTTTATATAAAACACTAAATAGCTCAACATTTACCACAAGACAAACATACCCTTACTAATCCATGTCAAACAAGGGAAATCCACAATCATTCTATAAGACATATCCCCATCACGCATTAGCACAACAAATTCCATCATTGCAAAACAACACACAACAATCAACCATTACGGTGGGACTTCCACCCATCTCGTTCACCCCATTCCCAACTAGCGGTGCTTCCTAACCACTATCCATAATGGTGGTTCTTATGACCACTATCCATCACCTTTTTAGTGAGACTTCCCACCCACTTCCACACAACCAACATAAGACATAACACTTAATCAACCAACAAGCACAAAGCACCAAGGCCGCACAATAATCACACAACCATTTACAACACATGCCAATTCACTTCAATAAATAACCCATTTATTGAAAAAACCCTATAACCAACTTTTCATGCCCAACCACATTTCAATAAACAACATCTTTATTGAAAAAAATATTCCATAAAACATTTTTCATAATTATCCACTAACGATTTTAAAATCAACATTTAAAATCTCACAATAAATCCCCTTTACCAACAATAAACCTTTTCCCCAAAATCCCCCAAATCACCCCCAAATGGATTTCCAACAGGATTCTCACCTCATTATCACAATTAGTTTCAAGAAAAAGAAATTAATTGTAACCAAAAACCACTAGTTCTAACCAAGTGGAGTTGAGAGAGAAGCCACCTACCTTTAGGGTTCCGGTGAATTCAACCCACAAGCAACCGCACCCCAATCCGGGAAAACGCACTACCAAAACTGATCTAGATCCCCTTCCCTAACATCCAAAAGCCTTGAAATCAACACACAAGGAAGCCAAAACCATAGATCTACACACAACAGGTGTATATCTAGAAAACTGAGAGAGAGGGAGATGTAGATCTAGAGGAAACCATAAAACAACCAAGATATAAGACATACCTGAGATGAACCACCTTCAAACCACCAAGAAACCCCTTCAAATTGCTTCCAAAATGAGTGGGAGAGCCTCTCCAAACCCTGAGAACCGAAAATCCCAAGTGAGGATTGAGTGGGAGGAAATTTGGAATGAAATGAGGCAACCCTAAGAGATCCCAGATTTAAAAACCCCCCATTTTAAGTGGTTGCACAATTAGCCCGCACGGTTTGGAAAACCGTACGCTAACTGTGTGCACGCCGCTGTCTTGAGAGAAGGGGTCCACACGGTTTCCTCACACGGTTTGGAAAACTGTGTGTAATCCATAAAAATCCCATTGTCTCCACCTGCATAGTTTCCTGGAGAACCCTCACAGTTTCCCTTAACCATTCTCAAACTGTGCGCCCTTAAAAAATCCTCCAAACTTATTCAAAATCATTCCAAACTCTCCCAAACTCTTCCCAACTCATCCCAAGAACTTTAAACACATAAAAATGAATAAAACAGGATACATACCTCAAAATGGGGGTGCTAAATTCTCTCCACCATTGTACTTTCCGTCCTTGTAAAGTAGAGAACCATCACTTTGCCGAAAGAACTCGGGCCATTACTTGGTCATCTCTTTCTCCCGCTCCCAAGTCTCCTCCTGAATCTGACCATGCTACCATAAAACCCGAACTAAACTGATACTTTTACCATGAAAGAATTTATCCTGTCTATCCACAATCTGCACTGACACGTGATCCAAGGAAGCATCCAGTTCTAGCTCAACATGATCCCAACGAATGACATGGTCACGATTCATTTGATACTTTTTCAACTATGACACATGAAACACATTGTGCACTGCACTAAACTATGGTGGAAAATCCAAATGATAATCCACCTCTCCAATCTTCTCAAGTATCTCAAAAGGACCAATATATCTTAGAGATAACTTACCCTACTTCCCAAACCAATGATGTACCAACCTATGAGAGATTCTCAAAAACACATGATCACCCACCTCGACCGACAACAGTCATCAACGATGATCTTCATAAGATTTATAATGGCTTTGAGCCATATCCATCCTCTTCCTGATCAAATTGATCTTCTATGTAGTCTCTTGTACAAGGCTCATTCCAACCATCGAAGTCTCACCCATTTCCACCCAACATAGTATAGAATGACAAGGATGCTCATATAATGCCTCAAATGGATACATATGTATTGAATCCTAATAACTGTTATTATAGAAGAACTCCACCAATGGTAAGTGATCTTCCCATGAACCACAAAATCCATCACGCAATACCTTAACATATCCTCCAAGGTTTGTATCATTCTCTTAGATTGGTCATTTGTCTGAAGATGATATGTTGTGCTCATAGTCAACTGTGTTCCAAGGGCTTATTGCAAGGATTTCCAAAAATGTTATGTGAACCTTAGATCTCTATTTGATACAATAAAAACCATAACACCATGCCTCTTTACCACCTCCCAGATATAGATTTTGGACAGATCCTCCACTGTATGAGATTCACAAATCAAGATGAAATGGGATAAATTTGTGAGTCGATCCACAATCACCCATATGGAATCATGCTTCCGAACCATTCTTGGGAGACCAGTCACAAAATCCATTTCTATATGCTCCCATTTCCACACTAGGATAGGTAAAGACTACAACATGCATACTGGCCGCTGATGCTTTTCCTTGACTTGATGACAAGTCAAGCATCTCGAAACAAACTCGGCCACATCCCTTTTCATACCATCCCACCAAAACTATACTTTCAACACCTTATACATTTTCTAAATTCCAGTATGGACTACCCACCCGTAATGATGATAATCCCTAAGAAGTTCCTCCCAAAAATCCATTAGTACCACTATCTAATTCCAAAAACACAAGACTGAATTCTCATTTAGTTCTCAATTCTCAATGGTCTCCCCACCATTGAGTTTCGACCCCATCGCCATACTTTCGGAATCAGGTGCTTATGACTCTTTAACCAAACTATCCAAGTCAGGAACCAACAAAACTGGAAAGAATAATGCTCTGTCACCCCGATCCTCGCATTTCAATTGTATGTCGGCTATGACTGACATCAACTGCCACTGATCTGATACCTGTTTCACCACTTGAGCATGTGATTTTCTACTTAATGCATCCACCACAAAATTTCCCTTACTTGGTATGTACATTAAGTCAAGATCAAACATCTGTATATATTCCATCCATCTCATTTGACTCAAGTTCAAATCTCTATATGATAAAATATTATTTAAGCTCTTATGATCAGTAAACACTGTAAATTTATCACCAAAGAGGTAATGATGCCACATATTTAAATCACGAACCACTACTGCCAACTCCAAATAATGTGTTGGGTAGTTATTCTCATGCAACCTAAACTTTCATAATCCATATGAAACCACATGATCCCCCTACATGAGAACACACCCCATCTGAGATCCTGATGTGTCACAATACACCACATACCCTTTCCCTGGTTCTGGAAAAACCAAGATCGGTGTTGATGTAAGGTGACCCTTTAACTCTTCAAAACATTTCTGACACTACTCATCCCATTGAAATGGAACATTCTTCCTTGTCAAAGCTGTCATCGGTGAAGACAATTATGATAAATCATGAACAAAACATTGATAATACCCATCTAGACCAAGGAAGCTATGTATCTTGAAAACATTCTTTGGCAGTTGTCATGAGATAACCACCTCAATATTTTCTGGATCAATAGAAACACCCATCTCAAAAATAACATGTCCAAGGAAATGAACCTCATGTATCCAAAAGTCACACTTTGACAATTTTTCATACAACTGATAATCCCTCAAGATCCCTAATATTATCGTCAAGTGTTGCTCATGCTCTACCCTTGTCCTCGAATACACCAGTATATCATCCACAAATACCACCACAAAAGAATCTAGATATCTCTAAAATATAGGATTAATCAATTCCATAAACACTGATGGTGCATTCGTTAGACCAAAGGGAATAAGTATATACTCATAATGGCCGTATATACTTTTGAAAGCTGTTTTTGGAATATCCTCCTTCCTAACCCACAATTGGTGATATCCTGACCTCAAGTCAATCTTGGATAACCACTGGGCTCCCCTCAACTGGTCAAAAAAATCATCAATGCATGGAAGTGGATATCGTCTCTTTATTGTAACCTAATTAAGTCTACGATAATCAAAAAAAATCCGCAAGGTTCCATACTCCTTTTTAACAAACAAAACTGGCGCCGCCCACGGAGACGTGCTAGGTCAGATGAACCCTTTGTTTTCTAACTCTTCCAACTGCACCTTTAATTATTGCAATTCTTCTAGTTCCATTCGGTAAGATAGAAGTGATATATTACTGGTCCATGGAAGGAGATCAATCATAAACTCTACTTCTCTCACAGGTGGAAACTCTGAGAATTCTTCAGGAAAGACATCCATAAACTGATCCACAACTGATGGAAGAACACTATGATCAACACCTTCCATCGATTCAAATGACAAAGCCTCTAACTAATATGAGATAGTGCCAAAATCTAGTGCCAAAAAATATATTTCACCCATCTTTGCACTCTTCTCCCCTCTAAAGAGATGTCTAACTCCATCCTCTATCACAAAACTAACTGTTCACGCATTGCAATCGATGTGGGCCTTAAACGTCACCAACCAATCCATTCCCAAGATTATGTCAAAATCATCCATCTCAAGCACTGAGAAATCCCACATCAATTCAATGTCATCCAAAACTAAACAAAATGATTGACATAGGAAGGCTTGACACTCTCTTTGACCTAGAGTATTTTGTAGTTTCAAAACAGAAGGCATCATTTCCACCGTTAAGACCAAAAAATCAATGATGTGAGAAGAAATAAAATAATGAAAATCACCCATATCAAACAAATATTTCATCAATATTGAATTTAAAAAAACCATACCTTGTACCGTGGATGGTCCCGATTAGTTATCCACCATAGCCTGCTCAACTCTAAACAACTGCTTACTTTCCATGCTCATATCTTTATTACCCAGCTGAAACTTCCCTTGCTGAGGAGTGTCACGAACACCCTACCTCAGAGCATTACAGAAATATTGTTGAAGATGCCCCATCTTCTTGCAGTTATGACATGCTTGAGGTTATGTTGTACAATCACACTTGATATGGCTCATAGAACCACAATGAAAACATCCTGTCTTGCTCTGAGGCTTCGGAGGAAGATTCATCGATCCTGCTGTCAGATTCTAAGTCATACTCCCACCCTGGAAATAAGTGTCCCTCTTCTTCTTGAACCCAGTATTTGAGTTCCCACTATTCCTCATGGGTACCAACATACTTCCCCTACCTGTATCCTTCAAAAGATCATTCTCATCCATCGTAGCTCTATTCACCATTTCCATTTAATCATCTATACATAGCATCTCTATCTTGGAACGAATTTCCTGGTTCAACCCAACTTCAAAAATTCATTCCTTCAACGATGTACTACCCACCACATCAGATGCAAACTACACTAAGTTCATAAACTTAGATGCATATTCTGTCATCGTCATGTTCCCTTTCTTCAAACTGAAGAAATATGTTGCATGCTGAATTCTGAACATATGAGGGTAGAATTATTTGTTAAACAATTCCTCAAACCCCTCCCATGTCATACTTTGGTCCATCCCAGATTGGACCACCAGCTCCCACCACTAGAGGGAAATATCTTCCAACATATATGTGGCTAGTTTCACTTTCATCTCTACCGATGTTCCCAAGAAGTCAAATATCCTATTCATTTTGTTCAACCATGCTTCAACCCTTTATGACTCTGAATCACCCCTAAACATGGGTGGATTCTGCCATTGAAATTGAAACACATGATCCACATGACTTGGTTCATCCTCTTTATTCCCACTTTCCATATCTTATAAATCTTTCACTATACTCTTCACTAGTTTCTAGTTTACCTAGGGCTCAGGTGCAACCCCATTTTCAGCAACTCCCTCCAGTTGGTCTCTACTACACCTACCCAATGCCATTTCTTTCAATACAAAAAACAACCATAAGTTTCACTCCCTTAACAAGAAAGGGTATTCGATTTTCAAATTCAATTACATAACACCTATTACAAATAGGCTTTCCACAAGTTTACATTTCCCATATTGTTCTTTTTTTTAAACACCACGTTTTGAAAATCAACCCATTTTCAAAATACCGCTAGTTTCAATGTTTTGAACCATTCTATTTTGAAACCTAATTCATATTTTCCAAAATCCACACATTCATACCACACCATAGATCATTATACCCCAATGAAATATGCATCCTAGTGGGAAGTCATTTCTACCATGTATTCCATGCTCATCTCATTGGCTACACCCACAAAAATGATATTTCCAATGCCTATAAGTGTCTCCAAACACTTATTCACCCAACGCCCTAGTAACTTGAAGTTTAGTATAAAAGGGTTATCTACATCCTTTTATGTTATATATTCCAAGTTTCGACAATCCTTTATCTTTCTACCATCCCGACTCAAGGAATAGGCCAAGAACAAATGTCAACACCAAGACCAACGATCAACACCAAGGATCGAACAACTGCTCTCACTTGAAATCCAAGGACCAAACAAACTGATACCACTTGTAACATCCCGCCCCATATCATTGGCTTTAGAGGGATTGGGAATGCTAATTTTCCTTAAGAAACGTTCCCAAGGCACCAAAGGCTGGCAATAAATGTCGAGGGCTTCGAGAATAAATTGGGGAATGATTTTCCCTAGAGACAAAACCAACAAACCAAACAATCCACTATCAAAAAACAATATGATGCATGTCAACAAAACAACCAACTCATACAATACCAAAAGATAACCAACTAATACATAACAAATCCCACATGCCAAATACAACCAAGCCCAAAATAAGAGTACCAAGAGGAAGACTACAACAATAATCCAAAGATGTCACGACCCGTCCTCGGGGCCCGTGCCGTGACTACCCCAAGCCTACCTTCCATAGGCCAGGGGCTGGCGACTAGCACCAAGGTGTAAATCCCGGTAAAAAGGGAAGGCAATGCCTTTGTAAAGTAAACAAGCACCACAGAGTACAAGCGGAAGAAGTAAACACTAAGTAAAAACTGAGTACAACAGGAAGTGCGGAAAGTAAAAGGGGCCGAAAATACAAGCCCAACTGTAAAGTACAACTCGAAAGGGAAAACATCAACTGTAAAGTAAAGTCGCTACACTGAGCTGTCCACTGGAAATCCCACCTGAAGGGTGGGTACAGATAGCTCCACTGCTCCTCGGGTCCCGCCGTCCGCTCCGAGTACGTCCCGCCCAGTGGTCCACCTCCAGGTACCGTCCTGCTCTGCAAGACTCAACCACGATCAACGTTGTCCGTCGTCTGCAACCAACACAACGTAGTGCGGGCATAGCCCATGCAGGGGTGAGTATAAGCTACTCAGTAGGGACCCCGAGACCCCTGAAGGTCTCCCAAATCCACAAAGGATAAATCACAAAGGAAAGATTCAAACACGAAGTAACAACCGACTCTGCTTAGGTATATGCCCATACATATACCTAAGTCATCAATTCCAATACGCTCCAACCTCCGAGCCCAAGTACAACTCAGTCCACACAGGAAAGTAAACATATTCCACACAGGAAAACAAAACGTAATCCACACAGGATAGCACAACACAGTCCACAAAGGAAAGAAAACAGGATTCAGCTCACACAGGTATACTTCTTCGAAAGATGATAGAGATGATCACTGATCCATCTAAGTCGTCGGACCCACAAAGGATCGATAGGTACTAACCCCCGCAAAGACCCACACAGGATCGGACCCACACAGGATCTGTAGGCACTGGCTCACACAGAACCGCTGAGCGCTGACCCACACAGGATCGGTAGCACTGATCCACATAGGATCGCTGAGTGTTGTAGTCGTCATCGTCGAATCCACTGAGTATCTCTGCACAGTCGTCGTCGCAGTCACTGTAGCAAACGCAGCCAGCTCTAGGGTTCCCGCACACAGTAAGATCATTCGGGAGGGTCCGATCCACGAGCCGAGAGGCTGATACATCAACTGACACATAGTCCAGAGTTGATGTATCCAAAAGTTCTGTATCGTCAATAGGAACTCAACGCAACAGACGGCGCGTCAATCGGACGCCCGGTATGAGAGTTATTGGCTTTTTCGTCCCAGGGGCCCGGTTGGTTTTTAAGGAAAAACCAACTCGACCGTACTCCGCATGCGTCCAAACCTCGGGCGTAGTATGCCAAAAGATACGTCTCACTAAGAGGAACTCAACAAAGTCGACGGCACGTCAATCGGACGTCCGTAGCTCAAGATATGAGTGTTTCTGCTCCAAGGGCCCGGTTGGTTTCATGTACGAACCAACCCGTTCGAACTCAAAGTATTCTGAAACCTTAAGTGTGATATACTGAAACGGCCGTCTCGATCCAAGGATTGCATCGCCACTGACGGCGCGTCGTTTGGAGGTCTGTAACCCGAGTTATGGGCATTTGAACTTAAACAGTCCGATAACGGGGGTTTCGGGCCCGGACCAACCCGGCCCGAGACCCCCCGGTTGGCCCGAACCGGGTCGACCCGCCCCGGTCCGGGTCAGCCCGGCCCGGCCCGGCCTGGCAGACCGGCTGGGGACAACGCGCTGTCTGGCTCGGCCTTTGGCCGAGCTGTTTCGACGAAGGGGGGGGGGCTGCCCTCCTGTGTAACCGTGGCCCCCCTCCAAATTAATGGGGGGCCATTTCAACGGCCGGGGGAATTTAATTCCCCTGGCCCCTTCCCTTCCGGCCGGCCTGACCTGGCCGGCCGACTCTTTCTCAACGGGACCGGCGGTGGCCGGTCCCCTTCCGGCTCCGACGCTGGCGGCCCGGTCCAGCCGCCGGTCTCCTTGCTCCACCGCGGCCCGGAACCGGCCGCGGCCACCGCCCCCCCCCCCCCCCCCCCCCCCGCGGCCCCGCTCCGGTCGCGGCGTCTTCGGTTTTTCTTCGATGCGGTGCGACGGCGTCGCGCCCTTGAATTTCTTTTCTCGGCGCGGCGCGACGGCGTCGCGTAATACTTGCCGTGTGATTCCCGCGTGGTGCGACGGCACCACGCCATTCCGTTCCATCCACAAAGAATCAAACATGAACATAGGGGGGGTTCGGCCGTGTTCGTGCGGTCCGGCCCCCCTCTCGTTAAACGCTACCATCTAGTCGAAAATCCACGATAATCGATAAACTAGAAACATGAACGGAAATAATTAAATAAAATAATCCCCTACCTCGGTTCAGGAACGGTGTTCATCAACGACCCGCAGAAGACGAGCGTCGCGGAGGTCGGGCGTCGCGAAAAAAGAACGTCGATGTCGCGAAGTGAGGATTCGAAGTCGTTGACGGCGATTTTGTCACGGAAAACCGTCACGGAAGAGACGTCGCGGAAGAAGAACGTCGCGTCGCGGATACGGCGTCGCGGAAGAACCGTGTTCTTCGGCGGAGAAGTTCTTCGTTGAAGAATGGTGTTCTTCGCGTTCTTTGTCGAGATTGAAGAAGATGAAGACTTCACGCTTCCCAAAACCTCTCAACGACAAACTCTATCAACCAAAATAAAATAAGTTCCTTTCTTATTTTATTAACACAACAACTCAAATGAATTTCAAGAGTTTGAAATTCTAATAACCACACACAACTCACCTCATTAAACTCATTACATTAAAGTCATATGTTATAACTTAAGTTAACAAAATTAAAGTGGGAGTTGTGGGGGGTTAGAGGATATGAAGGGGTGGGGTTCGTGTGGGCCCCACCACCCTCATAACCTCCCAAGGGAGGTTGGGTGGTTACCCAACTTCCATCAAGAACTAACACTTAGAGTAAAAATAACAAAAATTGTAGAGTAATAATAAAATAAACTTCTACAATTTTTATCATCAACACTCGTGTAAACGCAACTCCGGAACAGGAGTTCCTAAGCAATTACTGGCGTTGCGAGTTCATCGGTGCCCTCGGAATTCGATTCCGAGCACCAGTTCAAAAGTTAGAAATTCCCGCTCGTTCGTTCACTGAACGTACCCGAGCCAAACTTCGGAAATTGATTCCGGGCACACCGGGCCTCGGAATCAGGTGCCGTCAGAAACCGCGTTCTTGTAAAATTCCAAAGAAAAATAAGAAAAAAAAATTCCCTTGAATTTTACGGGTCTTTACAAAAGAACTAGGACACCATCCATAGTTCCACACTAAGCTTCATGCTCCAAACACCACAACGTCACCAAAGCATCATGTCAAACCGTTAGAAAAATGATATGCCTTACTCTTACCTGTGTCCTGGAATACAACATCTACAAAATCACCAAAGTTACAAAGCAGGGTTTGAGTAAAAATACTCAGTAGGTTTCCCTAAATGACTTCCCTACACACGTCACTAGGATAAAACTATTAGCACGTTTATATAAAATAGTTTATATAAAACACTAAATAGCTCAACATTTACCACAAGCCAAATATACCCTTACCAAGCCATGTCAAACAAGGGTAATCCAAAATCATGCCATAAGACATATCCCCATCATGTATTAGCACACCAAATTCCATCTTTGCAAAACAACACACAACAAACCACCATTACGGTGGGACTTCTTCCCATCCCGTTCACCACATTCCCAACTAGCGGTGCTTCCTGACCACTATCTATAATGGTGGTTCTTCCAACCACTATCCATAACCTTTTATAGTGAGACTTATCACCCACTTCCACACAACCAACACAAGACATAACACTTAATTAACCAACAATCACAAAGCACTAGGGTTGCACAGTAAGCACACAAACATTTCCAACATATGCCAATTCACTTCAATAAATCACCCATTTAGTGAAAACACCCTTTAACCAACTTTTCATTCCCAAACACATTTCAATTAAAAAATATCTTTATTGAAAACAATCTTCCAAAAAACATTTTTCATAATCAGCCACTAACTATTTTAAAATCAACATTTTAAAATCACACAACAAAATCCCTTTAGCAACAATAACCCATTTTCCCCAAAATCCCCCAATTCATCCCCAAATAGATTTCCAATGAGATTAACACCTCATTATGACATTTAATTTCAATAAAAACAAATTAATTTTAATCAAAAACCACTAGTTCTAACCAATTGGAGTTGAGAGAGAAGCCACCTATCTTTAGGGTTCTGACGAATTCGACCCACAAGAAACTGCACCCCAATACGGGAAATCGCAACACCGAAACTGCACTAGATCCCCTTCCCTAACATCTACAAGAATTTAAATCAACACCCAAGGAAATAAAAACCCTATATCTACACACAAAGAATGTATATCTAGAAAATTAGGAGAGAGGGAGATGTATATATATAGGAAATCACAAAACAGCCAAGAGAGAGGACTTACCCGAGATGAATTGACTTCAAACCACCAAGAAACCCCTTCAAATCGCTTCCAAAATGAGTGGGAGATCCTCTCCAACCCTTAAGAACCGAAAATCCCTAGTGAGGCTCGAGTGGGAGGAAATTTGGAATGAAATGTGGCAACCCCACGGGAGATCGTATTTAAAAACCCCATTTTTAAGTGGTTGCACGGTTAGCCTGCATGATTTGGAAAACTATGCGCTAACTATGCACACGACACTATATCGAGAGAATGGGTCTATAAGGTTTCCTAAAATGGTTTGGAAAACCATGCACAGGCCATGCTAAGCCCACTGTCTCCCCCTACACGGTTTCCTAGAGAACCCACACGGTTTTCCTTAACCATGCTCAAACTTTGCGCCCTTAGAAAAGCATCCAAACTTATTCAAAACCATTCCAAACTCTCCAAACCTCTTCCTAACTCATCCTAATCACTTTAAACACATAAAAAGGCATAAAAATCTACATACCTCAAACCGGGGGTGCTACAACCCTTAAAAGGTTATTTTTCCTTCATAAGAGGAACAAAATTAAAGCCCTCGGTAGAATAGTAATTCTTTATTTTTCCCTTGGAAAACTCCATGTTTTGTGATACAATAAATTTATCATATCTCCCAATAACTTTAGGCATGATAGCTGAGGGTACAGCAGAATTAATCCCCTTACTTTGGTTAGGAAATGATCCCTATAGGGAATTTGAAATACTTGAAGACTAAACAATAAGGATTTTCAATCCATAAATATTTCCAACAACATTATCACCTTCCATCTTTGATACAATTGGATACATGTCAAAAGATTTTGAATTCTCCCTATCAAGGGTAGGTTCATAAACCAATCCATGACTCAAGTGATTCCTATTTATCAGGGTAGGGATGATTCAAAGGGGGATACCCACTTTTAATAGGATTTAAAGATGGTTGATCACCCTTTAACTGAACCATTTCATGACTAGAGGAAAATGGTGGAGAGGAAGAAGCTGATGATTCATTTAACACCAGAATTCTACTCAAAAAAATCAACTGAGAAATAAAATCTTTAAAATAACTAGTCTTTTTATAATGGATAATAACTTTCTCATTATTCATCATTGGGCAATACTTTCCTTTCTCTTAATAAAAATAAATGGATGTATTTTTGGTCTTGCATGTGGTATCATCCAACTTAGCCTTCCCCTTTCAAATTTTAGAATAAATAAATTTTTGTTCCTACTATAGGTTGTAATCCCCATCCTCCTATGTATAAACTTCTATATTTTCTTGACTATCCATAGATTCATCACCAATATATTCACCCCTTATATCCCAAGATAAGGCATTTTTGAAGGAAAAAATAGTAACAACCAAGAGAGCTCCATCAGCTATTTCATCCCAAGATCTCTTTATCAACCAGTTTATTATAAGGAAAAAAATTAGAAACAAGAACTTGAGCTCCTTGAGGAGAGCCTGAAATAACAAGTGAATGTGGTTGTCCACATATGGAATTAAGTTTCTTGGAATTAGAAACATGAACAACATCAACTTTAGGATGATATTTAGACTGATTTCAGGCAAGATATTTTCCTTACCATATTTCCTTCAGTAGTTTTAGAAATCATGACCCTTTTTTGACAATTGGAACAAAGGATCTCTCCCCTAAAATTATCCTTAGAGTGACCAATTATTTGAAAAAAAAATCACAAAATTGTGTCCTCCTTTCAAACTCAATTATAATATTTATCTCATCCTAAGGTTTGGAAAGAACAACTTTATCAACCAAAGATGAAGTAAGGTGGACTTCAACCAAAATCCTAGCAAAGTGGCCGAAGGTAACCATTTTATTAGTAGAGTCCATCCTAATTGGAGTGCCTATTATAGAAGAAATGTTAAAAAGACCTACAGATTCCATAATACCCAATTTAATCCATGTATTTTGATTCAGACCTGCGTATGGGTGTCTTTAAAATCATATAGGTTTAAATTAAAATTCCAATCATGAAATCATAGGGTAACCAACTACAGGTTGATAGATCCATAACTCATTGCATTAGTTTTTAGTTCCACATAAGGAAAAAGAAAATAAAAAACCATATTCCAATAAAAATGAACTTGAAGTCTATAAACCTTTAAATAGAGGTTAATCAATTGACTAAATCTATAAGACCCACTGGAAGGATATGGTAGGAAAAGGCCTGTACGGGCCTAAGAATGGGCCCATATGAATGTGTGTGAAAGTTTATGCGGGATCCCACACCCATAGTAGGATTCTAATCTTGTTATGTGATGGAATCATTTATAAGGAAGCTGTCAAACCTGCTCTATTTCAATGTGGGACTCACACATGAGATCATGACCTTTATCAACACTAAAAATTAATTGATAAAGAGTACCCTTTATTATCACTAAAAAAAGTCCTGATAAAGATACCCTTTATCAATGCTAAAAAAAATTGATAAAGGTAACCCTTTATCAGTACTAAAAAAGTGCTGATAAATGGTACCTTTTATCAATGTTTTTTTAGCACTAATAAAATGTACCCTTTATCAACGCTTTTTTTATTATTGATAAAGTTATCTTTTTTCATTGCTTTTTACTAACATTTATAAATTTCATCATTGTATATTTCATGTTTTGCAGTAGTGGATGATCAAAATAATATATAATTTGATGACAGTTATGTTATCAAAGAATTTTTTGCACAAACTAAGGTGGAATTAAATCTATGGTAGGAATTAGAATAATGGCTATAAAGACTAACAAAGGGAAAATGAAAATGGAAGCAACTACTTAAATGAAGTCTAAACCCAATAGGATTACTTATCACAGACAGGAGTGGTCTGGTAGCATCCATATTCATGAAAACAGTAAAGAGAATGTAGTATCTTTTCCTAGTCATTCATGTAGCACCCACCGTTTTAGGTACTTGACCCTTTATTTGTTTATTTTAAGTATATATAATGATTGGGTCATGTTTAGAGAGGTTCAGAGGAGTTTTTACATGCTTTGGAGACTTTTCTGAAGGCGTGAGGTTTGAGAACAGTTAGTAGAAACTGTGTAGCACCTCTAGGAAATTGTGTAAAGGAAGACAGTGGGCTCTAAGAAGGCACAGGGTTGGCACACGGTTTGGCCAAACTATGCAGATGCCCAAGAGAAACTATACACTTTGAAATAGTGGGGAAACACATAGTTGGTGCAAGATTTTTCTAACCATGCAAGAAAACTATGTGAGGTGTTGGATTGAGATGGTAGCAACTGTATGATTGGTGCATGGTTTGGAAAACCATACAGAATATAATTGGACCTACAAAATTAGTGGATATAATTCAAATTAAATCCTTTAAGACTTATTTTCCCCTAACTCTCCCATAACACTAACTCATTTTTCTCTCAAGGTGTGAGAGATGGTTCCCTTTGGTCCGGAAGTGATCCATAGTCAAATCAAAGTGTGTTGGAGGCTCATATTCATCAGTAAGTTCTCATTATTGGTCGTTATTCTTAGAACTATTCTAATTATCTTTCAAAAAACCTTAAATATAATCCATTGTGGATATATCCATGTTCCTTGATGTGAATTGTGATGTTTTTTTATTGGATATTGGGAAGGAAATGTGTGATCATATCTAGAGAATCATTGTGTTGTTATTCATTTTCACCAACGGTTATGAGGTAGGTGTCTCCTCTATCAATTCAACTTGATTATAACTTGGAGTTTTATCTTTTAATAATTTTTTTTCTTGAAATGATTGTGAAATTATTGTTTTATTCTTATTGAAAACCTTTTTAGTGATGGTTTTTGGGAAATTTTTTAAATTGGATGGTTTTTTGTAAAATACTCTTTGATGATAATTTTAAAATAGTGATTTTAAAATTATGGATTTATTTTGATTCATAGAAAATGGTTATTGAAATGTTTTAAATGAAGAATATAGTTTTATGTGAAATTAATTTTATTGGTTTTGGCATACATGTTGGTTTGCGTTCATGTTGCATTTTATCGGGCCTCGTTGAAATAAGACTTGGTGCACGATGCCAAAGGTGTAACAAAACATGGGATTTATCACCTTATGATGGCTTGGTGGATAAATGAGAGACCGATCATGAGTATGGAACTATCACCTGGGCATGCATGTGTAGATGTGTGGATTTTTTTAATCATGGAATGGGTATGCCAAATGGATTTTAGAATGGTTCTAAATATTGTTTTATTTCTTTCCATAAAAAATGTTTTGGATTTGATACAAAATGATTTAAATTGTTTTTAAACTGATTTATATAAATGTTCTAACAAGTTTTTTCCTAGTGGATTGATTTGGGAATTCATTGGGGAAATCCTACTGAGTTTAAACTCACCCTTTTCTTGGGAATTATTGTTCATTTTTAGATTTTATCCATCAATACACAAGTGAAGGCCAGGTATCTCGGTTATTTAGTGATGCTTCTTGATACCATGGGTGTGAATTATCGTGTTGAATCTTAGAGAAATTTAGGATTTGTTGGTTTGATTTCCTGGGTGTCTTTGGGTTTTGTTGTCTTTGGTTTTCCGTTCATGTTGTATTTTGGTTTTCTCTTGTAATCTGATATGGTTGTTGGTTATCTTTGGTTTTTTTATTGAGTTTTATTTTGTACTCATTCATCATATAGAGGTTTGGTTGTGATGGTTATATTTGTTTGGTTGATTTATCTTCAAAGGTAAAATCGTCCCCCAATTGTTGTTTAAGCCCTTGGAATTTATTTTTAACCTTTGATGTTTTGGGGATGTCACCTAAGGCTAGTAACCCCCACCAACTCTTCCCAAGTCAATGGGTGTGTGTGGAATGTTACAAATGGTATCATAATTGGTTGGTTCAAATATATTTCTGATACAAATGGTATCAATTTGTTTGATCCTTGATTATCATTTGTGTTCAGTCCTGGAGTTGGAAATTGTATCAGACTTAATAATTATGT
This sequence comes from Viscum album, assembly GCA_963277665.1. NCBI lineage: Eukaryota > Viridiplantae > Streptophyta > Magnoliopsida > Santalales > Viscaceae > Viscum > Viscum album. Next base: position 451,732,664 of record OY728121.1, read on the forward strand.
CTGTCTCTTTTGATGGTAGTGATGAGTAGGATTGTCAGAACTTGAAATGTAGATAATAAAAAAGGAATATCTAACTTCTTTATGATGAAATTCAAGTTACCAGTTTGTTTGGGTACATGGGTATTTTTAGACACTTCTAGGAGAGTTTTCGCCTCATCATCATGGGTTTAGCCGATAAGAGTTGAATTACATGCATTGATAATATTAATTCCTACTAGTAATTCATTATTCATTATTGAGTTAATGATTTGTGGAAATGGTAATAAGTAATTTTTTTTAAATGTGTTGAAAATGTTTACAAATGGTGATCTATTGAAAATGATTGATAGTGGTACTTTGAAAATGGTTAAAAATAGTTTATTATAGATAAAAATAATGGTGGAACTTATTGACATGGTAATTTGAAATAGCTAAGCCTTAAGTTTCTAGAGAGTGAGACTAAATGGAGTTTTGTTTTGGTTATAGAAAATTACATAAGATAGTCACTATGGGAACCAATCAAAAGAGTTTTTTGAGAATGTGGTTGCACATGAGCCATAGGTGAACCAAAAATTGGTCTAGAGTATCATCCAGGATTTTCAAGTCATGGATAGAGGGAACATAAAGGATGAACCAAGAAAAGTGGACCATTCAGTTCAGTACCAGAATTATAACCCACCATCTTTGGGGGTGATTCTGAACTGGAAAAGGCATAAGTCATGTTGAATAGGATGAATCAAATCTTATATTTCCTTGGGACACTAGCAAAGCTAAAAGTGAATTTGGAAATATAACACCCTGAGATTTTATGAAAAATATTCTTTTTAATTATATTGATGTCTTGTGTTTTACGCTACACCAAAAGGATCTTGCACTACATGCATCCCTGACATGTCTTTCATTACACGCAATCGAGACCTTCCATGATAGCATGTGTTGTACGCAATACCGAGTTTCACTAAACAATGATATGTTATATAAACTAGCCGTTATGAATAGTAATACCCACTTTTTAAAATTTTATAAATTTTAACATTCGAAATGGACTTCATTTTTTGATTCGAAATATCGAAATTAGCCTAGGGTGAATTTTTGGTATTTTTCTGAAAACTTTCAATTTTTGATGAATAGTGAAAACACTGGGTTACTATTTAAAAACCGACTTTTTATTTAAATAATTATTTATTTTATTTAAATTTATTTTAGGTCAAAATTGATACATAATACCTATATAAGTTCAATGTAATTCATTGGAGTCATTTTATAATAATTTTAGATATATAAAAATTTTATTGAACTTTTCACCGTCTTTTACCCACCTCCTAGGAGAATTTGGAAATTCACATAAAACATAATTTTACCGCTTCTATGAGTGGAATTTCAAAATTTGAGAGGCATGGTTAATATCAAGGACTAAAATGTGGTTCAATGAGATGAAAATAATTTTTGGTGAATAGTAACTTTTACTTTTATTTACCACGGTTAAAAGTAAAAATGGGTAATTAAGGGTAAAATGATATTATTATTAACCTAACACATGTCCTAATTCTATTGGATAAGTTTAATTAGACCAAAAATAACCTTAAGAATAAAATATTACCATTTAGGTCCACTTGGATTAGATTAGGACATTTATTATTAATTTATTTAAAGAAGGGTTAAAATAGTTAAAATCAAAGTTTAATAACTAAATCATTTTTAATATAGGGTAATACATAAGATAAATTTGACTATAAAAATTTATTAGAAATCTAAAAATATTTCCTACATAATTATATTTTATTTATAATTTTTAGACATTAAATAATTTAATTTATTTATGACACAATGATGATGCAGTAATTATATTATTAATGAAATATTAATATAATTGATGTTATAAATACCCAAATAAATGTAATTTGAGACTTTGTATGAATTCTAATAATTTTCTAGGTTAATATGACATGTTATTATTTATTTAATTAACTTTGTTTGAACTAATCATTCTGTTATAATTTTCACACAAATCAATTACCAAATAGTGTCAAAATTGACATAAAATAGTTTTTAAAACAAATATTATATTATTAATTGTTATTTTATTTCTAAAAATATAAGGTTCGGCCAAGATACTTATATCATGATAGGTTTATCATTAATGTACCACTTGGGGGTCGCTTGGATGTATATGGTAAGTTTATTAACTATATAATATAAAAATACAAAGTGACATGGTAAATTTCAATCTAATTAACTAAGAGTTAAAACTAAAATATAAAGTTAATATAATGACCCAAACCTGTCTAAAATATATTGGTTGAGAGGATTTCGACCCATCCCAACCTTATCTTCGAAATAAATCAATTTGGATCTACTAAAAACCGAATATGACTTTATTATAAAATAATATTTTAATTTTTTCCAAAGGTGCCCCTCTCCTCCCTTATAAAAAGGGCACCCATTACCTCTTCTCTTCACACCCTTTTGAGCCTTTAATCTCGGGAAACCCCTGCCCATTTCTCTTCTCCACTTCTCTAGCAACATTCTGGAGGTTCTGTTCTTCTCAAAAGACCAACTCTACTTCGTTAAGAGAAGGCTTAAAAGAGGTGCGTCGAACAAGAGGTAATCTCTTCTTCCGATTCTCTCAAGTTTCTTTCTTCTTCAACTTATTCTTATTTAGTTGTCTCATTATAAATTAATAACATCAGTATTACTTATATAATTATATGTTATTATAAATATTAAACAACCCTATTTCACCTTCTATCCATCCTACAGAAAACGAAATCACCGCGCGTGCGTACGTACGAAATACCGTCTCCACGCCGTGGTGTAATTTGTTTTCGACCACCACCTTACTTGGATGGATATAATGGTGTAAATAGATAACTACATATGATTATTTTCATGTGATATTTATTCTAAAATATTATACATACACTTTAATACAACTCCACGATCATGGGAATGGTATCATCGCTCGTGCATACGTACGGACTACCGTCTCCACGACGCGATGAGATTCATTATCCATGTTAACCATTCATGAATGATTATAAAGTATATATAATGAATAATAATGAAATATATGACATAATAATGATACTAGATTTATGTATATATATATTTATTTCATCTACTTAATTCCATTCAATTCAATAAGGAAACAAAAATAGCGTTCATGTGTATGTACAGCCTACCGTCTCCATGAACGGTGTATTTCATTCCATTTATCTATCTATCATATATATATATGTATATGATGAATATATATTATATATAAATCATATTTTAAATTATGGAATTAATTAAATCATGATATAAGTAATAATATCAAGAACAACAAGTCCAAACACGTATGATAAATAAAATGATTTTACCCAAAACGCTGCTTTAACATGGAATTTACAAAAGAACGGGCAATATAAAGTCATAAGTGAACCATTTATGAAATCATAACAATGAATATGATTCTTTAATAAGTAAATGAAATTATTTAAATCATTATACAGGAGGTTCAGATACGTACAAAGCATATCAGACCTAAGGTAAGGGATAATTTTGCAAATCTCATTTTTATCCTAGATTGCTTATACGTAAGTATTTACTGGGGTTATATTTTTCATCCATGCCCATAAAATGTTTTTCATAAAGTGTTTAATATTCTTCCATATATGTTTAATGTCATGTTTACCCCTCTTTGACTTTTATTTTATGTTATGGAATGAATCTTTCTTTTGTTTACCATACGAGGAACTTTTTGACTTTTCCGACAAAAGTACGAGAAGAATGTTCTTTTTAACTTATATGGAGTGAATGGATTTTACAATTTTATAATGACTTATTTAAATGAAGTTTCCTTTATAATTTTTTTTGAATATTTTCAACAAAATACTTTTCTTTTAAAATTTCATGGAATTTTGTGAAAATAAAATGATTTTGAAAAAGAAAGGATATTTTCATCAAGAATTTATTTAAATTGTTTTATCAAAACAATTTTCCATCTAATATGACATTATTTCATATGTGTATGTTTCAAGTATAATGTCTCTATGATTTACATGGTTTCACTTTTCTTATGATGAAATATCCATTTGTTTTATATGGATTATGTGCTGATGGGATGATGTTTATGAAACCCATTTTATTCTTTGGGTTATAATGAATGTTTTAAGTTTATTTTGTGGCACAAGTAAGAATGATTTCATTATGAGATGGTTGAGACCTATATCTCCCTCCAATTCATTGGTTAAAGATTTATATATCATGAGATAGACTTGGCTAGAATGGTAAGTTAATCTGGTTCAGTAATACAGGACTGGAACGAGGAGTGAACTCGATTCAGAAAGGGACTTTTTCCACTAAGATGGTCTTGGAAGAAATGTCTTGGCTACTATGGAAATCATATCATGTGCGTAATGGTTTCCAAAATCACATGTCTTATTTCAATGCTATTTTATCATGATTGATGTTCCCTTATGATATATGCCTTACGTACTTCCAAGATTCATGTCTTTGCTCAAGATTTTGATGTTTATAATTTATGTTCAAGTTTTTGCATTCAAATGTTTATGGATTGTTTTATGTTCTCTATTTTTATCCTTACTGGTCATTTGATCTCACCCCTTTTTATGTTTTCCATTACCCAGGTTTAAAGAAAGGTTTTAGGTAAGAAAACCAAAAGGGGAAGATCTTTATGGGAGATGTTGAAGATCTTTCACCAAGATTAGAAGATTACATTCTGAGTTTCCAAAGACACTAAACTATTACGGTCCTTTGGTGTCTGTTTTTGTTATGTATTAATAATTCCGCAAAAGTATTGTAATTTCGATGTACGTCAAGCTTTGGGTCTCTACAGTTGGTATCAGAGGAAAGGTTTAGTCAACCTTTGGAAACTAGGATGCAAGAACTTTAGTGAGATCCCTAGAGATATTTCTAAGGTATGTCTAGGGATGTCCCTAAGGTTAAGTATAAGTATAGGTTATAGTCCTAGAATTATAGTAACAATATTAGAATTTAACCTATGATGTTAGATATCGAAGGTACTCACCCTTTATTATGTTGTTTTCCCAAGCATTATTTTTGCCTCTCACGCTATTCTTTTTGGGTTTTAGACGATGGATGGAACCCAAAGGAATCGTTTTGATCAATGTAATGGACAATGCAATGATTGTCCTCCTGAACAACCAAATGTGATGGGAGATGGAGTACAAAATCTTATTGCTATACTTACACAAGCTATGAATCATTATGGACTTCCAAATGAGCAGAGAAGGGAACAATATTCTATTGAGTCCTTCATGAGGAAACGTCCACCTTCTTTCAGTGGGTCTTCTGATCCACTTGTTGTTGAACAATGGATCAGTACCATTGAAAAGATATTTTACATACTTCGCTATTCAGAGCATGAAAAAGTCATTTTGGTTGTTTACCGTTTAGAAGGTGAAGCAGACCAGTGGTGGACTCTAATTAAGAATACAAGGCCCCGAGATGAAATTGAATCCATGGAATGGGATGAGTTCAAGAACTTATTTTTCAATAAGTACTTCCCTCGTATTATTCAAAAAAAGATGGAAAAGTATTTCCTTGAGCTTAAGCAAAAGGATGATGAATTTGTTGGTATATACGAGGAAAATTTTATAAGGCTTGCAAGGTATGCATTTGGATTTATCATCCAACCTGAAAGTAAAGTTGATCGATTATTCAGTGGCTTAAAACCAAGTCTTTGAAGGGAATTAGCTATAAGAGACTTCAGTAGCTATGAAGAAATTTTGTGTTGTGCTATCAAGGTAGAACTATAATTTGGTGTTACATATCCATCTCATGGTTTTGACAAGAAACAAAATATGGAGTTCAAGGAGAAATCTCAGAACAATGGTGAAAATAAGATGAATGTTTCTTTATGCTCAAAGTGTGGAAACAATCATAGTGGATATTGCCTAAAAGGTACTAGAAAATGTTTTAAGTGTGAAAAAGAAGGTCATCGAGCAGCTGAGTTTTGAAGTAATGGAAAAAGGTTTTCTAATAATGTGAATAAAGAAAAGACTGCAGAGAACGCACCACCAACACTTCAATGCTTCAAGTGCAATGAAATGGGGCATTATGCTAATCAATGCCCTAATCCAAGGGTTAATGATGATTGACATGAGCAACCACTTAAGGTAAAAGACAAAGGGAAGTGACATGCGATCACTATTTGTGATGTTGAGTATGACAATGATATTGTGTAATGATTAAGTTTTTATGTAATGGGATTTCAAAATAGTATCATGGAATCTCATTTATAGTATCGTGGAATTTTGAAATATCTGTGTATTGGTCCATTGTGGTTTTCTATAAGAATATGGTACCGGTAACTATGAAAAGTGATTCAAATATTTTGGAAAGCAGATGATATGCGCATAATGAAGGGATAAGGAGAAAATAAATTGTTTGATAGTATTCATGAGCTCATGATTGATATAAGTGATATCAAGGTTTGAGTATATAGAATTTTTAGGATTTTGGTATATGGAAAGAGTTACTTTGTGACAGCATTCATGTTTTCACTATGGTTCAAGAGAATACATGATTAAGGTATTCACATATTTGTAATGTGACCAACAAGATATATCGTATGATATATGGGGGATAAATGATGGTATTCACATGCTCGGTAGATGACATTTCTAGTAATCGTTTTCTTTATACTATAAGATTGGACAGAAGTATTTTGGATAAGCCTAAAGATTATAATGGATTATGTTGGAAATAAGTTAGTATTGTTTAAGGCTAGAACTTTTTCGATATTATTGATGGAATGTTATAATAATGTAATTTTAGAAAAAATACAACCAGCAGGACGGACAGCAACCCATCGCGTCGGACAAGGATGCAGGAATCGAACCCACAACCAAAGTGCGACAGGCTTTTATCACCTACCACTAGCCTACAAGAAGTCCCTGGTTAGTAGAAACTAGTTTATTATATTAAGCAGTATGATATATGAAGTATAAGTCCATTTTTGGAATCATATATGATTAACCTCACCATAGATGGACTTATGTATATTTGATAACTTTTGCTAACATTTAGTTTGAGACATATGGAATGACCCATCATTCTATCACATGATCTTCTAACACTTCACAAATGAAAAATTCAACTTCATTTCTTTAATAGACGAAGTAGAAATTGTCTAAGGAATGACCAATGGTAAGATTGTACCAAAATCAAGAAAGTATTTCTCTTAATTCAAATTTCTTCAACTTTAGGGAAATGATCTTGAAAACCAAAAATGTTGTCCTAGTGCCCTTATATCTGATGAATTAGATGGTACCTTAGATCATCACAAATGCATGGCTTTGTGATTGTTGGCTTTTTCATAGCCATGTCCTCTACCACTCTTCATCAGAATTTGATGGTTATATTTCTCTTCTATATCCATATTTTCACCTATGTTCTCCTATGTGGAAACCCAGTGATTAGTTAATTTGGGTAACTGTTACATTTCATACTTTAGATTTTAAAGATAAGTTTTGGTATTCCTTTTTACGATGTGGGTTTCTATTAAAGAAACTTTCAAGTAGTAAACCATTTATAACCCCGACAAATTTCAAGGGCGAAATTCATTTTAAGGGGGGTAGAGTGTAACACCCCAAGATTTTATGAAAAATATTCTTTTTAATTTTATTGATGTCTTGTGTTGTACGCTACACTAAAAGAATCTTGCACTACACGCATCCCTGACTTGGATTGCATTACACGCAATCGTGACCTTCCACGATAGCGTGTGTTGTACGCAATACCGAGTTTCACTAAACAACGATATGTTATATAAACTAGCTGTTATGAATAGTAATACCCACTTTTTAAAATTTTATAAATTTTATCTTTTGAAATGGAATTCATTTTTTGATTCAGAATACTGAAATTATCCTAGGGTGAATTTTTGGTATTTTTCTGAAAACTTTCAATTTTTGATGAATAGTGAAAACACTGGGTTACTATTTAAAAACCGACTTTTTATTTAAATAATTATTTATTTTATTTAAATTTATCTTAGGTCAAAATTGATACATAATACCTATATAATTTCAATGTAATTCATTGGAGTCATTTTATAATAATTTTAGACATATAAAAATTTTATTGAACTTTTCACCGTCTTTTACCAACCTCCTAAGAGAATTTGGAAATTCACATAAAACTTAATTTTTCTTCTTCTGTGAGTAGAATTTCAAAAATCCGAGAGACACGGTTAATATCAAGGACTAAAATGTGGTTCAATGAGATGAAAATAATTTTTGGTGAATAGTAACTCTTTTCTTTTATTTACCACGGTTAAAAGTAAATAGGGTAATTAAGGGTAAAAATGATATTATTATTACCCTAACACATGTCCTAATTCTATTGTATAAGTGTAATTCGACCAAAAACAACCTTAGGAATAAAATATGACCATTTAGGTCCACTTGGATTAGATTAGGACATTTATTATTAATTTATTTAAAGAAGGGTTAAAATAGTTAAAATCAAAGTTTAATAAATAAATCATTTTTAATATAGGGTTATACATAAGATAAATTCGACTATAAATATTCATTAGAAAGCTAAAAATATTTCCTACATAATGGTATTTTATTTATAATTTTTAGAAATTAAATAATTTAATTTATTTATGACACAATGATGATGCAGTAATTATAATATTAATGAAATATTAATATAATTGATGTTATAAATACCCAAATAAATTTAATTTGAGACTTTTTATGAATTACAATAATTTTCTAGGTTAATATGACATGTTAGTATTTATTTAATTTTCTTTGTTCGAACTAATCATTCTGTTATAATTTTCAAAAAAATCAATTACCAAATAGTGTCAAAATTGACATAAAATGTAACACCCTGACCCCAGTTACCTAGAGTCGGTGCATTATTACATAACATTGGCATGATCACAAGAAAGATCAAATATCGAAAGACCGATTGGTTTAGTATCCTTGGAAACACTAGATATATTCATAAAGTTTTACATTACATCATAAAGTGAAAAACTACTACAACAACATAGTCTCCATATCCCACACTCATATCCCCACATACTATCCCTGTAGGTCATTCATAAATTACTTCTTCACATCCTGGGAAAAATAAAACATAGAAAAGGGGTGAGCTCAAATGCCCAGTAAGGATAACAATATAGCGGAAACTTTCATAAATAAGAATAAACATTTAAGGCAATGTATAACTTAAAACAAAAGCCTTTTAAACTTGAACTTTAGCATAGCATGGCAAAAATAAAATGAAATAATGTCATTTACTTATTCACATGGATATTCTACTAATCGAACAATCACATGCAATATCAATTACCACTTTCATAATGATGGAATGCATAATGCCAGACTATCATAACCACATAGCCAAGGCCACGTGCCAAGACTACAAATAAGACTTTACCAACGCCTTGTGCCAAGACACTAGTTTGTCTCATGAGACCTATGGATGCATCGAGGAGCTATAGCGGGCTCCACCCGTCACATATTAAGTCCAATGCATTCCCATATGAAAAGGTTTAAACATAACATAAACATTCATATTAAAACTAGCATACGAAATGTCAATACTTTCACCATAAACTATGAACGGTAAAAATAGAACATCCACAGTCAAACATATCACAAAACCTTCAATACAATATAGAAGTTTTGTATCATAATAAATCAACTTCAAATAAGTGTAAAATTCATCAAAGGATGTTGACATAGATGAAATCAAAACTCTTTTTAGAGAAATATATCTTTTTATTTTGAAATCATTTAAGAGTCATATATTTATGAAATAAAACATTTTCTTTGAAAATATTCTTATAAGCTTGTAAGGGAAGCTTCGACAATTTTATAACGGCGGAAAATAACTGCACCCACCGTATAAGTTAAAAAAACATTCTTACCTTAATTCTGTTGAAAAGGATAAGAAGCACCTTGTTTGGAAAACGATGAAAAGATTCCTTTATAAACCACTTATAAAAAGTCAAAAAATGGTACAAATGACTTTAACCCGTATTCTTGTAAATAGTAAAAAAAAATTGAATACATTTTTAAGAAACATGGATGTGGATGATAAAGAGATCCCAGTAGATTATTACGTATAAACAACCTCGGATAATGAAGAGATTGTGAAATAAACCCTTACCTTGTACTTTTCCTTGGTTGAGGGTAGGTTAACCTCCTGTATAATGGTGAAATAATTGTTATTAAATTATACAAGAATCGTATATATTAATATGATATCATATATGATCTTTTAACATTGATTTGTTAATAATATCTTAGTATTATTGTTGTTTCGGGTGTTAACTTACTCGTTTTCTTTTATATGTTTTGTTACATAAGCCATGTTTGTAATGGATAGGTTGTATATTAATCATATCCAGAATGATATCAAGTCCTTAAACATTATTTTTAAATCATCAAATGAGAATTATACTTGAATGGATACGATGGAGAATGAATCTCATCGCGTTCGTGGAGACGGTAGTCCGTACATACGCACGAGTGACAATATCATTCTTTTGATATTAAAATAATATATAAATGGATGGTATAACATATATACAGAATCATTATCATGTTATATTTATTATTTACATGAGTTACACATCATTATTATACCCATCCAAATAATGATTTATTGAATAACAATTACACCACAATGTGGAGACGGTAAGCCGCACGTACACACATATGGTGACATGTTATTCAAAGGATGGATAGAATACTGAATATGGTTGTACCATATTTATAATAACATCACAGTATATATAAGATACTGGAGTTATTATTTTAGAATGGTAATAACAAAGACGAAATAAGTGGAAGAAGAAAGGAACTTGGAAAAGGGTGGTGAAATCATTACCTCTTCTTCGGGTTCTTCCTTTTGATTTGATCAAAAGGGCTCTTAGGTTAGCTTTCTGACTAAAAGAAGGACTCTAGGATGAAGTGAGGGAAGTTGATAGAGTATTTGGGTATAGTTTTTCCGAACCAAAAGTCTTTGAAGGTGTGAAGTAATGAGAAGGGGGAGTGCCTTTTTATAAGAGGGGTGAGGGGCACCTTTGGAAAAGCTAGAAATATTAATTTATAATAAATTCATATTCGGTTTATAATGGCTCCAAAGTGGATTATTTAAAGTTTAAGGTGGTTATAGGTCGAAAACCACTCAACAAATAGAATTTAGACAGGTTTGGGTTACTATATTAACCTTATCATTAAGTATTAACTCTTAGTTAATTAGTTTCACTTTTACAATGTCTCTTTGTATTTTTATATTATATGGTTAATAAACTTACTATATACATCCAAGAGACCCCAAAGTGGTCCATTAATGATACAAATATCATGATATAAGTATCTTGTCCGAACCATAGATTTTTAGGAATTTAATATCAATTAATAATATAATATTTGTTTTAAAAACTCTTTTATGTCAATTTTGAGACTATTCAATAGTTGATTTTTGTAAAAATCATAACAGAATGATTGCTTCGAAAAAATTCAATTAAATAAATTTTAATATGTCATATTATCCTATAAAATTATTTTAATTCATTAAAAGTCTCAAATTATATTTATTTTGGTATTTATAATATCAATTATTTTAATTTTTCACTATTATGGTAATTACTGCATCATCATTATGTCATAAATAAATTAAATTATTTAATGTCTAAAAATTATAAATAAATTATCATTATGTAGGAAATATTTTTATCTTTCTAATTAATATTTATAGTCGAAAATCCAACATATATAACCCTATGTAAAAATTGTTTTTCTAAACGATATATGCTTGTGTCATTTTTGTATTCATTTTAACTTAATTAAAATAAAGTGTCCCTATCACTTACAAGTGGCACCATGGGGTCCCAAAATCGACCCAAAGATTCCTATGGTCAAACATGTATCAACCAATAAGTTTAGGACACTTTTTAGGGTAATTTGTTATTATTATAATATTACTTTTTAACCCTTATTTACCGGATTTACCCTTTAACCATGGTAAATAAAATATTTACCGAAGTAATTATTCAAAATGTCTAAAAATAAAAGTTACCTATTTACACAATTTGAACATCCAAATTTCAATTATGGAATCCATTTTTCCAAATTCAAAACACAGAAGTGACAGAAATTAATTTAAAATTAATTCCCACTGTCAAACCAAAAAGCGTGTTTTTAAGATATAATAACTATCAAAAGATTGATACTTGTTTAGGTTCGGTTTAATTGATAAATTATGTCCAATGACCAACAATTTATTAAATGGTAAAAATATATTCTAAATATATTTTAAAACCACTCAAATTCATAATTTATCACTATTAATTATTTTTATTAAAAAAGTTGTTTTTAATTAAAATTTAGTAATTTTCACTATTCATCAAAATATTAAAGTTATCCGAAAAGTACCAAAATTTCACCTTAGTCTAAATTAGATATTCTGAATCCAAAAATGAAGTCCATTTTTAAATATAAAATATATATAATTTCAAAAAGTAGGTATTACTATTCATAACGGCTAGTTTGATTAGTTATGGTGTGTTAGAACTCGGTGTTGCGTACAACATACGCTATCACATTATTCAAAGAGAAGCATACCGTAGAAGCTTGGGGTGTTACATAAAATAGTTTTTAAAACAAATATTATATTATTAATTGTTATTTTATTCCTAAAAATATAATGTTCAGCCAAGATACTTATATCATGTTAGGTGTATCATTAATGGACCACTTAGGGGTCGCTTGGATGTATATGGTAAGTTTATTAACTATATAATATAAAAATACAAAGTGACATGGTAAATGTCATTCTAATTAACTAAGAGTTAAAACTAAAACATAAGGTTAATATAATGACCCAAACCTGTCTAAAATCTATTGGTTGAGAGGAGTTAGACCCATCCAAACCTTATCTTAGAAATAAATCAATTTGTAGCTATTAAAAACCAAATATGACTTTATTATAAAATAATATTTTAATTTTTTCCAAAGGTGCCCCTCTCATCCCTTATAAAAAGGGAACCCCTTCCCTCTTCTCTTTACACCCTTTTGAGCCTTGAAGCTCGGCCAACCCCTGACCATTTCTCTTCTCCACTTCTCTTGCAACATTCTGGAGGTTCTGGTCTTCTCAAAAGACCAACTCTACTTCCTTAAGAGAAGGCTTAAAGGAGGTGTGTCGAAGAAGAGGTAATCTCTTCTTCCGATTCTCTCAAGTTTCTTTCTTCTTCAACTTCTTCTTCTTTAGTTGTATCATTATAAAGTAATAACATTAGTATTACTTATATAATGATATGTTATTATAAATATTAAACAACCCTATTTCACCTTCTATCCATCCTATGGAAAATGAAATCACCGCGTGTGTGTACGTACGGAATACCGTCTCCACACCGTGGTGTAATCTGTTTTCAACCACCACCTTACTTGGATGGGTATAATGGTGTAAATAGATAACTATATATTATTATTGTAATGTGATATTTATTCTGAAATATTATACATACACTTCAATACAACTCCACGATCATGGGAATGGTATCATCGCTCGTGCGTACGTACGGACTACCATCTCCACGACGCGATGAGATTCATTCTCCATGTTAACCATTCATGAATGATTATAAAGTATATATAATGAATAATAATGAAATATATGACATAATAATGATACTGGATTTATGTATATATATATATGTATTTCATCTACTTAATTCCATTCAATTCAATAAGGAAACGAAAACAGCGTTCATGTGTACGTACAACCTACCGTCTCCATGAATGGTGTATTTCATTCCATTTATCGATCTATCATATATATATGTATATTCTGAATATATATTATATATAAATCATGTTTTACTTTCTAGAATTAAGTAAATCAGGATATAAGTAATAATATCAAGAACAACAATTCCAAACACGTACGATAAATAAAACGATTTTACCCAAAACGCTGCTTTAACATGGAATTTACAAAAGAACGGGTAATATAAAGTCATAAGTGAACCATTTATGAAATCATAACAATTAATATGATTCTTTAATAAGTCAATGACATTATTTAAATCATTATACAGGAGGTTCGGATACGTATGAAGCATATTGGACCTAAGGTAAGGGATAATTTTGCAAATCTCATTTTTATCTGAGATTGCTTATACGTAAGTATTTACTGGGGTTATATTTTTCATTCATTCCCATAAAATGTTTTTCATAAAGTGTTTAATATTCTTCCATGTATGTTTAATTTCATTTTTACCCCTCTTTGACTTTTATTTTGTGTTATGGAAGGAATCTTTCTTTTGTTAACCATACGAGGAACTTTTTGACTTTTCCGACAAAAGTACGAGAAGAATGTTATTTTTAACTTATACGGCGTGAATGGATTTTTATGATTTCATAACGACTTATTTCAATGAAGTTTACTTTAAAAATTTTATGAATATTTTCAACAAAATACTTTTCTTTTAAAATTGCATGGAATTTTGTGAAAAGAAAATGATTTTGAAGAAGAAAGGATATTTTCATCAAGAATTTATTTCAATTGTTTTATCAAAACCATTTTCCATCTAAGATGACATTATTTCATATGTGTATGTTTCAAGTATAATTTCTCTATTATTTACATGGTTTCACTTTTCTTATGATGAAATATCCATTAGTTTTATATGGATTATGTGATGATGGGATGATGTTTATGAAACCCATTTTATTCTTTGGGTTATGATGAATGTTTTAAGTTTATTTTGTGGCACAAGTAAGAATGATTTCATTATGAGATGGGTGAGACATATATCTCCCTCCAATGCATTGGGTAAAGATTTATATCTCATGAGATAGACATGGCTGGAACAGTAAGTTAATCCGGTTCAGTAATACAGGACTGGAACAAGGAGTGAACTCGATTCAGAAAGGGACTTTGTCCACTAAGATGGTCTTGGCAGCAATGCCTTGGCTACTATGGAAATCATATCATGTGCTTAATGGTTTCCACAATCACATGTTTTATTCCCATTCTATTTTATCATTATTGATGTTCCCTTATGATATATGCCTTACGTACTTCCAAGATTCATGTCTTTGCTCAAGATTTTGATGTTTAGAACTTATGTTCAAGTTTTTGCATTCAAATGTTTATGGATTGTTTTATGTTCTCTATGTTTATCCTTACTAGGAATTTGAGATCACCCCTTTTTATGTTTTCCATTCTCCAGGATTTAAAGAAAGGTTTTAGGTAAGAAAACCAAAAGGGGAAGATCTTTATGGGAGGTGTTGAAGATCTTTCACTAAGATTAGAAGATTACGTTCCGAGTTTCCAAAGACACTAAACTATTACGGTCCTTTGGTGTCTGTTTTTGTTATGTATTAATCATTCCGCAAAAGTATTGTAATTTCATTGTACATCAAGCTTTGGGTCTCTATAGGAAACATATATACTAGAAGATATAGCACACCAATGGTGGGATTTAGCAGTTCGGGCTAAATTGGACTAAGGCACGTCATGAGTGTATTTTTAATAATTTTTCAAAAGACAATTATATCCTCACATGTTCAATATTACTAGAACAATATACTTATTTAGTTTTAAGAAGGATAATCTCTTGATAATAGAGTATGTAGATAAATTTATGAATTTAGTCCAACTTGCACTGGAAGTTACTGAAAGTGCATCCTTGAAGGCATCCATTTTTTATTCAGGGTTGAAATATAAAATTCGCTCAAATATTTTCATCCTCTATATTATGGATTATATAGAAGTGGTAAATAGAGTGACGATGGAAGAAAGAGTCATCTCAAGAAACATGATCAGAGGAAGCATGTTTATTCCTATGGGAAAAAGTGGGAACTCCAATGCTGGAAACAAGTGGGGGAGGGACACCTATTCTCAAGGGGGTGGTATCTCTTAGAATCAGACTATGATATCAGTAAATATTACTCCTCAATTGAAAAGTAATTTGGGATGTTTTTAATGTGGTTATTTTGACCATATGAAGTGAGATTTTACAACACCACCTAGAGCCTATCACAACTATAATAAGATGGGACATCTATAGTGATATTGTCATAGTGCTCCAAGGTCGGGTGTTAGGGACACATCTCATGCTTCTTAGGCATCATATGTTTTGATGGGATGAGTACAGTAGAATAGCTCTAATCAGAAGAACTGATCATTCCATGGTGATTCTAGGAATATTATGACTCCTCAACATATGCAATTTCAATAAGGTAACAAAGAGAAAAATATAGCAAGTAAGAAATTGTATAGAGCTGAGAAAATGATCATGGATGATCAGTCGGGACCTTTGACGATGATAGGTATGATTCTCATAAATTCTACCCTTATGTAAGATTTTATTGATATGGGTGCATTCCATTCATTTATTTCTTCTTGTGTCATTGATCTGATGGGTTTACATGTTGAGATAATGCCTTCTATTTTGAAACTCCAAAAATTTTTGGGAAAATGAGAGTGTCAAGCCTTAAAATGTGTAGTGTGTTCAATAAAAATCGATGAAACTAAGTTGTTATGGGATTTATCTATGATAGATATGGATGTCTATGACTTGATTCTATAAATGGATTGGCTGATGAAAATTGAGGCCCATGTTGATTGTTATGCATGGAAGGTGAGTTTCAAATCTTCTAATGATGTTAGAAATATATTTAAAGGAGTTTGGGAAGTGGATGAAAGTAGGGCAGGATCCTTGGTACCGATGGTTGGAAAAATCTATTACCAGTTGACAGTAGTATATTTGGAAGCAGTAGATAAGATCATTGATAGATATTTTCCAACTATAGTAGATCTGTTTATTGATTTGTTTCCTAACAATTTCTTGGGGTTTCCACCCAAAAGAGAAGTGGAGTTTAGGATTGATCTCCTACCAAGGACCAATCCTATTTCCCTTCCATATTATTGGATGGAACCAACATAATTTAGAGAATTGAAGTATCAAACAGAATATTTGTAAACTAAATATTTCATCTGACCGAGCACTTCTATGTGGGAAAAACCAATTCTTTTTATAAAGAAGGTAGATGAAACTCTTAAGGATTTGTGTAGATTATCCTATGATTAACCAAGTCACGATAAATAATCGGTATCCTCTTCCATGAATTGATGATCTATTTGATTAATGGAGGGGATCCCGATGGTTCTCTAAAATTTACATAAGTTTGAGATATCACCTAATCTCAGTTCAAAAAGAGGATATTCCGAAGAAATCTTTTATAAGTAGATATGGACATTATTAGTTTGTTGTTATGACTTTTGGTCTTACGAATGCATCAACCATCTTTATGGAATTGATGAATCAGATATATCAAAGGTATCTATATTCCTTTGTGGTGGTGTTTTTGGATGATATAATGGTGTATTCTAGGATAAAGTTAGAGCTTGAGAAACATTTGGAGATAGTGTTGGGTATATTCTGGGAGCATCATATGTATTTCAATCTATCAAAGTGTGATTTTTGGATACAAGAGGTACATTTCCTTGTCCATGTGATTTATGAAAAGGTATTTTTTAGACACGTAAATGATAAAAGATTTTATCTCTTGGAACCACTAAAGAATGTCTTTGATATATATAGTTTCCTTGGCTTAGTGATCATGGCACGGTCATTGGTGGGCCAGCCAAATTAGAAATTTATACTCCTACCAACTTCTAGATATTGACAAGTAATGTGGAACCATAGGGAAGGATGGTGAATTTTATATGGTTTTATTAAATTTCCTATGAAAACAATGTAAAAAAGTGATTAATGAAATATTAAACATGTGTGAAAATGGTTATGAAGAAAAAATTAGTGTTAAAACTCTTAAAAACTAGAATATGTTAAAGATCAGATCCATGAAAAAAGTTATTCAGGTGAAAATCAATTGTTTATTAAATGTATTTCCTCATTTTCAAAGTGATAATTGAAATAAACATTCAAAAAGATGTGGTCAAAATCTTGGTTGAGCAGATTAACCAACAACTGGAAAATTTTTCAATTCTCACATAAAAAACTCATTCGGTTGTTAAAATCAAGAAGTTGAAATCAATTTCAAAAATATTACACAAATGAAGATTATAATATGAACTGAAAAAAAAAATTCACCACTCAATTAAATACAATTCATGTTTACAAATAGAAAATACAAGCACAATAAATTGAGATGCAATAGAAGGAAAAGAGAAAGAGAGAATAAATCTCATCGGTCGAGTCAAATTCAATTTCTCTTCACATCAACTGCATATCTCTCATTTGATGAAATGCTTGTTTGTGCTCTCGAAAGTCCTCTTCCCTTTCTTTGGAGTGTTAGTGTTAGCTCCCGTCTATAATTAAAGAATGTGTCCCTTGAAAAAATGGAAGAATCTTTCCTTATTTTTTTCATGCCCCCCCCCCCTTATTTTCCTTTCCATCACCGACTTAATTTGTTAGGGTCACATGTTGGTCATTACTTCCACTATAAACCTATCATTTTTCAAATTAAATGAAAATAAAAAAAAGCAAGTGCATCAATTACTCTAACACTTTGACAAGTAGCTCTGATAGGCACCCAACAAAAACTCAATTCAGTATGCCCTTGTCTTCTTCATTGGATACGAACTAAACCAGTTTCATGTTCAATGATTTTCAACAACTTCAAACTGAACCTACAAACACAATCTTGATCTAGCAGACACAAAAATGTTCAAAAACACAGAACTCCTTCAATTTATTCTTCAACTAGATAAATTTGGGCTACAGGTAATAAGTTGAACACTTGGTGTGCACGACCACTCCACTCAATAGCCGCAATAATGGGAGAAACAGAAGCCCATTATCTTCTAAAATCATGTACAAGGAACAAAAAACTGAACAAATCAATGGCTTCGAATCACCTCTAATTAGTCTTCAACACATCAAATTACAGACCTATTACCAACACAACACTAATACAGTGTTGATCCCCACGTATTTGAGGCATCCCTAAAATTCATCCTTTGTCGAACTCGAACCTGCTCGAGTCGTCAACGGATTTATCGGTCTTCATCAAACAAATGAAAAGTTTCAATGATGAAAATCAGAATGGTTCAAACTGGTTCAAATTCAGTGAGCTCGGGCTTCAAGAACCTCAAACTCCCAATCATCGGCTTGGATTTCTTCAATGGTGTCGGATGAACCCAGAAACCTTTTTCCTTCTTCAGATCTGAATGTGACTTATTCAGCATGCCAAAAACCATATTTGTCTTCCTCTTCAAACGAGACTCAACCCATCTCAGTTTCGGTCAGCACTAATGTCTCCCACTTCATTTGTCTTGGTTTCAGTCAGATTTTATGAACTCTAGCACATAATCCCGACCTCAATTTTCAATCAATGTCACCTGATTAGAAACAGCGGTGGTAGAAGGATTTCATCCACCACTTTCATCAGCACCCATCTTCAATATAAAATATTTGGCCACTACTTCAAATCAGGGTTTTCCTTATTAAAATATCAATGCTTGACCAGATTTGTTTTAGATCGACTCCTAATTTGCGGATGAGCCTCAAAATCAGCTTCTTCGGCGGTCTTCAACTTCGATCTTCATAGAGGCCATCTTGTGTCTGGGATCCTTGGTTTCAGTAGACTCAAAGGGTTAGAATTATCACATTTGGGATTTGGTCCTCATTTGGTTGAAGCCCATTCGATCAAGCTTACATAAGATAAATTTTCTTACATGAGTAAAAGAAATTATCTTACAAAATTTCATGGGGATAAATATCTTCTTAAGCAGATACGATTATTCTGCATAGATAGGTGGTAAAAATCATACGCCAACCAATTTATCATACACAACATTGCACCATTGATCCTAAATCTATTAATTCTTGTACTGTAAATAAAAATGAAACAAAATAAATTAACAGCAGATTAAAATAAATTTATTTTAACTATTTAAATTGTTGAAACACAACACGATTAAACTGATTAATTAATTAACAAAAGATTAAAAAAATGAAAGAAAGAGTAATAAATAAATGTTGCAAATTATTAAATCATTATTTAATAATGATTAATAAAAATTTATAAAAAAAATAATTATTAAATTCATTAAAACTAAAAACATAAATGGAATAAAAATAAAGTACACAGAATATAAAATTAAATAAAACTCAACAGATTAATAAAAAAAATAATTAAACAGTTAATGATTCAAAAAATATTATTAAATAATAAAAATAATGAAAATTGATGAATTAAATAATAAAACATGCTTTATTATTATTAAAATCATTAATTTATTAATTCTTATATAAATTAACCATAAAGTGATTATTAACTAAATTAAAGTCATTTTAGAAATAAATACATTTATAAACCCCCAAAAAGGATGTGAAAAAATATAATGAATATAGGACACATCAAATTCCCCCACACTTAAGATGTTTCTTGTCCCCAAACAACCATTTAGTATATTTCAATAGTAGAAAATAAATCTCAAAATGGAAAAGTTGGAATTCCAATAAAAATTGATTTTCAGAGTAATTTTCCTTCATGGATTCTCTCAAGTAGTAAAAATGAATGCCCCCTCAAATTAAAATTATTCAGTTCAAAATTAGTTATTGTTTTACAAAATTTATTTAAATTGAAAATTTTAAAGAAAATTTAACAAACATTAATTTGCATCAAAATGAAAGTCTAAACTTCTCTTTACATTCAGATGAGTCGACACACATAATTAGAAGTCATAATAAATAGACACTCTGCTTGGATGAGCATGTTTAATAATTAAAAGCAAGATAAATAACCCATCCAACAGCTTATAGAATAAGGGATGAAATAATAGAGAATTGGTGGCTCTACCAGGATTATGATTTTCATTTCATAATCCATTTGGATGCATATCTTATGAGTTAAATTCAAATTTAAAAGTTCAAAGTAAATAAAAAACAAAAAACATTTTCCCAAGATTTTACTGAAATCCGTTTTGTCCAAGAGGGTAAGAAAAAAATGATTTTCCCAATCAAATCCATAAGGTAATAGAGAATAATCTTCTCAAAGTATCATCACAACCCTCAAAGTTGAGAAAAATTTTCATCTAATGAAAATTTCTAAGTGATACTTTAAAGTATACAATTTAAAAAATTGAGGGTTTTTGATGGGTGCTAAATGAATTACAGATTGGCACATAAAAGACCCCCCACCCCCACACACACTTAAAACCCAACAATGCCCACATTGTTGTATTCAAAGGTGGAAGAACACTAAATACTTTTAAAGTTCAAAATGATTTTCAATTTAGTAGTAATTTTTTAATGCTTAAGTGTCACAATTAAGCTCAAAAATAATTCTTTCACATCAAATAATTCATAACATGAAAAAGAATATCTACTAGTTACTACTTCAATTCTAGAACACTAATAGATATTTTCAAAAAGGTTGCATGGTAACACTTTGAATTTCAAAAAGGTAATCATTATGGCACCAAGACGAGCATGCTAAGCAAGAAAATTCAGCATTTAAATTTTTTAAAATAGTAGCAATGACCAGAAGGTTTTACACAATAAACTCAGCATGTAAAATCACTTAAGAACTCTATAATCAGTTATTACACTCCATGAAGCAAGAAATAGATTTTTGGAATAAGAGAAAAACAAAAGTAATACATAATTTAAATTTTATCTTCTCGAGAACAGAGCTTTAACAATAAATTCTGAGTAAAAGGCACTTCCATTTCTTTTCACCTTAATTGGGTCCTCTGGTAGAACAAAATTTAGTTTCCTACAAAATGAGGAATATAAACATAAGTTTCTCGAATTTAAAATTCAAAATAGAATTAAACCATAGAGAAGAGTTAGGGAAGTGTTATCTAATTTTATTAAAAAAATGCAGCTCCTTGAACATTGTTGCACACCTAGACTCTTCCATGGAAGTATCAAAAATAAAGAAAGGTAAACATTAAATCCATTCTTGTAAAGTCATAAAAATGAGGCCAAGCGAAAATAGTGAGAGTGTTTGGCAGCAAGCATCATGCCAAGCGAGCAGGAAAAGAGTGTGGAAATGCACTAACAAGGATGATGAGGAATTATTTACTACTAAAATCAAAAGAAACAAACAAAATTGACAAATTTATTGAATAATGGGTTGACACCCATGAAGCGCTAAATTTATAGTCTCAACTGAGCTTTCATAGGAAGTAACTGTGTTCACTAGGGGGATGTGGTTTCCAATGTAGAAACTACCACATGTGCTCCACCCAAGCATTTTTAACAGTGAATTGATATTTATAAGCACCAAGACTTATGAAAACTGAAACAAAATTCTTATCAGCTACAAAAAAAATATCCAAGAGACACCATTTATCATTAAGGGACTTCTCTAAGATGTCTTATAGTTGAGAAGAAAATCCATCACCCAAGCTCACTCTTTTAGTGGTTACTAGACATTCAGACTCAGGTTCAAAATAAGGAACTCATTCAAACTTTTCTAAGAAGCTTTTAAGCTCAACAACAGAGAAAGGATTATTAGCGTCACTCTTGGAAGATGTGTTGTCCACTTTTAGATTAGGTTCAGATTTGAAAAAAAATTATTTTTTGTGAATGGATACTGGTACAATTGGTGCTCCTAGAGGTAAGACATTATCCTTACATCTTTCCTCAAAATTAACCTCTGTTTTTTAAAATCAGGGTGAAAGGGGCTGATTTTACTCAAACAGATCCAGGAAGAGGATTTTGAAACGTGAATTGAGCATTTTTTGAATTAACAATCATAAAATATTCCTCTTCCAAACTACTCTCAGCCTCAAAATGACATGACACCCGACTCAATTGAGTAATGGTGTGAAAAAACAGGGAAGCGATTTTTTTTACCATCCACAAAACCAGGTTGCACCATATTATAAATCTCTTTCAAAAGTTTCTCATGTGAAAATAGAAAATCATCTACCACTACTTTTGAAAAATTATTTTTGCTTGTACCATCTATGTGTGCTCAAACTTTTCTTGAAGATCGAATCCCTTGAGTTCAACCCCTAAAGAAAGGTCTATTGAGTGTTCCAATTCAATTATATGGGGATAATTTCTCAATTCAATTCTAGGAAAATCATATTAAGGTACCTTCATATTTAAACAATTTTCCCCAGGTTGGTCGGCACTGTTTTCCATTTTATTACACAAATCATTAGAGGATTCAAAAGTGAGTGAACAAGGGATTGAAAATTCATCAATCATTTTTTCTTCAAAGAACATTCCCTCGTCCTTTTCAACAAAAACCATATCAAAGATAGATGGGTTTAAAGTTTTAAAAAAGGGAAGGAAAATTTTCAAAATAGGTTCAAAATTTTCAGAATCATTGATTTTTAGAATATTGCTCTCGTTCATCATAACCCCAATTTCAAATTCAAGTTTATTATTAAAAAATTTAGGAATACAGGATGAAGATTTTTTTTTTCATTTAAATTGTCAATATTCAGATTCTCCTTAACCTAAGCAATCACATTTTCAAAACTAGGAATCATGTAGAGAATGGGGAATTGCTCTTCAATCTCTTTCAGTTGTTTCAAAAAAATTTCCAACTCAATTCTTTTTAAGTTTTTGACATGTTCATCATAATTGTATTCTTCTTTCAGAGAGCTCGTTATTTCTATATTTTTTTCTTCTTCAGAGTCAGATTCTTCCCAATGATAGGTTTGTTGTTCAATTTCAACCCCACTCATCTCCTCATGTTTTTCCTCAAAATCTTCCAAACTTTTAACTTCATTGTTTATTTCAATTTTTGTTTTGTTTTCCATTATTTATTGTAACTCTAATGCATCGGGTTGTATACTTTGCATTCTAGATTCACATTCTTCATCAAATTCATCAAATTTAGCAAAAAAAATAAACATCATTTCTTCTAGTCTTGAATAATATTGGAGTACAGGTTCATAATAGACAATGTTTTCTTCATAATGATAAGGTTGTTGTGGCACATTATAGACACACTGCCTAGCAGTGTACCCATAATAGCCGCAACAAACACAATAAAGCTCATTTTGTTGAGACTAGCCCCCTTATGTTCCATTTTTAAATGAAATCACAAAAACAAAACAACAATAATAATTTCACATTCAGAAAAAAAAAACTCAACAACAATTAGATAACAATAAAGATATTAAAGCTCAACACAAACAAAAAGAAGCATAAATTTGGTTTATTTGATGTCTATTTGTTTTTTTAATTATATTTTTAAAACCCTAAAATGCACAACACACACATTCCCTAGCAACGACGCTAAAATTTGGTCATTGCGCAATCATTCGATTGCCGATCAAATTAGAAATTTATACTCTTACTTCTATGAGCACCAACTTCTTTCCTCAAAAGGGCCTATGTATCGAGCATATTAACCAATAACCATATGACTTTGCAGTTCTCACATAAAAAACACATTCAACTGTTAAAATCAAGAAGTTAAAACCGATTTCAAAAATATTGCACAAATGAAGATTAGAATATTAATTGAAACAATTAAAAAAACCCGCCCAATTAAATGCGGTGCATGTTTACAGATAGAAAACACAATCACAAGAAATTGGGATATAGTAGAAGGAAAATAAAGAGGGAATAAATCTCATCGGTCGAGTCAAAATCAATTTATCTTCGCTTCAGCTCCTCTCCTGTTCGATGAAGCATTTGCTCATTCTCCCAAAGAAAGTCCTCTACCCTTGCTCCAGAGCGTTAGTGTTAGCTCCCATCCAGAATTCCAGAATGTGTCCCTTGAAAAAATGGTAGATTCTTTCCTTATTTTTTTTTTGTCTGCCACCCTTTTATTTCCCTTTCCATCACTGACTTAATTTTTTAGGGTCACATGTTGGTCGCCACTTCCACTATACAACTGTCATTTTCCCAATTAAATGACAATAAAAAGAAAGTGCATCAATTGATATGACACTCTAACAAGTAGCTCTGATAGGCACCCAGCAAAAACTCAATTCCGTCCACCCTTGTCTTCTTCATTGGACTCAAATTAAACCAGTATCATGTTCAATGATTTTCAACAACTTCAATCTGAACTTGTAAACACAATCTCAAGCCAGCAGACACAAAAATGTTCAACAACACAGAACTTTCTTACTCCATTCCTCAACTGAATAAAATTGGGCTTTAGGCAATAAGCCAAACACTTGGCGTGCATGACCACTCCATTCCATAGCCACAATAATGGGAGAAAAAGTAACCCATCATCTTCCAAAATCCTATACAGGGAACAAAAAACTGAATACACAAATAGCTTCGACTCACCTTAGATTCATCTCCAACACATCAAAGCTCGGACCTGCAACCAACACAGCGCTCAGACAGCATTGATCCCCACGTATTTGATGCATCCCTAAAACTCAGCCTTCATCGAACCTGAACCTGCTTGAGTCTTCAACAGATTCATCGAGCTTCATAAAACAGCTAAAAAGCTTCAATGATGGCAATTTGGAATGGTTCGACCTGGTTCAAATTCGGTGAGCTCGGGCTTTGAGAACCTCAAACTCCTAGTCATCGGCTTGGATTTCTTTAACGGCGTCGGTCGAACCCGGTCACTGTTATCCTTCTTCAGATCTGAATACGACTTCTTCAGCACGCCAACAACAACCAGACTCTTCTTCCTCTTCGAAGGCGACTCGACCCATCTCAACTCCGGTTAGTACTGGCATCTCACACTTTGGCCGTCTAGGTTTTGGTCAGATTTTATGAACCCTAGAACACAGTTCCGACCTCAATTTTCAATCAGTATCACTTGATTAGCAACAGTGGCGGCAGAAGGATTTCATCCAATATGTTCATCGACACTCGTATTCAATAGAAAAGCTTCGGCTATGACTTCAAATCAAGGTTTTCCTTCTTCAAATCTCAGTTCCTGACTGGATTCGGTTTCGGTCAACTCCTAATTTGCGGATGAGTCTCGAAATCGGCTTCTTAGGTGGTCTTCAACTTCGATCTTCAAGGAGGCCATCTTGTGCTTGGGATCCTTGGTTTCGGTCAACTGGTTCGGCTTATCACGTTTGGGGTTTGGCCCTCATCCGGTTGAAACCCATTCGATCGAGCTCGCATAATTGATCCTAAATCTATTAATTATTGTACTGCAAATAAAAATGTAACAAAATAAATTAACAACAAATTAAAATAAATTTATTATAACTATTTAAAATTTTAAAACACAACACGATTAAACAATTAATAAACAAAAGATAAAAATTATGAAATAAAGGGTAATAAATAAATGTTACAAATTATTAAATCATTATTTAATAAATATTAATTAAAAATTATACAATAATTAATTATTAAATTTGTTAAAACTAAAAACACAAAGGGAATAAAAATAAAATACACAGAACATAAAATTAAATAAAACTCAACGGATTAATAAAAGAAAATAATTAAACAATTAATGATTCAACAAACATTATTAAATAATACAAAGAATGAAAATTTGATGATTTAAACAATAAAAAGGCTTTATCATTATAAGAACAATTAATTTATTAATTCCATTATAAATTAACCATAAAGTGATTATTAACTAAATTAAAGTCATTTTAGCAATAAATACATTTATAAACCCCCTAAAAGGATGTGTTAAAATGTAGTGAATAAAGGTTACATCACTTGGCAGTGACACCTGTTGTCGGTTATAGCTGACATGCACCTGGATAGTACCAACCAAGGTGAGGTTACAGTCTTCTTCCCAGTTTCTTTTGTTCTTAATTTGGTTCAGCATGTGAAAGAGTCAAATATTCTATCCTAAATGTGTTTTTATGAGGTTAAAATTCAATGGTGGGGAGACCATTGAAGGATGAACGGTGGATCAGAGTTTACTCTTACAGTTCAGAGATCGGATCTTGGTGCCTTTGGTATTTCAGGAACAACTTCTTAATGATTACCACCATTCGAAATGGGTTGTTCACCTAGGAATTCAAAATATGTATAGAGAAATGAAAGAACAGTTTTGGTGGGTTGATATGAAAAAGGTTGTAGCGAAGTATGTTTCTAGATGTCTCACATATCAGCAGGTCATGGTGGAACATCATTGAACAACGGACATGTTGCAGTCTATACCAATTCTCATGTGGAAATGAGAGTAGCTATCCATGGATTTTGTAACAATTTTACCAAGGATGGTTAGGAAACATGATACCATATGAGTAATTGTGGATCAACTCATGAAGTCAGCTCATTTTAACCCAATTATTGAATCAAATATGTTGAAGGAATTTTCCAAAATCTATATCTGAGAATTTGTAAAGCGTCATAACATTCCAGTCTCGATTGTATCTGACCGAGACCCCAGGTTTACGTCTCGTTTTTTGAAATCCTTAAAGCAATCCCTTGAGACTCAATCGACTATGAGCATAGTGTATCATCCTCAAATAGATGGACAATCTGAAAGGACAATCCAAACATTGGAAGTCATGCTTAGGAATTGTGTAATAGATTTTGGTGGCTTATGGGATGAGCACATATTGTTTGTGGAGTTCTCATATAACAAAATTTATTAGGCCTTGATACATATCGATCCTTTTGAAGCATTGTATGAGCGTCCTTA
Organism: Viscum album; assembly: GCA_963277665.1. Classification (NCBI taxonomy): domain Eukaryota; kingdom Viridiplantae; phylum Streptophyta; class Magnoliopsida; order Santalales; family Viscaceae; genus Viscum; species Viscum album. Next base: position 451,760,197 of record OY728121.1, read on the forward strand.
TCATTCTCTACTTTGTTGGGTGGAAACATGTGAGACTTCACTAGTTGAACACTTCATTATGCAAGAGACAATGGAGAAGTTTCAATTGATTAGAAAGAGAATGGAGATGACATCGAGTCATCAGAAATCATATGTGGATCATCGTCAATGACCGTTGTTGTTTGAGGTGAGTGATCATGTGTTCGTGAGAATCTCTCCAAGGCTTGGCCATCATCGTTTTGGTAAGCATGGCAAGTTATCTCCTCGATATTCTCTTTTGAGATACTTAAAATGTGTTGGTGAGGTGGCATATCGGTTGTCTTTTCCATCAAGGTTCAGTTCAGTGCATAATGTTTTTCATGCATCTTAGTTGAAGAAGTATTAACCTAATCCCGACCATGTGATTTGATGGGATCATATTGACCAAGAGCTAGATGCTGAGTTGGTTCATATGCTAACATAGATTGTAAAAAAGAAAGAGAGAGTATTTCATGGGGAAATCATCAGTCTAGTGTGGTTTTTATGGAAACATGGTCGGAACCAGGAAGAAACATGGGAGCGTGAAAATGAAATGTTGAGTAGTGGCCCAAACTCTTCAAGGACAACTCTGGTTTTCTACTTTACAGGGATGGAAAGACCAATGGTGGGTAGATTTTAACACCCCTGGTTTCAGGTACCTGACCCTTTATTTATTTATTTTAAGTATATATAATGATTGAGTTAAGTTTAGGGAGGTTTGGAGGAGTTTTGGAATGCTTTGGAGGCTTTTCTATAGGCGCACAGTTTGATCACTATTAGTAGAAATCGTGTTGCCCCTACAGGAAACCGTGTAAATGAAGACAGTGGGCTTTGGGATGGTTCACAATTGGTGCATGGTTTGGCCAAACCGTACTGATTCCTAGGAGAAACTGTGCACTTTGAAACAGTGGATAAATGCATGGTTGGCGCACAGTTTGTCTAACTATGCAAGACAACCGTGTGAGGTGACGACTTGAGATATTAGCAACCACAAATTTGGTGCATGGTTTTTCAAATTGTGCGACCTAACCATGTGACATACAGTTAGCTCACCTTAATTAGTGGATCTAATTTGAATTAAATCCTTTAAGCCTTAGTTTTCCATTAATTATCCCATAACATGAACTCCTTTTTCTTCCAAGGTGAGAGACATTTCCCTTTGGTCTAGGAGCGATCTGTAGGTGAATCAAACTGCGTTATAGGCCTAGATTCATCATTAAGATCTCGTTCTTGGTTGTTCATCTTATATCTCTTCTCTTTCTCTTTCTTGGAACCTTAAATCTAATCCACTATGGACATATCTATGTTCCTTGATGGGAATTTTTATGTTTTATGGTTGAATCTATGGAAGGAAAGGTGGTTCTTGATTAGATCTAGAGAATTGTTGTGTCGTTCTTTGTTTTCACCAATGGTTGTGAGGTAGGTTACTTCTCTCTTGATTCCAATTGATTATAAATTGAAGGTTTAGATTGAAATAAATGTTTTTCTTGAAATGATTATGAAATTCTTGTGTGATTCGTATGAGAAACCTATTTAGTGATGGTTTTAGAAAATTGTGGAAATTGGATGGTTTTGTGGAAAATCCTCTTTGATGATAATTTTAAAATGGTAATTTTAAAATTATGGATTTTTTTATTCATGGAAAATGGTTGTTTAAATGTTTTAAAGTAAGAATGGTTTTATGTGAAATGTCTTGGTTTGGGTTTTTACATACATGTTGGAGTGTGTTCATGTTGCATTTTATAAATCCTTATTGAAATAAGACTTGGTGCTCAGTGCTAAAGGTGTAATGGAACATGGTATTATCACCTTGTGAAGACTTGGTGGATAGACGATAGACCGGTCATGAGTGTGGAACTATCACCTGGGTATGAATGTGTGGATTTTTGGGTTTTTTGAATCATGGAATGGGTATTCCAAATGGATTTGAGAAAGGTTTTAAAGGCTTGGAAAACTATTTTTTCTTTGATACAACTGCTTTAAATTATGTTTAAACTGTTTTATATAAATGTTATAACAAGTTTTTTCCTAATGGTATGAGTTGGGAAGTCATTGGAGAAATCCTACCGAGTTTTGAATCACCCCCTGGCTGGGCATTGTTGTGAATTTTCGGATGTTATCTATCGGGACACAGGTAAAGGCAAGGCACCTCATTTCTTTAGTGACACTTCTTGATACTATGGGTGTGAATTGTCGTGTTGGAGCTTGGAGTAGGTTGGGAGTTTCTAGTTTGATTTCTTGAGTTTCATTGTGGGTTTTTGTCTTTGGTTTTCCTTGGATGTTGTCTTTTGGTTTCCACTTGTACTATAATATGGTTGTTGGTTTGGTATGGTTTTGTTTGAGTTGTATTTTGTACTCATGCATCATATAGAGATTTGGTTGTTATGGTTATCTTGATTTGGTTATTTTATCTTCAAAGGGAAAACTATCCCCCTATTATTGATGAAGCCTTTGGAATTTATTACTAGCCTTTGGTGTCCTTGGGATGTAACCTAAGTCTAGTAACACCTACCACCTCTTCTCATGTCAATGGGTGCAGTGCGGGATGTTACAATGCGTTTTCTATAAGTTATAACAATTTAAATGCACCCTCATCTTTTTCTAATAGGGGGAGGATGGGCCAAAAGTTGTAAGAGGCCATTTATCATGCCCTGATGATGTCAATGCAATGTCTTTGGACAATACTTCAGAGAATACTTTTGTGGAAGGGGCCCCTGGTGCCCTAGATTCAATGTCTATGGATATTTCATCGAGGATGGATATTGAGGGTGTCATACCCTCTAATAAGAGGAATGTTATTTCTGATAATTTCAACAAGCTAGATGAAGGGAGGAGGATTGCAGCAGATCCTTCAAACTTGGGCTCAATGGTTAGAAAAATGAAGATCTCTAATGTTGAGGAACATGTTCGCAAACAGTTGATGGGATCAACTCACGGTACTTCTAGTGATCATTTTTAACATGGCTTTGAACTTGGGTCTTCCATATCAGAGGCATCAAAATCAGATAGATTCAAGTTGGATAGATTAATCCATTCAAATCCAGCTCATTCTCCAAAGCCTATTAAGGATAAGGTGAGCAGGTTTTCATGCATAATGTGCCTAAAACAGAATATGTGATGGATTATTTTAATGATGATCCTTCAGATGATGGAGGTGTGTCATGGTAGTGGGCCAAGTCATGGGGGAGAGGATGAAATCCTTGCGGTAGGGGTGGACGTACCTTTTTTCAAAGTATGAGTACTCATTCTTGGGGTCACTGACTTGTTTAAATTTTATTTTTGGGAAGATTCTTTCAAGTTTGTTCCTCACTTTATACCTCTTTTCTTTTCTTTAATAAAGGGGCCTTAGACTTTTACATGTTCTAATTATAAATTATATAATAAAATTAAATTTAAAATTATTACCTGATTATATTTATCCAAGCTACTTCGAGTGATATTTTTAAAACTCATACCCCATCTGAACTCGATTTCGGGGTTCCTGAACCCAAAACATATTTAAAAATATTTATTTGTGAAGATATTTTAAAAAATATATATTTATAAATAAATATTTATAAATTTATATTGATATAATTATAAATATATTTATGAATTGTAAAGTCCCGGGTTTTTGAACCGGGTTAAAATGAGAAGGTTTTCAAAAAAAAAATTTCAGTTTATCGACGGGTCATTTTTTTAAACCGAGCTCCGGAATTTTATTCCAAATTTTGGAACAACTAAAGGTGTCTTTTTTGGACTTGCGTAATTACCTGATATTTTTTAGTGGGTGTCCCAATGAGTATCGGGATCACGGATCCATAAAATTCCACTTTAATGAATCTGCATGGGCAGCGCACAGTTGCGGTCCAACCCGTGCAGTTTACCCTATTTAATAAATTATTTAATTTAATTAAATAAGATTATACGAGAGATTGTGATTAATTAAAATAAAGTTTTAATAATAATAATAATGAAGTTATTATTATTATTATTGTGGTTGTTTAATTAAATGAATGATAAAGAATTAATTAAATGACGGTTGAAGAACTTAATGTGGATTTTGGGTTTATCGAAGAACCATTTTAATTAAATTAAGAGTTTTAGAATTATTAAAGGAGAATTTATTATTAAATAGAGGAATGTGCTAATAATAATAATGCTATTATTATTATTATGGTGTCATAAATTATTTTAATGCTTTGAGATTTTAATTTCATGTCAAAGAAGTGTATCATTTATGAGAATTTAATGTGGCTTTTGAGATTCTCAAAGAAACATTTAATAAAATGAGGAGTTTCATGTTTAATGAAGTGTTGTTATTAAATAGTGGTGTTGGGTTTATCAAAAGTTTGAAAAATAATAATAATGATATTATTATTATTTTAGTTTTATGAATGTAATAATAATAATAATAATGGCAATTAAATTAGGGGTCATGGGTTGGAGTTTTTATCTTATTAATGATATTGTAAATAAATTGGGAGTTTCATAATTAATTATTAAATGTTTATTAAGAGAATAATGAGTGAAGAAGTTTTTTTAATTAAATGGGGTGTAACATTTATGTTAAAAGATTTTAATTGGATGTTTAATGAGGTGTAATAGTTATGTGAAATTAATGAGGATTTTGGGTATCTCAAAGAAACGTCTAAATAAATAAGGAGTTTTGTAATTAATAAAGTAGTGTTTTTTAATAATAGGTGTTGAGTTTTATCTAAGGTTGAATAATAATAATAATAATAATGCGATTATTATTATTATGGTTTTTTGAGTGGTTGTTATTATTATTATGAATAATAATAATAATTGATTTTTTGGGGTTTCATTTAATTAAATTAAAGATCAATAAGAATTTAATTAATCGCTATGAAGCGGAGGTTTTTATTTAATTAATTTGTGTTGAGATCATTAATTAAATAATGATTAGTTGGAATTTTTAAATTTAATTAAATTATGTTGAGAGAATTTAATTAAAAAAACATGAAGTGGGGAAATTATTTAAATAAATTTTGTGAATGAATTTAATTAAATAATGTGTAAATGAGGAGTTGGGAGTTATCGAAGAAGGGTAATTCTAAAAGGTAATATTAAATGAGGAATAAATGTGGAGTTGGGTTTAATTTAATTAAACCATTTTAAATGTAGATATCGGGTTGTGCACGGTTTGTCAAATGGTGTGGGTCAACTATGCGGTTACCCAGTTTTTAAAATGATTTATTTTTATTTTATTTTAAATAAAATAAATACTTAATAATAATAATAAGGATATTATTATTATTATTATTGTATCAATTTGATTGGATGATTAATGAGGGTTTTCAGAATTAATTGTGAAACATTTATTTAAATGTTAGTTAATGAAGTAACATTATATTAAATGAGAATAATAAATGTTATTATTATTATATTAAGACTATTAGTTTATCTTGGGTGTAATAGATAATTGTGGGAGAAAACATGAGGGTGGAACACCACCACATGGGAGGAACAACAAAAACGCACGAGGCCCCTCATTTGAGGCGCGCTACACCCCCCTCAACAGCTCCTCTTCGCATGATCGAATCCTCTCGGTGTGTCTTCTCGAATCTTGTCCGTCTCGGTGAGGGATGTGCTAGGGGATCCTCTAGACCCTTTGGTACATATTCCAACATCTACCGATAAAGGAGAGGCAGATGAGTTTGTTTTCACTTTTCCATCATGTTTCGGGGAACGTGCATGAATATATATGTGTGTGTGTGTAAGAAAGATATATATATATATATAAGGTGTGTGCACGTGTGATTGCGGACCAGTTGTGGACTGGTTGCCACTAAGTATATTAAATCCCTTCAGATTTAAAATGCTGTCACCCCGAGGCAGGGTCCCAAATCCTTAACACTTTATTTATGAATTATAGATTCTTTAAATAAATTGAGAATGTGAGTTTCCTTGATTATTATATGTCGATTCATGACACTTTTGATGTTATTAAATGATGCCACCCATATGAGATAAATGAGGACTTGAACATGTGTTGATTTTAAGCATGTTTTGATAATTTGGTTAAAGTGATGTGATTAAACAGTTAAATGATTTGGATGGTCAGAATGGGTAATAGGTTAATTAATTGTAGAATTAATTATCAAGTCATGAGTTGGAATAAATTTGTGTCTTTTACTGATTATTGAGAATGTTGAATATTTGACGTGTTCGGAATATAAATTGGAAACTGGTAATAATTAATGGATAGATTAATTATTATGTGTTAAATGGTAAATGGTTAATTAATTGATTATTGGTTAAATAGATAAGATTTAATTAATTAATTAATTATTGAATTAATTTATTTTCATGCATTAAATTAAGATTTTGAATTAATTGTTTGTTATTATTGTTGGCCAATGGTACCTTTTGATGCATATTATTTTTACATGCCTCGAGCTTTCTTAGATGAAGTTGTTTAAAAATATGATATGTTGTGTGAGATGGTTGCTAAATATCTGGGCTTTGTTCAACATGTTTTGAGATGATTATAACATGAATTTAAATTGTTAAAGTCCTGGATGAATCACTATTTGAGTGGGCAGGTTCAGACTTGTTAAAAAAATTGGATAATTAAATTTTGTGTTAATTGATTAGTTGGATTTCTAAGAATAATTGATTGTTAATTAATTAATTACTGTTTAGATGTTGAATGGTTAAATAATTTTTGACTTATATGACAGGTGATTTATATTGTTAATTAGTTGTTGAATTAGTTAAAGTATTGGATTAATTAATTTATGAATTAATTAATGGATGGTTTTGGGGTGTTAGACATGGTGTTCTACACCATTGATAAATATATGTGTATGATTGATAAACAGGTTGTGAGACAAGGACTGAAGCTCCAAATACTCATGGGGTGCTAGACATGGTGTTCTACACCAATGATAAATATATACGTATGATTGATAAATGGGTTGTGAGACAAGTAATGAAGCTCTAAATACTCACAGGGTGCTAGAAATGGTGTTCTACACTCATCTTGCATGCAAATATTCTTTTATGGGTCAGGGACTGATGCTCCAAATACCCATGGGTTGTGAGAAAAGGACTGACACTCCAAATACTCACGAGGGTGCTAGACATGATGTTCTATACCCATTAATTGACATTGGACTATGGGTCCAATTGGTTGTACATGAAATTAATTAATGGTTAATGAAAACTATTGTGACATAATGATATGTGAATTGAATATGAGAAAGGGTTCAGAATTATTAATGAATTGGGTGAATCATTGTTAGTGGACGAACCCAGGAGTGAATCACTATTTTAGTGGACGAGCTCATACATAGTATATGAAAGATTAAATTGAATAACTTATGACGTGTTATCCAAGACAAAGAACAAGCTTTGATTTGGTATTTATTTTGATTACTTAGATAGACTTTAGAGACATCTATGGTGAGTGACTTATACAGGGGATGTCGGGCTTAGGACGAACCTCGAGACTTTTGTAATTTAATGAGGTTTGAATAAATGAAAAAAGAAAATGATTATGTGATGATTGTTGAGTATGAAAGACAAATGTATAATTCAGGTTCAGACACCAAATGGAGGATAAATAAGGTACTTGGGTATATAGTTACATTGTACTACTTAATTTATTTATGCATGATTTCAAACAGTTTAAATTATTTATTAATCATCTGGATTTGGGGTAGACACTGGTGGTCCCGGCCTACTGCGATGTATATCTCACACCCTACTTGGGCCACCATTTCACTGGGGTACCTAAGTAGATTCTATTTGGTTGTAGGATTTTGTTGTTTGCATTTACTTGGAAGATAGGAGAAAAGGACCGAGCGGAAGTTCAAGATGCTCTAGGAGACTGCCCTTAGGGCTTGGAGTCATTGTTTATTTATTTTTGTAATGGAATTTTTAGAATGCTATTTTATTCACTGTTTTCCCTTTTGTATCATTATCATGTCATGCATGCATCTGCTATATAATTGGAGGTGGCCATTTGTTTGTACAAGATTTATAAAAATATAACTTCCACTGCTTTATCATTTATTAGTCTGCTTCCGCTATTTATTTCCATTATTTGTTATTTACTCTGATATATTATTATGCAACTCTAATAAGAGGGTATAGTCTCTCCATTGACTATCCTTAGACCCTTGATGCTAGTTGGCAGCCTCTGGCGTATGGGGAGATGCGCTTGAGGTTATGTGGCGACTGCTCCGGCCACCGGTTCAGGGGTGAGCCAGGTTGGGACGTTACATGAATGCATATTTATATAATTATATATAAATAAATATATTAATATATATATATATATATATAATTATATAAATATATATAATTATATAAATATATATTTATAATTAGTAGTTGGGGTGTGACTCAGTGGTTGAGGTTCCCCATAATTCTATATATAGTGTGGAAGCTAGGGTTCAAATCTCAACCGCAACATTTATTTTCCTCCAATTAATTTGAGGGGAAGTTTAGGGTTGGTGTCATTCAACGCCAGTAGTGATGATGGGGACCCCTGCTCGACGACAGGGGTGAGATGCTCGGACGGTGGTGTAAACTTTTGGTGTTGCCTTGCCTGATGAAGATGCCCCATCCAACAGTCAGGGGTGTGTACATCAGTGAAAGGATTTGTAGAATCAAGCGATGATGTCATCAAAAATTGCGCTTGTGCGACGATGGGGGCATGGAAATCGATAGTGAGATTGGTGAACCCCCACTCGATGGTGCTAGTGGTGGTCTGGAGGACATGTTTGGGATGATTCATAGTGTCCTATGATCTAAGGAGGGTGTGGCCATAGGTGGCGGTTGGGGTAATGCGACATGGCACCCGACGAGTCGTTGGTGGGTGTTGACACTGGCGGCGTCGGTGCGAGGATCGCATAGCGTAGGCATAGTGGGTGCCTAACCATTGAAGGTTTGTAAGGGAGGCCCAATTGCTAGAGACAACACTCTATGATGGTTTTTGGAAACATCAATGTAGGGGAATGGTGTACGATGTGTTGTGGCTGTGCTTGGGGGCTAGCAAGTCAGGGTGAAGATGGGGTTTATGGGCCATGAAAGATATGGGCCTATGGGCATCAATGAGCGGGACCTTTTGGGGCATATCTGTTAGGGAATTTGGGCCTATATAATATGGTACTATAGGCCTATATAATATATAAATAAGAGGGATCAATAGGTGGGTTATCCCTTGGGGTGTTATGACCTGCCTCTTCAGCTATGGGTGTGAAGAGTGTGTGTGTTTATCTGTAATTGTACCCCCACTTATCTAATATACATATATATTTATAATTATATAAATATACATTTATAATTATATTTATAAATACATATTAACAATTCTTCAAATATATTTATAATTATATAAATATAAATATATTTTTATATTTATTTATATATATATTAATAATTATATAATTATAAAGATATATTTATAATTATATAGTTATAAATATTTATTTATAACTATATATTTGTAATTATATAATTATAAATATAATTTTTAAAGTTGGAGCTGAAACCACTTTTTTATTGAAACAAAGAACCTCTTTTTTGGGTAGAGGAGACCCATTACATGGCTCGTGTGCCCAATGGCTATTAAAGGCTATCACATCACCCTAAAGGTCCATATTTTTGTCCAAAGGCACTCTGGTGAATATTAATACTACATTACCTAGGCTGCTACAATACTTCCACTGCTACAGTTTCTGTAACATTGCCCGCTAGAACTACAGTGTTATCGGTGCTACAGTTCTTCTATAGTACCGATATAGTGGTGCTCCAACACCTACACCCAATGAGTTTTAAACCCCCAACCTTGATGTAGTATTATGAGGCGCTTACTACTAAGTCAAACCCCAACTATGATTATATATATATATATATATTTGAAAATGTAGGGTTGAATCTCTTTTATTAAACATCAAAAATAAAGAAAAAGAGAGATGCGTAGAGACAAAGAAAACTACCCTCATCAATGTAGCGATCAAAGACCTATCTTTTTTTCTTATCCCAGCTCTAATTCTACACTTTTCATCATGAATAGCATTCTAATCAATTCATATGTTCCCAAGACCTCAAACTATTGGGTGATGAATCCTCCTCCATATTTTTTTTCTTCAAGAGGCTTTCAGTGTCACTACCTTCCGAGTCAGAACTCTTAGCATCTGATTGCAACTCCACTCACTTAGATGGGACATTAAGCAATGAATAATCAGTGCCGTTCACTATGGGGGACTAAGCCACAATTTCATGAACTCCACCTACTTGCACATATAAATATATTTATATAATTATAATTATATTTATATAATTTTTAAATATGTATTTATAAATATAAATATAAATATATTTACATAATTATAAATATATTTCTATAATTTTATATATTTATATAATTATATATTTATAAATGTTTTTATTTTTATATAATTATATAAATATATATTCATAAATATATTTATAATTATATATTTATAATTATATAAATATTTTTTTAAAAAATATAATAAATATATATTTATTAAAATATATATTTATAAAAAATTATTTATAAAATTATTTATATATATATTGCTAAATAAATATTTATAAAAATATTTCAGGTTTGAGAATCCCAAAATTAGGTTTGGGAACCTCGAAATCAAGTTCACATACTATTCGGGTTTACAAAATATTACATGAACCTCTTTGGATTAATAATCAGGTAATAATTTTAAATTTAATTTTTATATATATATATATATACATATATAAATATATTTTTGTTTATAATTATAAATATATGATTATATGCATATCAAATTTTTTTTAAGGGAGTGAGCGCCAATTGAAGTGGTACTCACCCCAAATCTGCTTAGTGCCACATCGAGTGGCACTCACCCCAAATCTGCCCGACATGGTCAAGTGGCACTGGGAAATTGCACTTTTATAAAAAAAATAAACTTATTTTTTTAAAAATCACTCATTTTACAATTTTTTCCAATTTGGTGTGATTTTGGGAGTGATGGATTCAATCACTACTACACTTATACCCTTTAACGTCACACAAAATGGCTTTTAACAATGCTAAAAAGCATTGTTAATCATAGAGATGATAAAGGGTGGGTCCTCTTTATCAGTGCTACAAAATCGTCGATAAAGGCCACCTTTATCAGTGCTATTTTTAGCATTGATAAAGACCTAACTAGCTGCAATGTGCTGTTAATATAACAACACACCTAGCAAAAACCTGCAAAAACCTATAATTTTAAACAATGCTATATATATTTAATGTGACACCAGGAATACAAAAATGTCCACCCATGTATATAGAAAAAACACTGCTATATACATTTCAAACAATATTTTATATAATTACATATACAATTATCCAATAAAAATTTAAAAACAATAATGTTTCATCTTTTGACGCTTGAGATCCCCTCTCAAAAATGTCCACCCATGGTATTAGTTGCTGAACAAATCATCTCAACCCAAGCAAAATATTTCACTTATATAAGAAGACAAATATTATGTTACTAATACTATAATGAAATAAATTAAACATTAATATGAAAGAATACATTAATAAATTGTCAATATTTAATAAAAAAGACACATTTGGAGTGATAATGGTCACACCTTGCATCATATTGAGGTGGGGTTGATTCCTACAAGTCACAACTGATTTATAGATCATTGTCCTAAAATATCAAAATAATCTGAATGTGTGTTGCTCGGTTTTGCGTATGTCACTTTTGTTTTGCTAAAATTAATGTCATTTGGAGTTATATCAGTCACACTATACATCATATTGATGTGAATCTAATTCCTATATATCACAAATTATTGATGGATCATTTTCCTAAAGTATCAAAACAATTTGAATGCGTTTGCTTAGTCTTCAGTATGTAAGTTGTATTTTTTTTACTAAATTGTCAATTCAAACTGGAAACATGAATTATGAGTCATATCAGTCGCATCGTGCGTCTTTTTTATGTGATACTTATTTATACACATCAAAAATGACTTATGAATCATTTTCCTAAATTATCAAGACAATCGGATCATGTTTTCTTGGTTTTTAGTGAGTGACACGTTTTGAACTAAAATGTCAATTTTAAACTGATAACGAACACTTTTAGTCATACCGGTCACACCGTGAATCAAATTGAGGTGTGTTTGACTCCTACATAACAAAAATGAATCATGGATCGTTTTTCTAAAATATAAAAACAATACAAATTCATTTTCTCAGTTTTTAGTATGTCACTTGTTGTTTTTACTTAAATTAATGTCAATTTTAAATAAAAAGAGACACTTTGAGTTATACCGGCCACACCATGAGTCATATTGAGGGGAGACTGATTAATTCACATAAAAAATGACTTTCATTTTCCTAAAATATCAAAATAATACAAATTCATTTTCTTGGTTTTTAGTATGTCACTTGTTGTTTTTACTTAAATTAATGTCAATTTAAAATAAAAAGAGACACTTTGAGTTGTACCAGCCACACCATACGCCGTATTGAGGTGAATCTAAGTACTACATGTCAAAAATGACTTATAGATCATTTTAATAAAGTTTAAAAATAATAAAATTGTGTTTTATCAGTTTTCAGTATGCTAGTTGTGTTTTTTTTACTAAAATGTCATTTCAAACTTGAAACATGCAATATGAGTCATACCGGTCGCATCGTGTGTCAGTTTGATGTGAGTCTTCTTCATAAACATAAAAAATGAATATTAAATCTATTTTCTAAATTATCAAGACAATCAAAGTGTGTTTTCTTGGTTTTCAATGAGTGTCACATTTTGAACTAAAATGTCAATTTTAAACTGATAACGAACACTTTTAGTCATACCCGTCACACCATGCACTAGATTGAGGTGTGGTTGATTCCTAAATTTCACAAATGACTCCTGGATAATTTCACTATAGTATCAAAATAATCCTAATGTTTTTTCTTGGTTTTCAGTATGTCACTTGTTCTTTTTTACTTAAATTAATGTCATTTTAAATAAAAAGACACAATTGGAGTCATATCGGTCACACTGTGTGTCGTATTAAGGTTTGGTTGACTCTTACACATAAAAAATGACTCATGGATCATTTTTCTAAAATATAAAAACAATATGAATGCATTTTCTTGGTTTTGAGTATGTCACTTGTTGTTTTTACTTAAATTGATGTCAATTTTAAATAAAAATAGACACTTTGAGTTATACCAGCCACACCATGTGTCGTATTGAGGTGAGGATGATTAAAACACCTCAAAAATTACTTATATATAATTTTCCTTGAGTATCAAAAAAATCTAAATATTTTTTCTCGGTTTTCAATATATCAGTTGTGTTTTTTTACTAAAATGTCATTTCAAACTGGAAACACGCATTATGAGTCATACCGGTCGCATCATGCATCAGTTTTATGTGAAACTACTTCATAAATGTCACAAATGACTTATTAATTACTATCCTAAATTATTAAGACAATCAAATTACATTTCTTGATTTTTAGTGAGTGACACATTTTGAACTAAAATGTCAATTTTAAACTGATAACAAACACTTTTAGTCATACCAGTCACACCATGTGTCAGATTGAGGTGTTTTTGATTCCTAAATGTCACAAATGACTCATGGATCATTTTCCTAAATTATCAAAACAATTTTAATTCTTTTTCTTGGTTTTCATTATGTCACTTGTTCTTTTTATTTAAATTAATGTCAATTTTAAATAAAAAGACACACTTGGAGTCATATTGGGCACATAGTGTGTTTTATTGAGGTTAAGTTGACTCCTAAACATCAAAAATGACTCATGGATCATTTTTATAAAATATAAAAACAATACGAATGTTTTTTCTTGGTTTTCATTAGGTCACTTGTTGTTTTTACTTAAATTAATGTCAATTTTAAATAAAAAGAGACACTTTGAGTGATACCGACCAAAATGTGTGTCTTTTTGAGGTTTATATGAGTCATAAATGTCAAAAATGACTTATAAATCATTTTAATAAAATATCAAAAACAATAAAAATGCATTTTCTCAGTTTTTAGTATGCCACTTGTTGTTTTTACTTAAATTAATGTCAATTTTAAATAAAAAGATACACTTTGAGTTATAATGGCCACATCATACATCATATTGAGGTGAGGTTGATTCCTACACATAAAAAATGACTTATATATCATTTTCCTAAATTATAAAAACAATTTGAATGGGTTTCTCAGTTTTTATTATGTCGGTTGTGTTTTTTTTACTAAAATGTCATTTCAAACTAGAAACACACATTTTGAGTCATACCGATCACATCGTGTGTCAGTTTGATATGAGAATACTTCATACATGTCACAAATGACTTATAAATATCTATCCTAAATTATTAATACAATCGGGTCACATTTTCGTGGTTTTTAGTGAGTGACATGTTTTGAACTAAAATGTCAATTTTAAACTGAGAATGGACACTTTTAGTCACACCGGTCACACTGTATGTCAGATTGAGGTGTGGTTGATTCCTACATATCAAAAATGAGTCATGGATAGTTTTACTAAAGTATAAAAACAATAAGAATTATTTTTCTCAGTTTTCAGTATGTCACTTGTTCTTTTTACTGAATTTAATGTCAATTTAATATAAAAATACACACTTAAAGTCATACCAGACACACCGTTCATCAGATTGAGGTGTGGTTGATTCCTACACATAAAAAATGAATTATAGATATTTTTCCTAAAGTATCAAAACAATTCAAATGCATTTTATTGGTTTTCAATATGTCACTTATTCTTTTTTACTAAAAGTAATGTCAATTTTAAATAAAAAAGACACTTTGAGTGATACCAGTCACTTGTTCTTTTTTATCAATTTTGAGTAGGTAAAATGATGAAAAAATTAATTAATTACATAAGTAGTAGTAATTAAACTTTATACATTCTCAACCCATTTTCTTATTATCATTATCTCAGTTTCAACCTTGAAGTCCAATCTCTCACGAGCATGAGCATCTTTGAACAAACCGCTCCGACTCAAACAAAGGAATCCAAATATATAAGAAAAAAATTATAATGTGAGTAATACTAAAAATAAATAAATTAAACATAAATATGAAACAATACACTACTTATATGGAAGTCACATCTTCATTATATTTGTGTACATTATTCTATCATATATTCTACCCATTTGTTTTTAGACACATCTATATTGTCTTGTAAATATGAATCTTTTTGAGAGTCATAATAGTACTGGAAAAATATAAATACACAAATTATTGATAAATATTTTAAATTAAATATTAATTATCTTTGAAAATACCTCTTCCGGGATGCTAGTTTTCTCATTGACTATAATCTCTCTCATAAATTTACAAACATAATAACTGAAATATTTTCCATTGGTTTGTTTCAGAAACTTAAGAAACATTGAGGAGAATAAGTAAATTGTTTTGATATGTGTTTGAATAGTGAAATATTATTATATATACCCTGATACTTGTCCATTCGTATAACTTTTCTTCTTTCTCGTGCTTAGCCCCTATCCTCATTCCTTGTTTTTCACAATTTTAATGCACCAACCTATTATAACTGAATCCTCATTAAAAGGTAATATAAATTATATAAATTGATGTTTAGTTCTAAAACATTGTATGTAGTGTATTACTTATTTACAAACTCTATCATGTTTGGATGATTTGTTGGAAATCCATGCATTGAATCCAGGAAACAGATCTTTGGAGTATCTAAATTTACCACAATGAGCATCCAATACTGTCTAAAAACACAAAAAGGAATAAGTAATGAAAGAAATTAAAATAAATTTGATATGATTAAATTGTAGAGTTTTACCCTTTCATCGTTGGTATTAAATAGAGTCTGTCATCTGAAAGTTTTCTTTCAAATGATTTTATCATACCTACCACTATTTCATCCTTTTTTTTGGTATCTATTTTTGGTTGTTCTATATAGAAGATATAAAGATTAATGATTCCAAAAAAATCATGGGAAAACCCCTTCAATTGTTTTTCATATATACACCTACCAAAAATATGAAATGTATTTAGTCATAATTAATATAGTATATCAACTTTTAGAAAATAAAATCATGAAAACATACCGCATGTATACATTTACAACTGAGCCGCCTAGCCAATCATAGTCGAGGATTCCACTTAAACTCTTAACATAAATTAAGTGTTGATCTTTATCTCCATATATATTTTATTCAAAATCAACTATGTGATTACAACCATTTTTTAACTTTGTATCCACATGAACCTTCAATTATAGTAAATGCAGATAAAGAATGAGTGAGGTAATGGTTCTTTTGGTAGATATTTTCGATTGGTTTGTTGATTATTTAGATGTTTTTGAGTCATTATTTAATTTCATCCCCTTCCCTTTGTCTATATATAATAACATTCCTTGGTTTAGGATTTTTTTTATTAATTGTTAAAGGTTTAGCTTAAAAAATAATTTGTAAATGAATACCTCCTTGTCGACATGTTTTTTACAACATGTGACAGCCATACGATGAATGTTACAGTACCTTTTTCAACCGTTTGAATATATTCCTCGTAAATTGGAACACGTAGCTCGGTTCTCAGCTCATAGGCTATGCTAATCGACACTCACACATGACCTGTTGGAAGTGGTTTATTGTGTAGCATGTTATTTTGGATATTGAACACTGTAGCCCTTACTACATGAAGATGAGTGGGTGTTGATAAATACAAATCACAGTTATTATCACCCTATAGAATATTAGTACAGGAAAGTTATCAATGTTTGTATGATTTACATTTCACATAAAAATTTATTAGAACATTGATTACCTCAGCTAAGACATCTATTTGAGGGTAATGGCTCAACTCATAGCTGGTGGGGGTGGGGCGGGATCTCCACATGGTGGTTGTTCTTGAGTTTATTCTTCTCTTTTCTCCCCCCCATAAAAGTTTTCATCATCTATTTCTACCATTGTAATTCTTATTCAAGGGTAGCTAGTCTTTCTCTAATTCATTTCATTTCTTCACTTTGATCCTCCTCTTGTTTTTTTCTCAAAATATGTTCTGAGTGTCACCCCAAAACTCGCACCTCTGATGTGACCATACTGTTTTGGACACTTCAAGGCCACCGATAGTATGTGTTCATCCAGTACATGTGTTGTTGATTCCTATGACTATGTCGGATATGAAATATATTAAAATAAGTGATCATTGTTATGGAATAACAATTTAATGGATTTTTATTATTATTTCATACTTACATATGTTTCCCACACTTTTTGTGTGTGTTTTCATCTATTAGTATCCCATATTTATTTACACGTGACTCCTTCCATAGAACATGGCATGGGATGGAAGTGGATCTGGATTTGGAGTCATCAATCTACATATAAATAGAGGAACATAATTATGGTGTTTTTTATGTCACATAAATGTATTACACTAGATTTAAAATACATACTAATATTTTTCTCAAGTGAAGAGTACCTCATGCTTGCTTTATAGTAGGGGTACACTGGTTTTTCTACTTTTTTCTTATTTATAGTAATCAGTTGTTGTTTTATAAGTAAAAAATTTTCAATCAAAATGATAAATACATGTATTGTCAAACAACGAATTACTATACACAATGTAACTGAAAAGACACATCCACACGACGGCTAGTAAATGCATCCCACACTTATTGGGTTATCAGGTGTGCATAGATAAGTGGTGGGTGTGGGTTTATTTTCCCTTTAGCATCTTTAAGGTGATCTCTTGTTAGAATTGTGTGAAATCCTCTGTGAATCCTTCTAGAAATCATTGATACATATTTCTTGTGGGAGTCATTTACTATAAATTCACTCTACAATGGATGATGAAGAGTAAGTCAATGTTTTATTATTTTATTTTTTAGTAAAATAAATAAATGATATCATAATGTTACTGTAATCTCTTCCACATCAGAGTATTAAGCGCAGGAACAACATGGTTCCATGAATCTATATCAATCAACATGCATTTTAGAGTGATGATTCTAATGTAACTACTAAACACAGAATTATTGGGGTCAACATACTGGCCCCATGCATTCCATCTGACCTCGTATTTGATGCCTTTGACTTTCTTCTTAATTATTTTTGCTAACACTGTCAAACTATGGTGTTCCTGTTTTTTCTACATCATTGGTCCTTCATCGCCTACAATTTACTCAGAATCAACATAGTCAATAAGTTCCTATGGAGTGGTAGAATCAATATGAGAATATGGTCATTATACCTTTGCACTGGGAATAACAACAAGTTAAGAAATCTATTATTCTTTAGGAATGGTAGTACTAACACGTGTAGAATATTATTGTTCCTCTATACTGTGAGTAGTAGTAGGTTGAGATACCCATTTTTCCTTGGGATTGGGAGCACCAACATCTGTAAAAGGTCGCTGTTAGTCTGCACTGTGAGCAACAATAGGTTGAGAGACCTATTGTTCCTTGGGATTGGGAGAACCCACACATGTAGAATTCATTATCTACAGAAGTGATTTAACATTTAATTTAGAGTACATAAATGCAGCAATAAAAAGATAATAACATGAGGTAACATGATGTATATTAAAAAAATATTACCTGATTATTAAACTCCCTTTTTTTAAAAGGATGAAGGGATTTGACCCCTCTATCGACCATCCAAATCCCTTCATTATGGTCTCATATGACATACAAAACACCATCTACATTGGGACCACTATGAAATGATTATGATTTCCTAATGAAAGGGTCATCCTCAGTTGAACTTTCATCTGGCCCTTCAGTGGTTTTGATCGATTATAGAACAATTAACCACTTTCGGTTTGCGGGATCTAGAACATAAAATACTTGTACTACCTATGATGCCATTATAAACGGTTTTTATTTGTACCATTCCTTACTGAAATCAACTTTCACAAATCCCAATTCATATATTTTAACAACACTCCTATTATCATCCCACTTGAATTGAAAAATTGACACTTGGAATGTTGTATAATCTAACTCCCATATTTGTTTGATGATGCCAAAGTATGACATATTCATGTAAATTGGATTTATTTCCTTAGTACTAGAAACATGCATCACTTCCGCCACAAGTGTCAATCCACTATTTTTCATGTTACTATATTCATAATGCTCATTTGTATAGAATGTAAAAGCATTAATTACATAACCATTGTAAGATAATACACACACACTTGGTCCTCCAACTATCCATTGAAGTTGTTCTTAAATTGAATCCATATTTTCATTTAAATCCTTAAAATATGGTCCTAAAACCATTCTATAATTTGTTTATTATGTGTATTTGATATCCATATTTCAACACTCGATGGATTAAAATACCTAATAATTTCTTTGTAGGTTTCAACATATGGGGAAAACTCCAAAATGTTATGAAAAACATAAAGGTGGGCCTACTACTGATCTGTAATATTGATTGTGACAACATATCTTCTAGAAATTCCTTTAACCGCAAGCCTCCCAGTGTGATGAGATTTCAGTAGAAAAATGATTTCCACACCAGATAGGTATTCAGTACAAAATTCAATAGCTTCCTCAATAATATATCACTCAGTAATAGAACTCTCTGTCCGATATTGATTTTTTAAATACCCTTTCAAAATATTCATATACCATTCAATGGGGTATATCCATATATAGTGTACAGGACCACATAGTCGAATCTCTCTCACAAAATAAACTATCAAATGAACCATCATATCAAATAATGTTGGTAAGAAGAAAATTTCTAATTCAAACAATATGACAACAATTTCTCTTTCCATAGTCGTAAATTTCACTGGGTATATAACTTTTCTGCATATAGATTTGAATAAAGAATAAAGCTTGGTTAATTTATGATGAAAATTCTTGGAAAAAATTCAATATAAAACTATAGGCATTAGATCTTTCATAAAAACATGGTAATCAGGTGATTTCATACCCTTTAACTTTAAATTAGTAATTGATATGATGTTCTTGATATTCAATGAATACCCCTTTATAAACTTTATGCCATTCAATAAGTTTCAAAACTAATATATCTCCTGCTTGAAAAGAGTGTAAGTAGCTAGAGGAAGAAAAGTTCATTTTTCACCCTTCACTGGCACCAACTTTTCTCATATTCTCATGTAAACCATGTCCAACCTAGCCTTAATTCCATCCTTTATTTTTCTAGGTTCATTTAGAAACATGTTTATGACACTATCACATACAGTTTTTTAACATGTACAACATTGAGAAAATGTGACGTAAAGACAATTCCAATATGGTAATTCAAAAAAATTAATATCTTTTTTCAACCAGTTTTTGTATGGGTTTTCAAAAACGGTTTACTAAAAGTAGTGTCCACCCCTTTTACTTTCTCAAACATTTGATCACCTGTTAGTGGAGATGTTATTGTACATTCTTCTAAACTTTCATCGAATGATTCCATCCAAGATCGGTACTTGTTCTATCGGTTTAGAAATATACGATTTCCTGGAAACATGATTTTTGATGAATGTTTCAACCTAATTGACTATGTACCTTGTTCTCAGAAAAGACACCTTTGAGTTCCTTTAATTATATATCTTGACAAATTTTCATAAGAAGTAAAGTCATTTATCGTCCCATACAACATGGCTCTCAATGCGAAATCTTCATTTATTTAAGCATCATACATTGTAAAACCTGAATCCCACAATAACCATAGTGTAAGGTTATAATTTACCAACATAATTTACTATGTACTATGAGTGCTTCTTTGAAAACCAAAAGTATTCACTCCATCTATAGATAATGCAAGACGAAGGTTTATTAGATCATTTACAAATTTAGGATACTCATGATCAATTCTCTTCCACTAAGGAGAGTCTACTGGGTGACATAGTTTCCCATATTTAATTCTTGTATCTTTGTTCCACATCAATTTCCCTATAGTCTCCTCACTTCCATATTGGACCCTAAAACTTGGAATGATTGGAAAGTACCTTACAACATTCGTAGAATCAGATTCATATTTCTTGTATCGATAAGCACTACACTTTGGGAATTCTGTAAGTGATTTGTGGTCCTTGAGAAATAGTAAACAATCATTCGAGTAGGCTTGTATTCTTTCATAGATCATACCCATCGAGCGTAGCATTCATTTGACATCGTATTTTCAGCTTGGGTTCTCATTATATTCTAGAAGCATGTCATTAAAGAGAGAAAGTAGTTCCGTAAAACTGGTGTCACTCAATTTGTTTCCTTATTTCAAATTATACAACTTCAGTATGGCTGAAAATGCTATATATTTAGTTCAACTAGCATACAATGGCATATTTACATAACTCTATAACTTCTCAAACAATTTTGGACAATCACGAAGTTCATCTTCAAAAATCCTTGTCACTTTCTCAATACGAACTTCATCATCATTCACATCTGTAGTCAAATCCTTGATAAATTATTCTTCATTTTACACACTTGTAATCATATCAGATGATCCATAAAATGTAGTGGTATCCTAGCCTCTAGCTACATTTTCTTTTTCCCTATGTTTATTCCATCATTTATAACTTTGATATATTACATGACAGATCAAATGTTCTTCTAACTCCTTTGGAGTAATTTTTCTTTAATAACAATAGTGTAAACATGTATAAAGGATTTGAGAATGGTCATATGCATGATCTTTTTCAAACTTTATGAACTCTTTCACCCCATATTATACTCTTTTGTCAGAAAATTGGCATACACACATTATTTATTCATATCCATCCTATTTGATTTGGTAATATTAATATTTAACAAAATAAATACACAAAACATTAATATAAAAATTAACCAAGTCAAAAAAAAGTTATATAATTTAAGTCTATTTCAATATTTATCCCCAATATCCACTTTCTAGAACTCATGTCCTTCATTTGGTATCTTCTAGATAAATCAATCTTCAACTCTTCCATCCTTTTCTTCATTGGTCCAAGTAAGATAAATCCATCCACATAAAGAAGTAAAATTACAATACTCCATTCATAATTCACCTTCATATAGTATAAATTATTTACATTACACTACATGAACATTAATTCTACCATGAAATCATTGAAATTACAGTTACACTGTCTTGGTTCCTACTTAAACCCACAAAGACTCTATTTGAGACTGGAACTGAACCTTCTATTCCATTTAGCATGAAACCCTCTAGTTAATCTATGCATATCTCTTCCTATAAATATCCATTAAAGAATATAATCATGAAATCCATTTTTTCTAGAAATAAACCTTCAATGGAAACCAAGCCAAAAACCATCTGAATTATTATATGATTTACATCAGGAGAGAAAATCTAACTGAAATATAATCCTTCAAATTATTGAAATAAATTTACAACTAGAGATGCCTTTCACTATTTCCTATCACCCACTTTCTCCTTTATATGATAAATCTAATTTTTATATAGATCCATATTTCCTGGTTCCAATTATATTATCTAAATTGTATCAAAATCATATAGATAATTGAATTATTCCTTCATTTTGTAATCACACTACAATGAGGCCAATAGTTGGCCTATGATGAATCCTAAAAAAATAGAAAATCCATCTGACTTACCCACACGTTCTTAATTAGGGATACTCATATAGACTAATCAAACTATACAACTAGGGGAAACTAGCTAGTGCATTAGCTAACTAGTGTAGTATACATCTAAACCTATTTCTTAATTCATAGGGTTACTATGTATCCAAATAAGTTGAAGTGAAAAACAACAATCCAATGATCATCACATTAATAAATATAATATAATTAGTAAATCACATGTAAAATCTAACACCCTCATAAGAAATAGACCATTTTCACATCCATGAATAAGAATCAAGCATTTAATATTAATAATCAATCACATCCCTCTAGGGGAAAATTCCTAAATAGGAATATCAAACAAGGGGTCCCCAAATTTAAACCATGAAGGTGATGTTGGATATAAATTAGGTTTAAGAGTTGCAATGAGGTTAAACATTAATTCACCTTTTATGAGAGTGAGTTCACGATGGATATCCTATGGGTTGGATAGAGTTAGTGACATGCCCTTTCCATGGTGTTATTATCAATCTAATTGTCTTACCTATATAATGTATTGGTTTTCCTAATTCTATAAAAATATAAACTTAAAATATTATAGAAAAAATAAATTTCAGATTTCCTTTGAAAACTATTTATAAGATCACATTTGAAATCCCATTAAAAAACCAACCATTTACACAAATTCCTCTTTAAAATAACACACCCTTCTTAAAATACACCGATAAATTTTGAGCACTCTTTCACAAAACCACAATTCATTTTTTAAGAATTCAATGCAACTTCATGACCCAAAAGTCTTAATCATTTAAAATGAACAAAAACCCTCTATATTTTACAAATTTTCATTTAAAACTTAACACACCCCTTGTTAAAATGAAACCATAATTAAATATGATTTCAAAACATTCACATACCTTTATGGAAGACAATCAGGTGAGTTGAAAAACAATTGACATGCAACCTAAGTCTATGCCAAGTGTTTGAATCATTTTAAAGCCATTTAAAACAAAAAAAATGTATGTTGAACACACATATTTTTTTAATAAACATTTCAAAACACTTGAATCATTTTAAAAGAGGCACTTAGGAATTTTTAAAAAGACATAAATCCCAAGAGAGGAACTTTATAAAAGATACATGAATCAAAATTAACCAAATTTTTATAAAATATAAAGCTATAAGACAAAAAAAAATCAAGTTTTAGGGAAAATATTTTTTTTACATATAATAATATCAAATGACACATAAAACATGTGGAATTACAATTAGGGGGTCTTTCCTTGGGACCATTCTTCTTAGAGATCACCAAGTGTGAAATTCATGAGAAGATGTATCAATTTCATATGAGACTCCATCACTTGATAGTCAACCATCATCTATGTCATGTCAGATAGATTTATCTAGAATATATAATATATTTATTTAAGAATATCTTTATGTAATATCTATGTTCTCATTATTAAACAAACATTTTTTCAATACCACAACATTTCTAGGGTCCCTCTATGTATGACAGAGGTTTAGGATGAGGCACCAATGGTCATTAGGGAACATGGGAGAGTTTGGTTTGATGACATCGAGAGGTGAAAGGTTTAAAAATTAATAGAGGATGGAAGGATAGTGAGGGAGAGGTTGGTCTTTAGAGCCTCCTCCAGTCACGGTGAGGTTAGTTGGTGGAAAAAGAGGGAAATGAGGATGACTATGAAGGGTGGTTACATGAAGGAATCATGGAAAACCAAGAAGAAAACCTTGTTTTTTATGTTGGATACTTATAAATATATACATTCTAATTTCTCTATAGAATACACATGCTCAAATATACTTGTACTTTATTAAATTGTAATATAATAATTTCTTTAATTTTATTATTATATATTTATTCTTATATGTATATATATAGGATATAAGTTAATATATATATATATATATATATATATATATTCCACACACACACACACACACACACACAGATATATATTGAATATCATTTTATAGCAAAATATTCTTATATATTTATATTTTACCTTCATTTTATATATATAAATATGTATGTATACATGTATATTTTCATATACATATCTTGGATTTCTAATTTTATTATTATTTTTATACTTTTATTAAAATCATCGTCATAATAGATTTTATCTTACTTAGAATATTTTCCATTTTAAGTAAATTATATTATAAATTATATTATAAATTTATTTTTATTAAATACACAGTAACATTTTTTACCTTTATAAATAATTTTTAACTATTAAATTTCATTATTTTAATTAATTAACAATTATTATTATTATCATATTCATATATATTTTTAATAAATTTATGTTAAATTACTAAAACTGTTTATATTCATATATAAATTAATAATTTTACATATCCTAATACACTTTATTTTCTATTATTATTTAGTATATATTTGTAACGCCCCAACCCTAGTTACCCACATTTGGTGCATTATTACATAACATTGGCATGATTACAAGGAATCAAGTCTCGAATGGATGATCAATTTAGCAGTCTTGGAAAATAGATTACATACATGAACTTCACATTACAGTTTCTAACTTAAAATACAACATAGATAATCTTTTGAGAATTACATTATTCTCCTAGATTAAACCTTCATATAAAACAAAATTCACTTCTTGAAATCCTGAGAAAATAAAACATAATAAAGGGGTGAGCTCAGATGCTCAGTAAGGATAAACAATATAGTAGAAACTTTTATAAATAAGCATAAACATTTAAGGCAATGTATAAGACTAAAACACAAGCCTTTTAAACTTAAACTTAAGTATAATATGGAAAATATAAATCAAATAATTCCATTTACTTATTTACATAGATATTCTACTAGTCAAATAATCACATGTAATATCAATAGCTAATTTCATAATGATGGAATGCATAATGTCGGACATCATAACCACATAGTCAATGCCTCGTGCCAAGACTACAAATAAGATTTTGTCAAGGTCTTGTGCCAAAACACTTGTTTGTCTCATGAGACCTACCGATGCATCTAAGAGATATATCAAGATCCACCCATCACTTACTAAGTCCAATGCATTCCTTATATGAAAAATTTGGAACATAATCTAATCATTTGTATTAAAACTAGCATACAAAATGTCAATATTTTAACCAAAAACCATGAATGATATAAAAATAGAACATCCATAGTCAAACATAACTCATTAAATACAATATAGAATATTTTATTATAATAAATCAACCTAAATCAAGAATAATGAAGGATATTGACATAGATGAAAATAATCAGTAAAACTATTTGAGAGAAATATCCTTTTTTTCTTAAAAACATTTAAAACTCTCTCTATTTATCAAGAATCCATTTAAAAAAGAATTTTGAATCAAAGTTTCCCTTACCAATTTGAAACTTTTAAAAGGAATTTTAATTTTAAAACATTAATGTCTATATAAATAAATCCTTAAAACCATTTTTAAAACATGGACATTAATGAGAAAGATTTAGAAGAATATATCTTTAAAAAAATTTAAACGATATTTTAGTTAGAGTTCCTAACCAAATGAGAGATGATTGAATAAAAATAATTGAGGTAATAAAAACATTATAATATCATGATAATAAAGGGATTCATGATATACTATGTCAAAGTAAAATATATACACCATATAAAAGTGAATTGGTGCATAAAAACAAAGAAGTCTCAATGGAACGTAAATTGAGATGAAATACCTTATAAAGACGGTATCCTTAGATTAAGGATAAATCAAGGACATAATTATGTGTGAAAAATATAAATACAATAAATATGATTGGATAT
Source organism: Viscum album (assembly GCA_963277665.1). Taxonomy (NCBI): domain Eukaryota; kingdom Viridiplantae; phylum Streptophyta; class Magnoliopsida; order Santalales; family Viscaceae; genus Viscum; species Viscum album. Next base: position 451,786,551 of record OY728121.1, read on the forward strand.
TCAATGTAAATAAATCATAGGACATTCTCATATATTCTTGTAAAAACAACACCAATGACTTGGACGTTTAACTCAATGAATGCAAATTGAGTTAAGATTACTTTTATCAAGTTCATATCGACGAATTAGAAATTTATAAATGGAGTGAATATGTTTATAAAGTGTATATTCAAAAAAATTGGAGTGTAAATTACTACATAAATAAATAAATAGTTATTTCACACATAATCTTGGAGTAAAATAATCAATGAAGTTTGCGTAAAACCCAATGAGTAGAAATCGAAATTAGAAATTCCCTTACCGATTTGGTAACTTACAAAACATACACCAAATGAAATAAGGATCATAAAATTAAGATGTAAATACACATAAATTAAATTATATTACATGAATAATACAATCATGGGCAGTACATATGCCACACAAAAGGAAATAGTGGCAAATATAACATGAATCTCACAAGAATAAAAAGTGAGATGAAAAACCATTACCTTATACTTCCCTTTAGTTGAGGGTAAGTTTAACCTACTGTATAATGGTTAAATAATTTTTATTAAATTATAAAAGAACCACATACATAAATATGATATCATATATGATCTTCTAATATTGATTTGTTAATAATATTCCAGTAGTATCATTATTTCAGGTGTTAACTGATTTGTTTTCCTTTATATGTTTTGTTATGTAAGTCATGTTTGTTATGGACATGATGTATTTGATTCATATAAAAAATGATATTAAGTTATTAAACATTATTTTAAATCATAAAATGAAAATTATTCTTGAATGGTTATGATGGGAAATGAATCTCATCACGTTCGTGGAGACGGTAATCCGTACATACGCACAAGCGACAACATCATTCTATTGATGGTAAAATCGTATGTAATTGGATCGTATATAATATATAAAGAATAATTAACATGTTATATTTATTATTTAAATCAATTATACTCATTATTATACCCATCCAAATAATGAATTGTTGAATAACAAACTATACCACAACGTGGAGATGGTAAGTCGTACATATGCACGTATGATGAATTTGTCATTCATAGGATGTATAGAATAATGAATATGTTTGTACCGTATTTATAATAACATCACAGTATGTAGAAGGTATTGGAGTTATTATTTTGGTATGGAAACAACAAAGAAAGAGGAAATGGAAGAAGAAAAGAACTTTGAAAGAGGTGGTGAAATTATTACCTCTTCTTCGGGTGCTTCCTTTTGATTTGATCAAAAGGGATCCTTAGATTGGATTTATGATCAAATTAAGGCCTCTAGGTTAAAGTGAGGGTATTTTGGAGGATATTTGATTAGGGTTTGGATGATCCAAATGGATTTAGATGTGTGAATTCGAGAGAAGGGTAAGTACCATTTTATAAGAGAGGTGAGGGTCACTTTAGGAAAAGCTTGAAATATTATTTATTATAAAATACTTTTTGGGTTATAATGGCTAAAAATGGATTTATTTCGAGGATAAGGTTGGTATGGGTCGAAATATTCTCAACCAATAGGTTTTAGACAAGTTTAGGTCATTATATTAACCTTATCTTTTAGATTTAATTCTTAGTTAAATAGTTTAACTTTTACCATGTCTTCTTGTATTTTTATATTACATGGTTAATAAACTTACTATAAAATGAAAATATAACCTAAATTGGTTTATTAATAACATATATATCATTATATAAGTCATTTTTCCGAAACTTATATTTTTATGACTATTATATAATTTAATCAAATAGTATTTGTTTTAAAAAATCATTTATATCAATTTTGAAACTATTTAGTATTTGGTTTTTGTGAAAGTCATAAAAATATAATTTCTTTGAAAAACATACATTTAATCAACCCTAACATGTCATATTAACCTATAAAATTAGTGGAATGCATCAAAAGTTTCAATTTAAATTTATTTTAATATTTATAACATCAATTATTTTAGTCTTTCATTAATAAGGTAATTAATGCATCATCATTGTGTCATAAATAAATTTAATTATTTAATGTCTAAAAATTATAAATAAAATACCATTATGTATTAATTTTTTTATATTTCCAATGAATATTTATAGTCGAATTTATCTTATTTGTAACCCTATATTAAAAATGTTTAAGTTATTAAACTTTGAATTTAACACTTTTAACTCTTCTTTAAATAAAATATAATAAATGTCCTAATCAAATACAAGTGGATTAAAAATGAACATATTTTGTCCTAATATTGATTTTGGTCTAAATAAACTTATCCAATAGAATTAGGACATGTGTTAGGGTAATTATAATATCATTTTTACCATTAATTATCCAATTTCTTTTAAGCGTGGTAAATAAAATTCAAAAGTTACTATTCACCAAAAATTATTTTCATCCTATTGAAACACATTTTACTTAATGATTTCAACTGTGCCTCTCAGATTTTTGAAATTCAATTCACAGAAGCAGTAAAATTATGTTTTATGCAAATTTGTAAATGTGCCTAGAAGGTGGGTAAAAGACGGTAAAAAGTTCAATAATATTTTATATATCTAATCTTATTATAAAATAACTTCAATGAATTAAATTGGACTAATATAGGTATAATGTATCTGTTTTGACTTTAAAATAAATTTAAATTAAAAATAATTATTTAAATAAAAATTCAGCTTTAAACAATAACGTAGTATTTTCACTATTCATAAAAAATTGAATGTTTTTAAAAAAATACCAAAAATTAACTCAAATATAATTTTGATATTTCAAATTCAAAAATGATGTCTATTTTACCAAATTAAAAACATAGAATTTTTATTAATTAATTTAAAAATAATTCCCATTATCAAAACCAGAAAACGGGTTTTTGAGAAGTAAAAACTATCAAAAGATTGATATGTGTTTATGTCTAATTTAAATGTAAAATTACTTCCGAGACCAAAATTGGACTAAATGATAAAAATATAATCTAGGTATACTTCAAAACCATTCAAATGTATAATTTAACTCTATAAATTATTTTTATTTAAAAAGTTTTTTTCAATTAAAATTTAGTATTTTTCACAATTAATAAATATGTAAAAGTTTTCAGAAAAGCACCGAAAATTTATCCAAAATAAATTTTTATGTCCTGATTCTAAAGAATAAGTTTATTTTTTTCAAATTGAATATATAAAAGTGTAAAATATTTTATTTAAAAATGGTTCACCATTAAAAGACGATTAAATTTCATATTTTGAAAAATACTTATTTTATCTGAAAAATTGAATTTGTTCTTATATTATGTATAATAAACACATAATATGGATGATAAAATTATATGGAGTATATAAAATTGAAAATTAAGTTAATACTATTAATAACCACTTTTTTAACAACTAGTTTGGTAAGTCGTGGTGCGCTCGAACTCGGTGTTGCGTGTAGCGCAAGGTATTAAATTAATTTAAAGAAAATAACTTACTATGAAATCTTGGGGTATTATATTCTTCCCCAATTTAAGAAATTGCATCCTCTAAATTTTAAAATTGGTCTTGGTAACTTCATTGAAAGTCCCACATTGGAAAAAGAGTTAATAAAACTATCACTTTAAAACAAAGAAAGAGAAGTACAAAGGTCACCTGAGATAACCCATACTAGGATTCCATGTAAGAAAACATGGTTATGGAAGATAAGATAAGTTTTAAGTTTTGATGGAGAGTGATAGAAAAGATGATTAGTATAAAGTTAACAACAAGAAAACCACTAACTTATGATGGGTTAAACGGTCATTAGTTTCCTAGTAGGAAAAGTAAACAAACAACGTTTTTTGTTTTAAGTTCCATTTCATAAAGTTGAGGAATTTATTTATGATATTGATTAATAACATAAAGGTATATACTTACTTTTCAAGTAGAGTTTCATCCTTTAATAAATTTCTACCACTAACTCATCTTTTCTCCAAACGACGAGTATTCAAGATGACTTGGTCACACCTGAAGCGCTAGAATCAACTTCTAGAGAATCACATAATCCACAAAAGATAAACTATATATTTCCCTTGTATTTAGAGATTAACCAAAACCAAAATGGTTAGTACAAGATCAGATGATACACAAAATGGATAATCCTTTATAGAAAGAAATACTAATCTTAATTTCCAAAATTAAAGAAACAATAAATACTATTCAATAAACAATTTTCATTAAAATACTTTAATATAATCCAAACTAAGATTGAAACCCAAAAATAAAAAGAATTTAATCACATAGTATTTCATAATAAATCTTAAAATTTATCTCCAAATAACATCAACTACTCTTAAAGTCTCATACTGAAGTGTAATTAACCAAATCACATATTCTCTATGATAGTTCAATCATTTCTATTAATAACCTAAATATCTATAATTCCACAATAAAAACATATATTCTTCCAAAATAAAAATCCACCATTACTCCTCAAATGAAATCCCATAGTATTCTATTTTCCTTAGGCATATAGTGTTCCCAACAGAGTGAACATCTTCCAAAATAACATTTATCAGTTAATCACCAAATCATTTTATTATACTAAGGATATCCATTTGATAAAACATAAGATACCAAATCAACTTATTATTGATCAATAAAATCATTTAACTAAAAATAATTATCCACACTAACCGGGGACTTCACGTAGTCTAGTCGTAGGTAATAAATCCCAATCGCACTTTGGTTGTGGGTTCGATTTCTACAGCTTTGTCTGATGGGACGGGTTGTCACATGGTCTGCGTGTTATAATTTTTTCAAAAACTATATTTTATAACATTATCAAAATAAGATAAATTCCTCAAAATAACCATAACATAATTTAACCACAAATTTTATCTCATACCTCACATTTTTATCCCAAAAATTAATAACCTGTAATTGCCTCAAATTCATGGATCATATAAACCCAAATGGTTCTTTATAATTATATCCACAAAAGAAAAGATAATCATTCCTTAAATAAAATTTTCACATAACAAACTGAAGGGTTACACATACAAGAGAAAAGTATTCCAAAGTAATCCCATCAGCAAAGAGAATTAATACTTTTAAACATTTATCTATACATTTATTTCTACATAGGTTCTTCCTTGACCAAGTGGTTATCCAATAGAATAGGTCATTGACTCGGGTAATTACTAGGTCCCCTACAATTACTAAAAATGATTGTAAATGTATTATTAAGATCATTTTTATTTTCTTCTATAGTACTCTTCATTTTTTCTGGAAATTCTTTACTTTATATCCTTATTTCCCACACATAAATCATTTCTTTGTTCCATTGAGACACTTTCCTAGGTGTCTCCTTCCACATTTCCTACATGATATAAATTGAGATTTCTTTTCTCTATGGTCTCTACTGCTGGAGCTCTTATTATTCTCCACCTTTCTCTTCTTTGTTGAGTTTGGGTGTTGGTTAATGTATATGTTGTTGATCATATTCTTGGAAACCTGCTTCGGCATGAACATGATATCTTTTACGCCTAACAACATTCCATTTAGTTGCTCATTTCTACCATTCTGAATACTATGTACATCATGTTCAATGTTACTATGACTTCCTTGGAATCTAGCAATTGACTAAAACTAGAAAGCATAGTGTGAGTAAAAATAGTCATAAAATCATTTAGAGAATATCATGATACCTTATTTTCAATCTAAAACACCTTAGGATTGACCAAAGTTATTTATTATCATATTATATTAAAATATTTCAAATCGATTTGTAAAGAAAATGTCAATTATCCTAAGCATATCCCATGGGAGTGTCATAACCAAGAGTACAACAAGACCCATTATCGTGCACCAGTTCCCATTCGAGTCTAGCTCAAAGCGGTGTTTTCAGGTTTTAACCCTAGATAAATCTATTCTAGATACACCTCTACCTACTCATATCCAGATAGGGATGTATTACTCAGAAAATTCACAAAATATCTACATTACCAAAATTCTAGGAAGTTATTCTATACTAATCCTCAAAGTCTATCTTAGGGTAATGTTCTCTAATCAGAGTTTTTCTAAATCTAGTTTCCAAGTTTGTACTAAACTTAATCTGATAACAATTGTAACACCCTAACCCTAGTTACCTAGATTTAGTGTATTATTACATAACATTGATATGATTATAAGGAATCAATTCCCAAAGGGTCGATCAGTTTAGCAGTCTTGGAAAATAGATTACATACATGAACTTAACATTAAAATTTATAACTTAAAATACAACATAGATAATCCTTTGAGAATTTCATTATTCTCCTATCTTAAACCTATATATAAAACATAATACAATTCTTCGAATCCTGAGAAAATAAAACATAAGAAATGGGTGAGCTCAGATGCTCAGTAAGGATAAACAATATAACAGAAATTTTCATAAATAAGCATAAACATTTAAGGCAATATATAAGACTAAAACACAAGCATTTTAAACTTAAACTTCAGTATAATACGGAAAATATAAATCAAATAATTCCATTTACTTATTCACATGGATATTCTACTAGTCGAATAATCACATGTAATATCAATAGATAATTTCATAATGATGGAATGTATAATGTCAAACATCATAACCACATAGTCAAGGCCTCATGCCAAGACTACAAATAAGATTTTGTCAAGGTATCGTGCCAAGACACTAGTTTAGCTCATGAGACCTATCGATGCATCGAGGAGCAATAGCGGGCTCCACCTGTCACTTACTAAGTACAATGCATTCCTTATATGAAAAGGTTGAAACATGATCTAAACATTTATATTAAAACTAGCATATGAAATGTTAATATTTTAACCACAAACTAGGAATGGTATAAAAATAGCACATCCACAGTCAAACATAACTCATTCAATACAATATGGAAGATTTTATTATAATAAATCAACCTCAATCAAGAATAATGAAGTATATTTACATAGATGAAAATAATCAATAAAACTATTTGAGAGAAATATCCCCTTTTTTTAAAACATTTAAAAGTATAACTATTTATCAAGAAGTTGTTTAAAAAAGCATTTTGAATCAAAGTGTCCCATACCACTTTGAAACTTTTAAAATTAATTTTAATTTTAAAACATTCATGTCCATATAAATAAATCCTTTTAAAACATGGACATTAATGAGAAATATTTAGAATAATAATTCTTTAAAACATTTAATATGATATTTTAGTTAGAGTTCCTAACCAAATGAGAAAATCTTGAATAAAAATAATTAAGGTAATAAAAACCTTATAATATCATGAGAATAAATTGATTCATGATATACTAGGTTAAAGTGTAGTATATACACCATATAAAAGTGAATTGGCGCATAACAACAAAGAAGTCTCAATGGAACGTAAATTGAGATGAAATCCCTTATAAAGACCGTATCCTTATATTAAGCCTAAATAAACAACATAATTATGTGTGAAAAATATAAATACACTCAATATGATTGGATATTCAGTGTAAATCAATCAGAGGACATTCTCACATATTCTTGTAAAAACAACACCAATGACTTGGATGTTTAACTCAATGATGGAAATTGAGTTAGGATTACTTTTATCAAGTTCATATCGATGACTTGAGAATTTATCAATGGAGTGATTATGTGTATCAAAAATATACACACACAAAGGGGAGTGTAAAATTACTATATAAATTAATAAATAGTTATTTTATTCATAATCTTGGAGTAAAATAATCAATGAAGTTTGCGTAAAACCCAATGAATAGAAATCAAAATTAGAAATTCCCTTACCGATTTGGTAACTTACAAAACATACACCCCATGAAATAAGGATCATACGATGAAGATGTAAATACCCATAAATTAAGGTATATTACATTAATAATACAATCATGGGTAGTACATACTCCACACAAAAGGAAATAGTGGCAAATATAGCATGAATCTCACAGGAATAAAAGGTGAGATAAAAACCCCCTACCTTATACTTTTCTTTATTAGATGGTAAGTTTAACCTTCTGTATAATGGTTAAATAATTTTTATTAAATTATACAATAAAAAAAATACATAAATATGATATCATATATGATCTTCTAATATTTCTTTGTTAATAATATTTCAGTAGTATCATTGTTTTGGGTGTTAACTGATTTGTTTTCCTTTATATGTTTTGTTACATAAGTCATGTTTGTTATGGATAGGATGTATTTGATTCATATAAATAATTATATTAAGTTATTAAACATTAATTTAAATCATAAAATGAAAATTATTCTTGAATGGTTATGATGGGAAATGAATCTCATCGCGTTCGTGGAGACGATAATCCGTACGTACGCACGAGCGACAATATCATTCTATTGATGGTGAAATCATATGTAATTGGATGGTATATCATATATAAAAAATAATTAACATGTTATATTTATTATTTACATCAATTATACTCATTATTATACCCATACAAATAATGAAGTGTTGAATAACAAACTACACCACGATGTGGAGACGGTAAGCCGTACGTACGTACGTATGGTGAATTTTTCATTCATAGGATGGATAGAATAATGAATATAGTTGTAACATATTTATAATAACATAATAGTATTTATAAGGCACTGGATTTATTATTTTGGTATGTAAACAACAAAGAAAGTGTAAGTGGAATAAGAAAAGAACCTTGAAATAGGTGGTGAAATTATTACATCTTCTTCGGGATTTGAACAAAAGTGATCCTTAGGTAGGATTTATGATCAAAGTAAGGACTGTAGGTTTAAATGAGGGTATTTGGGAGGATATTTGAGTAGGTTTTGTCTGATACAAATGTATTTGGATGTGTGAATTTGAGAGAAGGGGAAGTACCCTTTTATAAGAGAGGTGAGGGTCACTTTAGGAAAAGTTTGAAATATTATTTTATTATAAAATAATTTTTGGTTTATAATGGTTAAAAATGGATTTATTTCTAGGATAAGGTGGGGATGGGTCTAAATATTCTCAACCAATAGGTTTTAGACAAGTTTAGGTCATAATATTAACCTTATCTTTTAGATTTAATTCTTAGTTAAATAATTTAACTTTTAGCATGTATTCTTGTATTTTTATTTTACATGGTTAATAAACTTACTATAAAATGACAATAAAACCTAAAGTAGTTCATTAATGAAATATATATCATTATATAAGTCCTTTGGACGAAACTTATATTTTCAAGACTATTATATAATTTAATAAAATAGTATTTTTTTAAAAACTCATTTACGTCAATTTTGACACTATTTAGTATTTTGTTTTTGTAAATGACATAGAAATATTATTTATTCGAAAAAAATAAATTTAATAAACCCTAAAATGTCATATTAACCTATAAAATTATTTTAATGCATCAAATGTTTCAATTCACATTTATTTTAATATTTATAACATTGATTATTTTAGTCTTTCATTAATAAGGTAATTATTGTATCATCATTGTGTCATAAATAAATTTAATTATTTAATATCTAAAAATTATAAATAAAATACTATTATGTATTAAATATTTTTATATTTCTAATGAATATTTATAGTCAAATTTATCTTATGTGTAACCCTATATTAAAAATGTTTTAGTTATTAAACTTTGAATTTAACACTTTAAACTCTTCTTTAAATAAAATATAATAAATTTCCTAATCTAATCCAAGTGTATAAAAAAGGATAATATTTTTTAGTAAGGTTTATTTTGGTCTAAATACACTTATACAATATAATTAGGACATGTGTTAGGGTAATTATAATATCATTTTTACCTTTAATTACCCTATTTATTTTTAACCGTGGTAAATAAAATTCAAAAGTTATTATTCACCAAAAAATATTTTCATCATATTGAACCACATATTTTTTACTTATTTAAATCTTGTCTCTCATATTTTTGAAATTAAATTCATAGAAGCAGTAAAATTAGGTTTTATGCAAATTTGCAAATGTGCCTAAAAGGTGGGTAAAAGACGGTAAAAAGTTCAATAAAATTTTATATATCTAATATTATTATAAAATGACTTAAATGAATTAAATTGGACTAATATAGGTATTATGTATATATTTTTACTTTAAAATAAATTTAAATTAAAAATAATTATTTAAATAAAAATTCAGCTTTAAACAATAACACAATGTTTTCACTATTCATCAAAAATTGAATGTTTTTAGAAAAATACCAAAAAATCACCCAAATCTAATTTTTATATTATAAATTCAAAAATGATATCTATTTTACCAAATTAAAAACATAGAAGTTTTATTAATTAATTTAAAATAATTTCCATTGTTTGGGTTTTTGAGAAGTAAAAACTATCAAAATATTGATATGTGTTTACGTCCAATTTAAATGTAAAATTACTTCCAATGACCAACATTGGATTAAATGATAAAAATATAATCTAATTATACTTAAAAACCATTCAAATGTATAATTTAACACTATAAATTATTTTGATTAAAAAAGTTGTTTTCAATTAAAATTTAGTATTTTTCACTATTCATCAAAATATGAAAGTTTTCAGAAAAGCACAAAAAATTTATCTAAACTAAATTTTTATGTCACAATTCTAAAGAAGAAGTTTATTTTGTCAAATTGAATATATAAAAGTGTCAAATATTGTATTTAAAAAGGTTTCTCCATTAAAAGATGGTAAAATTGCATTTTTTGAAAAATACTTCTTTTATCTGAAAATTTGAATTTGATCTTATATTATGTCAAAGAAACACATAATATGAATGTTAAAATTATATGAAGTATATAAAATTCAAAATAGAGTTAATACTATTCATAACTGCTTTTTGAACGGCTAGTTTGGTAAGTCGTGGTGCGCTCGAACTCGGTGTTGCGTGTAACACAAGCTATTGAATTACTTTAAAGAAAATAACTTACTATGAAATCTTGTGGTGTTAAAATGTTAAGTTGTTTAATTTTATCAACAATTATTATATAAATTAAAAATTCTTAAAATAATGAAAATGTTATTATTTTGAAATGGGAACATGTTAAAAAAGAATTTATATTAAATAATATACTTTAGTTGAAGGTAAATATAATTATATTATACATTATATACACTTACATATATTAATGAACAAAGTTAAATGCTATATTATTAGATACATATTATCTTATAATATAAATACCAATATTATTAAAATATAAAATTTTAATATAAGAATACCATTTTAAGTATAATATTGATATTATTCTTATGTGGAAAAAATTTAAATATTAATTAAAATATTAAAAACCAAGGTCATTACACCATGAGTATGTTTTTTGAATCCCAAGAGCTCAATGTTTTAATAATAAAAAAAGTTTCACTAAGAAATGATGTCATAAGATATGTTTTTAATTGTAGATGATTTATATGTACTAATAATGTGAATTTAAAAAGATACTATAACTAGAATAATTTAGGGAATAATAAAGAAGTTACAAGTAGGTCCTCAATTCTGGAGGAATATAATGAAAACGCCTATCCTAGGAAGAGACCTTTTAAGTTGAAAAACAATTTCACTATTCAGGAATAAAAACAAGGAGCTCAGAAAAAGGTGTATGAAGTACCTTCTAGGTTCCAATCAAAAAAATCCCCCATAAAAGAATTTAAATATTTCAGGATAAAAAGAGGGTAAGTTGATATTAGGAATTTCTTGCATACTAAATGTAAAGTAAGAACAGACAAAAACCAAGACAAAATCTATCTATATATTAGGAATTCATAATAATGTAAAAAAAATGGTATACCCCTCCACTGGAAATACTAGGGTTTGATGGTGGCAGAGTCGGGGTAGGCAGCAGAGGCAGCGACAACAGAGGGGTTCACAACGGAGGTGGGGTTCACGGCAGAGGTAGGTTCACGGAGGAGGAGGGTTCGCATCAGAGGAGGGGTTCGTACTAAGAGGCGGGGTTCGACACGCATCGGAGGTGGGTTTGCAACGGAAGAGTGGCAGATGAGGGTTCACGACAGAGGAGCAGCAGACGAGGGTTCACGACGAAGGTGGATTTGTGGCAGAGGAGGGGTTTACGATGGTGGAGGAGGCGGCGACAGAGGAGGGGTCAACGACAGAGGAGGGGTCGGTGGTGACAGAGGTGAGGTCAGGGTAGAGGGGAGGTCGGTGATGCAGGGGTCGGCTTCCACCAGAGCTTGAGGTGTGTGGGAGGAGTAAGACTTTTAGGGTTTATTTATAAAGGCGAGTGAACTTTTTATCAATGTTAGTTGAAAAGCGCTAATAAAGTTATGTTTTATCAATGCTAAAATAGAAAGCGCTGATAAAACATGCATTTATCAGTGATTTTTTAGCACTGATAAAGATAAACTTTTATTAACGCTAAAAAAGCGCTGATAAAGATATAATGTTAATAATTTATTTATATTATTATATATATTTACAAAATTATATATATGATATATATATATATTTATTTATAATTATAACTATAAATAATAAATATTTATTTATAATTATAAAATTATAATAAATATATTAATTAAATATATTAATTAAATATATTAATTAAATATATTAATAAAATTATAAATATAATAAATATATTTTTTATATTTTTTTAATTATTTAAATAAATAAATAAATAAATATTTATAGTTATAATTATAAACAAATATATATTTTCAATTAAATAATTATAAAATTAGAAGAAATAGAGTTATATATATCTATAATCTTATAAATAAATAAATAAATATTCATTTATTTAAATAATTATCAAATTATAACAAGTATATTTATTATATTTATAATTTTATTAATATATATAATTAATTTATTTATTATAATTTTATAATTATTTAAATATATTTATATTTATTTATAATTATAATTATAAATATTTGTATATTTATCAATATATTTATATACTTATTAATATATCTATTTAATTATATATAACATTATATAAGAATAATAAATATATTTTTTATAAATTTATAATTATTTAAATAAATAAATAATTATTTATATTTAAAACTATATATATATATATTGTAATTAAAAATTATAATAAATATATATTTATTTATAGTTGTAATTATATATATATATATAATTATAAAATTATAAAAAATATATTTATAATTTTATAAATATATATAATTAATATATTTAATATATTTATTATAATTTTATTATTATTTTAATATATCTATATTTATTTAGAATTATAATTATTAATATTTGTATTTATTTACAAATATTTGTATATATTTATAAATATATTTATTTAATTATACATATTTATAACTTTGTAAGTATAATAAATATATTTATTATAATTTTATAATTATTTACATACACACATATATATATTTATAGTTATAATTATAACAATAAATAAATAAATTTTTAAATATTTGTATATAGTTATATATATATATATTTAAAAAATTGTAATAGATGTATTTATTATAATTTTATAATTATTTAAATATATATATATTTAGTTATAAATATAATTACAAATAAATATATTCAAAATGTATTTATATATATAATTAAAAATTTATAATTATAAATATAATAAATATTTTTATTATTTAAATATATTTATAGTAATTTTATACATATTTTTGAGAACATAATAGATTCATGCGTATAACATAAATGAATCATATACCTAGTAAAGTATAGATAATAAAAAACGAGTCATCATATATGGACAACGTGAATAAAAAGAAGGGTGTAATGTATAAATGAAGATTCATGATGAATACATAACATATATGCACGTCAATTATACTCACACATCAATATATTTATTGACCAAATTTATTAGAAACATATATTTATTTATTTATAATTATAATTATAAATATAAATATTTAAAAATATTTATATATAATTATAAATATAATAAATATAATAAATATAATAAATATGATAAATATAATAAATATAATAATTCTAATAAATATAATAATTCTAATAAATCTAATAAATCTAATAAATTTAATAAATCTAATAAATCTAATAAATATATTTATAATTTAATGAAATTTATAATAATATTATAATTATTTAAATATACATTTATTTAATTATAATCTTCAAAATATTTTTTTTAAAACATTATATATATATATATTTGAATTTTAAAAAAATATATATTAATTAAAACATATGTTTTTTATTTAATGTATAAAAATAAATATTATTTTTGAATATAAATTAATAATATTTTTTATTAAAAACTTTTATTAGCGCTAAAAATAGGGTTGATAAATCTATCCTTTATCAGAGCTTTTTTAGCACTGACAAAGGCCCCACTTTTATCAGCACTTTCTTCTTAGCACTAATAAAACCCGGTGCATCCCTTTCCCAAATCTGTGGTAGTGAGTGATCTCTTCATTTGGAAATTATGGGGCCTGGAAGAGTGATCATCCTCAATAGTGTCAGCTTCCTCAGGGTCTGCAAACTTCTTCCACAATTCCAGCTTGGGACTCGGTCACCAAACTCCTGAATACTCACTCAAAATCCCACTTTGCAAGTCCTGTTCAAAGAGTCCATGCTGGAATTATAGCCAACATTCCCCCCATAATCCAAGTGTAGTAAAGATTCATGCATTCCAGCAGTTGTCTCTTTACACCCATCATCACCTTCATCACAACATCACCATGTTTCTATCGGGTGATTCTTTTGTTATCAAGATCATTTTCTATGTTTTTGATAAGCACTTCTTCACACCTTATTTTGGGACACCCGATAACATGCATGTACTCTATAACTATTCTCTATGCTCTATTAGATATTATGTGGACTGCAACTCCTTAATCATGGCTTGTTCCCAAGCTGTTTCATTGGGTGCTTCAAAGTTGGGGACTGGCTCATCAGCCTTGAGAAGAAGTAGATTATCAGGGAGATACACACCTTCAGTCTGGGTATGAAATTTACCTCTGGGAGAATATGATGGTAATTGTTATTTAAGTAGAAAAAATGGATCCTTTTCCCATTATCTACATAGTGGATCCATTTCTAAATTTCACCTTACCAATGATGCTCTCATCTAGCTCCTAGAACTTTGTTTGATGGATCATCATGTGGTTGTTGGAATTGTTGTCTAAATACCAGACATCAGTGTAGATGTGTTTCTCCTCGTCAGTATGTAATTTGGGAACCACATTAGCTTTATTAAGAAACATGATGCCTTGTTGATCCTTCTAACCTCATGTCTCTTTAGAGACTCTGCCAACATAAGTGGTGGTTCTTCATCAAGAGAATACGTGAGATTAATCTCCAATTCATGTCAGTTTTTCCAAAAATATGAGTTGTAATCCCCCATTTTATTACAGTTGAAACATTTTATGTGGTATTTATTTCAGTTTCTACTAACATTGTCACTCCCTTTTCATGATCACATTGCTTGTTGCACCCTCTTCCCTAGCCACACTAGTTAGGGTCACTGCTTCCATGCTTTAATTGTTGACTAATTTCAATAATGAAGATTAATTCTATTGTTATTTTACCTCCCCCATCATTATTTTCCCTCATTTATGGATCAAAAAGGTTTTACCTCATTAAGGATCCAGTGTGGTTTTAATTAAGTTGTAAATACACCTATATTTTGTGTGTGTGTAAAAAGAAATGAAACCCCCCCAGAAAATAATCCCACTTGGTGGTGAAAAAAAATCTCTTGTGTTCTATCATTTTCCTTCCTCCTTCCAATAATTTTTCTTGTGTCTCGTGTTGAATGGTTGGGAATTTCCAAAATTTGGTATCAAAGGGAGGTTTACTTGATCTATAATGATTCACTCAGATCCCTCATCACCCCGACTCTCCCATACATCATCAGCATATCCCAGAGACCTCATTTACGGTGGTAGTGGCCCTGTAGTGGTACATTGGGTGGTGAAGGAGGTCAGGGGATTGATGATTTATTTGATCCTTATGAAGAGGAACTTCTGTGAATGTTCCTTGATGATGAATTTTATGCTCCAATCACATGGATTCTGGGACGCCATCAACACTGGCGGTGTTGAACTCCAAGAAGATCAATTGGCACTAGAGGCCATCATGCACACCATCCCACCAGAGATGATCTCAATACTTTCCATCAAGGAAAGTTCCAAGGAATCATGGTACACTATCAAAACCATGAACATCATCATTTATCTAGTGTTCAAGGCCAATTCTTAGAATCCCCGCAAGGAGTACAAAGGCATTGTTTTTCACAATAGTAAATTAGTGGAAAACTTCATGATGTTGCTCACTAAACAGGTTGATCAACTCACAATCCTCAGCAATCCAAATCCTCAAGACAAGATCATTGATAAGTACATGTGTGTCATACCCTCTAGGATCTCCCAAATTTCTCTTTAAATTTAGATTCTTCTTGACATCTCGACACTCTCTATGGAGGAGGTAATAGGGAGACTCAAAGAGGCAGAGGACCATTTTGAACTAGTGCCCACCACTGACTATGGAGGGAAGTTTCTCCTCCCTGAGGAGGATTGGGTTTCATGGATGAAGGAGTGACAAATAGGGTAGATACACTTCAATAACTCTAATATCAAAAACCAGTGCCTCTGGAAACCAAGAAGGGATTACAAGGGATCTGATGGATGTCATGATGTCTTAAGAGACCAATGTCGCTATTGTGAAAAAAATGGATATCTGGGTCAAATATTTCTATAGAAGACTTAAACAATCTAAGGTCCTTCTAATCCAAGGTAAAAAATATGATCCCACACTCCTTATGAAAAGGGCATGAACCATGGTGCATGATACCCCACTACCACTTCCAATTCCCCACCGCCGCAATGAATTCCTCTATGAATGGTCAAGGAAAATATCTTTGCACAAAAATATTAGAAGGAGGCATGTAATGATGACCTATGGTAACTCGACATCAGTTCCACAAAACACATGACCATTTCCCACATTGTATTCTATGATCTTGACTTTGGGATCCATGGAACCATCAAGTTTGGGGATAGATATGTCATCAATATTGATGGGTGCGAGACGATCATGTTCTCCTACAAGACCAGAGAGCACCATGTGCTCACATGGGTGTAATTCATCCCAAGGATCACCACCAACATCATTATCATCAAAAAAATTTACAAGAATGGTCATTAGGTACTAATCGATGGAGGCATCATGATGATCCGCAACTAGAAATGGAACCTTCTGTCTAGGGTGTAGCACTTCCTCAATTAGATATACATGCTAATTATCAACATTGAACAACCGACATACTTGTCTGCAAGGGGATCAGAGGAGGAATGGATTTGGAATGCAAGGTATGACCACCTGAATTTTCAAGCTCTGCGCAAGCTCACTCAACGCGATATGGTGTGTGGGATTCCGAATATTGATTGGGTGGATTAAGTCTATGATAGATTCCTTGTTGGGAAGTAGCATAGATTGTATTTTCCCAATTAAATGAAGAATCACATGGAGAAAGTCCTTAGCCTTGTCTATAGTGAACTCTGTGGTCCGATCATTCCAATGATGCCAAGCAGGAACCACTACTTTCTATTTCTTTTGGATGACATGATCCACTACATGTGGCTTAATCTACTCACAAGAAAGGACCAAGATCTGGTGTAAATCAAACTATTTAAGACCACAATGGAGGTAGATACAGGGAACAAGCTTATCCAAATATACCATAATGGAGAGTTCAATTTAGTGAAATTCAACGAATACTATACTGAGTGTGGCGTGCAACAATATCTCACCTCTTCCTATTCACAACAGAAGAATGAAGTCATTGAACAACACAACCAGATCATGGTTTTCATGGACCAAATCATGCTAAAGGAAAAGGGACTTCCCGAGATGTTATAGGGTGAGGCTGTCTCCACCACCATCTTCATCCTTAACCAAGCACTGATGCACAACCTTGACGGGATGATGATGTATGAGGTGTGGCATGGAAAATTACTGATGGTGCACTTTCTTTACACCTTTGGCTACATCACACATGTCAATAATGTGAATCCTCACCTAAAGAAGATGTATGAATGAAGTAATATGATTATATTTGTTGTTTATGAGTCTGGTTTCAAAGAATACAGTGTGTATGGCCCCATCATCAAGCACATGCATGTAATTCATGATGTCATCTTCAACAATGTGGAGCAGTGGGATTTGAGTGTACATGATTAAAAAGGTGCGTTGAGTAGTGAGGACCCATTCACTTTTGAACACAAAACATAATGTGTACCAGGGACAGAGGAGACTGAAAACACTATTGGAGATCAGATATCATCACCCACACCCACTAGTGCATGCCCTGCAAACACTGCAACACCAAACATGGTCAAGGTGATTCCTACACCATCAGCCGTAGTGGAGTTCTATTCACCACCATACAATATAGATGAATCACTAGATGTTGATCATAATGATGCCCCACTTTAGTTTCACACCATTGACAACATAATTGGTCTAATGGTTCCACTTGGGTTTTCACTACTCGAACTTTTGTATGGTGAGTTACACTTCACTATAATGAATGAGCCAACCTCCACTAGCAAATAAAAATAAAATCTGTGCTGGTGAAAGAAAATTCTTGAGGAGAATCCGATGAAATCATAATCTAAGGAATCAAGGGATAGGGAGTAGAAGACATTGAGTTCAGGTTTCAACATATAAATCCCACACACATCCCAAGTCACAGGTGATAAAACACATTCCATTGGAGGCCCAATAGTATGTCAGTATCTACCATGGCCAAACCTGCCAAAGCCTTGTCCATAAAGTACACCCTCCTGCATGGAACATTCATTATAGATAAGATGATGTGGATCAATAAGAATTATTTAAGGGAGGAAAATTTCACAAGAATTATCACAAAGTCACTTAGGTGCACAATGTTTCTGGAGTTATTATCAAAGATTAACATCGTTGATATCTAGTGAATGTGATAGAAATTAGGTGGGAGATTTTTGACTAATTTCAATAATGGAGATTAATTTTACTATTATTTCCCCCTCATTATTTTCCCTCATTTATGGATCTATGAAGTTTGACCTCATTAAGGATCCCATGTGGTTTTAATTATGTTGTAAATACACCTAGATTTTATGTGTCTGTGTGTATAAAGAAATGAAAACCCCTCCAGAAAAGAATAAAACTTGATGGTGCACAAAAAAATTTATTATGTTCTAGAATTTTACTTCCTCCTTCCAAGACATTAACTTGTGTTTAATATTGATCAGTCGGGCATTTCCAACATTAATAACTCCCTATCATCTTTATGCATGTGAAAAAGCCACTATGCACAAGTAAGAAGGAGTTAACAGTCATCATTACTGAAATTTCTATGAATGTGTGTTTGCTCCTCATAATCCTTTGGATGGATGATTGGGAATGTGGTCAGCATCACAAAGATGATCAATTCCTACACAACTTGGTAGTAATTGTCTGACATGGAATTAAGAAATTTCTTGAATATTGAAGCATTATCAATAGTGGAACCAATAATACTATGTTTTTTCTCATTTACACTCATATTACCTATAAATTATTTAAAATACCCCTCATTCATGTGTTGTGAATTGAAGTATCTTTTGAGAGTTTGTAGTTGTGCATTCTTAACATGATCCGCTCTGAAAAAATCTCACCTTGAGGTCGTTGAATACTTCCTTGGCAGTATTATTTTGAGAAACTTGAAAAATAATGTCCTCAATATTAACATTATCTTGTACTTATATTTTTATATGGACACCCCTACCATTCATTACATAGTATCCCAAACTCCTTGGGACTTAATTATTTCCTCTCTCTTGATCTCCCATGTTTTATAACTGGATGATGTGATTACCAAATAATAGAACAACACACCACTACTCTCCTTTAATGTTTGATGAGAGGTGTTCCTCAGGGTCTCCTACCTTGGATATTTGGGCATAAAAAAGGGTTCTCTGATACTATATATTGACTATGAACCCTCCTTGTATGTTTATTGGGACCTCATTAGTGGAAAACCTTCCCAACACTAACATGGGAAGATGAGGAGGAGGAAAACATAACTATATTTACAGGAATGACAAAGTAAAACTCTTGGAAGGAAAAATAGGGAGCATAAATATTATTTATATGAATAAAAAAATTCTTATTTACACACAAAATCAGACTACTATTTAAAGGGAAAAAAATCAAATGAAAAAAATAGTGATGGTGCTACTAATAATGAGAATTTAAAAAAAACATAAATATGAAAAACCAAACCACATCCTTTAATTTCACAGATCAGGGTCTGAAAACTACTTCCACAATTCCATATTAGTACTGAGTCACCAAGATCCTTAATACTCACTCAAAATCTTACTCTATAAGACCTTTTTAAAGAATCTACATTGGTATTATTTCCAATTTTGAATGCCTTATTTACTTCCCATCTATCAAAGATATGCTTCACTATTTTTTAAATTATTTAGGAGATTTATAATAATTCTAATATTTATCCTTAGGTAATACCTCATCACACTTACCAATATATGACAAAGAAACTAAAGTTATAGAAAATAATATTGAGCTATTTTAGACACTTATGATGATCCTCCAACATATGGCCATCAAAATTTGATCCTCAAACATTTCAAAGGATCATGAACATAACAAGAATATAAAAATGGGAAATAAAATAAATATTTTTCACTGAAATATAATTATTACAATAATAATATAAAAATATCATCAAAAAGTTCATCTCATACATAATTATTGGAAAAAAACTGATTGAACCCATTCAATCAGGGATCCCCTGTCTGGCATTCAGCTTGCCACAATTATTACTCCTTAGACGATAGAACCCAATAAGATACAATTATTTGAATGTTTGAATTAATAGTACCATTACCTTGGTAATGAGATGATAAGAATTCATTATGTATCAAATAATATCTTGATAGCCATTAAGCTATGGTGGAGGACTCCTAATTTATTTAGAAAACAAGTATTAGTTGAGGGAGTTTCTAACCCCACTGGTGGAGGACCATCACCCCAATTATCATGAGATTTCCTAAATCCACCAATATAGGACTTATTCCCAAATCATAAAGGGAGTAATAAACTCCAATGATATAGGACCTGCAACTCAGTAATTGGGGGTGTGCGTACTTGCTGGTACTAGGATGTACAACGGAAGCTAGTGGGCTAAGGATTTAAAAATTTTCATCATCAAAGCAATAAAAATAAATCACCTTAGATGATCCAATCCCAGATAGAGGTCTAAGGATCTTTCATGAATATTTTAAAGCACAAAATTAAATAAATGAGTGAATAACTCGATTTGGAGGTGCATTTAACCACAACTCATCATCAATGATTGTTACTGAAGGGATATGATCTTGAACCCCTTTAGATAATCCACACATGCATCAAGAATACGTGTAAACAATGATCATTGAATTTCGGGTGCTATCATAGAGCTTCGACATTTATTTCGATGTTGGGATGATCACATCAATATTGTCCCTTCGATCTATGAGGGAATTCTTGGATCGAATGCTCAAAAAATGAATTTATGTCTCTAAGAAGTAGAAAGAGTGGATCTCATTCCATTGGAATGAATCATCATGTATTGAGTATATCTTTTCTACTTATATAGTAATAGGCTCAAATACATGAAAAGGGTTCACTGACTCCTAGAAACAAAACGCTCACTAAATAAGAATTAAATGACATGTTATGGTGAACTAATTGTTTCATAATTTCATTTATATTTTTATCAAATTTTTATAATATATAATCAATATATTATATGATAAAACCTGAGTCATTAACTCAACTTGTAATTCCCACAAATATTAAACAAATCTTGAAGATTAAAATAATATTTGTTCTTATAATATTTTTCCTATATTCACTTAAAACCTTTTGAATATATTTAATAAATAAATTCACCATAATTATTCTATAATTGAATAATAATTAATTTATTTATTAATAGGTGATCATTAATACTTGGAAAACTCTCAAACCCCTTAGTGGGGCCAACCAAGTCCTATATACATATTCACCAGAATATGGTAGATTCTTGAATATGCTATTGTGCATGAACCTCTAAGACCTTATCTCTATAACAGTGAATAATATTCATAGAACAAGAGAAGAGTATATAAACCCATCAATGTCCCTAAATAGATAAGGAAAAGTCATAGTAATGATAACCTTTCCTACAAACGCACACTATGTAATATAATCCTTCTATCTTGCGATATCTTTTAAATCAGGATTCATAGCTTGTATCATTATCCATTCTTGATTTATTATTTATCGATCTAAATAGATAGACTTACCTTAGACTACCTTGTTAAAGGATTTATAAAGTTACTTTCATCATGATCAACTAGGTCTGAGATATCACTTCCTTAACTTAAAAGTGAATTTTTTTTATCTTGATAATTCTACCAATGTCATACCAACAATGATGCACCCAACACAAGCTACCTCACCATGAATTCAATTTTATGGTTTTTTCCTTGCATCAAAGTATGAAATCAAATGGTACAAATTTATAATGACCTCATGTCAAGAGACCAATACACATATTCATATATAGTAAGAACCAATGACACTTAAAATATGTGGTGTTCCTATTTGTGGGGTTTTCCCTGTGATCTCACCAACTAGATACAAAAAGTGTGAACTTCATGAGAATAAGACTCAATGATTATGATCTCCTGACACTTGATAGTCAGACATCAAATATGTTCAGTCAGTATGTTGTATCTAGACCACAAGACATATGTTTATGATTAATGTCATAGTATCTCTAGGTTCTCATTATATCATGGGAACTACTATAACCTTTTAATGCAATAAATAATCTATGAATATTATGGTTTAAATAGTGGAAATATAAATATCAACACTATAATGGTAAGTTTACATCATGTATAAATCACTTTATACATGGTACGGTAATCGAAAAGTACTATTTAGTTGGGTATAAGGCACCCACTATTAAAACACTTCCATATACACTAGATCAAAATTGCTAACTATCCTTATTAGCTATCACATGGTAATATTAGTTTCTACTAAGTTATGGCTTTAGTCATGTGGTCTTCCATGTCTCTAATTCATGGCTATTCTACTACCTTCAAATTTACCTCTTTGAGTAATACTTATCAAGATATGATATCCCTAAGTATATCTATTTTTTCTACTGTCTAAACTTAATATCTTGTGTAGTGATAGTAATATAATTATCATAATGATAAAACTTTACTTACTATGTGTGATTCCTAGAACTGGAACAAATCACTATGTATTTTACACTATTTCTTTAGCTACCTCAGAAGCCAAAACACACTCGATATTAGTATACATGGATACCACTACCTTGAATAATCTTTTCTTGTGCATTACCTTAGGTTAACTACAATATTATATCATATTGATCTATAAGAAAACTTATTTGTGTTCTCTTATAACTAGTATTGTCACATCTATAGTGTTCTTTTGAGGTATTTTATAATTTATTTATAGTATTATCTTTATTCCATGGATTTAACAGGAGTTTTTGAGAAAAATGGTGGTTTTCAGGTCAAGTAGAAAGAGGTTCATGGTCAGAGCATGGTTAGTATAAATCATATACCAGCCCAGTACAAACCATGTGCCCTAGATAGTGGCACTATAAAGGACACATGACCTAGTTACCAAGCATGAGACCCTATTAGGCTAACTGTGTGACCAGAACAATGGCTCTTTCCAAGATGCATAGTTAGGCGCACGATCATGAACCCCCTCTAGGTAAACCATGTTCCCACTTTTACTCTTGGACATAGGTTTTGCACGGTTGGTGCACGGTTTGGAAAACCATGCGGCGTGCCGTATCTTTAAATTTTTTCCAAATCACTAAAATACCCCTCATCTATTTTAATATACTAACACCCCTTTCTACCCCCATTAGACCCTCCAACCCTAGTCACACCTCCATACCCTCATCTCATTACTTGGGCTCCAAATTTGGGTGGATTTGGCTTAGAACCTTTAAGAAATCATCAAGTAAGTTCTCCTCTCTTATATTATTCCTACTTCTTGGTCTATTCTCTCTTATTTCTTATGTTTTCATTTCTAAAATGTTTAGGTTGACCTATTTTGGATTCAATTTATTTTATTTGGGTTGAATATCTCTAGTTTTGGTGTGTTCTTGCTTCCTTAGGGTCTCCCCTTGGTACAACTTGTGGTTTCCAACCGGTTCTGGGTGATTCCAAGTGGAAAGGTAGGTGGTTCCATGCCTTGAAATTATTTTACTATTTTATTATGCTTTATTTGGTTTTCAAATGGGTATTATAAATTATATGGGTGGTGGGAAAGGTAATTACCATGGGTTTTGGTATGTGTATTCATCATTGAATGGTGAATTTCACTTTATAAATGGTTGTTGTCAAGTGTTATTTCAATTATTGGAATTGTGATTGTGTAAACATAGGCTTCATTTGTCGTGAGAACTTTAATAGAGAACATGGGAATCTTGGGTATATAGGTGGTAAAACTAGGTCTAGTATTCTAGGCAAGTCAACAAGGCTAAGTCCTAGTCTCCCAAGCTGGACTACATTACAACACTAACTAAACATTCATGATGAGGATTTGTTGGCTTGAGTAGGAGATGAACCTTCATGTCTAGGATTTAATAATCAAGAGTATGAGTATCCCAGGACCACACTAACCCTAGTTACTTAAGGAATTACTATTGTTCTCATACTATGTTTTACATTTTAACTTATTTTTATATTCATTTCCTTTATGTCAAAGCATGTTTTTAATTAAATTGTATCCCTCATTTTCTTAAAAACCATATTGTTAATTTATCATTTAATTTCATAACATGGAATATTTTTGGTGGTATCATAATGAGAAATACCTTTTTATGTTTTACCAAGCTAAAAGAAAGGCCTTATGTGGTGGAAATGGTGTTTCTATGTGCCAGAATATTCTTGTTGAGCAGGTGTTGGTGGTAGAGGGATGATGGTGATGACCCACATGTTTCATGGAGGCTTGTTTGTACAGTTAGTTCTCTACCATTTTTGTTTCTTTTGGTTCATGGATGTAAATGAATTTTTTTTATCTCATTATTTTATTGTTTTCCATTTATTGTTTTTATTTGGTTGTTGGTCTTAATGTTATGGGATTTATGTGAATTGATCATAGTTGTTTCTCATGGGATAAACCATTACCAAAGGTGTTAATTGATGCCTAGATACTAGTTTCTATCCCATGGGGAGTGGGAATACACTTTGGTCTATTCCATGGGTTGGGTCGGGTGTTAGGTTGGATAGAATCTTGGACTGGTTCATGAAAAAATGGTATCAGGGTAGGTTTTTCCCTTTATTTGGGTCATGCTTTTTGGGAGAGTCAGGATATACTGGATCTAGGACTATCAAGGCTTGAGGTTCTAGTTACAAGTGGAGTTTTTAGGCAACACACCTCATGAAAGACCTTAGGTCACCATGTGATGTTTTGTATTTGTTTTGACTCCTCCTTTAGGTGGGATGCATAGGCTGCATACTATGCATAGACACCGAGATGGGGTGGAGTGTTTTGATCCATTGTTTGTATTTTTCATGGTTTCATTTTGATTTATGGGAATGTTTAAATGTGGTTATTTCTGAAATTTCTCTGATTAATGTATTAATTATTTCTACGATCTTGTTAATTGATGTGGCATCATGTATCCCTAGATACCTCCTATGCAACCATGGGAAGAATCCAAAGAGAATTATACCTCACCAGTTGATCAGAGATTAGTAGAGGCAGTGGTTCAGGCCATCTGTGCACTGGATCAAGGAGTGGGATTTGGTCCTACTCATGCTAAGGAAACCGAATAAGGTCCAAAAAAGGATAAATCTTGGGAGTTTCTAAAGAAAACCCCCCTTCCTCCTAGGTTAGTATGGACCCCTAGGAAGTGTTGGATTCATTAGAAATACTGATAGGGTATTTGAGTTTCTTAAGACCCCTAAAGAGGTCAAGGTGAAGTGTGCTTCATTCATGATATAAGGCCCTAGTCATAGGTAGTGGGACTCACTAGTTTAATCAAAGAATCTTGGTAAGATGTATTGGAAGGGTTTCAAGTCTATTTTAAATGATAAATATTTCCCAGATACCATGGCCCTTTCCAAGACCTAGGAGTTTCTGTATCTCTATCAGGGGGATTGAGTCATGTTAGTGTATGCCAACCATTTTGAAGAACTAGTCCATTTAGAATTAAAGTCAGTTTATAATGAGTATCTAAAGGATAAAATATTTTAAATGGTATTGTGTCCAAATATTCGATCCTAGGTCTTCCTGTTTAAGCTGAAGACATATGTTGAGGTAGTGGATTGAGATTTGATGGTGGAAATAAATCGGGCAAGTAAGTTAGGTTTTTCTATGATGAATCGACCTATGGGAAAAGAAGATATCAAAACATATAATAAGAAAAGGAAGTGTGATGAGTGGTAGAATAATAAAGGGGTAGCTCATTCAATCCTTCTTGACGACCTCTATCTATAACCACTAGTGGTGGGTTAGTTGTGTGCTACTAGTGTGGAAGATCAGGACATGTGTGGTCAATGTTCCTAGTTACACCTATAAATTACCATTATTTTGGGAGCTTGCGTCACTTTAATAGGTTTTATAAGAGTGGTTTTCTAACTCAGAGTAGTGTAAGATCCTCAATTCATAGGGAAATAACAACTCAGACTGGAGAATTAAGGGATATGAATTCTCAATCTGCTGAGCATAGT
This sequence comes from Viscum album, assembly GCA_963277665.1. Taxonomy (NCBI): domain Eukaryota; kingdom Viridiplantae; phylum Streptophyta; class Magnoliopsida; order Santalales; family Viscaceae; genus Viscum; species Viscum album. Next base: position 451,813,224 of record OY728121.1, read on the forward strand.
GGAAAATCCAAACCATTCTATGCTTGGATTCATCTTAGGAAATAGACATAGGTCAATAATCAACCATAAGAATCATTTGAGACAAAGAATCTTCATGCTATGGATAAGGTTCTAGAATCAGATGTAGGACCTATGATAGTTCGAGGTACTATTCTTATTGCATCATTCATATGCATTATTTTATTTGATATGGGTTCTTCTAATTATTTTATTTATTCCCATATTTAGGAATTGTTGAAATTAATAATCGGTCTTATGAATTACTTACTCCATGTATTTGGTTATTCCACTTTATAAGAAGAGGGAACATGGTTTTAGATGTGCTTCCTACGATATCACCTTATCTGGATTCAAATTAGAATGATACGTATTAGTTAAAGAAATGGACCTTTTTTTATGTGACCCTTGAAATGGATTTTATGGTTTGTTTTAATGCACACATCAACATCTATCATCAATGATTAACTTTTTTGGCACCTTATGGGAGTACTAATGTCTTCCAAGGTGAATGGGATCTTCGATCAGGGTGAGATGGACCTCCACTTTTGGAATTAGGAAAACTTGTTTTTTAGGTCTCTTCAATCATACTGGAGGATGATGGTAGAGTTTCTGAGAATGAATTTTCTCCTATAGTATATGAGTTTCTAGATATATTTCCAAATGATTTATCAGGTTTACCTGTAGAGTGGGATATGGAGTTTACCATTGATTTGGCACCAAGAACACAACCGATATCTCTTCTATCATATCATATAGATCCTACCAAATTAATGAAATTAAAAATATAACTAGATGATTTGTAATATAAAGGATTCATTCTCCCAAGAATCTCACATTAGTCTTACCTAGTGTTATTTTATAAAAAGGTTGACAAATCACTACGATTGTGCATAAATTGATGAAATTTTTTATCAGCTCAAGAGGGAAAGGTGGTTTCCCAAGATTGACATGTGCTCCGAGTACCATCAATTCAAGGTTATAGTGGTATATATTCCCAAGATATCCTTATAAAGAAGGTATGTACACTTTGAGTATTTTTTCATTCCATTCAGGTTAAAAAATTATATGGTGGTTTTCATGGATATTATGAATCAGGTGTTCTAGAAGTACCTAGAATCTTTTGTCATGGTTTTTTAGATGATATCCTATTCTGATCTAGAATAAAAGAAGAGCAAGGTTAGCACCTAATGATTATTATATAAACTCTTCGAGATCATCTCCTTTATGCAAAACTCTCAAAGTGAACCTTCTGGATCTGACAAGTCATGTTTCTAAGTCATGTGATATCAGAGCATATGGTTTTAGTGGACCTAGAGAAAATTAGAGTAGTAATGTCATGGGAGTATCTAAGAAATGTTTTTGAGATCAGAAGATTCATGGTCCTAGAAGGATACTATAGATGATTTTTAAGGGTTTCTCTCAGTTTTCTTCACCCATGGCTGAAATTACTTGAATAGGGGTAAGGGTTTAATAGATCCCCATATGTTAGTAATCTTTTGAGGATATCAATTAATGATTGAGAACTGCTCCATTTTTAATCCTACCCAAATATAGAAGAGGATATATGGTCTACTGTAATGATTTGTTCTTAGGTCTTGGGTGTGTGTTGATGTAGGATGACCATGTGATGGCATATGGCTCTCTCCAACTCTAAACAAATGAAAATAACTACTAAACACTTGACCTGGAACTGGAAGCAGTAATTCATGCCTTCAAAACATGGAATCACTATCTCTTTGGGGATAAATTAATAGTCTATTCAAAATATAAGATATTTTCCTTTATTTTCTCCTATAAATATTGGATTTTGAGGCAGTGTTAATGGGTTGAGTATCTTCAGGGGTTTGAATTTTATATTATCTAAGCCCTGGGAAAAGGTAATGTGGTATAAGACTCCCTAAGTAGGAAGATGTTGGTGTAGACTGTAAAGGAGTCTAATGATGAATGGTATTTGGTGGGGATGTTTTACCAGATGCACCTAGAAACCAAGGATCATAGTGATGGAACATTCCTGGATAACATTCAGTTGATTCCCTCTCTTGAGGAGCTGATTTGAGAATAGATGAAAAATGAAGAGTTGTTCCAACATTATATATATCTTTTAAATGGTGGAGAGTTTCCTAGTGAGTGGTAGTTATATTTTTATGTAATTTATTATTTTAAGGGTTATTTTGTGGCGTCTTTATCTTTACAGAAGGTCGTGATTCTGGATAGCCACCAGGCTCAGTGGTCCATTCATCCTGAGACCACCAAGATGTTTTATGACGTGTGATGCTAGTTTTGGTGTCCTAGTATGAGACATGATATAACTGACTTTGTATCCAGGTGATATAATTTCCAGAAGTTTAAAGAAGAGAACCAAAGGTCCTCTAGTTTGCTTCATCCACTACCCATTCTTACCTAGAAGTGGGATCAGGTCTCCATAGACTTTATCATTAGGTTGACTTGTAAAACCTAGGTAAGTAACTCCATTTTGGTGGTAATTTACCTTTTGACCAAGTAGACACATTTCATTCTGATTAAGTATTCAACCAAGGTGGATGAGTTTGTCCATTTGTATGTTTAGGAGATTATGAGGCTTCATGGTGTTCCACTAGCTATCATTTTAGACAAGAACCCCCACTTTACCTCTCGATTTTGGTAATTCCTTCAAAAGGAAATGGTATCTTGTGTCAAACTTGGTATGACATATCATCCTAAAAAAGATGGTTAGATAGAGTGGGAAAATAAAATTCTATAAAATATTCTTTTGTATATGTGTTGGAATATGGAGGATTTTGGGATAACTATTTGGGATTTTTGTAATTTTCATATAATAATAATTACTAATACTTGATTAAAATGGACCTCTTTGAGGTAATTTATGGCCGTTCATGTTAGTCACCTCTATACTGGATAGAATTGGGTGATACTTCCTTGCAGGGATCGAGCCTTATGCAAGATACATCTAAAAAAGTTTGTTTGGTCAGGAAAAAGTTATTAACAATGCAAAAATTCCATAATTATTATTCCAACTAGTGGTGCTAAACCTTGTAATTCTCAGTGGATGACTGGGTGTTCCTAAAGGTGATGCTTCTCCTGGGTTTCTATCATCATGAAAAATGGGGAAAACTTATGATGAGGTATGTCAGACCTTTTGAGATTACTGAAAGAATTGGAAAGGTGTCATGCCTATTATCTTTACCATCCCAATTTACATTGATCCATGATGTGTTTCATGTATCTTAATTGAAATGGTATAATAAAAACCCATATCATGTGTTGAAATGGGAATATTTAGATCTAGAATATGATTTATCAATGTTTGAATGACTAGTGAGAATTGTGGATTCCCAAGTGAAATTTCTTCAAGGGAAATCCATACCTTTGGTTCAGGTCCCCTATAAGCATGAAAATGATGATAATGAGTCATGTGAATGGATTTCTTGGGTGGAGGAGCAATACCCTCATTTATTCTTTAATTATACTTTGGTTTTACTTTCCAAGGGTAGAAAATTTTCATGCTGGGGAGAATTTCCACATTCATGGTGTTCCTTTTAGGTATTTTCTATTTTATTTTTGATCTTAACTTTATTCCATTACTTTATTGGGAGTTTTTTAAGAAAATGGTGTTTTTTAGGCCAGTCATAAGTATGCGTATGGTTGGTTAATGGTTAGTAGAAACTGTGCATCGTCCTAGTGAAAATTGTGCACCCTGGACATTGGCATTGTCTAGGCAGCATGCCCCAGCACACAGTCACGAAGAACAACTAGGATAACCTTGCGACTAGGAAAGTGGATCTATCTAGGATACACAACTAGGCTCACAGAAATGATCCCCCTTAAGATAAAATGTGCATCCACTTTTCCTCTTAAACGTAGGTGCCACCCAGTTGGCACACAGTTTGGAAAACCATTCATCCAAGTCGTGCGACCTTCCAGATATTTTTTTTTCAAATTTCCTAAACTATACCTCCCCAATTTTAATAACCTAACACCAATTTATCCTACCATTCGACCATAAAACCTTAGGCGCACCTTCCTCCCCTCCTATACTCCCTTAGGATCTAAATTTTGGGTGGATTTTGCTCATATCCTTCAAGAAATCATCAAGTAAGTTCTTCTCTCTTCTCTTATTCCTTCTTATTGGTCTCTTATCTCTTCTTTATTGTGTTTTAATTTCTCCAGTGGTTATGTTGACCTAATTTGTGCTCAATATCTTTTATTTGGGTTTAATATCTCTAGTTTTTGTGTGTTCATGCTTCCTTAGGTTCTCCCTTTGGAGTGTCTTGTGGTTTCAAAATCGTCTTGGGTGATTCCAAGTGGAAAGGTAGGTGGTTTAATGTGTTGAAATTATTTGATGATTTTATTTTTCTTAATTTGGTTTTAAAATGGGTTTTATAAATATTTTTTGTGGTGTGAAAGGAGTTTTCTATGGGTTTTGGTGTGTTTTCATGGTTTAATGGTGGATTTCACTTTGTAAATGGTTGTTTTCAAGTGTGATTTCAATTGTTGGAATTGTGATTGTGTATAAAGGGATTTCATTTGATGTAGGTACTTTAATAGATAACATGGTAATCCTAGTTATCTAGGTGGGAATACTAAGTCTAGTACACTAGGTGAGTAGGTAGGTTCAAGGCCCAGTCTACCTAGTAGGACTGTGTTACAACACTAACTAAAAAATCATGATGAGGATTGGTTGGATTGAGCAGGAGATAGACCTTCATGTCCTGGATTTGATCACCGATAGTATAAGGATCATAGGACCCCACTAACCCTAGTTACTTAGGTATTTACTATTATGAACATACTATGTTTTTTGTTTCATCTTGTTTTCATATTCATTTCCTCTTTTATGTTAAATCATGTTTTTAATTAAATTTTATCCCTCTTTTTCTTAAAAACCAGCATGTTAATTTATCATTTAATTTCATCGCATGCAATATTTTTGGTTGTATCCTACTAGGAAAGTTATCTCACACCCTACATACACCCTAGGGTGTATGTAGACCTTGTTATGTTTGACCCTTGTAAAGGAAATTCATTCTATGGTGGCGATGGTGGTTCTATGTGCTAGTGATTTTCTGTTGGGTAGGTGTTGGTTGTGGCAACATGAGGGTATAGAGCGATATATTTCATCGAGGCTTTTTTGTCTAGTTGGTTCCCTCTCCTTTTTGGTTCTTTTGGTTGTTGGATGTAAATGAATTTTTTTAACGAATTCTTGTAGTTTTTTCTATTTATCCTTTGTATTTGGATGTTGTTCTTAATGTGATAGGATTTATGTGAATTCATTGTGATTGATTATCATGGGATAAACCACTGGAAAAGGTGTTACTCGATCCCCATGTACTAGTTACCAGCCTATGAGGATTAGGAACACCCTTCAGTCTATGCCACTAGTCAGGTCAGGTGTTGGGTTGGATGGAATCCTAAACCAGTTCATGAAAAGTATCCCTTATTCTCCACATACTAGGTACATACCTTTTGTACCTACTCAAGTACAATTGGATAGTCTCAACTTCTTCCCTTGTAGTTCTGTTGGATGAAAATGATATTTTCCTACCATAAAGTATATGTTGGAAATATAATTTCTTGTACATAGAATGTAATATGTGATTGATCCATCTTATAAGCATATGGATTTATACTCACCTCATTAATATCCTCCTATTCCTATGTATGACTTCTTGGAGATATTTATTCCATGTGACACTGGTAACAATTCTATCTCGAATTGTTCCAACTTGTATTTTCAATACCTTGTCAGTATATGTACTATTGACTTGGTTTAAGAAACCATTAGATCGACCTCAATAGATCTCATTCCCTAGAACTTGGGTTTCTTGTCAATATCTTCAGATTTACTTGAATTATGGTCTTAACTAACTGTAATAGAAATAGTTTTTTCCATATGTTATCAAACTTTTTTACTTGGAAAATAGTGGATCTCCCACTAAACTCTTGCAAACACATGGAAAAAAATCATTCCAAATGAATATTCTATAATCTAGTTGCTTACTTTAATCCTAAACTGTATTTTAGTAACTTTCACCCCTTATTGGAATTCTATGATGTCACCACACTATTCTAGTTGATTCGTAGAGACACCTTCCACGATTGGTGGTCATGAAATCCAATGATCAATAAAATGATCATAGAAAGTATATATGAAAATTAAAAACCTAATGGATTTAGGCATAACTACTTGGTGTTACCAAGAAAGCCTCATTGGTACCATGATTATACCATCCATGTATAGTTTCACTTGAATACCCACTACAATATTCAAAATAATAAGCTCATACACTTTGATACATGGAATCCATTATTAAATTTTAATTTATTTTTTCAATATTAGATTATTTTCATTTAGTAATTTCTTGTAGGATTCATTATTATCAATGAATATTTTATCACTATAAATAGTGAATACAAAAACATTACCATGGTTTTATCCTTCATATGCAGTATGTTTCTCTAGAACATTACGTTCCACATGCTATTGTGGAACTTGTTCCTATGTCAAATAGTTGTGCATATTTGGAATTGACTAGATAAAAGAAAACATTTCCCCCATTATCTCAAATAGAGATGCATACACTTTTATAAAAATATATTCTATAACTTGATTATCTCATTTCTATCTTAAGGTTTTATGTAATATCCTTAGAAAATTTAGGATAATTACTATAGATACATTTTTTGTTTTTCTTGATGGAAGTTTGTTTATATCATAACAAAATAATTGCATCTAAACACATGTTATTTTGACATAATGGATTTCCATTATACTATAAATCATACGATATCAATTTTTTCTGAAAGGTGGTATATTGTTGTGGCATGAAACTATTATTTGCGAATAATGTCTTAAAAATAATGGATGTATTAGCAATGCATATAAGTATTAAAATTTATTACTCCTTTTACTTACATCTTGACTCTGATGTGTATAAGGAAATATTCATTTAGGAATTACTCCATGCTACAATTTATTAATTAGAGTTAGTATATAAGAATCATCATTTATCCTCCTTATTAACATCATGACTTTGATATGGATAAGGTAATGCGCATTTAGGAATTACTCCACACTACATTATAATGATTAATGAATGATTTGTCAAAATATTCTTCAGCATACCACCCCGAAGAAACTCATATAGTTTCTTATCATGCATATTATATACTTAATTTTGACATTCCTTAAAACACTTGAAGGAATATTATGAAGTATAGTTACCACTAGCCTACCCTTGGAATAGTTCACACTCACTAGATGAACTAATTTTGAAATATTTGTGATCTACCTTTATTTATAAAGGTTTATTTGTTCAAAACTAATTACATAAGTGTGTTTACATAACCTAAGGTCTTTAAATTCAATGATTCGAAAACCATACTGAGTATATCATTGAAAACTACACATTTTTTCTTGAAAAATTATTATCTTTCCACTACTTGTTATATAATTCTTACATTTATATTCATCGGGTATTGCATATGATTCAAGAATTATAGAACTATTGTTTGAGTATTAGACACCATAAAAAATATTCATTCCAAAAAATGGAATAATTTATCATTATTTCCAATGGACACGTGAGATAAATGTTTTGGTATACTTTACAAAAGTTCAAATAGAATCAATAAACTTGGAAATATATAATTTGTGTGCTTCTCACCACTGACTTAGAAACCACCCTTTCTTAGCCTCTTGGAGAACACACCTTACTTCTAGTAATGTTTCTATACTTACTTGGTTACTATATTTAAATATATATATGTAATAAGAATACTTTATTTAATACTAAAAAAGTATAAAAAAAACATTACATAAAATTGATGAATATACCTAAAGAAGAAGTGGTTACTTTCTTCTTCAATTCAGTTCATTGAATTTATCTTCAATAACCTTATTACATGATATTCAAAGAAAATAACCACTTGTATAATGACCAACCTCTTTTATTTTAAGGGTATTGAGAAGGTGTCTTTGAAGTCACACTTTTAATTGTAATTTTCACCTTTTCTTTCAACTTTTGTCACCATATGAACTAAAGATTAATTTTTCTTTAAGTTCTTATCATTTTGGTGAAACTTACCCAAAAACAGTGAAGTGATTTCTCCATTTACTATTCATTTGGTAATATTAAATGAAACTAGAGTAACTAGGTGAAAATGATATAAGAATGGTATGTAATGAAATATTTTGATCCATCTTACATATTTACACATAACCAGTGTAATCATCACCCATTCATATATTGTTTCACTTTCTCCTCATAAGATTCTTAGAGATGAGACAACATGTGAAATCATCCATGTTCTGATGTTGTATCCACAAATCACATCAAAAATTGATGAAAAAATCATGACACAATCATCATATGCGTTATTCATGAGTCCCTTATAAGAATTTTCTTACCCTCTCTTCTTAAGGAGTCTTAACAAGTATTGGGGACACCAGCTCCTTAAATTTATGATATAGTAGTACTTTTTGTAAGTGCCTATACTACTCTTGGAAATTCATACCAGTTTGGAAATGTTTTTTGTCTAATAGTTACCTTAGTGTACTTGTGGTATTAATTTCCATTTTATACACAATAAAATATATAATATTAACATTTTTATCTTGATTACTGATTAGAAATTATCGATTAATTTAATCATTAAATATCTCTCATTATTTTATTAAACTCTAGAAACCATATGTACTAGAATCAGAATACTCTGTCTCTTGAGTATTATAGTGGAAATGATCATTGAAAACTCTCCCTATAGTTTATAAGCTATGACCATCATACTACTCAAAGAGTTTTATGGAAGTCATTTGTTTGGCCAACCATATTAACTGGTGGATCCTTGATCATTTGTGTGAAGTCCCGACTTCTAAAATCATAAATTTTATTTACTCAATGCTTGCCTCTAAAGATACAACAAGTTATTTATGGATACTTATTTTTTATAATAATTAGTTAAGTCAAATCATCACTCTCATAAGAAATCCACAATAGCATGAGGCACCCTAAACTATTGTTGATTAACACCCCGTATACCTAGTTGTGTTTAAATTCAAATTAAAGAAGGAATTTGTGACTTAATATTTCTTTGAGGGTTTTCAAAATTTATCAATGAATGTAATCCTTTTCTATTAATTATGTTCATACTATATTGTCTTAATCACAATTGAACATAAATAGAATATATTCACCAATTATTTATGATTTTTTTATATTTATTATTTTAGGTGTTTCCCATAGACATACAAATACATAAAATGATAAACAATGCATAAAGGAAATAAAATTATTTGACTGGTCTTGAACATCTAATATTGGTTGATCTATTTAAACTAAATGGATCAACCATGACCTAGGGATATCATACCTAATTCAGGTCTTGAAATATGATGCATCTCATCTCTGATCTAGGGTTTTTACTTCTTATGTGGATTTTTTCTTGACTTGGTGAGGTCTGCGACTTATAATATAATCATTAATAGTACAACAATACTCACACACAAGCGAAGGGTATTGGGAAGCACAATATACAAACATATAATGATGGGAACGTAGACCCTTATGCATATTGAATAAAATAGGATGATGTGAAGAATGAAAAAAATTAACCAATTATTACAAACATCATGCACAATTGTAATAATTAGTTAATTAAAACTAGAAATGAACAGTCGATGGTCAAGAATAGTCTATGGGTAAATTAAAAGCATGATAAAAATTAAAATGAAATAAATTTAAGTATGAGGGAAATTAATAAATAAAATTAATTATATAAATTCAAATAATTTAATTTCATTTGGTCCCGTTATTATTTTAATTTTTATCCCATGATTAAATTAATTAATAAATTTCATTTTATACCAAAATAAAATTAAAAGTTTCAAATAATAAAATTATTTTTTTTTAAAAAAATTAATATATTAATTTTTTTGGTTTGTTTAAAAATGTATGGGCCCAGAAACCCTGCCCAGCCCAATTTTAGGTTGGATTGACCCCACACAGGCGCGTTCTAATGCGCAAACCTCGTGTAGGGATTTTTTGGGCTAAACAAACTCACCCTGACCTGTTTTGGGTTGGTAAGATCCATCAAGGCCTATTAGGGGTCAGACAATACTAGGACTACCCATCAGTAGCCTGATCTGGGTAGGGAGCCACGACACAGGCCAATCATAGCGGTTTGATGGTTGACGACATTGTCCAATGTAGCAAAGACCACTATAGTAAGGGGTTTTCACCAGCCAGAGGGTTTGACATGAGAAGACTAGGAGGTATTAGGGCTTGGTAGTTCCTCTTGGATCTAGTTAGACTGAGGTCGAGGGAAGATATGCCTCTTGGAGGTCTGGAACTTAGGATTTTGTGTGCATAAGCAGCTGTTTGGTGACCAACGAGGTCTCTAGCATAAGGGCTCGTAGTGAGATAGTCAATGGATATGGCATGCGGGAATAGGTGAAGGGAATACAGCTCTTGGGTTTCTAAGAGGGTGTGGTGGCTGACCATGAAGTTCAGTGAGGAGGGATTCAACAAGGGTGTTGCTCAACAGGCCAATGAATTAGTTGTATGGGGAGGTGACATCACGATGAGGACCCGTGTCTAAGATTGGAGGAGGTCATGACTACCTAGGTGGCGATGTGGTCAATGATGGTGGGGTTAAACCAGGGAGGTGACGTGTAACTAGATTCCTCTAGAATACAAACCTTAAAAAACATAAAGTTTTTTAAAATTTATTTAAATCTGTAAGCATCCAAAATATAAAACCCTTTTTATTTTTAAATTATAACCATCAAAGACTTTACCAGCACCCTTTTTTCATTTTTTATTCTTTTTTGGAATTGTGGACCCATGGAAAGTAGTTGCATTTTTTTTTATATATAATTCCATAGCTTAATTGATATAGAATGTTGGAATTATTTTTCACTAGTGAAATTTTTTCACACTGACCAGAAACCAAAAAAATTCTAGACTCACCATCGAAACCTAAAAACATGTAAATTTTAACATGTATAATAATATATGTTCTTTAAATTTTAATACATGCACCGATGAATTAAATATGTTTTAAAAACATTGGATGACCGCAATTTGACCATCTAATATTATATTGACTCACCATCTGCAACATTGGGACCGAATTAAATCCCTCATCTTATATTAATGAAAATTAATTTTTATTGGATAAGAAAAATTCACTCAATCACTTTGATACCGATTAAGGGTACCGAGGCAGGGAGCGGAAGCTGGTGGGCTAGGTATTTTTAATTTTTAATTACTGGAGTGATGAAACTATTCCATATCTAATGATCTGATCCCTGGTAGAGTTCCAAGGATCTCATGTGAATATTTCAAAATCAAAAAAATAAATAAATGAGTAACTCATTCGATTCAGTAGTTTATTAGACTTTAGATCATTGATAATGACCGTTGCTCAAAGGATATGAGCTTGAACCCCTCTAAATCATCCACACACACTTCAATAATATGCATGAATTATGATCATTAAATTACATTAGAAAACATGAAGCTTCGACGATTCCTTCGACGTCTCTATGATCACTTATATCACATCCCTTTGATCTGTGAAGTCATTCTTAGATCAAATGCTCGGATGGTGACTTTTTCTATCTATGAAGTAGGAGGAGAGAGAGGATTTAATTCTATTAGAATGAATCATCATGAATTTATTCTCTCTCTTCTTCTTATATAGTGGGAGACTCAAATACCTAGAAAGGGTTCCCTAACACCTAGAAATAAAATACCTACTAAATAAGCTGTAAATGACATGTTATGAAAAACTAACTACATCATAATTTTATTTATATTTTTATCACATTATTATAATATATAATATATATATTATTTGATAAAACCCAAGCCATTAACTTGACTCGTAATTCCCACAAATATTAAACAAACCTTGAATATTAAAACAATACTTGTTCGTATAATATTTTTCCTATATTCACTTAATACCTTATGAATATCATTAATAAATAAATTCAACCAAATTATTATATACTATAATAATTATTATTTTATCTATTAATTGGTGATAGTTAATAATTGGACAACTCTCAAACCCTATTATGGGGCCCACCATGTCTTATATACCTATTCACCATAATATGGAAGATTCTTGAATATGCTATTGTGTGTGACCATCTAGGCTGTTATCTAGATAGTAATGAATACTATTCACATACCAAGAGTGGATTCTAGAAACCCATCAATGCCCCTAAAGAGCTAAAGAGATAAGGAAAATTCATAGCAATGAAAACCTATCCTAAAAACACACATTGTGTAATATAATCTCTTTGTCTTGTGATATCTCATAAAGAAGGACACACAACTTGTGTCATCAACCATTATTGATTTATTATTTATTGATCTAACTAGACAAAATTACATTCAACTACCTTGTCCAAGGATTTATTATGGTACTACCATCAAAATTATCTAGGCCCAAGATATCACTTGCTGAACTCGGAAGTGAATCTATCTTGATCATTCAACCAATTTCATACAACCAATAACACACCCAAAACAAGATACCTCATCATTAATTCAATGTAATGATTTTTTCCTTAATCAAAGTATGTGATAAAATGGTACACATTGATAATGACCTAAATTTAGGAGACCAATACACATGTTCATAGATAGGAACAATAATGACACCTAAAACATACAGTGTTCCTTTTGACAAGTATATCCTCATGATATCACATAGTAGAGATCACCAAGTGAAAAATTTATAAGAATAAATCACAATTATTATGATCCCATAACACCTGATAGTCAGACATCAACTGTGTGCATTCAGTATGATGTATCTAGACCATATTAAATATCATGAAGATTAATTTCATAGTATCTCAAGGTTGTCATTATAGCCTAGGAACTGCTATAACCATTTGATATGACAAATAATATATGGAAATTACAATTGAAATAGTGGAAACATAAATATAAAATCTATAATGGTAAGTGTACATCATGCATAACTCACTGTATACATTATATGGAAATTGAAAATTGCTGTTTAGTTGGGTCTGGGGAACCCACTATTAAAGTAGTACCTAACCCTATACAATATATGTGGTACCCACATATTATCGATGACATGTTAACTAAAGGAGTACCCAACATATCAAATATATGGGGGATACGCACCTCATCAATGTAATATCAATAAGGGAGTTCCAAACTCCATGTCTACGCCAAGTACTCATGACCACTATAATCCTTATCCTAGTTATAGGGTTATATTAGGGAAATTATCTTGGTGATAGTATTATGGAATATCAACACAATATCAATTGGGAAAACTCACACTTCCATGAGAAATTTTTATTCTCACATTATCCACAAAATATTTTTATCATAAATTTAGTAAATAAATTTTTATATTTTCATCATACATTTAAATCACTACTATTAGGATTCCACATTATCAAAATGACTATTCCTTGACCACTACATGATGCATGAACTAACTTAAATATACCCTATGACCAATGTTATAACTACTCAAGTTAGTTAGTATATTATTAGAGTCCTAGTGTAGGAATACATCAGCTACCACATCATATAGCTAGTTTCTATGGTCTAATAACTAGACTAAAATACCTCATACATCGTAACTAAGACCTCAAAAAACTCTTATCCTTGAATTCCAAATCTAGGTTTGACCAACTTGGATCTAATTACACTCGGATAGAACCCGACCTTATGGGCCCCTTATCTGATCAACATTTAGTCTAGGTGTTCCTCCCCAAACCCACCTCCAAATAGGTCAAAGGCTATAAATTATCATTAAGAAGGAATATCTCAATGGGTTTCCTTTACTTAATTAATACCAAAAAAATCAAACATACTTCAAATACAAATAAAATAACCAAACCTTCAACATGGAACAAAATAGAATAACAAATAGTATAGAAATTTATATATATAAATATCACCAACCATCCTTGGATAACACCTGGTTAATCTCCTAAAGAAAGGAAAGAGGAAACACAAAGAGTATAAGGATATAACATACAATAATAAAGAGGGAATCGCCTTCCCATCAATAGGACTCTTAACAACATATATCATGTCTCACATCATCCAATATGATGCACCAAGTCCACCTACTCCTTGGTTTTTAATATCACTTCCATCACGCATAACATTTTTACAAAAAAAATACATGAGATGTCATGTGTTCCCATGAAAGGGTGATTATAAACTACCTTTTAGGATTCCTTAAGAAAATGAAAATTGAACAATAAACAAACTCAACCTAGGTATAATAATGGATAATGCTAGAAAAGGTAATGTGAATTTATTAACTCACTCCCTAATTGCACCATGATAAAATATCACAACGGATCAGGAGAAACCTGATATTTAATTTACCTATTTATAATAAAAAATACATAATTGTTCCCCATGAATCTAAGAAATAACTGCAACTCCCTTATCACCCCTAATATTGAAGGGAAATAAGAAAATTAAACTGCATATCGAATCCACAACTCCATAACTCAACATCACCCATATGGGTAACTGATAAGGAAGAACTCACACGCATAAGCTTATCGATCTATAAGTTATGTCATCCTTACTCAAATCACATATCAACTGATAATAGAGTCAAATAGTTAGACATAATTGTGTATCTTTGTTCATGGAACAACTTCATATTCCATGAGAACCCATCAGAATACCTCACCCCAATAATCTCGCATTGAATGTATGATTATAATGGATGACACCTAGCCCATCCCATAAGAGAGTTCCTTACCCCATTATATATAAAATAAAATCACACACCATCGATTAGATGATGATTAAGGGAGTATTTTAAAACCTTTTCCTAACATGGAAGAACCACACCCTAATATTCAAGTAAGGTCCAAATACATCAATGTATGAGAAACCCATGTCCTATAAATGAAGGCTCAATCAAGGAAGCACCTAACCGTATGCTACTATATAGGATGACCTCATAACCACTAAGGTCCCAAACTCAGCATGGTGATAACCCAATACATTGTCTATGTGATGATCCATCCATCATAAAGTAAAAAAATACATCTAGGGAAACTCACCACTTAGTCCTCTTTAATACTTATAATAAAAGTAAATTTTCATCACCCATATTCTAGTAAGACTAAAATAACCATTGGGGCTCATAAGTATTGAGGGATTATGGTGATTCCCTCACATCTCAATAAAATCCCATATGTGAAACCTCACCTAAAGGGTGTGTATAGGAGTGAAACAGATTAATATATAGATCCAGGATAAAACAATATCTTTTCATAATTTCTCAAACTTTTAGGGTTTCCTAAGAGGTCCGCCCATGAGCTTATATGCATGGGAACCCCTTCTAAAAATCCAATGAATCCAATGCTTTCAATGATCCTATGAAAGTCATAATTAAGTCCTTATAAAATAGAAACAATTAGTATATCTATGGATTCCCCAATATGAATTATTGGTGAAGAAAATTATGATGAAATTAAATCATAAAAATCATTTAAAAATATCACTTAGATGACTTTAGAAACCTTAATATAGAGATCCTTGTGAAAAAAACACTAAATGAATATTTATTCACTAGATTTGAAAATTGTGTTGAAATTCTTTTAAAAATATCATATAGGGGTGGTTCAAGGACATGTGGAAGCCTTTGGATGTTCCAATAATACTATAGGGTGCCTGATCCACATGTGTATTATCCACACACATGTCTAGACTCTAAGGTTAGGTAAAGGTAAATCTTATTCACTATAACACCGGCCTAGAAAATTAATCAAGCTACTACAAGTGAGTAGCCTGCATGTCCACCTCTCTTTTCATTTTAAATCATGTCTTAGAAACTAATACAAATAGTTCTTTTAATATTTCTAAAAAATACCTTTTTAGCACAAAAAAATGACAATTAGAGAACCCTTAAAATATCTAGGTCTTTATGAGTGCTAAAAATAGCATTGATAAAGGGGGTTCTTTATTAGTGTTAGTTTAGTACTGATAAAGGGTCCCTTATCAATTTAAAAAAAGCAATGATAAAGGGTTATTTTATCAGTTCTATTACTAGCGCTAATAAAGGGGCATATTTTTGTGGTGTGCTGTAAAAATTACACCACAATATAGTATAAAATACATGGAGAAAATACATAATTTAATTCAAATAAAATTTACAACACAAATAATATAAAAAACACTATAATATAGACATTTCAAATATTGGTTTGTATAATTACATTAATATGTATAGTTTATCACAGAAATTCAAAAACATCAATGTTCCTTTATCTTTAGCCCTCGACCCCTGGTCATGCTATCAGTTGTCGATCAAACCACCCCAACTCAAGTAAAATAATGCACCTGTATAAGAAAATAAATCTTATGTTAGTAATACTATAAATAAATAAATTAAACACAAAGTGTAAATTATAAACTAAAAACATACACTTTAATTAATATCATGCACATTTTGTATCATATTTAGTTGAGGTTAATTATTACACATCACACAATTTATTTTTGTTTACAAAAACAGGTGATAATGAATTAGATCACATATATGGTGGTAACTCTTACTACGAGTGTGATCCAATTCAAGAGCACTTGACTTTGAGAACAAGCCTTTAATTATCATTCCATTTCTTATTCATCTTCAAGAATTATCTCTATGAAAATCAAATAAATAAGTATTAGATAAAAATGATAATGAAATTAATTAAGAAATAGCAGATAAAATGATGAGAAAACAATCAAATATTGTTTTCTCAGTTTTGGCTATGTGATGTGAATTTTAAACTAAAATGGCACTAATATATTGAAAACATTTACTTTGAGTCATACCGACTACATCGTGTGTCAGAATAATGTGTGGTAAATTCCTACACATAAAAAATGAATTATGGATTGTTTTCCTAAATTTTAAAAACAATATGACCTCATTTACTTGATTTTTTAAGGTGACATGCATTTTAATCTAAAATGACACATTTATAATGAAAACACACACTTCGAGTCATATTGTTCACATAATGCATCAGATTGTTATGTGATTAGTTCTTATACATAAAAAATGAATTACAGACTTTTTTCCAAAATTTTAAAAACAATTTGATCCCATTTTATTGGTTTTGGCTATTTGATGTGGGTTTTTAACTAAAATGACACTTTTGTATTGAAAACACACACTCAAATTCATAATGACCACATCTTGTGTCAGATTGAAATTAAATAAATTCATACGCATGAAAAATAAATTATATATCATTTTACTAAATTTTGAAAACAATACGATCTCATTTTCTCAGTTTTGGCAATGTTACCTACATTTTAAACTAAATTGGAACTTTTATGTTGAAAACACACACTTCAAGTCATACCGACCACATCCTGTGTCAGATTGATGTGCGGTCAATTCCTACATGCCAAAAATTAATTATGGATTTATCCCTAATGTTTTAAAATAATTTGAGTCTTTTTTCTTGGTTTTGTCTAGTGATGCAATTTTTAAACTAAAATAACACCTTTATATTCAAAACATGTACTTTAAGTCATATCGGTCATATCATGTATCATATTTATGTGTGTTATATCTCTATACATCTAAAATGAATTATGGATTGTTTAAATAAAGTTTGAAAACACTTTAATATCATTTTATTGGTTTTTTCTATTTGATGCATGTTTTAAACTAAAATGTCACTTTTGTATTGAAATGTAACACCCCAAAATTTTAAAGAAGAACATTATGTTCAAGATAATGTATGAAATGAAACACAAAAAATTGAAGGGAATATAAAATCCTGAGACTTTATGATATATTTAATATTTTAAATAAATTCAATATACTCTATAGCTTGAAATTCATGAAACAACAAGTTTCGTTGATATCTTGCAATACATGCAAGATCGATTTTTACAAAAAAATAATATACTGTTAATATTATTATTTAATATGACAGTTATCACCTAGCTATTGAAATGATGTGAATGAATATCATTAATTAAATTATTAAAATATATATTTTTCAAATTTTTATTATTTTTATATTTATTATTAATAAAATATGAATCATTTAAAAGAAAAAGAAATGTTTTTTAAGAAGTTATATTTTTTCTAAAGGACGGTTTAGTTGCACTTTGTGCACATAATTTAAAAGTAATTTTTATCAATTTTAAAAAATTTATATTAAAAAATAAACTTAATTTTTGAAATTTTAATATCAAAATTATATTTGGGTGAATTTTTGGTATTTTTCTGAAATATTTCATTTTTGATGAATAGTTAAAAATAATGAATTTTAATTGAAAAATGATTTTTTAATAATTTATAATGTTAAAATATATTTTAAATATATTTTAATGTAAAATTAGTTCAACTATACATAAATTAATCCAATTTATATCATTCTAAAATTTAATTTAGATATAAAATATTTGTAAACATTTGAACAATTTCACTTTAAAAACCTGCTTTCTCGTCATGTTTGCGAGATTGATTTTAAATTAATTTTTGGAACTTATGTAAAATAAATTTTGAAAAATATATTCTATATTTGGAATAATTATAATTTCTAATTTCTAATAATTTCAACTTAATTTTTTTACCAAAATGAATAGTGAATGTTGTAAAAATTAATTACTACAGTTAAGGTAAAAATTAATTTACCAGGGGTTAAACTAAAAATATAAGGGTAAAATGGCTTATAAACTTGTCCAAAAAACTATTTTATGAACATATTAATACTATTAAACATATAAGGTTCAATAATGGTTCATTTTTTATCCTTTTTAAAGATAAAAAATGTGGGAGCACCCAATTCTTTTAAAAAATACCAAGTCTGGCCTCTCCCCCACTTATAAAAGGTCACCCCCTCTTCTCTCTTATACACACCTATTTATATAGGAAAATCACTATAAAAATTACATACCAACTTCTATACCCTAATCATAGAACCCTTAGTTTGGGAATAAATCCATCCTAGGAAGGATTTAGTGAAAACCTAAGGAGGATACCCAAAGAAGTGGTAATGTTCTTCAACACACATCTTTATTTTACTTCTTTCTCCACATCATTCAATTTTTATTATACCATGATGATATAATAACCTCAATATATTACATATAATGATATTTTTTCATAATATGTTCATGACCTACAACAATCTACACTTCCATCAAATGGGTTACAAAATTGTCGTTTTTGTGTATTGTGAACTACCGTCTCACAAACCGATGTCGTTCATTTTTTCATTTCTGCCTCTCAAGGTTGGGTATGATGATGGATATAAAATAAATATATGATATTTATAACATATTTATACCTCTTTAGTCACTATATCATATATATTTTTTTATCTTCTATTCTATAGAATATATGATAACATTTCTCGTGTGTACGACAAACTACCACCTCGCGAAGCGATATGATCCGTCTTTCACTAACACTTCACATAGATGGTGATAAAGATAAAGTTAATGATTAAATGTGATATAAATTAAATAATTATTATATTAATTAAATATTTATAATTATTTAAAGATAATATATATCATTTTATTTGTTTCCTTTTCACTCACATAAAGATGATAACATCGTTCGTGTACGTATGTACTACTACCTTCACAAAGCGATGTTGCTCTCTTTTCATCACCAAAAAACATGGATGATATATATATGTATATAGTATGGTATTGATGATATTATTAAAATTATATAAAGGTAAAATATTACTTACCAATTTTCCATAATTAACAGTGAAAAATGGAAACGTTACTCATGCGAACGTACAACCTACCATCTCCATGATCATAATGTACTTCACTTTTCATAATTATAATTAATGATTGGTTTTAAAAGTAAAATTGATGTACCGATATGATAATTATTTCATTATTATTATTTTTTATATTATATAAATATATAATATGTTCAATAATTGGATCTTTCATTATGAAACACGCATGAGAAAAAAAGGAAACTAACACCTGAAACAATGAAAACAATGAAATATTATTAATAAACAGGTGATAAGATGTTATAAAAGGATAATATATGATATGATAAATATTAATATGGTTATTTTATAAGTTAATAAAAAGTTTAAAACCACTATATAGTAGGTTAAATCATGTTCAACAAAAAGGAAGCATAAGGTAAAGGATTTTATAACTCAATTTCCACTCATTAGTTTAAAATTACACTTCATTGATTACGTCATGATAAGATTATATTTGTGGTGGATTTTTTATTATATTATGATTTATTTATATGTTTTTATGTGGATATATAGTTTATACACATAATAAATCCATTTATTAATTTTCACTTCAACTTTATGATCATTTTAAGGGTTTATTTCACAATATCATTCTAATCAAGATAGTTTATTCTTGAGTACTAGATGAAGGAAATTACTTGAAAATTTCCTAATAAAACAATTTAATTTTATTTTCCTCTAGTTATTCATGATATTTTCCAAGTAAAAGTACCATTTTACACTATTTGGTACTTAAAATTTTTTAGAAAATGTTTTAAAAAAAAATTCCGACCTCATTTCTCTCTCCCGTCAGAAATATGATTTTTTAAAAACCATGTTTTATAAAAATGTTTCCAAAAATGTTTTTAAACTTTTAAAAATTATTTATAAATGGAATTTTAAACCATTATAAATATTTTAAAAAAAATCTCAAAGTAATATTATGTCATTTTCAAAAATAACTTCTGTTTGTATTTTACTAAAAATTTGAAAGAAATCTTCTTATTGTTTTCTAAAAAGGGAACTTTGATAAAAATTTTACAGTGAAAAAGAAATGTTATTTTTTAATTTTATGGAATGTATAGAATTACCCACCATCCTGACCATAATTTATTTGAATCTTACTTTACAATTTTACAATTATCTTTTTAAAGAAATTTTTTTTAAAAGTGATTTTCAAAGAAAAGGATTTTAAAAATTGTTTTTCAAAATAAAAATGATATTTTCATTAATAATGTTTTTAAATATATTTTTATGGAATTTATATTAATAATTGAAATCAATCCTTTATTATTACTCCAATGAGTATATATTGATACCCTCTTTATTCTTCCTCTGGATGGCTTATGATTATTTTGACCAAGGATAATATTGACATTCACTTCCTTATTTCATTTTATAGTCATTACCTTACCCTTTAAATATTCACTTTACTATGATCATTATAGATTAAATTTCCCATAAATATCCATATTATTTATCATGGATATTTTTATTTCCTAAAATATATAACATTTTTACATATAGTGTTTACTTGGATAGTTATTCGATAAAATTGGGTAATATTGATAGATCTGTATCCTTTAATCAATACGTATATTTGATAAGGAATATTGTTTATGAATTAAATAAATTATTCAATATATGAGTAATTCTTTTGACAGGTATGAAATGGGTTGGGGACCATTTATAGAAATCCCCTCGATATATCAGTAGTCTTATGAGATGAAATCTGTTAGACACAAACCTTATGTGTTTATAACTAGCATGTTTTAAACTTTCTTGTGAAATATTTTAATAGTAGTATGTTTTTAACCATCTTATGAAAGGTATTTATGGTAAAGGTATCATATACCTGGGAAACATGACATCTGATAATTAAGAATTTATTTTATTTAGATTCAGTTATTATTATCCATTATATTTTTTATTTGGAATTATATATAGATACATTTCATTCTTAGTTTATTGATTAAATAGAATGTGTTTCAGTTATTTACCTTTCTATATTGATTTTTTCTTATCTCACCATGATAATAAATTTATTTAAATGGAATGTGTGTTCAGTTATCTACCTTCCCATATTGATCATTCCACATCTATTCATGAAATCAAATATTTAAATGGAATGCATGCTCAGTTATTTACCTTCCATGTTGATTATTCTTATTGATTCATGAATGATTCCAATATTCTTAACCCTTACTAGGAATTTGATCTCACACTTATTTTGTTTCCTTTACCTAGGATTTCATGTAGTTTACTATGAAAGATATGAAAGAATATTCTAGAGGGAATAATGATATTCTCAGTAAAAAAAACTATGTTTTATTTTTTTTATTCAGCTATAATGTAAGAGCTATGTATGTATCTAGTTTACCAAGAATACTAAACTATTCAGTAGTTTCAGATGTGATTACTTGTATTTTATGCCAATATAATGGTATCATGCATCAACTTTGGGATGCTAGGGTCAGGGTCATCATAGTTGGTATCAGATCAAGTTTAGTCTAAACCTTGGAAACTAAATTTAGGAAAACATATATTAGGGAGCATAACCCTAATATATAATTTGATTATAAGTATAGAGGAATTTCCTAATGTTTTGGTAAGTTAGATATTATGTGTTTCATTCTTTCAATACATCCTTATTTGGATAATAAAAGTAGACATGATTCTGGAATATATGTACCTAGGGGTAATAACTTTGAAAAGGGTGCATTGGCATTAATCTGATCAACATCTGGTGTATGACAATGGGCCTTACTACACACTTGGTTTGAAACTCATAGGGGATATTTTTAGAATAATTAATATTTTATTTACAAATCATTATGAATGATTTGAATAGATAATGACAATGAATAACATAGGTTAAAGCTTAGACCAAGGAAGGACCTATGTGAAAATAAAATGAAAAAAGTATTCATGTATTGGGATTCAAAAAAATTAAAATTTTGAAGAATTTTTACCAATGGTATTTTGGTTATAAGAAACATAAAACATGCTTTAATTTTGTAAGAATAATATATGTATTCATTAACTTGAGAGTTATGGATACTATAAAAGGTTAATGAGTTTAATATTGATCATATGATCAAAGTCTTAAACACCTCTTTTTAGGTTTTATGTAATGTAATTATACCAAGATTATGGAAATTTTGGAGAAATTTATGGAAAGTATACATTGGAAAATTTATTTTATAAATAATGCTTTTACATTTTATAGACACAAGTTTAAAGGTATTGATAACCTTTAGGGTTAATATGGTCATTAACTACATTGTAATAATTGTCAAATAATATTATTAGACTTTTGAATAAAGGGTCTGTATGGAAAACATTAGTAAAAATGTTATTTAATGATTATGTTTATTTAAAGGATGTCAATTATATATTTTTTGGGAACATTATTGGAATTATATTAATGTGGTTTTATAAAAAGGACAAACCACATGATGGGTGAAAACTCATCACATTTAGCAAGGTAGTGGGTCCTAAACCCATGACTAAAGGATGATAAGGGTTTCATGCCTACCACTAGCCTACATGATGTCTTGGTTAATGTGTCATTGTTTTTAGTTAAACAATTTGAAAAAAAATATTAATGATGAACCAATGGTGTTACTTTTAAGGTTTAGAGATTAATTTATTATATTGTATAACTTCTTTTAACCATATTGGTTTTGTAAAATATTTAGAGATAGACAGAATTAGTTTTCACTCTTTTATGGATCTTATGATTTGTTAAAAGTTAATTTTAGTGCTTTAGGCATAATTGTTTTGAAATATTATTCTCTTAGAGTAAGCGATGAATTAGAAATTGATCAAATAAAAATCAAATAATGAAATTATACTTATAAAATAGAAATGTTTCAAGTAAGTATATTTCTTTATATTCCTAGATAGTAAAATAATCAATCATCTTTAGGAAAAATTATCTTGAAACAAAAATGTTATCCTATTACATTCATATCGAATGAATTAGATGGCCTTTCGAATCATCATGGATTTACGGTTTTGAGCCCCTTAAATGTCCATTGATAATTCAATTTCTTGTGAACAATGACCTCAATCACTCCCTATAATTATTTACACTTTTCTTCTATGCCCACATCTTCACATTACACCAATGTTCTCCTATGTAGAAACCTAGTTATATGTTATTCCATATGATATTTTTACTCCCTTTTCTCTCTTATTAAGAGGAAATTTTATTAACCCTTTTAATATTTGGGTTTTTAAACAAAATAATTTTCAAATATCAATCCCTATATTTCCAAGACCAAGTTTAAATTTTGAGGATGCAATTTATTTATGGTGGGGAGAATATAATACCCCAAAATTATAAAAGAAGAACATTGTGTTCGAGAGAATGTATGATAGACAACACTAAGAGTATAAGGGAATATAAAATTCAGAGACTTTAAAAAATATTTAATATTTTAAATAAATTCAATATATTCTATAGCTTGTAATGCATTCAATAATGAGTTTCTTCGATAGCTTGTATTACACGCAAGACCGAGTTTTACAAAACAACAATAGACTGTTGATATTATTATTTAATATGATAGTTATCACCTAACTGTTGGAATGGTGAGAAGGAATAAGATTAAATAACTTATGAAAATATATACTTTTCACATGTTTATTATTTATATATTTATTATATTAAAATATTAATCATTTGAAAGAAAAATAAATTTTTTCTGAAATTGTTTCTAAAGAGAGGTTTAGTTGCGCTTTGGGCACATAATTTAAAACTAATTTTTACCACTTAAAAAAATTATATTAAAAAATAAACTTAATTTCTAAAATCTTAAAATCAAACTTATCTTAGGGTGAATTTTGTGGATTTTTCCAAAATATTTCATTTTGTTATGAATAGTGAAAATACTGAATTTTAATTGAGAATTACCTTTTAATTTAAATAATTTATACTATTAAACTATATTTTTAATTGTTTTTAAAGTAAAAATAGTTAAATTAAACATTAATTAATCCAATTTATTTCATTTCAATCATTTTAATATTGAATCTAAATATTAAAAGTTTTTTTAAAATTTTGAACATTTTCACTTTAAAAAACCCGCTTTCTCTTCATGTTTGCGGGATTAATTTTAAATTAATTTTTCCAATTTTGTGAATTTAATTTTTAAAAATGTATTAAATATTTTGAACCATAATAATTTCTAATTTCTAATAAGTTAAACTTAATTTTTGACCAAAATAAATATTGAATGTTGTAAAAATTAATTACCGCAGTTAAGGTAAAAATTGATTCACCATGGGGTTAAGCTAAAAAGATAAGGGTAAAAATAGAATATAAACTTGTCCAGAAACTATTTTATGGACATATTTAGACCAATATAACTATATGGTAAGATAATGGTCATTTTTTGACCCTTTTGAAATATGAAAAATGTGGGAGCACTTGATTATTTTTAAAAATACCAACTGTGTTGTCTCCCCCACTTATAAAATGACACCCTCTCTCATCTATTATTCACACATTTAAACCTATTTGGTTAAAAACATACAATAAAAAATCACTTTTCAACTTCCCTACCCTCATCCTAGAAGAATTATTTTTGGAATAAATCCAACCTAGGAATGCTTTAGTGCAAACCTAAGGAGGATACCCAAAGAAGAGGTAATGTTCTTCAACAAGCATCATTATTTTACTTCTTTCTCCACCTTCTTAAATTTTTAGTATACAATGATGATATAATAACCTAAATATATCACATATAATAATATTTTTAAAAAAAAATTAAAGACCTACAACCATCTCCACTTTCATCAAATGAGTTACGAAATCATCGTTCGTATGTACAGTGGATTACCACCTCGTGAACCGATGTCATTCGTTTTTCCATTTCCACTAATCAAGGTTGGGTATGATGATGTATCAAAAGTATATATATTATATTTATAACATATTTATACCTATGGAGTCACTATATAATATATATATATTTACCTTTAATTCCGTAAGGGATACGATAACATCGCTCATGTGTATAATGGAGCACTGCCTCGTGAAGCAATGTGATTCACATTTCACTAATGCTTCACATGGAAGGTGATAAAGATAATGTTAATGATTATATGATATATAAATTAAATAAATATTATATTAATTAAATATCAATAATTCTGAAAATATAATATATATCATTTTATTTATTTTCTTTTCACTCACGTAACGATGATAACATCATTCGTGTGTGTGTGGATTACCCACCTTCACAAATCGATGTGACTCTCTTTTCATCACCACACCACATGAATGATATATATATATATATATATATATAATATGGTATTAATGATATTATAATCATTATTTAAAGATAAAACATCACTTACCTCCTTTCCATAATGATTGTTGAAAAATGGAAACACTACTCATGCGTACGTACGACCTACCGTTTCCATGATCATAACATACTTCATTTTTCATAACCATCATTCCTGATTGGTTTTAAAAGTAAAATTGATGTAAAAATATGATAATTATGTAATTATTATTATTCTGGAGATGATATAACTATATGATATGTGCACGAACCATATCTTTCATTACGAGACATGCATGAGAAAACTAGAGAATTAACACCCAAAATAATGAAAATAATGAAAGATTATTAATGAACAGGTGATAAGATATTATAAAAGGATCATATATGATATCATAAATATTAATATTGTTATTTTATAAGTTAATAACATGTTTAAAACTACTATATAAGAGATTAAATCACTTTTAACAAAAAGTAAGCAAAAGGTAAGGGATTTCTTAACTCAATTTATACTCAATGAGTTGAACTTCTACATCATTGATTATGTCATAATAATATTATGTGTGTAATTAATTTTGATTATATTATGATGTATTTAAACTTATTTTATGTGTATTTATAGTTGATATACATAATAAATCTATGATTAATTTTCACTTAAATGTTAATATCATTTTACAGGTTTGTTTCACAATATCATTATAATCGAGATTGTTTATTATTGAGTATCAGTTGAAGGAAATTACTTGAAAATTTACTAATAAACCAATTTAATTTTATTCCCCTATTTTTATTAATGTTATTTTAAAAGTAATGGTACCATTTACCCACTCTTTGGTACTTAAAATTTTTTAGAATTTTTTTTAAAAAATTACAACTTTATTTCTCTCTTCAGTCAGAAATATGATTTCTTCCAAAACCAGATTTTCTATAATTTTTTTCAAAAATGTTTTTAAAAATTTAAAAATTATTTATAAAAGGAATTTTCAATTTTAAATATTTAAAATATGTTTTCAAAGTAATATTATTTAATTTTCAAAATAATTTCCATTTGTATTTTATCGAAAATGTGAAAGGAATCTTCTTATTGTTTTTTGAACCAGAAACTTTCTGAACCTTTTTATAGTGAAAAATGAATGTCCTTTTTTACTTTTAAATATATTTTTATGGTATTTATATTCATAAATGGTAATAAATCTTTATTCTTACTTCAATGGTTATATATTGATACCATACTTATTCTTCCTCTAGATGATTTATAATTATTTTGACCATGGGTAGTATTAATATTCACTTCCTTATTTAATTTTGTAGTCATTAAATTCCCCTTGAAATATTCACTTTACTCTGATCATTATAAATTAAATTTTCCCTAAATATCCTTATTATTTATCATTTATATTTTTATTTCCTAAACTATAGACCATTTTTATATTCAATGTTTACTTTGATAGTTATTTGATAAACTGGGGAAATATTGATAGATCTGTATCTTTTAATCAATACATATATTTGATAAGTCACATTGTTTATAAATTAAATTTATTATCTAATATATGAGTAATGATTTGGATATGTATGAAATGGGTTGGGAACTATTTATATAAATAACCTTAATGCATCAGTGATCTCATGAGATGAAATCAGTTGGACACAAACCCGAGGTGTTTGTAACTAGCAGGTTTTAAAATATCTTGTGAAAGGTCTTTCCAGTAGTATGTTTTAAACTGTCATATGAAAGGTATTGAAGGTAAAGGTATCATATATCTAGGAAACATAACTTCTGATAAATAATATTTTCATTCATTAATATCTAGTTATTATTATCTATGATATTTTCACTTTGACTTTATCTATAGATTCATTTTATTCTCAGTTTATTGATTAAATGTAATGTGTTTCAGTTATTTACTTTTCCATATTTATTTTTCCATATCTCACCATGATATTAAATTTATTTAAATGTCATGTATTTTCAGTTATCTACCTTTCCATATTGATCATGCCATATCTATTCATGGGGTTAAGTTATTTAAATGGCATGTATGATTAGTTATTTACCTTACCATGTTGATTATGATTATTGATTCATGATAGATTATATTTTACTTAACCCTTACTGAGAATTTGATCTCACCCTTATTTTTTTTATTTCCCCAGGATTCCATGAAGTTTACTTTGATAGATATGAAAGAATATGCTAGAGGGAATAATGATATTCTCGAAAAAAAAACTTTTTTGTAATTTGTGTATTCAAATGTAATGTAAGACTTATGTATGTATCGAGTTCACCAAGAATAATAAAATATATAGTACTTTGGGATGTTATTACTTGTATCTTATTCCAATGTAATGGTACCATACACTGACTTCAGGCTGCTGGGGTGGGATTCACTACATGAAAACATGAACTTCGAGTCATATCGACCACATCATGTGTCATATTGATGTGAGGTCAATTCTTACACATTAAAAATGAATTATGGATATTTTTATAAAGTTTGAAAACAATTAGAACTTATTTTCTTGGTTATGGTGGTGTGACATGTGTTTTAAACTAAAATGACACCTTTTTATTGAAAACACGCATTTCAAGTCATACCTTCCATATTGGGTATAATATTTACGTGTGGTCTATTCTTACAGATCACAAATGAATTATGGATCATTTTAATAAACTTTTAAAACAATATGATATCATTTGATCAATTTTGGATATGTGATTCCTTTTAAATTAAAATGACACTTTTATATTGAAAACACATACTTTGAGTCATACTGACCACGTCGTATGATGTATTGGAATACGATCGATTCCTACACATGAAAAATGAATAATGGATTGTTTTCTAAATTTTTAAACTTATATGAGCCCGTTTGCTTTATTTTTACTATGTGACATGTGTTTTAAACTTAAATGACACTTTTATATTGAAAACACATACTTAGAGTCACACCAACCACATGGACTATGAAATTGATGTGATGTCAATTTCTACATATCACAAATAAATTATGGATCACAATCCAAACATTTGAAAATAATACAAGCTCATTTTCTCAATTTTGGCTATGAAATACGTTTTTTAAACTAAAATTTCACTTCTATAGTAAAAACACACACTTTGAGTCATACCAGTCACATCGTGCTTCATATTAACATTTGGTTGATTCATAAATGTCAAAAATGATATAAGGACTAGTTTAATAAAGTATCTAGACAATCAAAGCATATTTTCTAGGTTTTCAATGAGTGACACATGTTTTTAACTAAAATATCATTTTTAAACTAAAAACACACACTTTTAGGGATAATAGTTACGTCGTTTATTAGATTGAGGTGAGGATTATTCCTAAATATCAAAAATGACTTATGGATTTTTTTCCTAAAGAATTGAAATAATATGAACATTTTTTTATTGGTTTTGATCATGTGATATGTGTTTTGAACTAATGTGTACATTTAAACTAAAAACATACAGTTCGAGTCATATCTAGAACTCCATGTATTAAATTGAGGTGAGACTGAAACTATATCTTACAAATGACTTATAAATTGTTTTCCTAAAGTATCAAAACAATATGAATGTTTTTTCTTGATTTTGAGTATGTAGCATGTGTTTTGAACTAAAATGTCAATTTTAAACTAAAAACATAAACTTTGGGTCATAGTGGGCATATCGTGTATCATATTGAGATGTGGTTGATTCCTACACATCATACCATCTCTTTTTATTCTACAATTCATTCCTATTTTGGAGTTATCTATAAATATTGTTGTTTGATAACCCATAATGGTGAATTCATTGTAGAATAAAAATAAAAGTTCATCATCCTTGTTGAGTGCATGATCATGGTACATGAGTGCATCATCCTTATTGAAGAAAAACCAATTACAAATAAATTAATATCTTTATGATATCTATGAAAATTAAAAAACAAGTATCAGATAAAAATTATAAATAAATTAACTAATTTTTTTTTGATAAAATGATGAGTAAATTAACTAAATAAGTACTAGGAATTCATCTCTTCATGATGTATATATACATCCGGACCCATGTATTTTTCTTATTATTTTCTAAAAAAATTGATTTCATAAACTATAGTTATCCTTGAGAAACAGATAAAAAACAATATATAAGGATTATGATACTAATGCTTCACATCCCAAATGTAACTCTAAGTTAATAGCCCATACTAGATCAAAAAATAATCGGTAATCACCTAAATTTGATACTAACAAACATTCTAACACCATATACTCTAGTCACTCATCTCTGAATAGATTTTATTCTTATTTTGATTATGTAGATTAATGAAAATCTTGGTAGTACTAAAAAAATATAGACAAACAAATGATTAAGAAATATTTTAAATGAAATTGTAATTAACTTTATAAATTACATGTTCGTGTATTCTAGTCTTTTTATGGTATGTGATATCTTTCATAATTTTTCAAATGTAATATCCAAAAATTTTGGTGTTATTTTTCTTCAAAAATAATAGAAACATTAACTAAAATAAGTAAAATGTGTTGAAAAATGTTTTGATAGTTAAATCTTTCTATATATACCATAATCTATTTCCATTTTAAGAAATAAATAGGATTCTTATGTTTATTCACTTACCTCATACCATGATTTAGCCTATATTTATAGATATCCTTATCATGAAAAAATTCTTGTTAAAATAAAAACTAAAACATAATATTCTAGGTTTATCTATAAAATGTTGATTGCAGTGAATTACAGATTCACAATACTCATCATGTGGGGTCGGTTTGATAGAAATTCATGCATTAGATCCAAAAAATAAACATTTGGGGTATCCAAATTGATTACGATCAACATCCAATGATTCCTAAAAAAACAAATAAATAATGAAAAAAGAAAAAAAATATTTTATATAATTAGATTACAAAGTTTTACCCATACATTATAGGAATTAATAAGATCTTGTTAACTATTATTTTATTCTCAAACACCTCACGTAGTAAATATTTTTTTCTTATACAATTCTTCCACTTCCAAATAAATTTCATGCATAGAAATGATACAGGGATTAATGAATCCAAATAATTATTCTTAGGGTTATACTTGTATATATTAGTAATATAAAAATTTGTAAAAAAATATGAATTGTTATTAAATTTAATGATCATCATAGATCCTTTGTCATGTCCTGTTCCCCAAGGCTCATGTCATGACTACCCCAAGCCTACCTTCCATAGGCTAGGGGCTGGAAACTAGCACTGAGAAGGAATATCCCAAAAAGGGAAGGCATTTAATTTAAATCTATACACATGCACACATCACAAAATGTGGAAAGGTAAACACTAAGTAAACTACAACTATCACAGAGAAAACTATTGAAAGTACAGTACAAACTAAAAAGTAAAAAGGGGCCAGAATACAAGCCCAAAACCACAAAGGAAAGTACAGATTCCAAGGTCCATCTACTCAAAACCTACCTAAAGGGTAGGTGGAGGGTAGTTGTCTATAGCCATAGAATTATGTCCCATCTGTCTCATCTCACTGGGCACCTCCTAGTCCCATACCACCAAGATCTTCATCGAAGCATCGATCACCTGCACAAGACACAACACATGCGGGCGAAGCCCGTGCAGGGGTGAGTAAGATAATACTCAGTAGGGACCCCAAATCACAATGGAAAGAACAAAAAGTAATAACACATAGAAATATCACACAACAAGACCACAAAAAAAAGGTATATCACACCAGGTATAACTCAAAGTATAGAAAGTAATATTTCCAGTCGTAAAGCTGAAACATCTTGTATTACTGAGGGACTCATCCCTAATGAACCATTGAGGTCTGCTTGGCAACTAGACCACTGAGTTCTACTCGGCTGTTGGACCACTGAGGTCCTCTCAGCTACTGGACCACTAAGGTCTACTCGGCTGATAGACCACTAAGGTCTTCTCGGAAACTAGACCGCTAAGGTTCACTCGACTATTGGACCACTGAGGTCCACTCGACTATTGGACCACTGAGGTATGCTCGTATGCAGGACCACTAAGGTCCACTCATCTGCTGGACCACTAAGGTTGGATCGTCTACTCGACCACTAAGTTTCTCTCTTCTTATGGACCACTGAGGTCTGCTTGTCTGCTAGACCACTGAGGTCTTCTCAGCTACTAGATCACTGAGGTCCCACTCGTCATATCCTTCATGTCACAACTAAACATAAGATTCCCACTCTACAGTGTGCTTGATTCCGAGAGGATCTACCCCTCAAGCCATCAATCATATCTTGAATACCATGAAAACTCACTTAGAGTAAGCTCAAATGACCGTCTTGTCATAAGGGTCCCTATGCCGCAAACAAGTCATCAATCAAACACCTGGTCTGAAAGATATTGGTCTTTTAGTAAACAAGGGTTGGTTGCATTTGGGCCTGATCTGACTTGGTCAGACCGACCTGACCAACTTAGCCTGAGGGTCCCGTATGACCTGACCCATTTTGGATGACCCGACCCGGTCTGGCATGGCCTAGTGTCTAACCCATTAGGCCTTGCCGGACCCAACCCAGTTCGGCCATGTGTCCAGTCGGCCGGGTCACCCCAAAACCCAGTTCGTATTTTGCGGCCCAATCCAACTTAGTTAGACCAGTTTATTTCCAGTCGAGCTGCACAACAGCTCGATTTTTTATCTGGCTCGACCCGCATTGGCAGGCCGAATTGGGTCCAGACCGTATGTCGCGTTGGTGTTTGGTTCGCACATCACGCGGCCAGTTGAGGTCGGTAACCTCTCTTTGCACGTGGCCCCTGCTGGACTGCATGCCAACACATGTTGTGTCCCACCCCATGGGCCTCTCTCCTTTACACAGTGTTCGACCAGCGCTTCCCCCTGTATCAGCTCACCTTCAATACGACCAGGTGGCTACGTCCGCCTGCCGCCATCTTCTATCGCCGCCGTGGAATGCTACCAATGCACCACTTATAGTTGTGGACTGGGTGTCGTGGACTAGTGCTATAGCCTCTTGCTGATGTCGTGACCCTCCTGGCTGCAGCCCTTCCCGCCCGATGCCGCCATCTCCTGTGGCCTCCTACCACGGGCTGATACGCTGATGCGTCGCTGCGATCCCGTCTGGACTGAAGATAACATCACCGCCAAATTCATTGCTCCATGAATAACAGGAATAATGCAAGAAGATGATAGGGGGAGGATTTGCACATAAGAAAACCCAAATAATGATCTGGGTCCTTATTCGTGTTGACTTGGATACATTCTTGTTAGCAGGATCACAAAGAAACAAAATAAGTTGTAATAATCACTAAGATATCCCACATCATTAACCATGCTTCATGAATGATTGATCCACAGGTTAACTTGTTTGTGAGTTAACCTGCATTCATCATTTAAAAGAAAGAACGAGGAAAATCAATTCACATAGAAATGCATCAAACCCCTACATGGAAAAGGAGATTTCTTGAGGATGATCATTCATCATCGTCTATCGATCTCCGGTCCCAAATTCACTCTCCAAGGTTGTCAAAATTGTTGTCCGATTCACCGGTGTTTGTCATTAGAGAGGTTTCCTTCGTCATTCCTCAAAAGAATTCCAGGGTTGTCCGTCAACCTAAAATTCCCTATTTAATTAAAGAAGTAAGACGTGTGTGCATTTCACCATCAACACCCTGCTCCATTAATGAGGTTTATTAATGGGATTCAACATTGCCTCATTGTTGCAATGTAGTACTGGCGAGTTGCTATGTAATCAAGAAGAAAATCTAATAAAATAACTTTTTAAGTTATTTTATTTTTCTTTTGAAAAGTCCAAAAATTAACTTTCACCCTTTACCCGTGCCATTCAAGTTTAGATTCCGTGTAAGGTAAGAACACCCTCACGAGATCAACAATACTCTCTAATTTTCAATCCAAGTTACTGTTTTGGAGTTATAAGTATTTGAAAATAAAATAATTGTTACTCAATTATTTTATTTTTGACCAAAAACTACTTTCCACTGTTGGACCACACCGACCAATGTTAGGCCCTTTCTAGGTGAATCTCAACGCTCTGAGTTCAATAGTGCCCTCATATTTTTGATCCCATCATTGGTTTAAAAGTTAGGAAAAACCGCTCGCACTATTATTTAATGAACTTTAAAAATAGTTTGAAAATACATTCTGGCCACTCCAGGCCTCATAATTACATGTCCTCTCAGAGCCTGGCCTTGAAAAAATCCCATTTAATTTTCAAAAAAATTACCTGGAATTATGGGGTATTACATTACTCTCCCCTTTAGGGATTTATGTCATCGTAAGCCAAAAAAGGGCTAATCAAACAAATGGTGGTACTAAACACGAATCTGAGCATTCCTCTCCCACGTGCTCTCCTGGAGATTTTCATACTTCCAATGAACATGCACCAGAGGAATCGACTGTCCATGAAGGATCCTCTCCTATTGATCCTCTATCTCTACTGGGTACTTCGCAAATGATGCCCCATCGTCAATATCTAACTCACCATGGTTGATGATGTGAGAAGGTTTGTGCACATATCACCTCATCTAGGATACATGGAAGAAGTTATACACCCTCTATAACTACGGTGGTAGAGCCAAGCGGTATGAAACCTCAACCACTCTACGTAGTATTAGGAAAGGTCCAATGAACCTTAGAGATAACTTTCCACCACGACCAAATCTCTATATCCCTCATAAAGGAGAGACCCTTAGGAATATGTGGTCCCCCTCTTAGAACTCCAATGGTATCCATCGCCTATCAGCATAGGACTTCTATCAACTATGTGCAGTCTTCATCCACTCTCAGATGAACTTCACCTTCTTAGTGGTAGCCTGTACCATCTCTGTACTCATGAGTTCTAACTACCCTGGGTCTGTCCAGCATAATAGTGACCTGCATGGTTGTCCGTACAGTGCCTCGAACGATGCCATATCGATGGTGGAGTGGTAGATGTTGTTGTACGAAAACTCCACCAGTGGTAGGTAGTCCTCCCAACTACAACCAAAATCAAGAACGCAAGTATGAAGCATGTCCTCCGAGGTCTGTATGGTCTACTCCATCTAACCATCCGTCTGTGGGTGAAAGGCTGTGCTCAAGCACAACTAAGTCCCAAATGCCTCCTATAATCACTTACAAAACTGGTATATAAAATGTACATCACGATCTGAGACTATCATAGATGGGACTCTATGGATTCAAACTATATCCTTCATGTAGAGTCATCCCAAGCTCTCTACTGAACCCTATTATCGAATGGGTTTGAAGTTGTCTGACTTGGTGAGTCTATCTACGATCACCCAGATGGCATCATTCACCCTGGATGTACATGGTAATATTTTCACAAAGTCCATTTATATCCCATCCCACTTCCACTTCGGCACCTCGAGGGGTTATTTAAAACTTGCTGGAACCTGCTTCTCATCCTTCACTTGCTGACAAGTGAGGCATCTCAAGACAAACTCTTCCACTACCTTCTCTATCCCCAGCCACCAGTACTAACATAGGAGGTCCTAGTTTATCTTTACCACACCTAGATGTACTTCCTAATATGATGTATGTAAATCCCTCAACACCTCCTCCAACAATTCCACTGGTACTATAGTGCATCCTCTGAAAAGGATGACGTGCTCCCCACTTTTATTATATCCATCAGGGGCATGCCCTGTGGACATCTGGGCATGTGTAGTCTCACAACTGGAATCTCTGAGTTGCTCTTATTTGACTTGCTGTAATAGTGGAGGGGAAACTACCATCGACTAAAGATAAGTTTCCTCACATATATCCACAAATTATATCTTAAGTGAGGCCAACAACTCTGAGGTCTCATTCAGTAGATGTGAACTCGATCTCCTACTAAGAGAATCTACCACCACATTCCTCTTACTAGGAGTATAGACTATCTCAAAGTCATAGTCCTGGAGGAACTCTATCCAACACCATTGTCTCAGGTTCAGATCCTTCCAAGAAAAGATATACTTGAGACTCTTGTGGTAAGAGTAGACGATTAATCATTTTCCCATAAGGTAGTGTCTCCATATCTTTAGTGAGAAAACTACTGCTGCCAAATCAAGGTCATGAGTCACATAGTTCTTCTCATGTGGTCACAACTATTGTGATTCATAATCAATCACTACATTCCCCCACATTAGGACACAACCAATCTTAGTTCCTGATGCATCACAATACACCACATAGTCAGATCCCTCCAATGAAAACCTCAAGATAAGAGTACTCATCAAGATCTGCCTTGGCTGCTGAAAGCTATGTTGGCATCATTTTTTCCACATTAAGGGTTTTCCCTTTTTCTTCAACACTATCATGGGTGCCGCTACTCTGGAGAAGTTGGGTACAAACCTACAATATTACCCAGCCAACCCAAGGAAACTATGCACCTTAGTAACACTCTTGGGTGGCTTGCAAGCAAGCATCACCTAGATCTTCTGTAGATCCACTACAACTCCAGCCTTTGAGATGACATGTCTTAGGAAGTGGACCTTTCGTATCCAAAACTCACACTTCTAGAGATTTCCATAAATTTGGTTCTCTCTAAGTGTGTCCAGAACCATCCTCAGGTGTATCACGTGCACTTCCTTGGATTCTAAATACACTAAGATGTCATTAATAAAGACCACTACAAACCAGTCTAAGAATGGTTGGAAGATCCTATTCATGAGTCCCATGAAAACTGCTGGGGAGTTCGTCACACCAAACAACATCACTAAGTACTCATAGTGGCTCTAGTGACATCTAAAATCCGTCTTTTAGATGTCCTCATCTCATAATCGAAGCTGGTGATAGCCTGATCTAAGGTATATCTTAGAGAATAATCTCTCTCACTTTAGCTGATCGAAGAGGTCATAAATCCTTAGTAGAGGATACTTGTTATTCACGGTCACCTGGTTCAGGTACCGGAATGTAGAGACCCGAAGCTTGACGTTCATGGACATTACATTACTTTTGCGGAATATCTAATACATAACAAAAACAGACACACAAGGACCGTAATAGTTTAGTGTCTTTGGAAACTTGGAATATAAACTTCTAATCATGTTGAAAGATCTTCAACATCTCCCATAATGATCCTCCCCTTTTTGTTTCCTTACCTAAAACCATTCTTTTAATCCTGGGGGAAAAGAAACATAAAAAGGGTGAGATCAAATGCTCAGTAAGGGTAAGCATGGAGAAAATAAAACAAACCATATACATTTGAACTTAAAAACATGAACATAATATTTAAACATCAAAATCTCGAGCAATGACATAAAACATGACAGTACGTAAGGCATAGATCATAATGGATCATCAATCATGATAAAATAACATAGGAATAAAGCATGTAATTATGGCATCCATCAAGCACATGTAATGATTTCCATAGTAGCCAAGGCATTACTGCCATGACCATCTTAGTGGACAAAGTCCCTTTTTGAATCGAGTTCACTCCTCGTTTCAGTCCTGTAACACTGAACCGTATTAACTTACCATTCCAGCCATGTCTATCTCATGAGATATAAATCTTTACCCAATGAATTGGAGGGAGATATAGGTCCCACCCATCTCATAATGAAATCATTCTTACTTGTGCCACAAAATAAACATACATCATTCATAATAACCCAAAGAATAAAATGGGTTTCATAAACATCATCCCATCATCACATAATCCATATAAAAGAAATGGATATCATTTCATAATAAGAAAAGTGAAACCATGTAAATTATAGAGACATGATACTTGAAACATACACATATGAAATAATTTCATCTTAGATGGAAATTGGTTTTGATAAAGCACTTGAAATGTATTCTTGAGGAAAATATCCTTTTATCTTGAAAATAATATTCTTTTAACAAAATGACATTCAATTTTAAAAGAAAAGGATTTTGTTGAAAATATTCATGAAATATTTTGGAGGAAGCTTCATGAAAATATGGCTTTATAAAACCGTAAAAATCTGTTCATGCCGTATAAGTTAAAAAAAACATTCTTCTCATACTTTTGCCAGAAAAGTCAAAAAGTACCTCGTAAAATAAAGATTCCTTACACACCATGTAGTAAAATTCAAAAATGGGTAAACAGGACTTTAAACATACATGAAACCATTTTTAGAAATCAGGGACATGGATGATAAATATAACCCCAGTAAATAATTACGAATAAACAATCTCGGATAAGAATGAGATTGGAATAATTATCCCTTACCTTAGGTCTGATATGCTTCGTATGGATCCGAACCTCATGTATAATGATTTAAATAATGTCATTGACTTATTACAGAATCATATTCATTGTTATGATATCATATATGGTTCACTTATGACTTTATATTACCCATTCTTTTGTAAATTAATGTTAAAGTTGCGTTTTGGGTAAAATCGTTTCTTTTTTCGTTCGTGTTTTAACTTGTAATTATTCATATGATTACTTAGATCATGGTTACTTACATCCAGAATTTAAAACATGATTTATATATAATATATATTCAGAATATACATATATATAATAGATCGATAAATGGAAATAAATACACCGTTCATGGAGACGGTAGGCTGTACGTACGCATGAACGCTGTTTTCGTTTCCTTATTGAATTGAATGGAATTAAGTAGATGACATACATATATATATACATAAATACAGTATAATTATTATTTCATATATTTCATGATTACTTATTATATATACTTTATAATTATTCACGAATGGTTAATCATTGAGAATGAATCTCATCGCGTCGTGGAGACGGTAGTCCGTACGTACGCACGAGCGATGATATCATTCCCATGATCGTTGAATTGTATTTAAGTGTATGTATAATATTTAATAATCAATATCACTTTACAATAATTATATATAGTCATTATTTACACCATTATACCCATCCAAGTATGGTGGTGGTGGAAAATAGATTACACCACGGCGTGGAGACAGTATTCTGTACGTACGCACGCGCGGTGATTTTGTTTTCCATAGGATGGATAAATGGTGAAATAGGGTTGTTTCATACTTATAATAAATATCAGTATATGAGTTATACTGATGTTATTACTTCATAATGAAACAACTAAAGAAGAATAAGTTGAAGAAGAAATAAAGTTGAAAGAATTGGTAACGAACATTACCTCTTCTTTGAAGCGCCTCTTTGAGACCTCCTCTTAGGGAACTAAAATTGATCTTTTAAGAAGACCATGACCTCTAGGATGTTTCTAGGGAAGTGTATAAGAGAATTTGGTAGGGTTTGGCCGAGCTTTAAGGCTCAAATTGGTGTGAGGAAGAGAGGGAGGAGGTGCCCTTTTATAAGGGAGGGGAGGGGCACCTTTGGAAATCTTAAAAATATTAATTTATAATAAATCTAAAACCACATAAAAACCTCAAAAAATGACTCATATTATAATATTAGATGATATAGGGTTGTAATATCATCAACAAATAAAATTTATACATGTTAGGAAATTATTTTAAACATTATCAACTTGATTTATCCTTACTTAATCAATTTTATTTTATTTGTGGTAATAACATTATAAATTTTAAATTATAAAAAATAATTACTTATTTGTTGTGAATTTTCCATAATTGGATACTTTATAAAATTTTAGACCATATAAATTTAAATTTATAATTTTTATATATTTTTGTGATTTTTAAACAATTTTATAATATGTTATATTTATAAAATAACAATAGTGTCAATTTTGACACTATTCATTTATTTGAATTTAAATAAAATATATACAGAAGATATGTTAAAAATAAAAGCTTTAATAGATTCATAAAAGGTCACATGTATCTATAAAATTAGTGGAGAACATTAAATAGTTCATATAATATTTATTTTATTATTTTTAAAACCATTTATTTGGTTTATCTCTTAATAAAATAATTACTACAACATTTTTGTATAATTATTTAATATACTTATTTTTTGCATAAAAATTAAAAATAAAATCCTATGATGAATATAAATCTATTACCTTTCACAATAATACTTTTACTTGAATTTATCATCTTAAAATCACAATATGTAAATTGTTATATTTATTAAATTATGAAGGTGAAAACTTTGACATAATTTAAAATAAAATAATATAAGTGTCATAATCACTTTTATAAGACTTCAAACGGTTATAAATTAGGTAATTGGATGATTAAGGTGTATATATACACTACCAATAAGTTTTTGTCAGGTTTTTGGTCCTTTTAATGGGTATTATGTTTTCAATAAAAACTATATTGCTGATTTTTCACTTAATAAATAATTTCTGCATCATTAATGTATCACCATTAATGACAATTATTTAATCCCTAAAGATTCTAAATAAATTACAATGATGTAGATAATTTTATTATATTTCTGGAGACTATTCATGTTTTAAGTTTTATGATGTTTATCACTAAATTAAAATTATTATACTTATAAGATTTAAGAGAGTGACATGTTGTCACTTTCTTTGGTTTTAATAATAATTAAATTATTTTCATGGTCAAAAGTCCATAAAATGAATCTAATCCGACCCTTAGGTGATATGGGTATACTTTTAGCCATACAATATAATTTTTTCATGTGTTAGGGTAATTTTATAATATTATATTTACCCTTAATTACCCGATTTACCTTTAACTATGGTAAATAAAATTTACCGTAGTTACTATTCATAATTCCCAAAAATAAAAAGTAGCCTATTAAAAAAATTTGGACCCAATGATTCCAATTATGGAATCCATTTTTTCAAATTCAATACAAATAAGTTTCAGAAATTAAATTAAAATTAATCCCATTGTCGAATGAAAATGAGTTTTTGATTAAAACATTGCAAAAGATTGAATTGATTTAACATATGGATTCAATGTAAAATCAATGCTAATGACATACGTTATATTAAATGGTAAAAATATATTCTATTTATACTTTAAAACCATTCAATATTATAATTTAACCATATAAGTTATTACGATGAAAAAAGTTGTTTTTAATTAAAATATAGCCTGTTTTTACTATTCATTAAAATATGAAAGTTATTAGAAAAATATCAAAACTTTATCCAATGTAAATTTTTATATCCTGATTCAAAATAATAATTTTATTTTGTCAAATTGAACTTATAAACATGTCAACAACTATATTTAAAGTGGGTGCGCCATCAAAAGGCGGCAAAACTGCATTTTTTGAAAAATACTTATTTTACCCAAAAAATTTATTTTGTTCTTATACCATGTTCTAGAAAATGTGTAAGATGAATAATAATGTTATAAAATTCAAAATTTAGTTAATACTATTCATAACGGCTAGTTCATAATAATATTATAATAATATACCGTTGTTTAGTAAAACCTGGTATTGCGTACAACACACGCTATCGAGGAAGGTCGCGATTGCGTGTAATGAAAGCCAAGTTAGGATTGTGTGTTGTACAAGACTCCTTTGTTGTTTCCTATAACAAAATATAACCATATTTCATTTATACATTGAATATATATATATATATACACTCAATGTTGCGTAGAATGACTATTATCAAACAAACTTGAAATTGTGTGTAACACAATCTAAGAATAATGTTGCGTATACTGCAAGATAATACAGTGTTCCGTATAGCACAAGATAATATTTTTGTTGCATAAAACACATGACATCAAATAAATTAAAAAGAATACTTATCATAAAATATCGGGTTGTTACATAGAAATCCATGCATAACCTCAAGCTTCTCTCTACCTTCTTGGAAAACAACACCAGGTCTGCCCATGGTGAAATATTGGGCCTTACAAACCCCTTCCTCTGCAAGTCCTCCAAATTTAACCTCATCTCTCGGAGCTCTGTGGGAGACATCCGATATGCAGGTGTAGATATTAGTGTCATCCCAGGGTACAGATCAATGCAGAAGTCTACCTCTCTGTGAGGAGGTAGTCCAGGAAAATCCTCTGGAAAGAGGTTCTCGTACCCATCCACCACTATAGAATACTGTGGACTCATCTCATCCATTTCACCTAGGGTCATGATAACCAACTGATGAGTGATTGGATTCACCCTCATACGTGCAAGTCCATATTTCGTTGCTCCAGTTTCCTTTTCACTGATAAAGGAAAACCCGGTCCCATCTCCGCAGACACACCACACTGTACGCCTAAAATAGTCGATCTGGGAATAAAATTATGAAAGCCATTCCATACCTAGAATGACATCGTAATGCCTCAACGCCGATAATATGAGATCCCAGCCGAAGATCTCACCTCCAAGAGTAAGCTCATACTTCCAACACTAGCGTGTGATAATCGAATCCCCTCCCATAAGAGTCTCTAATTATAAGGATCAAGCCAATGAATCGATCAAAATCTTCAAGCTTCGAACAAGGTTCATGGTAAGGAAAGAGTGATTGAAACCTATGTCTATAAGAAATACAACTAAAGTGGAGAAGAAACAGATCATACCTCGTATCATCTATGGGATGTTTAGACCATAGGCCTTGAATGCTTGAAGCTGAGCTCGCCCCTATCCACCCACTCCTGGAGCCCATGGTGTACCACCTAGGGGTGGTGGTGGTAGTACCTCATACCTACACCCACCTACTTCTACTCTTCCCACTCCTCTTCCACATATGCTTCCTGGAGGACCACCCTGTTCCTATCTCTAATGCTGCCTCAGTGGTCCCTTGATCGTTTGCCGGTCCTCTGTGTGGCGATTTGGGCAATATCGAGCCATATTCCCCTATTTGCTGAATATGTACCATACTCTACTCCCCTGATGACTCCCTATTCCCTGGGAGCCTCATACCACCAACCCCGAGTCTTGGGGTCATCCTTTGAATGGTCTGGACCATTTGGGCCTCTACGTCATTTTTCAGCTACCCACCACTGATGACTCGGTCACATGTCGCCCAATGTTAGCTACCACCATCGGTTCCTGCTCTATAAGGAATATCTCTACTAGTATATATCACTTAATCACCCCATCCTACGTACGGATACTAAGTAAAATCATCAATTCTATGATCTACCATTGTATTCCCTGCTCAAATGCCCGAGCCCTAAAGAAAGGTTCCTGTACCATATCTGTAGAGTAACAGGACAGGTCTGTGAAGCTCATAGAGTACCCAGACACTGTCAAGCTACCCTACTGTAAGTGAAGTTTCTTCTATATGCGCACTAAGAACATAGTCACGGGGAAGAAATATTCCCTAAAAAGTTGCTCGAAGTCAGAACAAGTGAGGGTTGAATCCTCGTGAGTCTGGATGGTCAAACTCCACCATCTCCCCGCCGAGCCCTACAGAAGGCTCACAGCTAGAATCACCATTTGGTCAAGTGGCATCCTCCCTAAGTGTAAGACTTGTGTCACTACCTCCATCCAATCCTCAACAACCTAAGGATTTGTATCTCCCCTAAACTTGGGCGGTCTCTATCATTGGAACTTGTGTAAGGTATTGAGCCTA
This sequence comes from Viscum album, assembly GCA_963277665.1. Classification (NCBI taxonomy): domain Eukaryota; kingdom Viridiplantae; phylum Streptophyta; class Magnoliopsida; order Santalales; family Viscaceae; genus Viscum; species Viscum album. Next base: position 451,856,722 of record OY728121.1, read on the forward strand.
CGTGCGTCCTCTACTAGTAGCGCCAGAAGTAACTACTGACCAACTGGTGATGGTATTGCTGGGACACCACCTGAAGGTTCCATCTTGGGAAATCGTTCGTATAACCAAGTCTCATCACTATGTGGACCATCCTCATTGTCACACACTAGAATTATGGTTGGATTTATGCATGGAGGCATCCTGAAAACGATCAAGATGAACCACGGTCAAATTATTATACATGGTAAGCTGACTCTAACTCAAAAAGATTATGGGAAAACACTCAAAGATGCATGAAACCATTGTTTTCATATACTGAGTTGGAAAGAAGAATTTGGGGTCCTGGTGTATGGATACATTGAACATCACATCAACACTGGACTCCTTGGCCAAAAAGCCAGACTCAAGACACTTAACACTGTTTACTCCAAAAATAGACTCTTAGTTCTTCTGGTAGAACCAACCTCCTCTGATACCACTTTGTCACGAACTGTCCCCCCAGGCCCATGCCATGACTACCCCAAGCCTGCCTTCCATAGGCTAGGGGCTGGATAATAGCACCGAGAAGGCATATCCCAAAAAGGGAAGGCATTGTTTTTAAACCTGTATTCACGCACACACCACAAACTGTAGAAAGTTAAACACTAAGTAAACCAAAACTATCACTAAGAAAACTACTAAAAGTACAGTACAAACTGAAAAGTAAAAAGGGGACATAATACAATCCCAAAACCATAAAGGAAGACACATATTCCAAGGTCTATCTACTCAAACTCTACCTAAAGGGTAGGTGGAGGATAGATGTGTGTAACCATAGAAGTACATCATGTCTGTCCCGTCTCACTGGCACCATCTGGTCCCAAACCACCAAGGTCTTCATAGAATCATCGATCATGTGAATGAGAGACGAAATGTGCGAGTGAAGCCCATGTATGGGTGAGTAACACAATACTCAGTAGGGACCACAAAACATAAAGGAAATACCAAAAATCAAGACCACATAACAAGATCACACAGCAAGACCACAAAGCAAAGACAACTCACACTAGGTATAACTCAAAGTATAGAAACTAAGATTTTCAGTCATAAAAATGAAACATATTGTACTACTTAGGGACACATCCCTAATGAGCCATTGAGGTATTCTCAGCTACTAGACCGTTGAGGTCCTCTCAGCTGTTGGACCACTGAGGTCTGCTCGGCTATTGGACCACTGAGGTTCGCTCGTCTACTAGAGCACTGAGGGCTGCTCTTCTGATGGACCACTGAGGTCCACTTTTCTGATGGACTAATAAGGTCCGCTCGTCTACCAGAACACTAAGGTTCACTCATCTGATAGACCACTAAGGTCCTACCCTCTATTGGACCACTGAGGTCCTCTCGGCTATTGGACCACTAAGGTTCCTCTCTTCATATCCTTCGTGTCATATCCAAATGTAGGATTCCCTCTCTATACTGCCCTTGATTCTGGGAGAATATAATTCTCAATCCATTGGTCATGTCTCTACTTCCAGGAAAACTCACTTAGAGTATACTAAAAGGACCGTCTCATTGTAAGGGTTCCAATATAGCATATGACATGTCAATCAGACGCCCAGTCTGAAAGATATTGGTGTTTTAGTAAACAGGGGCCGGTTGCATCCAAGCCCGGTCTGACTTGGTCAAACCGACCTGACCAACCTAGCCTAGGGGTCCCGCATGACCCGACCCAGTTTGGTTGACCTGACCCAACCAAGTTGGGTTTGGGCCGACCCATTCCATCTTGGCCTAGTGGACTAGCCCATTGGGCCTTGCTGGACCCGGCCCGGTTCAGCCATGGGTCCATCCTACTGGGTCACCATGTGACCCGATCCACATTTTTTGGCACATTACAACTTAGTCAGACCGATTTATTTCCAACTGGGCAGCACAACGACTCAGTTTCCTATTCGGCCTAGCCTGCATTGACATGCCCAATATTTTCTAGCTTGGGCCGCCTGGAGGCCCGGTTTACTGCACTGGCCCGATTCACATCGACGAGCTGACTTGGGTATAGACCAGATGTCATGCTAGCATCTAGTTGGCGCAACACACGGTCGCAGCTGGCCGCCACCCTCCACATGTAGTCCCTGCTGGACTGTATTCTAGTACATGTTGTGGCCTGCCCTGCGGGCCGCTCCCCTTGACATGACACCTGATCAGTGTCTCCCCCCTATGCCTGATCGACATTTCCCCCTACGCCTGACTGGTTCCGCCCCCTGTGCCTGATCCGTACTGCCCCCCTGTGCCTGACCGGTGCCGCCCCCCTGCACCGGTTTGCCTCCAAAGTGGCTGGGTGGCCGTGTCCACCTTCCATTAGCCACCAGTCTCCATGTTGGCAGCCCCCATCGCCGCCATGATGCACTACCAATGCGCCGCCTCCCACCTGCCTCTGTGGAATGGGTGTTGCGGCCTTGTGTCGCCGCTGCAGCCTTATGCCGCCGACTCTTGCTGATTTCACAGACCACCTGGCTGTGGCAGTTCCTGCCCAATGCTACCATATCCCGTGGCATCCTACCATGGTCTAATGCACCGTTGCGGTCCCATCTAGACCACAGATACCGTCACCTCCAAATTCATTGCGCCATGAAGAATGGGAAGAACAAAAGAAGAGGAGAGAGGAAGAAGTCGCACATAAGAACACCCAAAGAATGATATGGGTCCTTGTTTGTATTGACCCAGATGCATTCTTGTTAGAAGGATCAATGAGAACCAAAATAAGGCAGAATAATCATTAAGATAGATATCCCTTTTATCCCACATCATTAACCATTTAGCATGAATGATCGATCCTTGAGTTAACTTGTTTGTGAGTTAACCCATGTTCGTTATTTAAAAGAAATAACGAGGAAAATAAATTCACATAGAAAAGCATAAAACCCCTACCTAGAAAAGGAGATTACTTGATGATGATCGTTCATTATCATCTGTCGATCTATGGTCCCAAATACTCTCTCTAAGGTTGTCAACGTCATCACTGGATTCGTCATCATTCTTCATTAGATAGGTTTCCTTCGTCGTTCGTCAGAATAATTCTAAGGTTGTTCGTTATCCCTAAATTCCTTATTTAATTAATGAAGGAAGATGCGTGCGCATTGTAGTATCACCACCCTACTCAATTAATGAGGTTCATTAATGGAATTCAGTGTCACCTCATTATTGCAGTGCAGCGCTGACAAGTCACTACGTAATGAAGAATAAAATCTAATAAAATAGCTTTTTAAGTTATTTTATTTTTCTTCCAAAAAGTCCAAAAATTAACTTTCACCCTCGACCCGCGTTGGTCAAGGTTAAGCTCCACCTAAGGGAAGCATTCCCTCACGAGCTCAACAATACTCTTAGATTTCAATTTGAGTTACCATTTAGGAGTGATAAGTATTTTAAAATAAAATAATTGTTACTCAATTATTTTATTTACATCCAAAAACTACTTTCCACTGTTGGCCCACGCCGACCAATGTTAGGCCCTTTCTAGGAGAATCCCAATGCTTTGAGTTCAACGTTGCCCTTGGATTTTTGTTCTCAGAACCAATTTAAAAGTTAGAAAAAACTCGCTCACATGATTATTTAACAAACATTAAAAATATTTTGAAAATACGTTCTGGTCACTCCAGGCCTCAGAATTTCGTGCTGTCTCAGAACCTGGTCTTGAAATAATCCCATTTATTTTCCAAAAATTTTACATGGAATTCCTGGGTATTACATAATTTTTTGGAAAAATGGATTATGAAATTGTACCTCATGTATGTATTCACAACCGATAAATGGCCCCTATGCAAAGATGACACAAAAAAACCGAGATATAGTCCAAATTTTTCCAAACAAGGGTAGGTTACTGAGAACTCTTCTAAGAAGCAACTCACATCAGAGCAGCTGAGGCTTGTGAAGAGGTACATTAAACTTTTAAATCAATAAAAATCATAATATTAATGGGAATTGGATGATGATAGTTTAAACTCTGATTTTTCTTATGGTTAAGAGTTTGATCCTTTTGATATACAACTACTTTTCTAGACGTGGTATGGCTGTCTTTATTTCTATTTTTTTCTCTGTACTTTTATTTTATTAATAAATTTGGGGGACTAGGAACGCTTATTCCTACACCTTCTCTTCCTCTAGAATAACCACATATGTAATAAAATTTCCAACTATTTCTTATTTATATTTAATGTAGGTCATATCTCTATTTTTAATGTGTTTTCCTTATGAACTTGTAATGTTAATATGTTGTAGTGGAACTATAAGGGTGAAGGCACTCCTGAAAGTTCCTTTTGTTTTATTGGTTGATTCATTGTATTGTCTTGATTCGACCTTCGATTTCCCCATTGTTTTATCCATATGTAATACCATAGCTCATTTCAAACCTTTTTTCATTAATTACTAAATGCTTTTCATTTGAAATAAATTATTAAGGACATACCTCATGTATATTTATAATATTATAAATTAATCATACAAAATTTAAAATAGCATCATTGACCATTGTAATATATATATCATCAAGTAGAACATGAACATCAACTTTAAACTCATGAGATACTTCAATCCCCACTCCCATGTTATATTTTGGTAGTTATTTGTTTTTTAGCATAAATATTGGGATATTAAACACCATACCCCTCTCAAAAAGTTTTTTCATGGGTGTTGATAGATAGAAATCACGTACAACTTCACCATGCATAATTTTAGTAATATAAAGTTATCAGAATTTATTTGATTCAAATTTAGGAGAAAGAGTAATGAAAAAATCATTTTCCTTGGGAAAGGTATTCAGTTGAGAGGAATGACTTGAATCAAATCTAGAAGGGTCAATTGGCTCTTTATGTATTGATCTTTTTTTCATTGACGATTCTCTTTGATCCTTTCGCATACATTTTTCCACCAAACCAAACCAGAAAATAAAATATTTCAAAGCATCTATTTACACCAGTAGACCTTTCATCGCCTCATACTTATCTCCCTAAATCTTTTTATTCTTGTAATATGTTCAATGTGATACTCCAAAACCTATACCTCTAACACGAACATATTGTTCTGGCTACTTCAAAGCTAATAAAAGTAGTTTTTCTTAAAGTATGGTCAATAATGATTCTTGTATATAAACCATATAAAAACATAAAAATATAAATAGATATTTTTATTTAATATTTTTATAAATCATTTTGAATTACTATTGTGTCATACTTATACATGCTTCTCATACTACTCACATGTTTTCATAAACTAGTTTACCCTCTTTATTTAAGTGGTCCTCCTTCCATAGCCCATGATATGGGATGGAAGTGGCTTAAAATTTTTATTTATAAATCTGTATATAAAAAAAGAACATATGTTGTTTCATATCACATAAAAATTTTATTTTAGATTTTAAATACATACCAGTTTCTTCTCTAGTGGAGCGTACCCCATCCTTTCTTTGTGATAGTGGTACAATGGTTTTGATGCATGCTGTTTATTTTTAGCACTCCTTTTTTATTTCAAAAATTAACAAATTTGAATAAAATTGGATAAAATAAATAATTTAAAATAATATATTATTAACTACAATGCACCGGAAATGATTCCTCATCATGATGAATGATGAAATCATTCCTTGTTTCCTTCTTTATAATGCGTTCATACATAACAAGTGGGTGGGGATTCAATTTCCCCCAACATACTTTAGATGAATCTTGGTAAGAAGTGTTTGAAATCCTCAATGGGATTTTCCAGCATCCATTAAGACATATTTCTTATATAAATAATCTAAAATAAATAAACTCTATAAGGGATAATGAAAATTAAATCAATGTTTCATTATATTTTTTTAGTAAAATAGAGATAGTATATCATAACATTACCTTAATATCTATTGAAAGGGTTTCCTTCATTATAGACTGGACATGGAATTATGTATCAATATAAATTGGAATATTCATTCTCATTATGACCCTAACATAACTAATGAACATTGACTTTTTTGGTTCAATAGGTTGTCCATGTTGATTTAGCCAACCTCAAATTTTATACCCTTTATTATTTCCTTGATAATTTTAATCAACACAATGATGCTACATCATTCTTATTATTTTCATCAACATGTTGTTGATCCCCTAATAATTCTATAGTTTTAGTATGAACCATCTATTCCTCCCTGAGATTAGTAACATCATCATGTGCAGAAGTCATTGTCTGTATAAGTAGTCAAACATTTAATTTAGATTACATAAATGCAGTAGATAACACATAATATTATGAGGAAAATCATAGTATATTAAAAAAATTTAACCATCTTATTAAAATCTCTTTATTTTGTTTAAATGTTAAAGGGATTTATATCCTCTATCGAGTATCCAAATCCCCTCTTTGTGGTCCCTATAATGTAAAATAAATTTTCTACATTGGGACCACTGTTAAATTATTGCGATCTCTCAATAAAAGGTTCATCCTCAATTGAATTTTAATCTGACCCTATATTTGTTTTAGTCTCTAGAATGACAATTGAAAAAAAAATTGTTAGATCTGAGACATAAAATTCATGCACTACCTGTGATTATATTTTTAGTAGCTTGTTCTATACCCTTCCATAGTGAAATTCACCTTCATGAAGCCCATTTCATCAAATTTCTCTACACTCCTTTTTTCAACCCATTTTCAACTAAAAATCAACACATGAAATATTGTATAATACAACTCGTATCTCTTTTCAATGATACCAAAATATGATATATTCAAATAAATTGGATTTTTATCCTTGGAACCAGATATGTTCATCACTTCCACCATAATTTTAACTCCACTTTTTTCATTATACTGCATTCATCATGTTCCTTTGTATAGAATGTATAACCATTAATTAAAAAATATTGTAAGATATAACATTTTTATTTGGTCCCCTGGCTAGCGATAGAAGTCATTAAACAATTGAATTTGTATTTTCAGATAAATCCATATAAATATGATCTTGAAACCATCCTATAAACTATTAATTATGTGTATTTTATATCCATCCTTTATCCCTTTATGGATTCAAATGTCTAAGAATTTATTTTTGGGCTTCAACATATCGATAAAACTCTTCACTATTATATAAAATTTATAGGTGATCATGCTCTTTCATTTTGATGCTAATTGTAACAACATATCTTCCGGAAATCCCTTCACCCATAAGGAGTCTTCTATGATGATACTTTGGGAGACCGATTATATCAACATTTGATAGGTAATAAGTATGGAATTCAATAAATTCTTCAATAATATATCATTATGTAATATAACCTTCTGAGTGAATTTGATTCCTGACACATCATTTAAAAATATTCATATACCATTTAATGGGGTATATCCATCTGTAATGGATAGGACCACATAGTTGAACCTCTATAGCCAACTGAATCATCAAGTGGACCATTATATCAAATAATGATGGTGGGAATGACATCTATAATTCACATAATAGTACTGAGGTATCCTTGTTAATTTTTGGAAACTCCATCATATCAATAACTTTATTGCATATTCCTTTCAAAAAGAAACAGAGTTTGGTTAATGTATGTCATGAATCTTTAGGAAGAATACAATGTAGAGTGACTAGTATCAAATCTTGCATCAAAACATGAAATTTGTGTGATTTTAGACCCTGCAACTTCAAATTAGTCATTGAAATGACATTATTGATAATTGATGAATAACCCTACATAACTTTACAACATTGATGAAAATGAAAAATTACAATTTTCCTTGTCTGGATAGAGTGTAAGAAGTTGGAGGAAGAAAATTCTACCTTTTACCCATAATAGATGTCAAATCTTACCTTATCCACATTTAGTCATGTACAACCTATCCTTTATTTCATATTTTGTTTTTCTATGAACATTTATTAATGTTACAATAACAATATCAATTACATTTCTTTCTATTTGCATGACATAATGAAAATTCCTAACATACAAAAAATTCCTATATGGTAATTCAAATCAAATTGATCTCTTTTCCCAACCTGATATCATAAGGTTTTTTGAGAATGTATTAAAAAATAGTGTTATTGTATTTTAATTTCTCAAATAGTTGATCATATGTTAGTGGAAATGGATTTGTACCATGTTTTGTATTCCCATAGAATAATTTCATCCAACATCAATATTTATCTTATCATGATAAAAATATGTTATTTCTTAAAAAGAAAATCTTTGAGGAATGTTTCAGCCAAACTGAGTGTTTACATTCATCACAAATGGAATACCCCAACATTAATTTAATTATATAGTCTAAAAAATTTCAATATACAAGAAAGTAATTTATAATCCCATAAAACATAGATCTCAATGTGATTTTTTCTCTTATTTGAGCATCATATAATGTAACACTTGTATCCCACATAAATTTCAAATCTTTTATCAATGGATCCAAATAGAAATCAATGTCATTAACATGTTTTTTTGGTCTATAGATAACCTAAGACAAAATAATGTATTTTCACTTCATGCATAACCACGGTGGAAAGTTATAATTTACCAATATAGCTATCCATGTACTATGAGTGCTAATCTGTACACCAGAAGGATTTATTCCATCTATAGATAATGCAATATGAAGGTTTATCAAATCATTTTCAAATTTAAGATACTCATAATCAATTTTATTTCATTTAAGAAAGTTCGTTGGGTGATGAATTTTACCATCTTAAATTCTTTAATCTATGTGCCATGTCAATTATTTAGTGGTTTCTTGGAATCCATAGAGTCATCTAAACATTAGAATGATTAGAAAGTGTCATAAAACATTCAAAGGTCTTGATTCATCTTTCTTGTATCGATTCACACCACACTTAGGAATTTTTTGAGTGATTAATGGTCCTTTAAAAACAATATGAAATCATTTTTACATGCACATATTTTTTTAGAGATCATTACTATTGAGCATAGCATTCATTTAGCATTATATGTTTGATAAGGGAACTCATTTTATTCTGGTATCATATCATTTAGGAGACCAAGTAGTTTTGTAAAGATGTTATTACTCTATCCACTACTAAATTACAAATTATATAACTTCAATAAAAATGATAATGTTGTATATTTAGTAAAACCACTATAAAATGGTCTCTTATTACAGCTAATTAACTTCTCAAACAACTTTTTACAATAAAAAATATCATCTTCAATTTCCATTTTCATTTCTTTTATATGATCTATATCATAATTTACATTGGTATTCATATCAAATGATTCATAAACCATAGTATCATCCCCATCAGTGTGTACATTCTATTTTTCCTTATGTTTGGTCCAAAATTTATAGCTTTGATCTATTCTATGACAAATCAAATGTTCTTCCAACTCTTCTGGAATATTTTTTCTTGAAAAAAACAATATAAACATGAACAAAGTATTTGAGAAGGGATATATGCATGATCTATTAAAAAAATGATGAACTCTTTAACTCCATCTTCATACTCTTTTGTCATACGATTAGCGCGCATCCATTTTATAATCATATTCATCATGTTAGGTTCATAAAATATCCATTTTTTATAAAAAATAAATAAATACACATAAGATATTTATAAAAAAAATAAATTTATAGATAATTCTAATAAGGGTAACCCAAAATTTGAATGTTATTGGTGGTGATTCTTGAGAAATTATCATTTTACATAAGGGTGACATATAAAGAAACAACCTAGGGTAAAGATGCGGCTGTTGGTCTAGGGTCACAATTTGATGTTGTATGGGATAAAAAGGTGGTAATTATAGGATGATTTTTGTAACCTTTCTAGTGGGAGTCCAATAATAGAGAGGAGTTTATGTTTATTAAATTATTCATTTGGTACATAGTGGATTAGGTGGTGTTTCATTGATAGGGTTATCAGGAACAAAAGTTTATGATCTTTTATCAAAGTATGAAACAATCAACTTCAACACAATTTGATGATGTTTCCCAGTGGGATCAGAAAAAAGCCTAATCTAAAACAAATTATTGGAGTATATTCCCAACTTCTTGGGATCACCTAAAAATTAAAACTCAACCTGAGTGGAACTAATAGAGACAATCAACTTCAGAAAAATGTTAGAGTGGAAACTAAGAGTGAGGTTTAAAAATGATGGAAGCAGATAAGGATGTTTTTAATGTTGGTCATGATACCAATTTAATGAGTGAAGGACAGTATGAGTGGATATTTAAATAGATTTATAGGTTTCTTTATCTCAAACTAATTCTATCCATGATTCCAATTTTTTATAGATGTAAGTATTGTAGTACCTCAATCATATCAAATTTATCTCAATAATCTTACCATTGTTGATTCAATAACTCTAAAATGGTTTATGTAACTTTTCTAGGTAGGATTAAAAAAAGAGGGAGGAGTTGGTTATAAAGGATCCTTTAATTGTTTTTAATTTCACCTTTTCGTTGGATAACATTATAAAATTTATATATTTCATAAGATGAGTGGAGAGTTTTGTTTGATAATCAATTTTTCTTCTTGTCATAGTTACTTCATACCCTAGAACTTCTTTCCACTTACTATTTTTTCCATTATTGATGTTAATACATAAATTATTCTATGATACTTGTATATTTTTAGTATTAATTCAATAAATTTCTTTGGTTTTTTAGATTTTAAATTTTTTAGTATTTCAACCTCTTATTTTAATCCATCAATCTCCTCATTTTTTTATTTCATTTATGATTTTAAATATTTTGCCTCACAATTTGACACATTACCATGAATTATTTTTATATAAATATCTTCCAAATATACTTCTAGTACAAACCTAAAGTCTAATTAATGATTATATGAAACTTTCTATTATGTATTCTCACTTTTTGTAGCATTCTTACAAGAAGGAATTTTTAACTGAACATGAGGTTAGCGGTTTGTGTTGTAGAATACCTATAGTAAATGTCACAACAATGAAAATATTAAAAGTATTGTGGTTCTTCTTCTTGGTAATAGAATAAAATGGGAAGAATTTTTTGATTTTAATCCATGGGAACAGGAAAAATACCTAGAACTTGGAGTGGATTACAATCTATTCACTACAAAAACTCTACCTACTTACCATTTTAAATCACCACCTAACACATTATAAGTGGGTAGAGTTTTTACAAAGCACATATGGTCCTTTCATCGATGAAGGATTATATATCTCATACACAACCTCATTTATCCATGTAAATACCCGAAAATTTATAAATAAAATTATATTTCTTTTAATTAAATGTATTATGGATATATAAAACACATGCACTCTTTTTTTTATTGGGTTTAAATGAATATTAAGTATAATTATCCTTGATAATATTTCCATTGAATAGTGATCACATGACTAGTATAAATATAGGGTTTTAACAAATCCTTTTGACACAGACGAAGGAAGTGATGGCCTCAACCAGTATGATTGTACCCTATGAAGACCATTTATCAAATATTTCAAGGTAGATAGAATTTCTAGTATTTTCCATAGACCAATCCCAAGCCTAGATCTAACAACTTAAGCATGAGAGAAACGATTTATGGAAGAATTTTAAACTCATCGAGATCACGACCCAAACCATGTTCACCGAACGACCCCAAGAAAGCCCCACCATCACACACCTTAATCTTAGGGAATATGATGGTGTAATAAAGTGATATATATCAAGACCATATTCTTATGATTATTTTTGTATAGAATAATTAATATACTTTCATTCTATTATTGTTACTTTGTAAATGATTCTCTAAAGAACAAATAATATTTTTGGTTAATATTCAAATTAAATTAAGGAATATATTTTGATGAATTAATTTATTTTTGAAATAAATAATATTTTTATAAAATATTATTGTTAAATTAAATTTATTAAATATTAATGATCACATAATTTTTATGAAGTCAAAATTAACTTTTATTAATGTTTGAAAACTATTTTTTCCAAAACCCGTAAATTTTAAATAAATGTCGTTTTTTATTTTAAAATTGAAAATTCACATATTTAGAAAATTATTCAGATAAAATTAATATTATTTTTTGAATCAGTATGTCAAAATTATCCAATGGTGAATTTTTCATATTTTTCTGAGACAGTCGGATTTTTGGGTAAAAATTAAATACCGTATAAATATATAATGTGGTTTATGACATCATAATGACCCAATAGTGATGTAATGAAATACTATAAAAGGTATATTCAGAAAAAATATATGTTTTAACTTTAAAATAATTTTATTTTATATTTATTTTTTTATTTTATAAAGCTTTAGTGAATCCTCCAAGACTTATTAAATATTTTTAAGATTTTAAAATAATTTCCTTGAGAGTGTGACTCACCTCCCCATAATCAAGGATAATATTTTAATATATTCTTCTATTGGACTTATAAAATATATTTTTTCCACTCCCCTTGTCTAGAAACTGTGGTATGGTTTGTGATTTTGGATATTTTAGCGTGTAGTATCCAAAACCAAAATAATAAAGAATTCCCCCACCTTCCCTATATAAACCCACCCAAGAACCCATTTATCTTCACTAAAACTCATTAAATATCATCCAAACTCTTATAAACACTCACTAGAGTCCTCAAAAGGTTCCTTAATCTCCCAAGAAGCCTTTACCAAACCTTTGGGATCACACATCCAAGTAAGGGTTCCTTCCTTTCTCATTTTTATCCAAGTTTCCTTATATTGTTACACCCTTTTATTTCCAATTAAAAATTATGGGGTATGTTTTCTCACCTCCCCCATACTACCCTTATTATGTTTTAATGATGATATACCCCTTTATCTCTCATTAATCCCTCCCATGTACACCTGTTACCATGCTGAAATTCCGTAAGGGATTTATCTCTTCTCATTTTTATTCAGGAATTTATTTTATAATATGTATCTAAATTATATTTCGTATGTTGGGATATTATGTTCCATGATCCCCTTACTATAAATTTCATTTATAAATGATTAGATACCCATTTTTGTCTCATCAACCCATTTTACAAATTTCTATTTGACGTCGTTATGCTGCCAAAGTTGCACCACAATTTTCCATGCCAAAATCATAGTGTAGTGAATACTATACCCATTTCTCTATCAAGGGTATTCACCTTTATGATAATGTACTAATTGATTGTGGACTTAAATTTATTTATTCCACATTCCTTGTTTATGTAAAAAATTATGATGTTTAGTTAATCCATGTTGTATGATCTATGTGGCACACATATACATGAAAACAAAATGATTATGAAGGGTGCACTCTGAAAGTGATCCAATGTATTGAAAAAATTTTAGTATCATGATACACCATGTGAAATGAGGGTTTAATCATGTTAATTCATGTTCAATTAGGGTTTACTCATGCTAATTCATGTTCAATGAGGGTTTACTCATGCTAATCCATGTGCAATGAGCCTTGGAGCATGCTAATATCATGTTGTATGTTGTTTCCACATTTCCATGTTATGAATATAATTCTATATCATGACTTTATGTTCATGTTTCTTTTGTTCTCTTCTGATATGCCTATTTACTAACATGTATCGTATTCCTCATGTTATGTCATGTTTATTCCCTTATTGGGCTTTATAGATCACCATTTTCTTATGTATGTCCTCAGGTTATCCCATGAAATGATAAGTACGAAGGAATGTTGTGGTCATGTAAAATAAGTGTTTAATAAAGATCTGTACTTCATGTTTTAAGTTTTTATGTAATGTTATTAAGCTCCAAATACACTATAACTCTTGATATTATGAGTTTTTAAGTGTAATTTTATATAATAAATCATGTTTAAATATGTAATAAAGAGAAGGGATATTATAGTTGGTATCAGAGGATAGGTTTAGTTAATTTTGGGATTAGGATTAGAAAACTATAGTGAAAGGCTTAGGGATAAGACTAAGTATAAGAAAATAATCCATAAATTTTTGTGAGTATAGAGTAAGTGGTTTATCAAGAAAATACATCCCTGTATGGATATGAACAAGTAGAGGTGGCTCTGACACAGATGTATCTCTAGTTAAAACCCAAAAACACCGCTTTGAGATAGAATAAAATGGGAAATGGTGCATTAAAATGGGCCTTGATACACTCTTAGTTTGATACTCCCATGAGATATTCTTTGGTAAATTCATAATCTTAATACAAACCATTATTAAGGGAACAAAAAAATCCAATTATAATATACGTTAGGAAGTAGATCATGGACAACTTAGATCAAAGCCTATAAATTCATAAGTTAAAGAGATAAATGTAATTTATAATTTATCCCTTTAATTTCATTATATCCCCCTTTATGTTTTTAAATGTTTAATATACTCATCCCTAATTTTCCTTTTATTAAATCCAATAGTCGTTAATATGAGGAATCATGCTAACAACTGTTGTAAAGATCAATGTGATGACTGCCCTAATGAGATGCCCAATCCGATGGGAGCGGGAATCTCAAACTTTATCACGATACTCTCTTGGTTAAATAAAATTTTTAATAGAAACATGGATCAATTGAAACATCTAACCCCTTTTAAGTAATAACAAGTCACAATCGAGAGCTTCATGAGACAAAAGAATCCTAATTTCAATGGATCATTCGATCCCTCAATTTCCTAACAATGGATAAAATCCATTGAGAATATCTTTTCTATCCTTAAATACTATGAAAAATAGAGGTTTCTTCTATCTGCTTATCATATGGAGGGTGAAGCTAATCAATGGTGGACATTGATAAATAATAAGAATCCTGATGAAGAGATCGAGGTGATGGAATGGAAGGATTTATGTAAAATGTTTTTCGATAAATATTTCCCCCACACCCTCCAACTTAAGATGGAAAGGGACTTCCTTTCCCTAAAGAAAAAATATGACAAATCCATCAGATCATATGAGAAAAACTTCACAAGGCTTTCATGATACACCTCCATATTTTTTGTTACCCCCAAATTCAAGGTTGAATACCTCTTTGGTGGGATAAATCATAGTATTCAAAAATCCTTGGAAATCCATGACTTTGATAGGTATGAGGAAATTTTTTAATGTCCCCTAAAATAAGAGATGGAGATCAAAAAATCTTAGGTGTATCATGAGGATAAGAAGCAGAAAGTGGACTTTAATTCTAGCAGTCTGATCGATAAATCCAATGGTGCTAAGAAATTCCAACACCCATCTTGTCAAAAGTGCCGAAAGAAGCACCCCAAAAATTGCCTAAGGGGATCAAGGAAATGTTGTAGGTGTGGAAGAGAAGTGTTCCTAGCCAATAATTGATAATAGGAGAAACCCATAAATGTGATAGAGGAAAGGAATTCTCTTGTCAACCCTTAGTGTGTTGTTCAATACTATAACTACAAGGAACCATGGAACTTTGAAAACTAGTGCCCTAAGACAAGGGTAATTGGAGGTAACCAACAACCTCCAAGGTATAAAGGGATAGCCTTTTCCATCACTACTGACGAAGTGAATCCAAAAAATGAAGTGGTGATAGGTACACTAGTTATTCATTCAAGAATAGTGAACTTACTTCTTGATTCTAGTTCTACGCATTCTTTTATATCCTGAAAGTTTAGTAGAACAATCCAAACACCACCACAAATCATGGAAGTAGAGATGTCAGTGAAAATGAAAAATGGGGAAATTATTTCATCCTATGAATATAACTCCAACCCTATCATAATTTTTGGGTTGAACTTCCTATTGAACCTTATCTTACTCCCTCAAGTGTAATTTTATGCAATTCTTGGAATGGATTGGCTTTCCCTATATAGAGACAACACAAATTGTCATGAGAGGGAAGTCACTATCCATATGGTGAATCGACCCCTGATTCTATACAAGTGCAAGGAGGAGGATGAATCTTCTTTAGCACCATTATCTCGAGCATTGATATTACTACCCTATGAGTATGTGTATCTTTCTCAGATGATTGATTATAAGAAAAGAAACATCCTCAAAGACATTCTTATTGTAAGATAATTCACTGAAGTGTTTTCTGAGGAATTACCTGGTCTTACTCCTTGAATAGATGTTGAATTCTCAATTGATCTTATACCTAGGGAGTTTCCAATTTCCAAGACTTAATATATAATGAATGTTGTGGAGCTTGAGGAGCTAAAGAAACAACTACATAAGAATATTTATAAAGGGTTTATACACCCAAGTGCTTCACCATGGGAAGCACCAGTCCTCTTTGTCAAAAAAATGATAGTTCAATGTGCCTTCACATTGATTATCATGAACTCAAAAAAAAATCATGATAAAGAACAAGTATCCTTTTCCATGAATTGATGACTTGTTCAATCAACTATTTGGAGTAAAATACTTCTCCCAAGTGGATAAGAAGTTGGGATATTACCAAATTATGGTGAATAAGGAGGATATCCCCAAGACTGCTTTTTCTATGAGGTACAGGAATTATGAGTTCATAGTGATTCCATTAAGACTCACTAATGCTCCAAAAATATTCATGGACTTTATGAATAGAGTATTTAGATATTACCTCAACAAATTTGTTTTAGTCTTTATAAATGATATTCTAATATACTCCAAAACCAAGGAGAAGAATGAGGATAATTTGGGCACTGTGCTAGAGACCTTGTAAAAGGATAATCTCTATGAAAAGTATATCAAGTGTGAGTTCTAATTTAAGTAAGTCTCATTATTGGGTCATATCATCATAAGAAATGGGATATCTATGGATCCTTTCAAAACAAAAGCAATTGAGGGATGGATGAGGCCAAAATCTATGATGGATATTTGTAGATTCTTGGGGTTAGCTAGATATTATTTTCAATTTGTGAGAAATTTTTCATGATTGTAAAACCCTCTTACCAAGCCAACTTGGAAGGGATTCAAATTTTCTTGGAATGATGAATGTGAAGAAAGATTCATGGACTTGAATAAGAGGCTTATCACTTCCCCTGTGCTCACACTATCCACAATTGGGGATATTTTTGTAATCTTCAACGATTATTTGAAGAAGGGATTGGGATGTGTGTTGATTCAGAATGACAAATCCATTGCCTATGCCTCAAGGCAGTTGAAAATTCATGAGAAAAAATATCCCACGCATGATCTGGAGTTGGCAGCTGTGATCTTTGCATTGAAAATATGATGTAATTATCTATTTGGGGATAAGTATAAAATATGTACGGATCACAAAATTCTAAAATATATATTCACACAGAAATAGATTAATATGCACTAATGAAAATGGTTAGAGCTCATTAAGGATTATGACTGCTCAATCCCTTACCACCCTGGGGAAGCAGATAAGGTGGCGTATGCTCTAAGTATAAAAGACCTAGTAATTCTATCATTTATGATAATTTAAAAGGATCCAATATTCTTATATTTGATGAACATGGACATGGGAATCATAAATAATAGAAAATCATCAATCCTTTCACAAATGATTTCTCAACCGTCTCTTTTGGAAAGGTTAAAGGATGCTAAAAAAGATGATGAGGGAATTCAGAAGAAAGTGAAAACTATCAAAAAATGGAAATACTTATATTTAAATGTTAATAAAGAAGGAATTGTGATATTTGGATTGAAAATATATATTCCATCAAATCTGGAGTTAAAAAAAGAACTTTTGGATGATGCACATAGTTTGAATTTCTCCATTCACCCAGGAAACACCAAGATGTATCAAGATCTCTAAGAGCACTGTTGGTGGGATAAAATAAATAAAGAGATCTCTAAATATAAATCAAAATGATTGACAGGTCATCAATTGAAGGTTGAGAGGAATAAGTATAAGGGGATAATTAAACCATTACCCATACCAACATGGAAATATAAAAACATCACCATGAAGTTTTTCACTGAACTTATGAAGACATCCAAAGGAAACAATTCTATATGGGTTGTTGTAGATCATCTTACAATGACTACACACTTCATTATAATTCGATAGTATTTTTCATTGGATAAACTATAACTGATATACATTAGAGAAGTGGTAAGGCTATATGTATTACCACTATTAATTGTGTCCGATCGAGATCAAATATTCACCTATAAGTTCTGGAAGATTCTCTAATATACTCTGAACACTGAGTTGAACTTCAGCATGACCTATCAGCCTAAAATTGATGGCCAATATGAGAAGTCTATCCTACCACTTGAGAATATGTTTATAGCCTTCTCAATGGACTTCAAAGAAAGATGGGACCAACATATTCCTTTGGTGGAGTTCTCTTACAAAAAAAAAATCCACTCAAACATCTAAATGGATCCTTATGAAACCCTTTATGGGAAGCGGTGAAAAACACTGAAATATTGGGATGAATTTGGGGAATAAAAACTTCTAGGTATGGAAATGGTCAAAGAAATGGTGGAGAAGGTTAAGACCATCTACATCACATCAAAGATACCCAAAGTTGAAAAAAAGATCTATGCTAACAATTGTCGAATAGACCTAGAGTTTTATGTTGGAGACATGGTATTCCTCTGCATATCTCTATGGAAGAGAGTTACAAGATTCGGGAAGAAGGGAAAGCTTAGTCCAAGGTGCATCATCCCTTTTGAGCTCCTTGATCACATCAGAGTAGTGACCTATCAACTAACACTACCACCGAACATGTCTCAAGTACATGATGTATTACATATATCACTCTTGAGGAAGCAAATACTTAACCCATCACATGTACTCAATCTAGAGGTGGTACCATTGGACAATTACCTCTCCTATGAGGATTTGTCGGTGAAGATCTTAGATCATAGAGAAAAAGTTCTATAAAATAATATGATGACCCTTTTCAAGGTATTGTGGAAAAACTACAATTTTGAAGAAGAAATTTGGGAACCAGATGAATTGATGAATCAGAGTTACCATCATCTATTTTAATGTGTGAAAAAGAAATATTGAGGGTGAAATTTATTAATGGGGGAAGGTTGTAACGACCCAAAAATTAATGAATAAAATTCAATTTTTTTAATTAAAGGTCTTATGGATATAAAAACACATTCACTCTTTCTTTTATTATTGGGTTTAAATGACTGTTAAGTATCATTACTATTGATAATATAATCATTGAATAGTTATCATGTGACTAGTATAAATATACGGTTTTAACAAATCCTTTTAACATAGAAAAAGGAAGTGATGACCTCAACCAGTAGGATTATACCCTATGAATCCCATTTATCAGAGATTCTGAGGGAGATATAATTTCTATGATTTTCCCTATACCAAGCCCAATCCTAGATCCAATAATTTAAACATGGCAGAAACCATTTACAGGGGAATTTCAAGCTCATCGAGATCATGACCCAAACCATGTTCACCAAACAACCCCAAGAAAGCGTCACCATCGGACACCTTACTCTTAGGGTGTATTCTGGTGTAATAAAGAGATATATATCAAGACCCTATCATTATGATTATTTTTTATATAATAATTAATATACTTTCATTCTATTATTGTTACTTTGTAAATGATTTTTTAAAGCACAAATAGTATTTTTGGTTGATATTCGAATTCAATTAAGAAATATATTTTGATGAATTAATGTATTTTTTAAATAAATAATACTTTAATAAAATATTATTATTAAATTACATTTATTAAATATTAATGATCATATAATTTTTATAAAGTCAAAAGTAACTTTTATTAAGGTTTGAATACTATTTCTTCCAAAACCCGTCAATTTTCAATAAATGTTGTTTTTTATTTCAAAAGTGAAAATTTACATATTTAGAAAATTATTTAGATAAAATGAATATTATTTTTAGAATTAGTATGTCAAAATTATCCAATGGTTATTTTTTCATAATTTTCTAAGATAATCAAATTTTTGGGTAAAAATTAAATACTGTATAAATATATAATGTGTTTTATGACATCATAATGACCCAATAGTGATGTAAGAAAATACTAAAAAAAGGTATATTCAGTAAAATATATGTTTTATCTTTAAAATAAATTTATTGTAGATTTTTTTTTATTTTATAAAGCTTTAGTTAATCCTACAAGACTTATTAAATATTTTAATATTTTAAAATAATTTCCTTGAGAGTGTGACTCAACTCCACATAAGTAAGGATAAGATCTTAATATCTTAATCACTTGGTCGTATAAAATATTTTTTTCCACTCCCCTTTACCAGAAATAATGGGAAAAACCATGGTATGGTTTGTGGTTTTGAATATTTTAGTGTGTAGTGTCCAAAACCAAAATAATAAAGAATTCCCTCACCTTTCCTATATAAACCCACCAAAGAACCCATTTATCTTCACTAAAAATCCTTTAATATCTTACACAATCTTATATATACTCCCTATAGTCCTCCAAATGCACCCCAAGCTCCTAATAAGCCTCTCCCAAGCCTTTTAGATCACACATCCAAGTAAGGGTTCCTTCCTTTCTCGTTTTTATCCAAGTTTCCTTATATTGTCACACCCTTTTATTTACAATTAAAAATTTTGGGGTATGTTTTATCACCAACTAATACTTCCATTATTATGTTTTAATGATGATAAAACCCTTTATCTCTCATTAATCCCTCCCATGTACACCCGTTACCATGCCGAAATTTCATAAGGGGTTTTTCTCTTCACATTTCTATTCAAGAATTTCTTTTATATTATGAATCTAAATTATATTTCATATTTTGGGATATTACGTTCCATGATCCTCTTACTATCCATTTCATGTATAAATGATGAGATAACCATTTTTCTCTCATCAAAACATTTTACGAATTTCTATTTAACGTCGTTATGCTGCTGAAATTGCACCACAATTTTCCACGTCAAAATCATTGTGTAGTGAATACCATACCCATTTCTCTATCAAGGTTATTCACCTTTATAATCATGTACTTATTGATTAGGGACTTACATTTATTTATTCCACATTCCTTTTCCACGTAAAAAATTATTATGTTTAATGAATCCATGTTTTATGATCTATGTGGTACACTTATACATGAAAACTAAATTATTATGAAGGGTGCACACTTATAGCACTCCAATGCATTGGGTAATTTTTAGTATTAGGATACGAAATTTTCAATAAAGTTTTACTCATGATAATTCATGAAAAATTAGGGTTTACTCATGCTAATTCATGTGAAATTTGGGTTTACTCATGCCAATCCATGTGCCATGATCCTTGGCTCATGCTAATATCATGTTGTATGTTGTTGCCACATTTCCATGTTATGAATATCATACTATATCATGAATTTATGTTCTTATTTCTTTTGAGATCCATTTATATTCTTATTTAATAACATGTATTTTCTTCCTTATGTTATTCCATGTTTATTCATTTACTGGGCTTTATAGCTCACCCTTTTCTTATGTATGTCCTTAGGTTATCCCATGCAATGCAAAGTATGAAGGAATATTATAGTCATGTAAAAGAAGTTTTCAATAAATATGTGTATTTCATGTTTTAAGTTGTTATGTAATGTTCAGAATCTCCAAATACACTAGACCTCTCGATCTTCTGGGTTATTTTAAGTGCATTTATATGTAATAAATTATGTTTAAATATGTAATAAACAGAAGGGTTGTTATAATCCAAGATATACATGCAATCAGAGTGATAAATTTATAATAGTGGTCTAAATGAATGCAAGTGGGAAAAAATAAAGAATGCATTAAAAAGAAAGACCCACTTATTAATTGGAACTGATTTTGAAATGAAAGTGGAAGGAATCCTCAATGGGATCATCATGGAGAAGCAACTACTATGAGTGAAAATTTTCAAAACTGGGACACTATGAATGAATAATATGGAAAATTGACCTAATTATGAAATTAATCAACATGATTTAAAAATAATAATTTTCACTCTATTTAAAGATGAACTCTGTATAAATTAGAAAAATAAAAAATAAAAAATATTTTTTATAATGTTTGATGGGGTAATCAGTATTTTAACTATTATAGATTTAATTATATAATAAATTTTATTTTTGGAAATATTTATAAACATGATTAATATTATATATTTTCTTATAGTATTCTATAAAACCTTTTTATAAATATATCAGCAATTAAAGTACATAGTAACATATTAAAGAAACTAAAATGAGTCAAATCTTTGTCTTAATCTCTCTCTAATCAACATGTTTTGGATTTTGAAATAATTTCCCAATTTTAAGGTTCAATTGGAGTCATACAAAGTAATGGATTGGGGATAGAGGGTATGAGGGATTTTATAGTAAGGAGGTAGCATATACAAACATATGATAAGGAGAGTGTTTTAATATTTAAATGGAGGGAAATACATACATTAAAATTTGATTTCTTTTGTATAAAAAAGTAAAAAATATAAAATGAAAAAATATATTTGAAGTGTGGGAAAGAAGTGGCTTAAATATGCACAAGGAAACCGCACAAGAGAGGCCAGTGCAAGAGGATTAAATAGAGGAGAAAATCCTAATCATGGATCGGCACTAGAAATGAAGTAGATGACTAGGGGTGTGACAGGTCCAATAAAAGCCAAGGTAGAGGAATGGTGTTTTTTGGCTTATCAACTAGCAGCCAGAAATGGCACAAAGTTGATGTAGGATCATAGAATCAGAAGGTATATTGAGGAAAAATAAACTTGAGGGTGAGGGAGAGGTTGAAGAAACAATGGCTCGAGGTGAGGGAGATTGGGTGGAGAATCACTAAGGTAGATCAACGGAAAATAATATTTTTCACATTCGTCGTTTAGATCCTTTAGAAAATTTAAAAACAAAAAAACAAGAACTAAAAATGCAGAAATAATGTGAGAGTTTGAACAACAGACCACAATTCACATACCTTGGGTTTTGAAAGTGATAATTCATATGAGATGTTTGATGGGGAGTGATGGTAAAGCTTCAGTTCCACGAGAGGTTGAATGGTGTGGGAGATGAGTAACTCTATTAGGGATCAATTTAAAAGATCATAAAGGTTTTAACAACACTTTCTAAAAAGCACTAATAAATATATATTTTTCATTTCTAAAATAAAAAAGTGCTAACAAAACCTATTTTTATTAGTGATAAAATTATATCACTGATAAAGATCTATATAATTAATTTTTAATAATATAATAAATATAATTAAAAAATATAAATTTTTATAATTATACATAAATATAAATATATTTTAAGAATTATAAATATATATAATTATAAATAAATAAATATTTATTTAATTATCGAAATATAATTATTTATTTAATTATAAATATATTAAAATAATTGTAAATATGTATTTATAAATATAATTATACATATATATTTATAATTATAATTATAATTATATATATTTTTAACTATATTTATAAATATATGTATATAATTATATATATATATATAATTATAATTATATATATATATATAATTATAATTATAATTATATATATTTATTAAATAATATATAAATGTAATAAATATATTTATTATTATATATATTATAATTTTTTAATTATTAAAATATGTCATTAATTATTTAAAAACATTTAAATACTTTTTAAAAAAACAGTGAAATTGAAAAATTAAAAATGAATAAACATTAAAAATATTTATAAAATAGATAGGTTTTATTAATTATATAAATTATTAAAAAATAACTATGGATATATATTAGCACCAACAAAACCTATATTTATTAGCTCTCTTTGTAAATTATTGATAAAAACTATATTAAATAAATTAAAAAAATATTAAACGAATATATATTAAAAATGAATATATAATTAAAAAGGTAAAAATTAATTAACACTATTATTGAATAGATAATCATAAATGCATGAATGTTATGAATGAGTGAAATTTGATTATTAAAAATGAATAGACTTCAAAAATGTTTAAAAAATGAATGAGTTTTATTAATTATATAAATTATTAAAAAATTAAAAAAGAGTATATATTATAAAATAAAATGAATACATATTAAATATGTACATTACAACCATATTAAAACCATTTAATGTAAATGAATAAATATATATACAAAAATATTAAAAATAAAGAAATTATAAAAAATAATAAAAGAATAAATATTAAAACCAATTAAATTATAAATGAAATTAAAAAATAAGCAACATTATTAATGAGTAAATGGTACAAAATAATAATAATTGAATGAATGTTAAAAAAAGTAAAATTTAATAATTAAAAAATCAGTAGATTATAAAAATATTACAAAAAAAATGAACAAGTTTTATTAATTATATAGATCATTAAAAAAAGTAAAAATGAATATCTGTTAAAATGAAAATAAATAAATAAATAAATAAATACATACATACATACATACATACATACATACATACATACATACATACATACATACATACATACATACATACATACATACATACATACATACATACATACATATATACATATTACAATATTATTAAATAAATTAAAAGTTAATGAATAAACATGTATAAATAAATACTAAATATGGATTAAATTATTAAAATATTAAACAATGAAAATTTGAAAATGAAAAAATTAATAAAATATTAAAAAACAATCAAGATTATTAATGAATAAATAATATTAAAAATGAATAAATTTAAAAAAATATTAAAAAGTAATAAATATTTTATATTGAATAGAAATATAAAAAATGAATAAAATTTATCAATTATAAACATATTAAATGTTAATAAATAAATATAAATAAATAATAAAATTGAATAAATATTAATTTTTTTAAACAAATATTATATATATATATATATCATTTAAAACTAAATAAACAGTTTTTGTGTGTGTATAAATATATATTTATATATATTAAATAATAATTTAATTATGAACATATATTAAAAAGGAATAAAATTAAAAAAAATATTAAACACATAAAAATTAAATATATATATATATATAGTAAATTTAACAGCAATAAAAGTGTGTGTGTGTGTCAATATATATATTTCTTTTTATGAAATAAGAATTTAATTATGAATAAAAAAATAAAATTTAAAAATATATATTAAACAAATAATAATTAAAAATGATTAAATTTAATATATATAGATATATCAATTAAAAACAATAAATAGTGTGTGTGTGTGTATCAATATATATTTTTATATATGAAATAAGAATTTAATTATGAAATTATGTTGGAATCGTATCTAAATTACTTTACACTTTTTAGGGAAAAATGACCAACTTAGCTAGCCATCAACTTGAATGGTTATCCCAACAAGGAAGGCCTACTAAGTTGTCATAGAAGAGTGGGACAAGCCATGGGAAATGATCATAGGGTGGACTAAGGCCCACGGGGGCCTGTGCAAGTTGGCACATGCCCATTTATGTGTGTATAGAGTGTATGTAGAAGCCTATCCCTGTGGTAATATTATGAGGTGGTCAATATGTGAGATCATATATAAATAAGTGTTCTAAGATCTATAAGTTCAATGTGGGAATCACGAGTGCAGATCACTTTAGTTTTATTAGTTCTTTAACTAGTGATGATAAAACCCCCTTTATCAGCACTTTTTTTAGCACTGGTAAAGGATACTTTTATCTATGTGTTTAGATAGTGCTGATAAAAACTAACTCTTGATAAACCTAAATCTATATTAGTGGATTCAAGGAATGAGTGGGTTTAATTCACTGGTTTTTTCTAGTCCATCTACTACCACGTGGTAGAAGATATGTGTGCCCTAATCCAGATAAGATGATTAAGGGTTGTCTTCTCAAACAATCCCCCCCCCATGTATTGAATTTAGTCACGTCGAACCATCCAGCTTCCAAAAACCCTCTATGACATGTGACCTTATGCCTCTACTATGTTAGTCAACCTTCTAACTCATACTAATTTTCATCCAAGTTCATCACCATATACTAGCTGAGTCATCCTATTCTCACTATCATCCACTATGAAAGTCAGTAACAACTTCACTTGAACCTAATTCATGCCATGAGGGAAAAATAAGGAGGAGAATGATATGTGTATAAAAGTGTTTGTGTGGTGACTAGGGTTTCCTGTACACCCCTTACAAACCAATATCACCTCGAGGGCCAATTCCACCACGTACTTACCCCTACACGACATATGACTAGGAATTAAGGTTGTGGTATATGGTGAAGGTTATGAGTGAAAAAGAAGAGCCTAATGGGCATATCCAACTCATATTTTTTTATAATAAATTAATTATATGAGATTTAAATGATGGAAAATTTCATAATCAATGGAATTAAATTGAAGAATATTTGACTTTAAGAACTTTGGAATTAAGAAGATATGATTTATCACATATAAATTATAATTAATTTATTGATACTTTGAGAATTACCTTATCTTTTTATTCTTTATTCATTGATGAATTAGTAGACCACTCTCATCATACCATCATTTCATCACATGATTCAAGGGTATAATGCCTCTTGTAGTGATCCACATGTGCTCCAAAATCTCGAAATTCCGGCATAGAATCGTTGGGTGCTAGCAAGATTGATTTTGATCATTTTCATCATTCATAATTATTTGTAGTAGTAACAAATTAAAGAACCATATTAATTGTGTTCTCTCAAAGTTTTTAGAGAAAATATGAGAATGATTTATTTAGTTCTTTAGTGTGTTCTTGAGAGGATTATCTCTAGGGATTAGGAGGATTATCTCTTGGTTTATTGTTCAAAAAAAGTGGTTAACCCTGAAATGTGATATAACTAAGTATTTATAAAGCTAGTGTAGGGTGGTAATTTCACATAGTCTATTATTCAATCCCTTATTACTTAGTGAACTCCATGTCTAATAATAAAATAATTATTATTATTATTATTTTGACATGCACAAAACTGGCAGATAAATAATTTTTTTTGTTTAATAAATAAATAAACATTTATTTAAATGATATATAATATATAATTTTCATCAAAGTCTTTAAACTTGGTCTGAAACCCTCATAAATATTTATCAAACCTTGAATAATGACTATTTATTTAAAAAATAAATATTACTTCATTATTTTTTAATAAAAATAATAAATATTTTATTCATTCAATCTTATGAATAAATATTTATATTATTTAATTCACATATTTATTCATCTGGATAACTCATGATTAAATATTTTTGATCAGCTGATCCAGAATAATTATTAAACCATAAAGTGGTAATATTATTTATTCAAACTTTTTATATTAAAATTAAATTTAACAAATATTTTAGACACACTTAGTGTGTTACCCTCTAGGACTCTTTCTAAGTGGCATTAGATGAAACCACCTAAAGTCTAATATTGGATATAGGAACACACCTATACATATATAGAGAAAGAACTTAATATGTAAATAATATAAAACCACATATGAATTCTTATTGTATAATATAATACCGTTTTTTGTGATATCTTTAATAAAAAAGGTTTCATGTTGGTGTCATCAAACTATGTGCTCGATAACTCTTTCTTTGACTTCATATAATTGAAATTGCCCATATAATACCATGTACATGGATTTATTTAGGTTTTTATATTCCCATCAAAGTTCATTAGATGTCAACTTCTGTTAAATAATATAAGGTAAAAATCCTTTCTCATATTATTCATTAATGCAATATCACTCTTGACATACCCAACATACCTCATTTCACTGCGAACATATGTCATCATGATTTTTTTCAACACATTAAATCACATGAATAATTATATCTATTAATAATAATATTAAATTCTAAGGATCAATAAACATTTCCATAGATAAGAACATCCAATGACACATAAATGTTAATTTCTTATCGGTGGGTCGTGTTCTCATAATCACCTACACTAGAAATTACCAATGATGTACACTATGATAAAGTGCATCAAAGTCCTATTATTCTCCACCCCTAATATCCAGTATCATTTGTGTCTTATAAAATGACATCATCTAGATATAGAACATATATTTAAGTATTCTATAATAGAACTTATAGGTTCACATCATAGTGGGGAACTGCTATAACCTTTCAATATCATGGTTATTACATACAATGTAATGCTAAAGAAAAATCATGATGTTATTGTAATTGAATTAATATTAAAAATAATGAATATAATTAATCATAAATTAAATTGATGTTATTACTAAGGAACATACTCCAAAAGACTCTCACTTGCACTAGAGAAAAATTCTAACAACCTTCAGTCTACTAACTCTCACATGATACCGATTCTTATACTGTGTTAAGGCTTTATTTAGGGGGTCTATCACTTTATATTATATGGGAAATTTTTCACTTCATATTTATCCCTCTGATAAAAATCCATCAAGTGGTGATATTTTTGGAGTAGGTGCTTTGTTTGTTGGTGTTACCTTATATCCTTTGTGAGATCAAATCTTATAGTATTATCATAATATAATGTGAAAGGGAATTTACTATTAGGCATCACATCAAGATCTTAGGTAATTTTTTTTATCCAAACAACTTCTTTGGTTTCATCAGAATACATTATATACTCGGAATATTCATTAGAATTAGTGGCAATTGGATACTTTGAACTCTTCCAAATCATAGCTCCTCTATTGAGGCTAATGATATATCCTAACTGAAATATCATATCATTATGATCTATTTTAAAGATAGAATATATATAACCCCTCATGAATAAATTATCATATCCTCTATACAATAGTAAAATTTCCTTAGTTATCCTCAAATTCTTAAGGATATACTCTATAGCAGGCCAATATTTTTCACTTGGATCAACTTGATATCTTCCCACCATACTCAAAGTGTTGAAAACCTCAATACTAGTACATAACATGGCATGGATGATTTATCCTATCATATAAGTGTATATAATCTGACTCATTCTATCTCTTTCATATTGTGTCTAAGGACATGTTTTATTTCAATGATGTATACCATGTGACACTGGAACTAATCCCATCTTGGATTATTATATACCAAATATCTTTAGTATCTGGTCAATGTTTGTACTTTGACTTATTCCAAGAAGTCTCTTGTATCTTTTACAAATGATCTTGATCCCTATAATGTAGGTTGTTTCACCTAATTCCATTATAGAGAAGCACTTGTTTAACCAGTCCTTAACTAATTATAATACTGGTATGTAATTTCAAATTAGTAATATATCATCAAAATATACTACTATAATGTTAACCATACTCCCGCAGAATCACTTGTAAACATATGTCTCACATTCATTCTTAATGATACCAAATTATTTTATAGATTCATTTAACCAAATGTTCCATAAAATGGATGCCTTATTCAATCCATAAATGGATATACGCAACTTACATACCCTTTTGGAATTTCCTAGAGTCACAAACTATTCTAGTTGTGTCATATAAGCATCTTCCTGAATGTTATAATTAAGGAATGTTGTTTTTTCATCCATATGAAAAATATAATAGTCATGGAAAGTTGTTATAACAAGTATAATTCTTATGTATTTAAACATGGATAATGGATAAAAGGTTTCATCATAATCAATTCCTTAAATCTATTTACACCCTTTAGACACTATTCCTGCTTTATAGGTATTCACTTTACCTTACAGGTCTTATTTTCACTAGAATACCAATTTTCACCCAATGAGATTTATATCGACTAGCGAATCGACTATAACCCAAATTTCGTTCTGATACTTGGAATAAATCTTATAATTCATGGATTCTTGTTGTCTTGAAACTTCTAAGCTCTCTACTTTCTCCTTGTAGGAAAGAGTACCATTATTGTTATTCAATAACGAGTCACTATCCTCAGTGACTAGAAAACCATATCTCTCTAATTCTCTAGCATCTCTTGTTATTCTATACAGTACTTGTGTTTTAGGAAAAACATATCCTACAAGGAACATTAGAATTTGTTCTTGTATTAACTATTGTGTATCTTGAGCATCAATATCATCAAATTCATTCTTTATCCCACTATCCTTCACTACTGGATATTTTCCCAATACCCACGGTTTGAAACCATGGGTATAACCCACAAAATCGTGGGTATAGGCTATACCCATGATTTCAAGGAACTGTGGGCAACCGAGGCATTGATATAGCCCTAAGTTATACCCACAATTTCCAAACCATGGGTATAGGTTTATTCCACCATTTCAATAAACCTATACTCATGGTTTTAAAATCATGGGTATAGTTTTTAAAAAATAAGCGGCCATGGGATTCGATCCCTCGACCGACTATTTACGGTTTCGACACCTAAACACTACCCCATATTCACTTTTTGGTATATAAATATATATTAAATTATATATATTTATCTAAACCATGGATATAGGTAGAAAACCATGGGTATAGGTGTTCCTGCCAAATTTTTTTTATCTCGTGGAATTTTTCTCTCTCACTATAACGCAGAAAAGCTATACCCACGGTTTTGGAAAACTATGGGTATAACTATTAAAAAAACCCTATACCCATAGTTTCTGTAAAATCATGGGTATCATTATCAAAACAAACTCTATAACCATGGTTTTGGAAAAAATGTGGGTATAGGTATTGAAAAAAAATCTATGCCCGTGATTTTGGAAAAAATCGTGGGTATAGGGCCATTTTCTAGTAGTGATTATTTAGGATGTGAAACATCTCAATAAAATGTCTTATTTTTCAGTGTCCACCTTCTTATATGAGGTGTTATATAGATATTATCCCATTTTTTCCTTCGGATGCACTATAGAGATACACTTCATGCCTTAGGGTGCTAGTTTCTTAATTTATGTTGACTTAACAAATGATTTTCATCCCCATGCATGAGTATGTGACAACACATATTTATTTCCATACATTAATTCATATGGTATTTCATTTTCTACCTTAGTAGGTAATCAATTTAGAATGTGTCATGTAACATGTGATATATATCCCAAAAAGGATAATATAAGATTTTCACAACTCATCATTAAACTTTTCATGTCAATAAAGGTATAATTCATCCTTTCACTAACACCATTACACTACGGTGTATTAGGTGGAGTGAGTTGATATAGAATCCCAATGTCTATAGAAATTCAATAAACTCTTGGTTAAGATATTTTACACCCTGATTAGATCTAAGCTTCTTTATCCTCTTTCCAAGTTGATTATCTACTTCATTATCTAATTATTTTAATTCCTTAAAGGAATCAAACTTATACCTCATAAAGTAATTATATACATATCTACTCAATTAATTAGAAAAATTTATGGAGTAAGAATATCCACCTCTAGCTTCTACTGAAAATGGTTTTCACACATCAGTTTATACCAATTATATAAGTTTTTGACCCTTTCACCCTATCAAAAAAATGTGGTTTGGTCATCTTTATTTGTAAAAAATAATGACATCTTTCAAGTGGTTTTAACTCAAAAGAGTCTAGATAACCATCTTGATAGAGCTTTTTTAGACATTTCTTGATTAAATGACCAAGATGGTAATGCCACAATTGGGTGTTAAATGAGTCATGATAACTTTATTCATTATCAATTAAAAAATATTAGTTCTCTTAATTTAATACATAAAGAAATTTATTTTAATGCACTATATGATAACATATATTTATTTTGAAAAAGAAACAAATATTATTTCCAAACATAAAAATAAAACTATCTAAATCTAAACAGGATACAAAAATTATGTTCTTGGAAATATTTTGTCATGACTCAACCCACCGAGACCCCACTGAGTTCAGAATTAAGTCAATGGTGACACCCCAAGCCTTCCTCTAATAGTCTAGGTGATAGATACAAGCACCAAGTAGGCACATAACTAAATGGGAGGCCTTATCCTAAAGTACCTTTTTACTCACACACACAACCATATCCATGAAGTAGTACAAAGATATAATAAAAGACCATAATATATATAGTGTAATTAATGCATAAAATATCCTCTAGGAAATACATCAAAGTTCAGTAAGGTAATAAACAAGATATAAAGTGGGGAAAATAAACACCCAACCAGAAATGAGGTCCCAGCCTGACAAATACTAGTAAATAAGGAAAATAAAGAGATCGCATCTCAGAATATCTATGGATAACCACTGAACATAGTCAGTACCTCAAATAATACTATGCTCCTCCAATACTAGCTCCACTAAAGTCACTATTGATCTACCTATTGTATTCATAAGAAACAACATGTATGGGCATAACTCATGTAGGGGTGAGTATATACATAAGTAGTAGGACACCTCGAAAACCAATAGGGAAGAAATAGAATAAGATAGTCATCTGAACCCATAAGGAATGAGTGTAAAAAATCCAAACAAGAAATATGATCATACTAAAAACCTAGTCAATAATAGAGAGTAGTCTCAGTATCCAAAGTTAGATAAGAAAAAATATGATTCTTCCAGTAGCTCCAAAGGTCTTATCTTTGATTCCTAGCACCACACATATCCTTACAAGAATTAGAGTGGAGGGCCTACTCCTCGATACTGTGATCCACAACCGATGGAGCACTATCTCTAATGGAGGAACCTATCCCTGCTAGAGCATGATGATGGGGGAGTACTACTCCATAGATATATGACCCTCACCCTATGTGGTGTTGGGGAGTACCAAATATATCTATATAAGAGTATGGGGGACCCATGTCCTGGTGCAATATGGGGGTATCATCCCCAGAATCTCTTTGATGATAAAACTTGACTGTTGACAATGGATAAGTGTTTCTTGAAGGATTATCTATCTTGTAACACCACACATCGTATTTTTTATAAAATGAAGGCCCCCACTATATCCTGCATGGAAAACCACTCCAGATAGGCCACTTATGGGTCCAAATCCAAGTATCGAAGAAAGAGACACACAATGTAGATGTTCCTAGGAAAAGTACATGATGCATACATAGGATCACATGTTTTGTGACTTCACTTAGATAGCAGAGCATTTCCTCCTCGAGACATGGATTGTCTAGTCACGTTGGTCCACATAACATGTCTTTATGGTGACATGTTTCATATGTTCACTCAGGGTCTTGGGAATGTTTCATTGGCACACGGCTAAGCTAGACATGTGCCTCTACATGGTGTGCCCCCATGGGAACACGATGTGTCTACTCACCTAGTTTTTGTGCCTTTTCTATTGGCACATATCTTGGATACATGAGTAGGATCACACGGTGTGTGGTCCTAACTAGATAATGTGTGATATTTAACTCAGGATAAAACCATAAACACTACAAGAATCCAATATATATGATGCGTGTTCCTCTAGGATACATGGTGTGTATTCTTGTTTTTCATAGAAATTAACTCTAGTCTTCTTGTGGATATGGGATCTTTCATTTCTACCACTTCCACTATTGTTTGGATCACCCAAGATGGTTAAACCCAAATATAAAGGTCTTTGATCATTCATTTTCAGTTGTTGGTGGCCCAAAAAGGACTTATAATCTTCTAATTCATAGGCTATGTGCCTCCCATTGTCATTCAAGGGGTCCCAATCCATTTTGTCATCACCTGTATCCCAAAAATCATCTTAATCCATATAAAAACAGTGATACTATGTCATTCATGAACCCATCATGAATATGGGGGTTCGATCATGCTCAAATCCAGCCCAACAATTTCAAATTATGACCCCATGGACCAAAAATGAAGAACACAAAGAACAATGGTGTAAAAAAGGAAAAATAACAAGGTAAGATCATCATTGGATGATGAGATCCCAACCGATGATCATAAATTATAGAATAAAATGGGGTGGAAATCAAGAGAAACCAATATAAATAATTAGGTTCAAGAACACTGATTAAATATGGGCTCATACAAAGAATAGAAATCATAGAAAAGTAAGAAGATATGAAATCTATGATTGGAAACAAATTCAAAGGCTGTAAATCCACAAAATAATGAGCCCTAACTCAAGAATGGGTTGATCATTAGTAAAGAACATGTTCACTAGTGATGATTATGAAGATATCACTATGTTTTTCATTCATCTCATGAATCCCATTGATCATTCATTTTCAATCCACTTTCCTAAGTCACCAACACCAATGGATCTCTCGCTTTCTCCACTCTAATCTCCCAAGGTTATGCTTCTAACCCTAGAGTTTCATCATAATGACATACTTATAAAGAGAAATTAGGTTTTAGGCTATTAAATAAACTATTTAATTTACTTAACACATCCTCCAATTTCTTCCTTACACAAAATATCCATGTCGACAAACCTTATATCATGCCTTGGGTAAAACCCATATTCTAGAAACAACTATGGTCTTAGATTTTTCATCCAAGGTCCCAATCAATGGGAAAACCATTATTCCAAAAATATGTTTGTTCATGATTTAACATATATTAATATTTTTAATATATTAATTATATGGTTATATGACACCTAAAACATAGTGATAACTTTGAGGAAAAATCCATATATATATATATAAATATTCAAAGAATCAAACTACATAAACCAAATTCATTACATCTCCCCTCCTTTAAGGAATTTCTCCCTAAAAAGTTAAATCTACACAAAAAGGTGGGGGTACTAAACCCACATCAAGATTCTCATTATCCAAGTAGCTCTCATGCATGCTCTAATGCTACCAAAGAACTCAAAATAGAAGAATGGTCCATCCATGAAGATTCCTCTCATATCAATCCTCGATTATCATCAGGTACTCTATGAAGGTGGCATCATCCTTGATGTTTATCTTGCCCTATTCAATAATTTGTGATGGGACATGTACGTATTTCCTTATTTGTGACACATGGAAGATTTCATGTACTCAATCTATCTACGGGGTTAAGTAAAAATATTTTACAACCCCACCAACCCTATGTAGGATCTGGAATGTTCTAACAAACCTTAGGGATAACTTTATCCCATTTTTAAATTTTTATAATCCACATCATGGGAAGAATATTAAGAAAACATGGTATCCTCACTCTAAATCCAAAGTCCTATGATGTTGGACTACATAATATTTCTATTGACTCTAATCTATCCTCGTACGCTCATGGATCACCTGAACATTCTCCATCATTTCCTACACCAACTCTGGCCTAACAAGATATGTCTCACTAATCTCATCCCAACACAAGGGTGAGATGTAGGGTATCCTGTAAAGGGCCTTGAAAGGTTCCATGAAAATGGTGCAGTGATAGGTGTTATTATAGAAAAAATACACTAATGGTAAGTGATCCTCCCAGCTCTAGCCAAAGTCCAACACATAGGATCTCAAAATATCCTCCAAAATATGGATGGTATGCTCAGTATGTCTATACATTTGAGGGTTAAACTCTATGATCATCCAAAACTGGGTCCATAAAGACTCTTACATACCCATACACAAATGTGATCTAAAATGATCATCACATTCAAAGATGATCATTGTGGGAACCCCATGGAACTAGATAATCACATGCATATACAACTACCCAAAATCTCAACCAAAATCTACTCCTTAATGGAAAGAAAGTGTGTTGACTTGGTAAGTTGGTCTATAATCAACCATTTAGCATCATGTTCCATCATTTTACATGTAATCCACATCAAAAAAATATATCAATATGTTATCCCAATTCCATTATGATATTGTAATAGGTTGAGTCAAACATGCTAGAAACTGATGTTTAGTCTTTACATGCTGACATGTGAGGAATCATGAAACAAACTTGACAAAAATAAACCTCATTATAGCCCAAAAAAGCTACATCTAAAATTAATTTTACATATTTTCCATACCAATATGTGCATCTAATGGGAGTTATGAAACTCCCTCAATAACTCCTCAGGAAATTTAACCGAAACTACCATCCATACTTAGAAAAGGATGACGTGCTCCCCTATTTTAGGAAATACATTTGGTGAATCACCTAAGGATATCTGGTCACATAAAACATCACAGTCAACATATCTCAAAAGAGCTTCTCTCACATGCTTAAGAAGTGGTGGATCCACCACCATTTATTATAGGTAATTTGCATCTCTATCCTCCACCAAGGTCAACTACAACAAATCCAACTACTCGGAAACCTCCTCCTATAAGATAGAATGGGATTTATTGTTAGTATAATTTTCCACCATGTGTCCCTTCTCTGGAGAGTAGACTATCTCAAATTAAAATTCTTACAACAAATACAACCAATGCCTATGTCTTAGGTTAAGATATCTCTAAGTGAAGATGTACCTGTGACACTGGTGGTTTGGGTAAACAACAAAACAGTCACCCAAAAAATAATGTCTCCACATCTTTAGAGAAAATACCACCAATGACAACTCTAATTCATAGTTTTTATAATTCTTCTCATGGGTTATCAACTATCTCAACCCATAAGCGATGATTTCCTACCTCTACATCAACACGCATCAGAGCGCAACTCTAGATGAATCGAAAAACACCACATACTCAATCCATCCTCTGGTAGTATCAGAACATGATCACTGGTTAACCTCTGCCTCAACTCCTCTAAGGCTCTCTAACAATGACCAATCTAGGAAAATAGATTCCCTTTCCACATCAAGGAAGTCAGATGTTCTATAATCCTAGTAAATTATTCCATTAACCTCTGATAGAAACCTACCAAACTGAGGGAATTCTACACCTATACCACACTCTTGGGTGGATACTGAGTGAGCATCACATTAACCTCTACTAGATCCACTACCACACCATGCTCAGAGATGAAATGCCCCAAAAATTAAATCTATCATACCTAAAATTGTCACTTCAAGAGATTAACATATAGTTATTTCTCCTAGAGTAAGTCTAAGACCATCCTTAATTTCTTTTTCTGTTCCTCCTTAGGTACAAAGTATATGAGAATGTCATTAATAAA
Organism: Viscum album; assembly: GCA_963277665.1. NCBI lineage: Eukaryota > Viridiplantae > Streptophyta > Magnoliopsida > Santalales > Viscaceae > Viscum > Viscum album. Next base: position 451,893,361 of record OY728121.1, read on the forward strand.
TAATACCATGAAGTGGTCAAAATATGTCTAGAAGATCTGGTTTAAAAGTGCCGTGAACAAAGAGGGTGAATTAGTAACACCAAAAGTAATCACCAGGAAATAATAATTCCCATAGAGATATTACAATTCCATATTTATAATATCATCCTCATGAACCCTCAACTGACGGTATCCATACCTAAGAAATATCTTTGAAAAAACTCACACCTTTCAGCTGGTCAAAAAGGTTATCAATCCTTGGTAATGGGTACTAGTTATTGTAAGTTCCCAATCAGGATAATTTTATCACTGAGAGAGGTAGGTGTGAATCATTGATACTTTTTCTTTTATATTTCCTTCCAATTGAGACAACCTTCACCTCCTATTAAAGATTATATTCCCTGTTGAAAACAATTCAAACACACATCCACAAGAACACAATAATTTATAAGGTTCACTATTAAATACAAATAGTTGTGTCCTTGGTATGGTTTGGAGAAAATAAAATAACCCAAAATACACTAGAAAACAATCCTTGGATTATAATGAGTAGGATATTCCCTTTCACATGTGTAGTACTTTGAAGCCAATCCAAAAGTATGTGTGAACCCTCTTAGAAAAAATAGGTTAATACATTGTTTTTGTAACAACTCATGTTACCTGTGATTCTTTTTCAATTACACAAATATATTAAATTGAAAAAAATCTTCAATTTCTTACCCAGAAGAAGGTAAGAACTTGTTGGACTTTATTAAGGACAAACCAGTCTGATTTTTCCAGTACATTTTTTCCAGTCTGATTCCTTCGAGTATGATTCTCCCAATACAAATCTTCTCTATATGATTCTTCTTGGTATGATTCTCTCCAGTATAAAAAACGTGAATTTGATAGGATATGGTAGAGATGGATCAACACCACTTAAATTATGAGTACACAAAACTTGGTATGATTCTCCCTTAGTCCAGAGATCTCAGTACAAAAATCCCAAATCTGATTATTCATCCCAGTATGATAATCATCTGAATACGATTGATAAGAAGAATATGGTAATAATATAAATACAACAATCACTAAGTATTATGATCATCTAAATACAATTTTTTGATATTGTGTCTTCTATTTCACTTCAATCCATCAAAAAAATTTCAACAAAAATCTTAACATGTAAATATTCTTCATCTATCTAAAAACACAGAGATTCTCTCTCTTCTATGGTGAACAATACATCGGTCATTAGAAAAGTACAATGTACTTTTTTCCTTTTATAGGTGACCCTTGATTAGTTTTTGCAGGAATCCAAAAAATTTCTCGCTTAATCAAGTCCAACCTTAAACTTAATTTCTCCTAAAATTTTGAGTGTATTTTAACTTCCTTAACACTTCTCAATTCTTCTCGAACCTTCTACAATATTCAATTATTCTTCATACTTTCATTTCAATTTCCAGTCCAATTTAATTCACGGGGTTGATTTTTTGAAACTAATTTTGTTAATAAAATGATCTGTTTCAATTGAATATAAATATATGAAGAAATGGATTCCACTCTGAATGATGAATATAATAAATATTTTGAATGTCAAGCTTCCCCTTGAAAGTAAAGTTAGAAAACTCTTTTATCTCTGCTCTTCGAACCTCTTCTACTTATTCACATTTTCTATTGACCAACTTGGTTGATAAAGAAAGCAATTCAACCCCATTTAAATGGTTTACTACATTGTTGATCATCTTCTTTTATTTTATTTTCATTCATTGGTCTCTAGAAAATCTTCCTCTGATTACAATGGAATACTGAGTCCAATCAGTAGCTTCCCTTTTTTTGAATACATGGACACTTAAAAATTCTTTCTCTTTTCCCATCAAATTCATTTTCATGCCTTTGAATATGTTTTTGGATTTTTTTTCTATAGTTATTGACTTAAAATTGAAAGTATTGAAACTTTCCAATCCTATGGAAACCTATTTATTTCCTTCTCAACCCAAATCTGATTGTCATAAGCGCAATTTTTCTACGTATTATTAGCCTAGATATGATAAACCTGATCATTCTGGGTATGATCATTCTGGGTAAGATTCCTTTTCAATAGATAACATCACTTTCTTCTATTCCACCCAGATATGATAAATCTCAGTATGATTTAGAACCCCTATCACTACTAGAAAAATTATCTATATCCACATACCTATAGCCACAGTTTAATTGGTCCATGGGTATAGATTAAAATATAGCCACAATTATTTTAAAACCATGGCTTTAGAATAGATAAACCTACATCTAAATGTGTCTCGTGGAAATAGATCCTCAATTGGTTTTAACTCTATTGTGACTCATCTCCCACCCACATATCCTCCCTCATTGGGACTCATCTTCCACCCGTGAAACCATTCTTCCTCATCGCCAACTGGTCAATTCCCCCTAGGTCGATCATCATCGGATTCTCTACTCGGTTCACCCCTCCCTCGTACGATCACTCCCATCCCCTTCATTGCGTGTTCCTCTCCTCCTCTACCCCCTTCGTCGCACGTTCCTCCTCCAATCAGTGAATCAGTCAAACCAAGACCTTCTATGAGTGGGATACATCCTAGCCATCCCCTGCACTTTCTGTGAATATTTTTGTGGTTACTCCTTCACAACAGCTGCTTAGGTGAAGGGTAAATCATTCCATGAACCCCCTGTTCATTCCATGAATGGAGCCGAATTTTATTTTTTACATGGGGGTAGTCCTATTTATTTCAAATCAGATTGATTTGGGTTTAAAGGGTTTTGGATGTTATAGAAGGCCAGTTCTTGATGGTTCTACCTCACTTTCTCCCTCCTTTTATCCACCTCTAGAGGGGATCGATTTCTGGTATTATTTGATGATGATTTCAAGTGATTTATTTCATCCCTTTCCTTTTGTTTTTGTTTCCATACATAATATATAATTTTATAAGATTTATGTTGGGGTTTATTGGAAATTTCCACCAAAGGATGGTGGAAATTGTCCCACATGATAGGGATTTTTTCTGGTGCAGATAGAGGATGTCTTGAGATAACGACTGTATGATATTTCATGATGTTTCATCAAAGGTACATCACCTGATGATTTTATTTATGGTTTTCAGCTAAATTTACTAAAATCACCTATTAAATAGATACCATTTTTTTGGATTTTCCCATGAAAACATCGGGTGTATTCCATGGAACCTCCATGTGTGTTGTTTCATGGTTTTGGTGCATTGAGGCAGCCTAGTGATTGATTAAGAATTTGTGTATTTTTGTTTTAAATTATTAAATTAATTATAATCAATATAATTAATTTAATTGGATAAGATAATTAATTATAAAATGTTATAATTGATTATTTTTAATTTTGGGGCCAGGTTAGGAGCCTCAGTTGATGCTAGATCTTATAAAATCTTAGAAGGTGTTCAATATTCTTTAAAGAAAATAAATTCAATTAAGGTCAGTGGTTTTTTAGGAATAACCCTTTGGTTTATACATGATTTATGTGAAATGTGATGTGTGTAGTTTCACCACCTTAAGATATTAACCTTTATAAATTATTTAATTAGTTTAATTATAATGGAATTCATTTGAATTAAATATGGAAAGTTCCAAGTTCCATGATGGACCATTGTGCACCAGCTATATATCTCAACCATAGATGTCTAAGAGTATAAGTATAATTGTATGCCTTGAAAAACATGAACCCCATATGGGGTGTATAAAAAATAAAGTGAACTATACAAGTGTAGTGGACCTTATTGTAGGTTCCTTGGTGACCTTCAAGTGGAGGTATGTGATGAGATATAGTTATTATACCTAGTAGTCCATGAAATATCCTTAATATCCCTTAAAACCTTCATGATAGTAGAGATGAGTGCATGAAGGTGTTCCTCCCCTAATGAGGTTTAGATACCTTGGTGGGTATAATTTAGCTAAATTGATGATAGGTTTGGTGAGCGGACCGACATAGTGTGACTTGGAAAGTGAAATGGGAAGGTTTCTATCTCTTTAAAACTATTCAAATGAGGCTTTTCTTATGAGTATGGTGAGTTCATGAGATGTTTATGACTATTTAGAGGGGCGTGATTCCCTTAGAGTGGTGGGTGTTGACATGATAGTTGTTAATTTGATAAAGGAATCCACATAGGGTGTTCATGCTATAATGTAACCTAGGGAACCCATGAGGGTGCCTCAGTGATTTTGACCCTTGTGAGGGTGCATAAAATAAGGATTATAGATGATTGTGGGTGTCACTTTGGAACCCAAATCAATTTTGTGTGAGCTAGATATGGTATTAGTGATGATGATAGGTCATGCTTTTGACAGGTAAACCCTTGTTTTTTGAGATGAGTTTGAGAATATTGACAACCTGTATATAATGTGTTATATGAGATATTATGGGAGGGACACACTACCCTCAAGGATTTAAGTGGAATACCCAAGAGGTTACCTAGGATTTATCTATTTGGTCAAAATAGGATGCCTGGGATGTGCTTCTAGGCTCTGGTTATTAATCATGATACAATATTAATTCCTTGGAAAATACCCTTATATTCAATATTTTGGTTTATATAGAATTATAAGGTATTGGGATTCCATCTTTGGTTCAATATGATTACCTAGGGTCATCCCCCAAGGAATCGATTCTATTGATGATACTACTAGATTTCCTAGGCCTATCCCCCTAGTAATCTGTTATATGCTTGATACTACCAGATTTCCTAGAACACACTCCTTGGAATTAGGCACGGGCTTGATACAATTAGATTTACTAGAATTACTTACATGGAATCAATGCTTTCACCTTATAATACATTTATATTGGGATCTTTACTAATGGTAATGATCATGTGACATGCTAAAAAAACTCCGACACTAACCAAATTAGGTATAACCAATACTGAGTGTCACATTATAGCCCAAGGATCAATGATGGGTATTTATTTATTCTTCCACATTTTATTTATTTATTCAATTGAGCATATCATCTACCCATACAATATATTTTATGGTTATGCATAGTACCCAATTTGTGGTTCTTTACTTAGTTGTACTCAAACACTTCTTGGGTGGCCATGATGCTTGGGTTCCTAAGAATAATTCACTAATCGTAGGTTCGGGTTGGGAAGAATCCTATAGTTTCAAGATTGATTGAGATATCTTGGATGATATTGAAAATTGGGATGATGTGAGGATTGGGGATGACATTAGAACCTTATTTAAGGATCAGTTCCCTAGTAGGATGGTGATTTTCATGTAATGCTTGATATGCGTATATTTGAGAAATTTAGAGTGGGTGTTAGCACATTAGTTGCATCAAGATATTTCAAATGGGAAAAAATAGATGTTTCCATATGAGATTTGACCTATGTGAGATGTGGTTATTGAGCTAGGTGGGAGGGCCTAATCCCCTTGAGATATGACTTAAGATATTGGTTATTCGAGTACTATGCTTGAGATGAGATATGGTATATGATAGTAACCTAATAGAGGAATTAGCCTGGGATTGTTAGTTCCTTTAGAGAAAAAATCATGGGTAGATGATTTAAATTATGATATTGGTGCATTATAGGTACTATTGAGTATGTGGTATAGGCATGTGGATTATTTAGGCTTCCATGATGAAAATAAATTTAGGCGTTTCAGTATTGAGGTTTGGATTTCAAAGGGAATGATTGAAAGGATACTTGGCCTGACTGTTTTTGGGTATGAATCCTAATGAGGTAGATGATTTTGATCCTAAATGGTCTGATCTTGGATGTATAGAGTACAAGTATACACTCAGGGTTTGAGAAGATTCTATTGGATGGGTGGTTGTGTGATTATACTTGGAATGGTTGAGATGTTAGGCTTATTGGGGAGCAATCACTAATATGACCATTATCCCACTTCATCAACCCTAGCCTTTTTCCCAGCTTCCCAAAATTGAAATTATCCCTAAATTTTTTTCATGAGATGATGAAATTATTAAGATTTTAGTTTCCACCTAGAATTTTTAAATGCTTCTTCGCTATTTAATCTCACATAAGTGTCTCACTTCGGCAAGTGTCTCCCCTCAATGTAAAACTTTGATAGGTTTATTTTTGATTCATGTGGTTTTCTTAAATGGGTGATTATAGGGATTATGGATCTGTGGAAATTTTTGATTCATTTTTCAACTAAAGTTGCCCTTATATTTGACTAATTTAATTCTCCACATGCTTTCACTATCTTAAACTTATCTATTTTCTATTGGTTTTTCAAGTTACACTTAAAAAAGGATCTTCCCTCCATGGTGATTTGGATTTCAGTCCCAATCCTACATCCCCCATTTCAGAATTTGGTGATTATTAAATTGATTGGTAATATTTTGAGCCACTTCTTATGTACTAATAATCACACCATAACTTTATTCCACCTTGTTTCTCCTAAAACATGTGTTCATGTCGATGTATCAAAGGTACCAATGGATTTTATCTACATTGATATTGAAGGGGAGCTTTGTTGGAAGAAGCAGGTCTGCTATGAATCTTGGGATGACTTATGTTCATCATATAGACACATGGGTCATGATCTATCCAACTGCCAGCATGGGGAGAAAGTTTAACATCATGTAGGCCTCTCAATAGGTAACTCATAAATCAAATTCATCATAATAAATGATTCTCACTGGAAGGGGGTGAGGTCATTGCAACTAGAACTAAGGGTGACATATATCTTTTTTAGTTTGAATAAATACTTGGAAAGATCTAAGTGGTATATGCAAGTCATGGGAGAGGCAGAGCCAAGCTCTTCCACTGATATATCCACCTATTCCTAATCTGTGACTTCTATAAATGGGTGCAAAGGGAAGGAGCTTGATGATGGTGTTGTTCTGATCACTACTTTCAGAATTTTGAATGATTGTAGTCCAATTCCATTAGATTCAGTTCATATTTCAACATTCTAGGTTGGTGTTTCTAGTATTATTATATCTTTTTTTTGGAAAAATGTGGTAGAACTGAATCCTCATACATTTTATGGTCTAGATACAAGTGATTCTGAAATGTAGTTGTCTTCTAAGATGTGATCCCCCCAAACTCAATTCATGTTCACAACCATTTCAAATATTTGAATGAAAATTTGGAGGATGATAATGATCCTTAAGGGTGGAAGATAGTCATTACTAGGTGAAAAAGGAAGTTGGTTGGTTCAAATATCTAAGCAGAACCGGATTTGAGTGATAAATAAGTAGATTCTGAATTTTCTTTAGATAATGAGTAGGATCATCATGAGATAGTTACATTTGGGTTTGGCTTAAGGAATTGGAAGAAATACATCTGTGAGTCATGAAATTATACAGTCAGTAAAGAAAAGAGAATAATGCATCGTAAGTATTATTCAAATTTATTGATTCCCTTGGCTACCAGATCTTCTGGTAAAACAAAGCAATTTGTGGAATAGGTAAGGCCATTTATGCTGGCACTGGAAGTGATTGTAGATCTAAAGATTAAATAGAATTAGGAGCAGGAAAAATATTCTTATAATGATGTTAAAGAAGATCAATATGATAGAAAAAAAAGATCAATATTAGATACGGGAATTTGAGATAGTTGACGGTGTTTTGAAGGCTGCAAGAATGGGGGAAAATGTGATGGAATGTGTGTCCAGGCCTGGAGATCCTTGACTCATGGGGGAATCACTATGTTATAGTAAAGAGTAGTGTAATCATGGATTTATGGGAATGAATTGGTTCATGAGAATTCACGTTGTGGTTACATGTAGGGTCCATTGAAACGATAGAGTGAGGTGGTGAGATGACCATTGAGAATGTATCTATTTATATGGATGATCTCCAAGGAGATGGTGATAGTAGGTCACTGGGGAATTTAGTTTAGGGTTACCCATATAGTTGGAAACCGACATGTTCAATGTGAATATGATAGGGCTTGGTATCCCAAAAGTGTGTGTGTGTGTGGAGATGTCTCTGTGGTGTAAGACAACATCAGTGATAGATCTAGGTACTGTTGTGAGATTGACCAGAGTTTTTCATTTATTATAAATACTATGGCTTAAATTATCAGAATTCATGAGGGGATAAAAACTATCTAGGTCAAAATTCATATCCCACACCAAGGTTACTAAAATTCAGAACTCATGTCAATCATTGAATGCAATATGTTTTGTTATGGGTAATCTAGGTGTATACAATAATTGGTAGTATCTTGGAAATCAAGTGTGAATTGAAAATCATTTTTAGTCATTGCATTCAGCGTAGGACTAGTCGAGGTCTAGGTAGACTGATGTGAGTGCTATGAGGTAACAATAATGATACTATTATGGTTGGGATTATCAACCTGGTTTCAGGTTAAATGACCTATCTTGTGGGAAGGGTCATGTTATTTCTTAAGAACGACCCTTGGATTATCTTGGAGACTCCATAAGACCAACATTTAATAGACCTATGAATATCTGGTTCCATGATGAATGACTAATTCTTGATTGAGATGTAGCACTGGGTGGAGTCTAGATAATGACTTTAGACTTTAGATGAAATCTGTGCAAATTGAGAGGAAAGTGGATTGTTGGTAGGTTGGTGTAGGGTTGAAAGTCGTGTGACTTGTGGAATTGGTTATTGAATCAACTAGTAAAATTCCTTCAATTTTGGTTTAGAACTCAATGAGGTGGGGGAGGGGTCTGTAGTGGGGGTCTTTCTAGGAAGGAGGGGGGCTATCCAGGGATGGGGGTCTATCCAGGAAGGGGGGAGGGGGGATGTCCAAGGGGGGGTGTGTCTAGGGGGATGGGGTGTTGTGCATGGTGTGTGTGTGTGGGGGGGGGGGGGGGGTCTGTCCATGAAGGGGGTCTACAGTGGGGGGAGGGGGTGTAGAGTTGGTGGGGGGGGGGTATTTCCAGAAAGGAGTTGGGGGGGGATATCTGGGGGGAGGGGGTTGTCTGTGGGCGGGGGGTCTATCTAGGGGAGGTTTCCAGGGTTGGGAGGGTCTCTCTAGGAATGGGGGAGGGGTGGGGTCTGTCTAGGGGGAGGGGTGTGTTTGGGGGGTGTTGTGCATGGTGTGTGTGTGGGGGGGGGGGGGTATGTCGAGGAAGGAGTGGGGGGGGGGCTGTCCGTGGGTGGGGGTGGTCTGTTCAGGAGGGTGGGGGCTGTCTAGGGAGAAGGGGGTGTGTCCAGGGGGGGTGTTGTGAAGAGGGGGTGCAGGGGGGTGGGGGGGGCTGTCCTGGAAGGAGGGGGAGGGGGGATATCCAGAAAGGGGGTGTCTAGGGGGGATTGGATGGGGGATTTACAAGGGTAAGGGGACTAAAGGGGGATAAAGATTCATAAAATGAGGCAATAAGGCTGGTAAATGGGATTTCACCAAGGAATCATCTCATTTCTGAAATGTAGAGGAAAATATTGATGATTCTGGGCATGACCCATTAAGGGGGAGGGGGCTGTCCAGGTTGGAGGGGTTGTGTCCAGGGAGGGGGGGGGGGCTATCTAGGGGGGTTTAGGGTGGGGGGATGTCTAGTATGAGGATATGTCCAGGATGGGGGGGTCTGCAGTGGGGGAGGGGTGGGGGGGGGTCTATCCAGGAAGGAGTGGGGGGCTATTTAGGGGGGTGCAGGGTGGGGGGTATGTCCAAGAAGGGGGGTCTGTAGTGGGGGGGGGGTCCATCTAGGAAGGAGTGGGGGAAGGTCTATTTGGGGGGGTGTCCAGGGGGGTGTGGAGAGGGATTTTTAGGTGGAAGGGGGGATGTAGTGGGATAAAGATTTAGAAAATGAGGTAATAAGGCTGGTAAATGGGATTTCACCACATAATCCTCTCATTTATTAATTTCAGAGGAAAATATTGATGATTCTGGGCATGAACCAATAAAATAGCAGTTACATCCCCATGACACAAGCTACTGAGCTATCTTCCTAGTTTTTCATCCCCATATATTTCATATATACCCTATTATAGAGGGAGTGGGAAAATAGAAGAATTATCTACCTATTGATGGGATCTGAAGTTTCTTACTCAACCACCTTGTCAACATGTCTAACTCAAAATCACATTAGGGGTGTCCATCAATATCCCCATCTTTTTAAAAAATCATCTTGAGAAAAGTCCCACACATTTTGTCAAAAAATACAACACAACCCAAGGGGTGTCAAACTGTATCACTATCCCCTCATCGCTTTCATGTTTCCCATTGATAGTGGAGCAACCTACTCCATTATGGAATACTCACCAGATAGAGAATAATATTACTACAATGCTTCTGTGGTGTATATATTGAATGAAATTGTATTTCATTTAAACAAAAAACCTTTATTAACGATCATGTTATTCAGTATTGAGATTTACATATCAATCTAAATATTCTTTGTTCATTTTTGGTTAGGGAGTTATGTATCATTTATCATGTATAATCGACACACTGATCACATATATATAAGAAGTTTTTATAAAATTTACTTACAGGTGGTTACTTATGTTGAGGTCGATTCTACCCACCACCATAGAAGGTAGAGAGTTCAATATCAGATTCAGGAAAGGTTTCTTCCATTTTTATTCTTTGGCTCAATTTTAATTAGGGTTTTTGTGATTTTTGGGTTCCCTATATTTTTGCAGTGCATTTTGGATATCATTGAGGATAGTGAAGCACCACATGACATGTATATCCTCTCAACCTATGGGCATGAGGCCTTCTAAAAGTTCATCACAAGGCCCGACTCCTTGGTTCAGTTTGGATTAGGTTAGGTTTTCTTGGTTATTTTTTGTTGGGTTCATTTTTTTTGGTTTATGTCAATTTTAATAGGTTCATTTTGTTCGATTTATGGATATTCAATTAAATTAAATTAATTTTAGATTCAACCAAGTATGTTTCATTAGTTTCATTTTTTTCTTGCTCAATTATGCTTTATTGGAGTCAGTTTTGATTGGTTTGAGTCAGTTTGGTTATATTATTTTCATTTTGGTTTAGTTTCATATTTTTTAAAACCATTTGGTTTGGTTCCACTCTACTCAATTTGGATTGATGATGTTTTATTTAGTTCTAATCATATTATCATGTTTTTATTATTGTAGTTCATTTGACTAGAATTTTTTGTATAATATCCATATTAGCATGTTTTTGGTTTGCGCAATTCAATTGACTGGTGTGTTGGGCAAGTTTGGGGGTGTAGGGTGGGGGATTTTCCGGGGGGGTCTGTCCAGGAGGGGGTGTAGGAATGGGGGGGGGGTCTATCCAGGAAGGGAGGAAGGGGGGATACAGGGGGAGTGGGGGTGGTGTTGTCCAGGGAAAGGGAGGGGCGCAGGGGGAGTGGTGTGGGGGGAGTGGGGTGTCCAGGGTGAGGGATGGGGGAGGGATGTCCAGGGGAAATGGAGGGGGCTGCAGGGGGAGGGGTGGGGGAGTGGTAGGGTGGGGGCTATCCAGGGAAAGGGAGGGGGCTGCAGGGGGAGTGGTGGGGGTGGAGGGGGTGTCTAGGGGGAGGGAGGGGGGATGCAGGTGGAGTGGGGGGGGATCCAGGGGGAGGGGGTTGTCCAGGGAAAGGGAGGGGGATGTAGTGGGCTATCCAGGGAAAGGGTGGGTGGATGTAGGGAGAGTGGGGGGGGGGGCTGCGGGGGGAGTGGTGGTGGGGAGGTGTCCAGGGCGAGAAGGGGGGGCTGTAGGTGGAGTGGTGGGGGGCTCCAGGGGGAGGGGGATGTCTAGGGAAAGGGAGGGGGATTCAAGGGGAGTGGAAGGGGGGTTGTCTAGTGGAAAGGGAGGGGCTACAGGGGGAGGGGGTGTCCAGGGGGAGGGGGATATAGGTGGAGTGGTGGGCGGGCTCTAGGGGGAAGGGGGGTATAGGGGATATCCAGGGAAAGGGTGGGTGGTTGTAGGGGGAGTGGGGGGTGTCCAAGGGGAAGGGTGGGGGGGGGGGGCTGCAGGTGGAGTGGGGGGGATGCAGGTGGAGTGGGGGTGTCTAGTGGAAGTGGGGCTATAGGTGGAGTGGTGGTGGGGGCTATCTAGGGGGAGGAGGTGCTGTCCAGGGGGAGGGGGTGTGTAGTTAGGAGGGGCAGGGGGTGAAAGGTGTAGGGGGTGGGGCAGGGGGTGCAAGGTGCAGGGGGAAGGGTGCAGGGGGTGGGGCAGGAGAGGTGTGCAGGATCAGGGGCTGGGGGTGCTGGTGCAGAGTGGGGGCTGTGGGTGGTGGGAGGGGGGAGTTGGTAGTGTCCTCTCAATAGCTAATACGGTGAACTGTGCTGGTTTTTTTATGTAGTGGAAAGGTCTATAGCCACAGTTTTATGAACTGTGGCCGTTAGTGGCTTGGCTATAGGGCTGACCCTATAGCCACAGTTTGAAACTGTGGCTATATCCCTATATCCATGGTTGGAGTCATGGCTATAGGTCTATAGCCACGTTTTGAACCATGGATATAGGATCCGAATTATAGTCATGCCAATACTAGCCATAGTTCATGAAATCGTGGCTATAACCTATAGCCATGATTTTTGGGCCTAAAGGCACGTTTTAGAACTGTGGCTATAGCCTAAATTTCTAGTAGTGTGTTTTCCTTTTCTTCAATCAAGATTGAATCATAAGTTCTCCAATTAACTTATGATTTATGAAATATGAGTTATCAAATCATCATTTCATTTATTTTATCATAGTCATAACGACTCCTATATGAAAAATTCTTTCATACCACATCCAAAGTAAATCTGATGACCATTTACTTCTAGTAAGATACATTCTACATGTGACCAATTCTCTCATTCTATATAAAAATCAATTCCTCATTATGATCTCTTCCCATTCCAAACCCAAGGAAAGTTTGATCAGAACCTTTTCTTTCAAAAATCTTCTCCTCGTTATGATGAAGAGAGTAAGTCCAATTCTTTTGAAAACAACCATCAATACAATTTTCACCAAATACAAAGTGTGGTGATTTTATTAATTCAAAAAATTTCCTTGAAAAAAAATACAACACTCAAAAACAAATACCTTCTTCATCAGCTTGGTCCTAACAATCTACACCTTTGGATTTTATTTTCAACCAAGTTTCATAAATCACTAAACTTTGTATCCTCAAGAAATGGATCACTTGTCAAAAATTATAAGCCTATGTGAGCTAACTCATTATACGAAACAATAATTATTGGTAGCAAAACCATGCTATACAAAAGAAGTGATTTTGAAAAAAACTTCAACTTTATTTCTCATCTTCTCCACATTCCTATAATATAAAAAATCATTTCCTACAAACACTCCAAAAAAAAGTGAGAATATTTCATACTCAATACAATGATGAATTCACAGTATACCCAAAAATCCCCCTTTTTACATGCCTTTTAAGGATATATTTATGAAGCAATACAATTCCCCCCCCCCCTTGACAACACTATCCAAAGGTAAGATGATAGAGGGGATAGAAACAAATACCAAAACCTTGTTGTGAAAGAGGTTGGACAACCATGTTCAACCTCAATTTAGAAAATTATTATTTCAGCAAGGGTTTTGTGAATATGTTAGCAACTTGTTCTTTTGGACAACTATGTTTAACCTCAATTTAGAAAATTATTCTTTTGGTAAGGGTTTTGTGAATATGTCAGAAACTTGTTCTGATGTTAGAACATACTCCAGATTCAATTCATTCTTCACCACATTCTCTTTTATTAAATGATATTTGATATCAATATGTTTTGAACTAGAATATTTAACATGATTCTTGGTGATATTGGTTGAGATTTTGTTGTCACAACCCAAGAGAAAGGGTGACTTCACTTCAAAAAATAAATATTCCAATTGAGTTTTCATACACATAAGTTGAGTAGTGGCTTGAGTGGGAGCAACATACTCAGCTTCAATTGTACTGAGAGTTATTGAATTTTATTTATTTGAATTCCAACTAACATAATTATTTCTTGTAAATAATACTCCACCATATATGGATCTTCTATTATCAACATTTCCTACCCAAATAGCATCTGAATACCCAAACAATTCAATATTATCTAATTTTCCATACCTAATTCCAAATTCTTTTGCGACTTTGACGTATCTAAGAATTATTTTTCCAAAAAATAAATGTGATTATTTTAGAGAACTCGGAAATCTTGTGCATAAGGTAACACTATAAATAATTTCAGGTCTCGAGGCAGTAAAATACAATCAACTTCCAATCAACATTTGAAATTATTTCTTATCAACTTATTTTCATTATTTATCTTTAGAAAAATAATTTCCCACATATATTGGTGTGGAAACAAGCTTTGAGTTTTCCATGGAAAACATCTTAATATGTTCCTTAACATACTTTTCTTGAGAAAGAAAAAAATATTCCATCCTTTGATGTATTTATGACCCAAGAAAGTATTTCATTTCCTCTAGCATGTACATTTCAAATACCTTTTTCATCTCTTTAGAAAATCTCTCACAACTTCTTTCATCATTCCCAACAAAGATAATGTCATAAACATAAAAAAAATATAATGAGGGAATACTCTTGACTTTATATTATGTAAATATTATTATCTACTCTTCCTTTCTTGAAATTCATCTTCCTTAAGAATGTATCCAATTTGGAATATCATTCCCTTGGAGATTATTTTAGTCCATAAAAGGACTTTTTTAATATGCACATATAACATTAATCTTTCCCAAAAAAAATCCACAAGGTTGTTCAATATAAACTTCCTCTTCAAGATCACCATTTAGGAATGCAGATTTAACATCCATTTGAAGGATTTCATTGCCTAGTTGTGCATAAATATCAAGAAATCTTTTTATTGTTTCAAGTCTTTCCACTAGAGAAAAGGTTTCATCAAAATCAATACCTTAAATTTTTGAATAACCTTTTCACACCAATATTTCTTGGTTTTTTTATCACTTCACATTCTTTATTCATCTTGTTCCAGAAAATCCACTTTGTGAAAATAATTTTTTTAGTCTTGGGTATGAATTCAAATGTATCATTCTTTTCAATCTAATTCAACTCTTCATTCATGGCATGAACCCATTCCGGATACTCAAAATATTTTTTCACATCATTCGGCTTCACTTTTTAATACAAGAAAGTATGTGTAATAGCATTTTTTATTCTTCTTGTTTGAACCTTATAGTGTTGATCACCAATTATATTATGAGCTTCCACTTGATTCCTCATACTAGGATGAGATTTTCAAGTGTCTTACTCATAATTGGAAATGGTTGAGTATAATTCTTCTTCTTAAGTAGGAATACAATTGTTTGTATCCTTATGAGAATTGTTTTCTTCAACTTGCTCAACTTCCTTTTCTACCTAAATATGTTTTTATTTCTTTCCTATTTCAATTACTTTCACATAAATAGAATCAAAAATTATTTTTGTTTCTTTTTTAAAACATCTATATCATCTTCCTTCCAGATCATAGCCAAGAAATATTCCATCTTCACCTTTCTGCTCAAACTTTCCAAAGTTTCCACCTTTAATTTTTATAATACATGAACTCCCAAAAACTCTTAAGTTCTTAAAACTTGGAGTTTTACCATAAAAAATCATGTGGATTCATATCTGAATCAGTCCTGTAGAAACATTGGTTTTGAATATAAATAGTAGTACTCATGGATTTCCTCCAAAAGTAATGAGAAAGTCCATGTTCAAGTAACATGGTTCTTCCAAATTCCACCAAAATTCTATTATTTATTTTAACAACCCAATTTTGTTGAGGACTATATGTGGAACTATACTCATACTGAATTCCATGATTATCAATATAAAATTGAAATTATTTACTTCTATATTCACCACCATTTTCTGTTCTCAAATTCTTTACTGAATACTCACATTCCTTCCTTTCTTTCCTTCTGAAACTTTTAAACATTTTCAAAGCTTCTGATTTATGTTTCATATACACAACACAAGTAATGTGAGTAAAATAATCAATTAAAGTAATGAAGTTCTTATCTCCATTTTTTTATTGTTTTCTCACTGTCCCACAAATATCTAAATGAATCATATCCAAGGTTTGTCTTGAAAAAATATCAACTTTTTTATGCACAAAATTTATAATCTTTCCTTTCTCACAAATAGTGAAACCCCAATATCTTCTTCTTGGAAAATCCAGAATGTCTCAGAAACTATTTCTATTAGATAAATTTCTCATGTTTCTCTTCTCCATGTGTCCTGACCTTTTATTCCACAATTTATTCTCTTCCATCATACTCATGTAACAACAACTTTGTATTTCACCAACCTGAAACAAGTTTCTTTTTTGTACGTTAGCCTCTTGTAAAAATATTTCCATATTCCTCACTTCTCACAAAAAACCCATATTTTCTGAATATAACTTTTTTAGCCTCATCACACAATTTTGAAACACTTATAAATTTGTGTTTCAGCCCATCAACATATAATACTTTCTTGGATTTCATATTTTCTTTCCCAATGATAGCTAATCCAACACATTTGATTCTCATGGATTCATCATTTCCAAATGTCACTATGACTTATTTAAAATATTTTACATTATTCAACAATTTAAAATATAATTTCATATGATAAGAACACCCATTATTAAGAATCCAAGTTTATTCCCTTTTGTTGCTTTCAAAGTGTTTTCAACAACAAGAGCCTTTTCTTCTTCCTTTTCTTTCTTCATCTTAGGCTTCTGAGAATTGTTAAGAATTTTTTGTTGTGATAGTAACAAAACAAGACATCCTTTTGAAAGGTTTATAGGTTTTTCACATCTTTAACAAATAGTTTCCAAAGTTTGGAACCCATTTTCAATCCTCACTCTAATTTTTTCACGTTTCTTTAAAAAGATATTCTCATTATTCTTCCTTTGAGAGAATTATCTCCCACTCAAACCTTTTCCTTCATAACCTGTGGAATAATAGTAATGTTGTTGGTTGAACCAACACATATTTTTCATATGTCTAAATTCACCACAATACCAGCAATACCCATAAAGTGAGTATTTGCCCCTAAAATTTCCATACTTGTCGGGATTATGAATATGTTTCTCATCCACATTCTTCTCTTACTTTTCTAAGCCATCAACCTTTCTATTATCAACCATATTCTTCCTTTTATTTTATACTTTATCGAAACTAGAAGTGTTTAAAACTTTTTTAGACTCAGGGTTCTTTGAGACTTTTGAATTCCCAACTTTTTTGGTCTCATCCACATACATGACTTTCCCAACTTTCTTATTTTTAGAAAAATTTACATCTTTATTTTCAATTTTTGAAGATATATTTTGTTGATATTTATAAGGTTTATCCTTTCATTAATTTTCTCCAAATTCAGTGATATAGTTTTTGAAATTTGTTCTTTGATTTTTAGCTTTTGAAAAAATTTATTGGAAAAGTTCTAACTCCTCTTATTTTACTTTTAGATTCACTTCCAGATGATCATTAAAATTCTTTTCTTCTTCAAGATATTTATTCAAATCATATATCTCTTTCACAATATTCACTTTATCATCAGAAAAAAATTATTTATTACTTGTTAAGGAACATTCATCTTCCAACTTTTTTTTTCTTTTCAAGCCGTCTAATATTTCTCAAACATTCTTTCAACTCTTCTTTTAAATGCATTTCATGTTGAGTTTCTTCTTAATAACTACTTCTTCCAAACTCTTCATCATTAATTATTGAAATAAAAATATTTTCAATACCATACTCAACTGATTTTTTAGATTCAACATTACTACCATTTTCTTCTTCATTTTTTGATAAGAAGCTTTTTATTTTGAAATTGAATAATTTCCTATCTTTCCTTGTGGAATATGATTTTCTTTTGTCACCTTGTTTCTTTCACAATCTTCTTTTATTTCTTACTTCGAGGAAAATTAGAAGAAAAGTTTCCAACAACTCTATATTCAAAACACTTCAAGGTAAGATTCTATTTGTACTTCCATGTCATCTTTTCACATTTTTAGAAAATAAGGATAAAATATTATCAAGATTTTTACATACCTCATCTTCGGAATTAGATTCTTCAGCTTCATCTTTAATAAGAATCTTCTTTGACTTTTATTTATTTTTAGCCTTGAAATACATTTCTCTATCCACCTTTTTTTTTTATTTTCATATCTTTCTCCCTTATCATTTCATAAGTAACGAGAGTTCTATGAAAATAATCAAGAGATAATGTTTCAGGATATTTGTCTTCTAATAAAGAAACTTTTGCATCAAACCCTTCAGGAAGGATTTTAAAAATATTTTCAAAAACTATAAAAACAACTAACTTTTCACCAAGACATATAATAGTACTCACAATGTCATTTAACCTGGTAAATAAGTCCCCAATAGATTCATTCTCTCCAATTTTCAAATATTAAGACTTCAGCCTCCATATTTGTATCTTTTCCTTCTTTACTTTTGTATTGACTTTATATATGTTTTTTAATTTATCCAATATACCTTTAGATTTAGAAACACCTTTAACCCTTATAAATTAACTCTCATAAAGTGATGACAATATATCATTCTTGGACCTTCCATAATTCTCTAGATTTTTCTTATCAACAGATATAAGAGCGGCTTTAGAATAAATAAGAATAAACCCATATTTTGTAGCTTTAAGAACATCATATCCAATAGACATAAGATAAAGCAACATTATATCTTTCCAGATATGATAATTATTTCAATTAAAGACTGGAATACCTTTACTATTCACACAATTAAAATTTTCTATCAACAAAGAATAAGTGAAGGGAACCTACCCTCTCATACCACTTGTAAGTGCCCAGTCAGGATAATTGTATCACTGAGAGAGGGAGGGGGTGTATTAGTGATGATTTCTCTTTTATGCTTCCTTTTAATTGAAACAACTTTCCCCTCCTATTAAATATTCTATTCCCTACTGAAAATAATTCAAACACACATCCATAGAAACATAAGAATTTAAAAGGTTTACTATTCAATACGAATAGCTATGTCCTTGGTATGGTTTGGAGAAAATGTAATACCACAAAATCCACTAGAAAAAAATACTTGGATTACAATGAGTAGGATATGTCATTTCACTCGTGTAGTACTTTGAAGATAATCCAAAAGTACATGTGCACCCTCTTATCAAAAATAGGGTAATATAATGTTTGTGTAATAACTCTTGTTACCTATGATTATTTTTCAATTACAAAAATATATTCAATTGAAAAAAAAATATTTAATTTCTTACCTAGAAGAAGGTAAGAACTTCCTAGACTTTGTTAAGGAAAAACTAGTCCAATTTTCCCAATATGTTTTTCCCTGTCCGATTCCTCTGAGTATGATTCTCCCAATATGATTATTCTCTATACACTTATTCCCAGTACAATTATACCCAGTATGAAAAATATGAATTTGACAAGATACAATAGATATGGATCGACACCACTTCAATTTTGAGTACGAAAAACTCAGTACGATTCTCCCTTAGTCTGGAAATATCAATACAAAAATTACAAATCTGATTATTCATCCTGATACGATAATCAACTAAATATAATTGACAATCCGAATATGATAATCCGATATGTAAGATAATCACTGAGTATGATGATTAGATGAATAAAACGTTGTTATATTTTCAATTCTCTTGCACTTCAATCCGTCAAAATATTTTCAACAAAAATCTTAATATAGAAATCCTATTCTTCTCTCTAAAAACTCAGAGCTTCTCTATCTTTTGTGGTGAACAATACATTGGTCATCAGAAAAGTACAATTTAATTTTCTCCTTTTATAGGTGACCCTTGAGTGGTTTTGGTGGGAATCCCAAAAATTTCATTCTTGGTCAAATTCACCTGTAAACTCAATTTCCCATAAAATATCGAGTGCATTTTGACTTTGTCAATGCTTTTTGATTATTCTTGAACCTTCTACAATATTCACTTCTTCTTTAGAATTTAATTTTAATCTTCATTTTGATTTTAATTCATGAGTCCAATTTTCTAAAATTGATTTCTTCAATACAAATCTTTGTATCAATTGAATGTAAATGTATCAAGAAATGGATACCACTATGAATACTGAATATAATATTCTTATGAATTCCAAGCTCCCCCTTGACAGCACATTCAGAAAACTCCTTCATCTCTAATCTTCTAACCTCTTATAATTATTCACCTTTTCTCTTGAACCACTTGGTTGATAAACCAAAAAATTCAACCCCTTTTAAATGGTTTCCTACGTTGTTGATCATCTTATTTTCATTTCTTTTCATTCATCGATCATAATAAAATATTCCTCTGATTGTGATGGCATACTGAGTCCGATCAGCAACATCCCTTTTTTTAATATGATTACACTTAAAACTTATTTCTCTTTTCCCATAAACTTCATTCACATTTCTATGAATACATTTTAGGATCAGATTCTACAGTTCCTAACTTACAATTGAAAGTATTGAAACTTTCCAATCCTACAACAAACAATTTCTTTCCTTCTCATCCCAAATCTGATTGTCATAAGTATGATCTTTCTCAATATGGTTGTCTTGGAAATGATCATCCTGATCATTCTAGGAATGATTCCTTTTTAATCATCATCATCTATTTCTTCTCTTCCACCTATATATGATAAATCTAGGTATGATTGAGAACCCATATTTTCCTTTTCTTCAATCAATATTGAATCATAAGTTATCCAAATAAATTATGATTTAGGAAATATGAATTAGAAAAGCTTTATCACATTTATTTTATCATAGTCATAGAGACTCTGATATGATCACTTCTTTCATACTAGATCTAGAGTAAATCAGATGAACATTTACTTCTAACAAGATACATTATCCATGCGACTGATTATCTCATTCCAGATAATGATCAATTCCTCATTATGATCTTTTACCATTCCATACCTAAGGAAAGTCCAATCATAACCTTTTATTTCAAACAGTTTATCCTTGTTATGATGAATAGATTAAGCCTGATTATTTTAAAAAACCCCATCAATATGATTTTCACCAAATACAAAGTGATGTGGTTTTCTTTATTCAAAAATTTCCTTGAAAACAAAATACAACACTCGAAAACAAATACCTTCCTTGTCATCTTGGTCCTAGAAGTTCTTGATTTTCACCAAGTTTAGGTGACGATAATAAATTCAAAACCTCAAATACTCATCTACCTTTTTTATAAACAACATCGAATCCACCCAGGGGGATACACTGGATCTGATAAAACATTTCTCTTGAAGGTCTTCCAACTGCACCCTCATCTCTTGAATCTAGTTAGGGGTCATATTATATGCCTCATAATATATTGATGTGTTACCAGGGTGAAATAGGATGAAAAAGTCAATCTCCTATCTCATAGGTATTCCCAGAACATATCCAGCAAAGACATCCATATACTCCTACAATACCACTGGAAGCCAGATTCTTGAATATCCCACTACACCGAGGGCTAAACTAGAGAACTGATGGGTGATAGGTTGTAGCTTCATACTCATAATCCCTACATGATCAACCATAATATCCCTCTCACCTATAAAATATAATCTCATCCCATCTACAAAATTAAATCTAACTCTCTTGTGATGACATTTTATCTTGGAACGCACCACTGAAAACTAGTCTATAATCAGGATAGAATCGTAAGGCTTCATCTCAATGTCTATGAGGTCCCATGAGAAACTCCCTCCACTAAATTCCAACTTGAACTAAAAAATGTGTGATATATATGAAACACTCTTTATAGGAACCTCTATCCATAACTAATGGTCCAAATACTCAATTGGAAGCTCTAGCTATTGCACAAAGGATATAGATATAAAAAAATGAGTCATACCTATGTCTATAAGTGATATAGATAAAGTAGAGAAGATATAGATCATACCTTAATTAAACTCATGAACAACTCGGTTATATCCATCAAGGGCCTACAATTGACCATGACCTCGACCACCATCCCTCTGAGCCTGCAAAGTGCCACCTAGTAGTAGTGGTGAGAGTAGGTTATAAAATCATCCTCCTAAATTATCTCTTTACCCTAGGGATCCATCATATCCTATATCTGCACTACCCCCTGGAGTCCACCTGACCATGTCAAATAGATCCCTGAACATGAAACTACCTCTATCATGGTGGTCCATCCACTACCTGACCAATATCAGCAGGATGAAGAGTGGGGAAATCACATGATATGTGGCCTCACCCATCACAAGAATAAAATTTTACCTTTATATATGGACTGAATCCTCTATGTGAACCCCATTGCATAGATCCACATTTTTTATTCTAGGTGATCGCACCACGATTCACTGTTTTATTTTACCCTTACACCACTATTTTAAACGAATTTTGTATTATAAATTCCAAATTTAATAATAAATTTCAATTTATTTTTTATTACATTATTTTGTTTTAATAACTATTAAAAATGGTAATTTCACTTGTTTGGATGTTTTCATTGTAGTTGGAGGTGATTTGGAGATCTGAGATAAAGTTGAAGAAAAGTGGGCCAAAATGTGCAAGATTCCAAGAACACCAGTAGACTCAAACAGACACTAAAACTGATATATGTATTAAATTGGGATAAAATTTTGTGATATGATCCAAAATTAATTAGGATAAAAATATTCTTAATACAAAAAAATCCTAATTCATCCATTAAATGGCCCACCCAAATTGATCTTTCCAAGACATCGAATCTGCACAAAGTCAAAAGTGGTGTGTTGTGTTTCATCCATATCTCAAGATTTCGACCTCCAAATGATGCCAATTTTTTAGTGAAGATATTAAATATGTGGGTAAAAAAAATTATTTTTGTAAAAATCAATATAATAATTTATTAATACTGAAAACCATGGGTCATGTGGTTTAAATAAATCTGTGTGCCCAAAACCACCTTCCACTTTGCCTATAAAATGGAACCTTGCGCACCCCATTTGTAAGTTAGAAACAGGAGTAAATATCTAAAATTTTGGAGTCCCAAAGGATTCCTATCCTCATAAAATAATTTATGGAGGCCCCTTTCCTCATATGGGTTCAAGGATGAAGGAAAATTTACACTTGAGCCTCATTCTCCTCTCGATGGCGAGCTAAACGGCAGGCAGTCATTTCGAGGGAGCTACACACACTTGGGTGGGAGTTCTTGCACTTGTTATTATATTGGTTTTTTTAATTTGTGTGTTAAATATTTCACTTATGTTATATATTATCACCCTTATCCTCTAAATTCATTACTTTGGTATAACTAAGTGAAACACTTTTCATTTCAGCACCGATTGGGTTGAGAATTCAAGTGGGAATCTTGGGTTTTTCGGAATGGAAAACACGAGAATCATTTTTCTCTCACACATACATGATATTTATGTATTATTTAGAAGTATTTTTTCTATTATTTAGGTCCAAAACATGACAACATTATTTTTGTGTCAAGGGTTACTTCTTTGTTAATTGTTTTAAGAGACAAGAGAGGAATCAAGATCTTGACAACCCTCAAACAAATAATTCCATTAAAACCATATGAAAATTTTAAAATATTGAAATATAAAATATTTTTAGTGAACTTTAAATTACCTCTTTATCTCATAATTATAAAAACTCTACCTTCCCATGTCAACTATTAAACTCTTTAAATTGAGTTATTTTCTTAAAATTGTTTTCAAAACCACACCCCTATTTTTGTACTTTTTATTAAAAATATACACAATAAACCTATGAATGCTCCTAGAGAGAAAACCTAGGGTCTTCCATTTACTATAAAATAATATTTAAATAGTAATAAATTTTACGTTTCATGACAAAGAATTAAATTTTTGCATCATTACCGAGGAGTACTTCAGTTTTTAGTGCGTGTTTTTTATAAGATATTTGTAAATTTTTTGAATATTTATTTGTTTTATCTTATAAATTTTCCTATAATTTTGGGTTATGATTTATTTATCATCTAATTTATATTCATGATGTACTATAATCCAAGATATTTACCTCCTTCAGAACACGAACCAGAGAGGATCCTACATCAGTGACACCGAGACACACAGGAGAACCCTTTGAAGGAGGACACACCACACATTGAGACTTTTCTAAACCATTATTCTTCTAGAACCATACAGGAAACTAAACGTAACATGTATAACATGGCTGAAAATAAAAGAACACTAAAATAACTAACCTCACATGTTGTTGATATCCAACCTAAATATATTCAAGTACAAGGCAAGGCACCCAATTTTGAACTTAAATCCGATTTAATTTACTTATTACCAAGATTTCATGGACATGCTGGAGAAGAACAACATAAGTATTTAAAATAATTTAATACTATGTGTTATACATTAAAACCTTATAATGTGGATTAAGAAAAATTAAATCATAGGGAATTACCTTTTCCATTAGAAGACACTATAAAAGATTGGCTATATTATGTTAATTCATCTATTAAAGGTTGGGTGGACATGAAATGAATTTTTTGAAAAATATTTCCCAACCACTCAAACTTAAACAATAAGGAAATAAATTTTTGGGGTAATATAATATCAATAGTAAACACTTCATGAATACTAGGAAATATTTAAAAGGTATTTTTCATGTTTCCCACACTATGAAATATGTGATCAACTTTTAATACAATATTTTTATGAATGTTTACTTTTTATTGATTGAAACATGATTGATGTTACTATAGGTGGTGTTATAGTTGATATGATCCCAATTGATGTAATAACCCTAATTGAGGACATGGTTCATAACACACACAAATTCGGTTCAAAGTACATTGTACCCATTCAAGGTGTCCATGAGGTAAAGAGTAATAAATTTGAGAAGAAGGTGGAAGAAAAGTTTGAAGAGTTAAGTAACCTTATTTAAAACTTAATATTTCCCAAGGGAAATCCCAATATCCTCCTACCATCCATTGTGGTATCTTTTCTTCCAAAACCCACTATTCTGAACAATGCTCTCAATTGAGAGAAATATTTGAGAGTTGTGAGGTAATATTTCCAATCCACCCCTATAACCAACCCTTTAGGAAAGAACCTTACTATTCATCCAAACTTGGGTGGAAAGACAAAAAATACTATAGGCAAGAGGGGTATTAAAACCAACCTCAACAACCATGGAACTGACTAAGGAAGATTAGTCATCCACCACCACCCAAAAATCTTCAACCACCATAAAGGCCTTTCCAATAACCCCCTCCAAAAGTCGATCCTATCCTATAAGAAACGACGAAACAAATTGCTTAATATAATTTAAAATTACATGAAACCATTAAATCATCCATACAAGACCTAAAAACACAATTAGGACAACTCACCAACTCAGTGAGGTAAATCTAAAACCATAGGCCAAGTGGTTTTAAGAAATTTGTGTACCCAAAACCACATTCAATTTTCCTATAAAATGGAACCTTGATCACCCCATTTGTAAGTTTGAACCAAGAGAAATATATATCCCATTTTGGATTCCTAAAATAGTCCCCTACTCATCCAAGAAGTTCTAGAGGCCCCTATCCTCATAGGGGGATCAAGGATGAAGGAAAAGTTCCACCCGATCCTCCTCCTCCTCTCTGTGGAGAGCTAAACAGTGGATAATCATTTTGAGGGAGCTACACACAATTGGAATAGAGTTTTGAAACTTTTTTTCTACTGGATTTTTTTAATCTGTGTGTTAAATATTTCACTTATGTTATATCTTAGTACCCTTATCCTCTAAATTCATTTATTTGGTATAAATAAGTGAAACAATTTTCATTTCAACACTGATTGGGTTGAGAAATCAAGTGGGAATATTGGGTTGTTCCAACTAGAAAACACAAGAATCCTTTTTCTCTCACACATACATGATATTTAAGTATGATTTGGTATCCCTTTTTCTATTCTTGAGTTCCAAACCTTGAAAATATGATTTTTGTTTAAGGGTTGCTTATTTTTTCATTATTTTAAGAGTAAAGAGGGAAATCAAGATCTTGACAACCCTTAACCAAATAATTTCATTAAACCATATAAAATTTTCAGAATAATGAACTATCCAAGATGTTTAGTGAACTTTAAATGACCTCCTTCTCTCATAATTCTAAAAACTCTACCTTCCCTTGTCAACTATTAAACTATTTAAATTAAGTTATTTTCTTAAAATTGTTTTAAAAACCACCTCCTCTTTTAATACTTTTTATTAAAAATAAACTATCTAAGCCTGTCATCGCTCCTTGAGAGATGACCTAGGGTTTTCCCTAGAATATAAAATCATCTTTAAATCATAATAAACTTGACGTGTCGTGACTACACGTTCAAATTTTGGCATCGTTTCTAGGGATAAGTGAAATGTCAGTGTGTAGATATTGGAGTCTTAGACTCGATGATTCATTACGGGCTTACTGTACGGCCTTCAAAACTCCCATTGGCATGTCACCATATAGGAAAGTTTTTATAAAGAGTTTTCGCACCCATGTTGAGATAGATCACCAGGCCTAATGGTCTATTAAACAATTCAATTATAATATTTCTAGTGTAGGTTCTCAGAGGAAGTTACAGATTCAGTATCTAGATGAACCTCATAGAGATTCATATGAGAAATCCTAGATCTATAATGAGAGAACCAAGGCTAACCACAACTGCCTTATCCTTCATCGTCAGTTCCACATTGGACAAAAGTTCCTCCTTTTCAATGCAAGGCTGAAGTTGCATCTAGGTAATCTTTATTCCAACTCATTTGTCCCATACACTGTTACTAATTTTTATATATTTGGTGATTTTTAGGTTACAAATAAAGAAACAAAACAAACCTTCACTGTATATGGGTAGTGGCTGAAGCACTTTCATGAAGACCTTATAGAGTCCCTGATGGAGGAACACCAAGTTCAAGAATAAACCTATGAATGAAACACACTGAGTTTTATCCTTCCTTCCCACATTCTCTTTTCTTACAGTGAGGACACTACATGCTCTATGTGTGAGGTGGGGGATGGTTATATTCATAGGCTAGTTAGGAATTGTTATTATATTTTTTTCTCTTCACTTTTTCAATTTTTGAATAGTATTTTTACCATTCCTCCCCATCTACTCATTTTTTCCCTCACTTTTGTACCAGAATATTAATTTTTTATTCCCAATTTATCATGTAAAATTATTCTGACTTAATCATTAAAGTTATCAAAAATGAATGAGGAATTTCTCAATTTCATGCGACTTTAACATTTAAAAAAATTGTTTCAATGGTGAATTGTGTGTTTCAGTATGAATTTAACATTGATTTGTTACTTTTTCTAGAAAATTGGTTTCTTTTCAATGATATAAATGGTTTTATCATTTTGAAACCTTTTTTAATAATGGTACACTTTGTAAGAGTATTTTTTGGAAAAATTGTGTCACTAAATATCTTCACACATCTTTTCACCCAACCATGAAGTGTGAATTTTTCTTACTCAATAGAATGAAAATATAAGTTAAGTTAATATTTATCATCTTAATAATATTATTTTTACATACATTCATTCCTTATATGATCTTTATCATTATTGTACCAAATTTTCCTATGTGTGTGTACCTGTTATCTGACTATTGTACGCACTAAAAAAACAAAAAATACAAAAAAAAAATAAAGAAAACAAAAAAACACACACAAAAAATGGGTTGTGTCTTTGGAAGGTCAAAAACCACTCTTCCTCAACCTTTAATCTTTTTATAACTACTGCAATTAATGTCATGAGGAGATCAAACAAGGGTTGAGTGATGGGTGTAAGATTTGTCCCAAGATCAATTTTTGAAAAAAATAAAAAAATAAAAAATGAGGGGAGTTATTAAATGTACAAAATATTGGTATATATAGGTCAGTATCTTATGTTTTTACTTCCAATAATGATTAATTGAGTGGATCATGAAATTTGATCGCAAAGGATATAGGGCAGGTTTGGCGGATATAATCATTTTAGTAGAATTTTTTTAAAATAACATATATTTACTTGATAGAAAGTGGGAAGAATAACATGAAATGGTTGTCATAAACACACATGGATAATTAATTATAGGTTTAACTTCTGAATTAATTCCTTATATTGCTATCATATATCTCTTATAATTTCATTCTAATACAATTTATGATACATCAGTGTTATTTTTTATTTGATTACATTACTATCATAGATTAAATTTTCATTGAATGTAAAATATTTATTAATTTGAGAATATATCAATGAATAATTTTTTTAAATGTTACTTTTCTTAGGAGTGAAAATTTTTTGGTGTGGGGGTGTGATCGCACTACGATTCACTATTTTATTTCACCCTTACACCACCATTTTAAACTGATTTTGTATCATAAATTCCAAATTAAATAAAAAAATTAAATTAATGTTTGATTCCCTTTTTTTTGTTATTCATCATTAAAAATGGTAATTTCACTTGTTTGGAGGTTTTAATTGTAGTTGTAGGTGATTTGGAGGGCCCAAACAAAGTTGGAGAAAAATGGGCCAAAATGTGCAAGATTCCAAGAACACCAGTGGACTCAAATGAACACTAAAGATAATTTGTGAATTAAATTGGTATTAAATTTTGTTATATTATAAAAAATTCATTTATCTACAACTCTTATGAATACACCAAATCCAAATTCGTCCATTAAAGGGCCCAAATGAACTAATCTGTCTAAGCCACTGAATCTGTATGAAGTCAAAAGTGGTGTGTTTTGTTTCATCTGTGTATTGATATTTAGACCTCAAAATGATTAAAAAAATATGGATATATTAAATATGTGTGTAAACTATTTTTTAGTTTTTTCAAAAGCAATATAATACTTTTTTGATTCCTAAAATCTTGGGTCAAATGCATTTAAGAAATCAGTTTGCCCAAAACCTCCTTCCACTTTGCCTACAAAATGGAACCTTGGGAACCCCATTTGTAAGTTCAAACCAGGAGAAAAGATCTACCATTTTAGATTCCAAAATCATTCCTCCCCTCAATCAAGAAGTTTTGGAGTCCCCTATCCTCATCGGGGGATCAAGGATGAAGTCGAAGTTCCACCTGATCCTCCTCCTCCTCTCGATGGAAAGCTAAACGGTGGACCCTCATTTCAAGGGAGATACACACACTTGGGAGGGAGTTCTAGAACTTTTTCTTCTACTGGTTTTGTTTAATTTGTGTTTTAAATATTTCAATTATGTTCTATCTTATCACCCTTCTCCTATGAATTCATTTCTTAGGCATAACTGAGTTAAACACTTTTCATTTCAACACCAATTGGGTTGATAATTCAAGTGGGAATCTTGGGTTGTTCCAATTGGAAAACACAAGCATACTTTTTCTCTAAAAAATACATGATATTTAAGTATTATTTGGTATCCATTTTTCTATTCTTTAGGTCCAAACCTTGACAACATGATTGTTGTGTCAAGGGTTTCTTCTTGTGGTGAACTTGTAATGACCTTCTTATCTAATAATTCTAGAAAATTCACCTTCCCTATTCAACTATTAAAATCTTTAAATTAAGTTATTTTCTTAAAAAATTTCAAAACCACCCCCCCTATTTAGTAATTTTTATTAAAAATACACACTCTAAAACTATCAATTCCCCTTGAGAGACGACCTAGGGTCTTTCCTAGACTACAAAATCATCTTTAAATCATAATCAATTTGACATGTCATGCCAACGTGTTCACTAGCCATGAGTATGACTCCTACACTGAGACCCAGATGACTAATTCCTACTAGTTGTCGTAGATTAATCATCCCCATGATATCCACTATCAAATAAAACTTCTCGGTGTCTCTATGCTAGAATGTTCTCTATAACCAAGGCCCACTCCAACACTCCAAAATAAGTGGGAATTAAAAAGGAGACCAAACTAACATGGATGTCTCTACAAATTCCCTCCTTAAACTTCCACGCCTAGAAGTATCAATCCCAAAACATATTGAGAGAATAGAATCTCAGGTTGGTAAACCTCTAGGTGTACTTAGAAACATACATATCACCCTACTATGGATCAAAAATCTCCTAAATCCACAATGATTTAAATCTTAGAGGCTAATACTCATCTAAGAAAAAATTCTTAAAGTCCATCCATTAGATCATCATCTTATCATAGGTTTGAGTAATCATACCCACCAACACCCTTCTACTCTATGAAGAAGGCATATTTTACGAAAAACCATATGATCATGTGGGTTCCGAACAAACTATAAAAAATGGACCACTTCCTCGAGTCAATCCTCTGCTGACTGAGGGTCTATCTCATTATAAAATATGAATGGTATATGGCATTAGAACTCATGAAATTCCCTAAGTCTATGAGCATCATCGTCCTAACATGGTGGAGCAATTAGCTTCCCAACATGATATCGGTCTTCTTCCTAGACCATTGGAGGTATATCCACATGCTACCCATCAATTGTAAGAACTAATCTATACTCACTTGGAGGAAAAAAATCATGAATGTGTCCCTAAATTCAGTTATCATATCTTAATTGGTCATAATTGTGACCCTGTATTGGTATCCTAGATGGATATCATCATGGGGGTATATTAAAAGGCAAAAAACATACAATTATTAGATGAGAATATCAGGGGATAAGACTTAAGAAATAAATTAAAGTTAAATCACCCAATCCTATATGATGTATTTACCATTTTTTTTCATGAAAATTAGGTCTCAACATGTTAAGTCAAAAAACAGGTAGTCAGAATCCTGATGTATGGATATGTCGGCTGTCACACCATCAATGTGTTCCTTATCCTAAGAGATGAACTCGAGACATTATGACATCATTTTCCTAAGTTCCCAAACCAATCCTCACAACATGTCCACTCCAACCACTAACATTAGTAAAAACCACCTTTGATACCACTCTTTCATGACCCAACCCACTATGACCCCACCTAGGCTGGTAGTAATCCGAGGTTGACACCCCAATCCCGCCTCCAATAGGCCAGGGGCTAGTGATAAGTTCTGAGTAGGAACATAACTTAAATGGGAGGCCTTATCCTAAAGTACATGCATGAACACAAACCCAACTTCATGAAATAGTGCAGAGATACAATAAAAGACTCGAACATCTAGAGTGTAATCAATGCATGAAAAAGCCTCTTGGAAATACATCAAAGTGTGGCAAGGTAATACAGAAGATAGAATGGGGGAAAAATACACAACCAAACATAAATGAGTTCCCAATATAAAAAATACCAGGGAAGGATAAAACTGAAGAGTGTTTGAGTTAAAATATCTGAGTCTAACCACCGAACATGGTCAACACCTCCAATACTACTATGCTCCTCTAATACCAGGTCCACTAAAGTCACATCCAATATTTCTGACATCTATATAAGACAAAACACATGAGATCATATCCCATTAAGGGGAGAATATATAAATACCCTATAGGATATCACAAAAACCAAGAGGGAAGAAATATAATAATACATTCAGTACAACCCATAAGGTAATAGGGTAAAGAAACCCAACAACAAATATTCTCATACTGAAAACCCAGTCGATAACAGAGAGAAGTCACAATTTACACAACTATTTAAGGACAAATATGAGTCATAATACATATAAAAATTTCCTATATTTTATGTCTAGAACCATGTTAAACCTTATAATAATCGGAGTAGAGGGATTGCTCCTCATTACTGTGCTCAACAGCCAAGGGATAACTATCTCTAGTGGAGGACCCACTCCCTGCCATAGTTCAATGATGGGGGAGTAATACTCCTTAGACAGAGGAAATGAACCCTATATAGTGTGGGGGAGTATTAAATATACCTATATAAAAGTATGGGGGACCCATGTCTTGGTGCGATAGGGGAGTACTGACCCTGACATCTCTCTGATGGTCAAAATCGATCACTTTCATCAACCAAGCATCACTTTAAGAAGTGTCACGATCATAACAGCTCATGTCATATCTCTATTTCAAAAAAAAATCCCCCATCACATCCTATTTATAAAATCACTAAAGATAGGTTACATGTGCATCCAAATCCAAGTCTATAAGAAAGAGATACACGAAGTAGAAATTCCTAGGAAAATTACACTGTGTGTACATAGGGTCACATAGAGTGTGACTTCTCCAAGAAACCTAGGAATATTCTATATTGGGCATGGATTTTCCAGACATGTTAGTTCACATGGTGTTTCCTTGTGGGGACAAAATTTGCATGTTCTCCTGAGGTCCTGGGAATGTTTCATCAGTACATAGATCAAGTAGCCATGTGTCTCTACATGATGTGACCCCACCAGAACACGGTGTGTCTAATCACCCGGGATCTTGGGTGTGTACCTTCACCACGTAGCTTGGATTCTTGGGTAGGATCACATGATGTGTGGGCTTGGACATATGAAATTTGATATTTAACTCAAAATTAAAGCATATCTATTTTGAGAACCCAAGATACGCATCATTTGGTCCTCCGGAATACATTTCATGTGGTCTTGTTTTTTATAGAAATTAACATTGGTATTCACAAAGATGATATATCTTTCATTTCCACTGCTTCCACCACTATTTGACTCACATGAGATGGCTAAATTCTAATATAAAGGTTTTTGATAATTGATTTTAGGCCTCTGGTGGCCATAAATAGGATATCTAATCTCTCAATCCATATCCATCGTGACTCCCATAACCATTTGGGGGGTCTCAATCCATGGTTCCATCACCCATATCCCACAACCCATCTTGATCCATCAAAAATACACCGATCTTATGTCATTCTGGCATCCATCACAAATATATAGGTTTTATCCTTCTTGAATCTGACCTGAAAATGTCGAATAGCAACCCCATGGGCCAACAATGAAGAATGCAAAGAATGGTGATGGGAAAAAGCACAATAATAATGTAAGATAATTTTTGGAAGATTAAATCCTAAAATATAATCATAAATTATGGAAACCAAGGGGGTGTTAATCATTTGCAACTAATATAAATAATTACATTCAAGAAAACTAATTGAATATAGGCTCATGTAAAGAATGAAAATTATAGAAATGTAAGAAGATATTAAATCCATGATTGAAAAAAATAAAAGGGTGTAAATCCACAAAATAAAAAAACCTAACTCAAGTAATGATCAATCATTAGTGAAGAACATTTCCTATAGTGATGATTATGATTATCCCATTATGTTCATTTTTTATCTCAAGAATCCCCTCAATCGTTCATTTTCGATCCACATTACTAAGTCACCAAATCCAATGGAGCTCTCACTTTCACATCTTTAATCTCCCTAGGTTATGTGAATAACCATGCTGTTTCATCATAATAATGTACCTATAGAGGTATATTATGTTTTAGTCCATTGAATAAATTAAATAAATAAATTATTTAATTTACTTAATGAACCTGCTAACATCTGCCTTCCAGGAAACATTTTATGATAACCAACCTTTTGTTTCACCTAGGGTAAACCCCACATTTTATAAACAACAATGATCTCATATTTTCCATATTATGCCTCGATAAATGGGGAAACCATTATTTTAAAAATATGCATGTGCAGGATTTAATATATATTAATATTCTTAAAATATTAATTATATCATTTTATGACACCCAAAACACAACACCAATACTGAGTAAAAATACAGAGATATGTATAAAAATATTAAAGGGATTGAACTATATAAAATAGATTCATTACACAGTTGACACATAATAACAATCTTTTAAAACCAAAATCTTACATGTTGGCAATGGAAGGTGGTAATCTCCTATAGAAAAATCTTCAAGTCATTCTATATTATCTTCCCAAAGATCCACCTCTCATATGGTAATTTTCCAAAACCTTCTTGGTTCATCATGTGAATACATATTTGAGAACTGCAAGATATATCTAATACCCAAATTATAGATACATAAAGACATAAATTGATAATGAACATACCTAAATCTTCCCCATACTTATTTTGGGAATAGTTATTCTTCCAGTTCCCTAGAATGCCACATGAAAAACATACTATGTTTTTTTCATTCGCTTTTCGTTGGGTCTTTTCTTCTTAGAAGGATGGTTCTCAAGAGACTTATAATTGGAGTGAGTTTTGGGGACATTTTACTTATTATTCCTTTTATTATTCACTATAATAACCATAGGTTTTTCATTACCCATATCCTTATTAACTTGGTTAATTAATGTAAGAAGTTCTAAAATATTCTTCTATTTATTTATTATTTTGTAATTAACAATGAAAATAGAGAATCCTTTAATTAGTGAGGATAGAATAATATCAGTGTGCAGCTCATTAGGAATATTAAATCCCAATATGTATAAGCACTCTACGTAGCTAGTCATATTGAATAAATGAGGCCTAGCTAGCATTAAATCTCTAAGCTTTCATGTGAATAGTATGACAACCCAAACATTTCATACACTAATATTACATTTTATTATATGAATATTAAATACATAATATTATGATCCATTCTAGAACAATAAATTTTTAATTGTATTTGGAAACTTTGATGTATAAAAAACTAGTACATATAATATTTACATCATCTCATAGAAAGTTATTCGTATTAATTTCCTTATAGAAATGTCATAATTATAACCTTATATCAAACTCAAGAAAGAAAAACATAAGAAAGGTTGAGATCATATGCATTGTAAACAAAAACATATGAGATATTAATCAATGATCATACATGAGCATAAGGGTATGAGAACAAGATCATAACATGAGGAAGTAATACCCAATCATTTAAAAATATTTAATCATGATTCATGACATAAATAAATTTCATAAAGAAAGAAAAAATTCATAATAGTGTATAATAAAAAATAATTAATCATGATCCAGGAGAGCATATCATAAACAGAGAAATGTGTCACAAGAATAATATTTTAACACTGTGATCATGTAAAAACAGTAATAGGTTCACTCTTTAATTTAAGGACTTGAAAACAGACCCACATATTAACTTATGGACATGAAAACATGTCAACTCATAATCTTATATACATAAAAACCAATTCCATGCATAAACATATGGACATGGAAACTAGGTATACACATAAAGTTGTGAACATGAAATTAGGTTCATGCATAACATAGTTATATCATGAGTTTTCCATATTTACCCAATGTATTTTAGGGCTATATAATTCTTGGAAAACCCCTCATATAATAATAATTCATTCATTTGTAGGCCAAAGATCATAAAGCATTCATCATGTCACAATATAATAACCCATAGAAAATAAACGGGTTTCATAAACATCTCATCATCAATAATAATAATAATCCATCCAAGTAAATAATAAGGATGGTATAAATGGATAATATCACCATTAAATCATAATTAAAATCATTGGATGTTATCATATATGAAAAAATACCTTTTAAATATCACTAGAATATTTCTTGAGGAAAAATACTATTTTCATTTTGAAATCACTATTTAAAATCTAAAAATTTCCCAAATATTAAGGAAAGAATTATTTGAAAATAAATATGGAAAATTTTAAAGGAATACTCAAATAATTTAAATTTCAGGGTGGTGTGAAAAACCATTCATTACATATATGTTAAAATAAAACATTCCCTTCACATCTTTGTAAAAAGTCAAAAATGACTTTTTTAGAAAAATGTTACTTTAAAAGGATTACTTTTTAAAAATTTGTAAATAAATTAAAATATAGTGAAAATAACAATTTTAAAACTTTTAAATTATACTTAATAACTTTTATAAAACAATTTTTAATAATACATACATGGAATAAAAAGTTTGTTGACCAAAGAGAAAATAAAGTTGGTTTTTCTTTAAAAACATTTTCTTGATCATTTTAAGTACCAAAGAGATTAAAATGGTAATGATACATAAAAAATCCATAAATAAACATATTATAATAAAATATATGTGTTTTTAAGTAAAATATCTATATATTTTCTTTAAATTTAATTTTAAGCATAAATAATCCTGATTAAAATGAGATTGAAACAAAAATCCCTTACTGCTTTAGTAACTTTGGAATCGTAAGCCTGATGAAAGAATAAATTCAAATTAAACTTTAAATATTGTGAGAATAATAATATTAATAATATAACATGTAAAATTGGTATTATATACACCACATAAAAATAAGTAGTTTCATAACATTAAACATGTCTCAATGAAATAATATTGAGACAAAAAACCCTTACCTCAAGTCTGACTTTCTTCGTAAGAACTCTAACCTCATGTATAATAAATTAAAATTTATTATAATTATATAAAATAAAAATGTAAATAATTATAGTTTCATATATTATCCACTTATAATATTTCAACACCAATTTATTAATAATTATTTATTAAAATCATCATTTTCAGGTGTTAATTGTTTCGTTTCTCATTAAAGTTTTGATTCAACGGTTTCGGTCCTTGAAAATTGATCACGTTTCTATAATCTCTAGAATATTAATAATTTCATAATTATCATATTTAATCATTATATATAGATTTATAAACATTCATATAAAGTGGTGATGAAAAATAAATTTCAACTCTTTGTAGAGATGGTAGTTCGTACAAACGCATGAGTGATGTTTCCAATTTTTAATGGATTGAATGAAAGAAAGGTAAATAATAATTCTAATTTTCATAATTATTATTATATTATAATTATAATATATATTAATTAAATCTATCCTTATTACCATCCATATAAAGTGGAAATAAAAAAGTGAATCGCATCACTTCATGCAGGTGGTAGTCCACACCTATGCACGAGCGATATTATCATTTTCTCACAGAGAGGATGATATAAAGGTGTATAATATATTATAACTAAATAAGAATAATTATGTAATATATATAATATATAAACATTAAATTCATCATAATTACCAACTGGGAATTATGATGATGGAAAATGATTCATATCACTACATGGAGACGATAATCCACACGTACGCATGAGTGATACTTTCATTTTCCATTTGTTTGAAAATAGGGTGGATAATTGTGGTTCTATAATCATAATAAAATTTTCATATATTTTGGATACTGAATTTATTATTTTATGATGAATACCATAGATTTAGATTAGTTATAATAAACAATAAATTGAAAGAGGTAGGGTAGGATGATTACCTCTTCTTGGGTAGACCTCCTTTATATCCCTTTTCAAAGACCCTTGGAATTGTATTTTAAAAAACCTCTAATTCATGGAAATTGGATTTTATAATATAATTGGGAATGTTTTTTTTAATTATTGTTGGATAAAAATTTTATAAATAAAAGACAGTAGGGGTGTCCTTTTATAAGTGGGGGGAGGGACACACCTTAAATTTTTTAAAGGATTAAAGTATTTTTAAGATTTTTTCATTGAAAATTATCCCATAAATAATTAATTTCTAGAATAAGGTGATAATAGTCTAAATAATTTCATCCAATAATAATTAAGATGAAATATTGTGGATTTATCATTTATTTTTAACTTAGGCTAACCCAATTTACCCTTTCACCATGGTTATTATTTTTGTTTCTATTATCAATTATGAAAAACAATTATGTTGAAATTTTTAAATAATATTAATTATTATGATTAAAAATATATAATCCATTTAACAAGATTAAATTTATATAAATTTTATAAATTTATTTTAAAATAACCCACAAAACACGACCGAAAAATGGTTTTCAAAAAAAATGTATTTTTATGTCTACAAGTATTTTTATACCAACATCAAGTATAATATTGATAAAAAAGATATAGATTTAATTTTTATTTATAAAAATAAAATAATTAAATTTTAAATTAAATAAAAAATAAAAATGTTGATTTGAAAATAGTATAAAATAACAGATGGTTTTCTTAAAAAATCAGTATTTTCACTATTCACCAACAAATCAATTTTTTCAAAAAAATATCAAAAGTTAACCCTAAGATAATTTTGACATAGTATTTTAAAAAAATGGTATTATTTATATAAAATACTAGTTTTAAGAGTGAAAAAAAATATTTATAATATCAACACACAAAAGGAGATAAAAACAATTTTTCGAAAAACATATTTTTGAAGCATAAAATATCTTTATATCCATTACTTGCTTAATAATAACCATTAGATGAATTTAAATTTATTTTATTGAATATATAATATATAATTTTTTAAAAATAATTAATCAATATATATTATTTAATTTATTAAGATAAAAACGCATTGCACAAATAAAAATCGTTTTTTGGAAAATGACTCTTTATACCTTTAATTGATTTGATCATCATTCATATACATTAAATAACAAATGTATGATTTATTAATAATTTATTAATATATATTGTAAATATATTTCATAAAAATTATTAATCAACATATTTTAGTAAGGTAAAAATACATAATATGTTGAAAAGTAAAATTCTTTGAAAAGAAGTGCTTTAATTATTAAGTGATTTTTAAAATTGAGTGCTATGAATAAATCATTATATTTATATTAGAGAAAAAACTTGTACCTATATTTCATAATTTATTTGATTCTATTCATACCTTTCGATCAAACATCTAGTTTATAATATATCATGGTTTTTTTAGACTCAAGGTTGCGTGCAAAGCAAGATTTCAAACAATTGAAATTTATTTTAAATTGAAAAATATATTATAAAATCCTAGTTTTTTTACATTATACCCAACTTAAATAAATTTCACCCTCACAATTTTATCTCATTAATAATGGTTTTAATACTTTAAAATTCATTTTTTAAAAACCCGCATAGTAAAAATGAATAATAAAACTTCCTTTGAAAAGGGAAAGAAAGTGTAAAACATATTGGTTACTTGAAATAACTCATAATTAGGTTCCCAGATAAGGAAAACATTAGTGGTAAGTTAAAATATTGACATGGAGTATAAATATATCATTCAAGAACTAATGTAGAGTGATAGATAACGTGTTCATGAGAAATTTAATGTCCAAAAAACTATAAATCAGTATGGGGTGAAAAGACAATCAATTCATTAGAAATGAAGGTAGAAGAATAAAATTTCTTACTTCAATACCTTTTCCTAAAGTTAAGGGATTATTTTACTATAAAGATAGAGAACATGATAAAATATACATACTTTATTTATTTCCATTTCATTATATAAATTTTATCCTTTGGTTGTGATTCGATCATTTATGCTTCATCTCTTACTCCAGGGAATGAATATTCAAAATTAATTTTTCATGCCTGATATACTTAAATTAACATTTAACAGATCATAAGATCTATAAAATAATTATAATCCATTTCTTCTATCTTTAGATATTTACTAAAACCAAAAAATTTAGCATAATTTACCCGATATGGATAAATCTTTATGTGATGAAATAATACATTAATCTATAAAAATTTAAA
This sequence comes from Viscum album, assembly GCA_963277665.1. Lineage (NCBI taxonomy): Eukaryota > Viridiplantae > Streptophyta > Magnoliopsida > Santalales > Viscaceae > Viscum > Viscum album. The sequence goes on from OY728121.1 coordinate 451,932,483, forward strand.
AATAACACACAAAGTTTATCTTAAATCATTTCATAAGTAACTAACCTTATGAATCCTCCAAAACATGTATGAACAGAATTAAAAACCAAAAAATTTATAAATAAGGTCACTAAATTTCCAAAATAAACTTAACATTAATCCCCAAAATGCTTAAATTAGCTCATAATGTCACATACCAAACATGTGAATACATTTATTCTATATTTTCCTAAAACATGCCAATAACAATGAAAACAAATATAGTTCCAAAAATTAACTTTATTGTTATTCCTTTAATAAAATCATAGGGTTTCTAATATAATAAAATTCATCAAAGATAACATAAAACATTTTTTCATCAAATCACTAATCAATTCTAAGGTCATCAATACTATCCAATTTACTTTATCAATATCAATCATCTCTTTATCCCAACACTACATTATTATCTCATCATTAGAAACTCATTAAAGGTTATATATCCCTCAATAACGTGTTTTCCATAAAATATCACATTACCACTAAATCACTTTTCTAGGTTTTTTATACCATTCAACATATTATTGAAAATCATTAAAGAAAAACTATCGATGAACAATCCTTGGATGTTTTAGGATTCTTATAACTAGGATATCATTGATAAAAAACTTTCAAAACATAATTCTCAAATCCCAATACTTAAAAACTTAAATCATTCTACTTCAATGATTGTTATAACATAGGACCTTTTTTGGTTTGGGTGTTTTCCCTTAGATTTTTACATTGAATCAGATAATTTCCAAGTTCCCCACACATAAGAAATTAAACTATAAATGTTACCTTAGTATGAACTTCATTTTCCTCTATCAAAATATTCATTTTTACTCAATAATTACTTTATTTTTACCCTTATTTTCCACATATAAAACATATTTTTATTCCTTTTAGGTACTTACCCAAATGCTTATTCCCATATACTTGACATATAGGAAGATTAATCTTCTTCCCTCCACGGTCTTCATCAACTGAAATCCCATGAAACTTCATTTTTATCTTATTAGGTTTGTTATGAAAATCACTTGAGTTGAGGTTTTTAATCATATAATGAGATATATTATTAGTCATAATCACCATATTTCATATTCTATCTCCCATTTCATTCGGTTTCTCATGATTATAATCATTCCATTATCTGTCACATTTAGCATTAACATTAATCCTCTTGGTTCCATCCATTGACTAAAACCAAAAATCATAGTGTGAGTAACATTAATCATAGTGATTAACCATGTAATTAGGAAAAATTATCCATATTATATCTAAATAATGACACTTTATTTTCAATCTATGACACCTTAGGTTTAACCCAGGTCATTCATGGTCATTATATATTCAAATCCTTCATAATTGTTCACAAAGAAAATGTGAAACCTAAAAATATCCCCCGATAGAGTCTATCTTGGTGTGAATTCTTAGGCCAACTCATCATTCACTAGTGATGACCTAGTTAATACCCAATCCACACCTTTTTTAGTTATCATCCTTAGGTGCATGTTTTTCGAAACTTTTTGTTGGGGTGTGCATCGGGATTGGATGCTATCTCTTTTTCTCTTATGGAGTGATTTGCATCGTTGGACTGGTCATGACCCCTCCAGGGTATGTTTCCCCAAATTCACACTTTCTAAATGTGGGAAGCCTCTACCTCCATGGTCAATGATGTTATCTCCTTGATTATAACGGGATGATGGAATGCCTCCTCTTCCTTCCATGGATTCCTCCTTAGAGGTTGTTCTTAGTTTGGGTCTCCCTCATAGATCTAAGACATGTTCATGAATCTCATTCTCAGTGCTATATTGAGGTGGGAACCCATTAATTACACCAATTTATATCATGAAAAGGTGTCTATCTTCAATTTTGAGCTGATGAGGTTGTTGGGAATTGTGGGAATGTTGGGTATATATAAATGTTTTCCTCTTTTAGAGTCGATGGAATCTCGTGTATGAGGCATTATAGGTGTATAACCTAAGGTATGTCATGTATATCATGGGGAAAATTATGCTAGGGGAATACAGAATCTAGGTATCATTTCCTCAGTAATATCATGATAATTTAATGAGGTAGAGGTTTTGATGTCTTAGGAGGGGTCACCGGTTTAGAGTCTTGTGGGGATACATGTCACATTTTTAGAGTATTGTGGAGACTAGTTACAAGTTTAGGGTCTTTGGGGGATGTTTCCTATATATGTTTCATCATGTACTGGGCTAGATATAGTTTTGTGTTGCATGGAGAATTTGAGGTCCAGTGGGGACCTTAAATTTTTATTGTGAGGTTTTAATGTGTTCCCATGGGAAATAGTCACACTTTAGAGTCTTCTCCTCCTCGAGGGGAGATAGAAAGATTTAATGGTGGTGTTGGGGTATCATGATTGAACCTTAGAGAGGTGTTTTATATACCCTATTAGGTTATAGGATCAAACCCCATGAAGTTTGTATGGAAATGTTAAGTTCATGTAGTGGAACTAGTCCATGAAGTTTAACATCATGTGATAAGGATGATTTTATTATAGAAGGAGTGATGACAAGGGATGGTGTGGGGATTATGCATAGAAGCAGTCCAGATGCTACCAAGAAGATGTGATGGTATGAGTGGTTATTATGCATGGAAGATTCCAGTGGTGTGGAATCATTACATGTGATTCATACATGGGAAATCCTATATTCATCACATAGGGTAAGGCTATAGTTTAACATCATACACTAGATACATTTTCGTGTAGTTTAACATCATGCTACTAAGACATTTTCATATAGTTTAATGTCGTATAACTAGGATGTTGTGGGGGGATTACACATAGGGGAGACCATTTCCAAATAGTAGAGGAGGTTACGACACTATCCTTCCTCAATGGGAGAGATAAGTAGTTTCCCATGATGAATCTACCTTCAGGGATTATGTGTTTACTGATTTGGTTCTTTTTGATGGAACAAGGTGTAAACACTACCAGGTTTGGGTGACATATGAGGGTCCCAATATTAGGGTGATTTTGATTAGGATAAAGAGGCATTGAGGCATCCCAACCCATTATTATAGAAAAGTAACCAGGTGAAAGTATTGATGATACTGATCATGTGATTGGTTAGAGCATGAGTGAACTTGGTTTGAGTAAATGTGGGGAACTTAAGAACTCAACTTGCACACAACTATGATTAGATGAAGGATGTATTGGGTTAGGGATGTAGAGTTTTTTGTTCACAACTTTGTAGTTTCACATTAAAGTAGAGTTGTGCAAACCATGGGCTCTAGCATAAAGACAGAGCATAGATAATGGGGGCATAGGTGCACATAACTTTTAGGGTCACAAACATATTTGGTTTGAATGAAGGTGACTCATCTTGTGAGAATTTTCCTAGCCTTTTGGGGAAGTTGTGCGAGGATGTCTCAAACCTAATCTAAAAAAATTTGAGTCTTATGTGAGGATTTTCACACAAGTTCTTTACCTATGGAAATACATGGGAGGGTGGAGTTGCATGATATCCTGAAATAAAGGGTTTCGCAAACAAGAGTTTTATGCTTCAACTTCCAATGGTTTATCCCTAAAAATTGGTATATGGTGCTCTATTTATAGGAAAAATTGATTGCCCAGTGTTAAGTCATGAAAATAAATAGTGTTTCATAACTTAATGTTGTCTTATGATACTCTAAATTTTAAGATTCTCATGCCTTTACATCTAGAGGTTGATCCAATAAGGCAGTGATTCAATGTTTTCTTTCTTGTGCAACTCTCTGGGAGTTATATTCCCTCTAGGAGAGTTACATACCACTTTTTACCTTTATTTTGAGTACATTTATATCTTTAATATAATTTATCAGATAGAATGTTATATTTCATGTCAAAATTAGTTATGTTCCATTTTTTGGGACTTTCATGCACATGTGAAAGGTTTTGTGCCACTATCCCCTTCGTGTGGGGATGGTCCCCTAAGCTAAGTATTTCCATTAGTTTGGGAAAACCACTTTTTCTAGAAATTGAGGCACATTTTTGGCACCCAAAAATTCCCCCCTAAAATTTAGATATGATATGGGAGTATACGGTTGAGTTCTGATAAAAACATAGAGTTTTGGATTATTTTCCTCCTTATTGCAAGACTTTGGAGTCAGGTCACATAAACCAGTTGTGACTACATGAAACCCATGGTGTCCCATGCCAATAAACAGTGTGATGTGAACCCTATTATGGTAACCTAAATTTAAAAAATCATAATCTATATCTCATGAGTGGAAACTATTCCACTTTTTCAAACTATTGTACTTCATTTCGTAGTGTTCACACAATTACTTTATTTCTCAACAATCATTTGTGTGAAATAGAACCATGTTACTACTACTTCATTCAAATAGCTTATATTTTCATGAATATATGTATAACAACTCTGGTTTTTTTGTTTATTTATTTGAATTTTTTTATATATATCTTTGTATTTCCCTCATATTCGATGTTGTGTTTGGGTTCATAAAACCCCAAAATTAATATATTAAAAATATTAATACATATTAAAGCACATTCACAAATATTTTCAAAATAAATTGTTTTTTCATTGATCAACACATTGGATGGTAAATCTGAGACCATGGTTGTTTATGAAATGTGGGGTTTTCCCTATTCATGACATAAATTTGATCAATTTCAGGTTTTTGGTTGAGGGAAACTATTCATGGGTGCATTAAATGAATTAAACGATTAATTTATTTAATGGGAAATCCCTTAACCTCCTATATAAATATGTCATTATGAATAATTACTAGGGTTGTCCATATAAACCTAATATATTATATAGGATGAGAAGAGTGTTTTTATTAGTATGTCGTGAATAAGGACTGATAATGAACGATTGAGGAGAAATGTGAGACGGATGGAAAACGCAATGGTATCATCATCTACATCACTAGCAGGTGCATTCTTAACCAAATATAAATCCATTACCATGGTAGGGAATGTTATTTCATGGTTTTATACACTTTTAATAATTTTACAAGAATGAATTTAAATATAATTTTTTTTATGTTTTTTGTTCTTCTCATGAGTTCATATTTTGTTTATTTTACCCCTAATTTCACCCTAGTTTCCACATTAGAAAATCATTATATGGGATCACACTGAAGAAAAATGTTTCTAACATCGTTATTATTATTTTACCCCACCATTATTTACGTTATTAATCATTTTCCCATGGGGTCTATGATTCGACATTGTTGGCCCAAATTCGAGTGTGATCAAAACCCAGATTCATGGGGGATGTGTGAATGATTTATAGATCAGTGTTTTGAGATTTTGTCATGATTTGATGTGGGATTCAGGTGTTGGTCATATGGATTAGAGGCTATAACATGGGCTTTCATCCATGGGTGAGGTGACGCAGCGATGCAGTGTGCCAGGGATGATCCGCATGTAGTTCAGGTGGCCGGAATCCAGCCACTGGTGATAGATTAGGCACAGTGATCGCGTTGTGATTCACTATTTAATTTTCACCCTTACAACACTGTTAAACTAGTTTTTTATTACAAATTATTAAATAATAACAAATTTAACTTCATTTTTTATTCCATTATTTTGTTTTTATCACTTTTAAAAAAGTAAATGATACTTTTTTGATAATTTCATTAAAGGTGTAGGTGATTTGGAGGGCCCATGATGATGTCCTAGAAAAATGGGCCAAACTGCACTAGATCTATGCACAATAGTGGAATCATCGGCACACTGCTACCGAACTGTGCATCAAAATGGGATGAAATTTTTTGGTCTTGTACAAAATTCATATAAATACATTTCATATTGAGGAACCTAATACTAATTCGCCCATCTAGTGTCCCAACCGACCTGATCTATCCATCACACTGAATCTGCATGAAGTCAAAACTAGTGTGTTGTGATATCTCCATATCTCGAGCTATAGGTGTCCAAATGCAGCCAAACATTCAGTGGATATTTCTAGGAGGTGGGGATACAACTTTTTTATTTTAATAAAATTGAGATAAGGATTTATAGAGGTCTAAAACTATGTGGGAAGTGGTTTTAAAAAATCTATGTGTTCAAAACCACCTTCCCATTTTCCAATAAAATGAAACCTTGGTCTCCCCATTTGTAAGTCCAGACAGGAGAAAAATATCTATTATTTTGGATACCCAAAGTATTCCTCTTGTGATCCAAGAAGTTCTGGAGGTCCCTATCCTCATAGGGGGGTCAATGATGAAGGCGAAGTTTCACCCAAGCTTCCTCATACTCCCGATGTCAAGCTAAACTGTGGACAATCATTTCAAGGGAGCTACACACACTTGGGAGGGAGTTACAACAATTTTTATTCTACTGGTTTTTTAATTTGTGTGATAAATATTTCAATTATTCCCTATCTTAACATGAATCCCCTCTGATTTCATTTCTGTCGATAAAATTAGGTGAAACATTTTTTTTATCTCAACACTGCTTGGGTTGAGATTTCAAGTGGGAATCTTGGGTGATTCTGATTGGAAAACACAAGCATCCTTTCTATCTCAAACATATATGAGATTTAATTATGATTTGGTATCCTTTAATCTGTTATTAAAGTCCTAACCTTGACAACGCAATTGTTGTGTCAAGGGTTGGTACTTTGTGCAATGTTTTGAGAGGCAAGAGGGGAATCAAGATCTTGATAACCCTCAACCAAAGAATTAAACAAAACCATGTGGAATTTTCAGAACAATGAACTATACAATATGTGTAGTGAACTTGAAGTTATCTCCTTATCTCAAAATTCTTAAATCACCACCTTATTCTATCAACTATTAAACTCTTTAAGTTAAGTTATTTTCTTAAAACTGTTTTCAAAATCACCCCTCTATTTTAGTAATCTTTATTAAAAATACACACTATAAGATACCAAATCTCCTTGTGAGAAAACCTAGGGTCTTCCCTATACTAAAAAATCTTCTTTAAATAACTATCAATTTGACGTGTCATGACAACACAGTAAAATTTTGGTGTCATTTTCAGGGAGCTCTTTGGTTTTAGTGTGTGTTTTTTATAAGATTTTTGTAAATTTTGTGAATATTTATTTGTTTTATCTTAAACCTTTACCTATCTTTTTTTCTCTGATTTATTTCTTTTGTAGGTTCTGTGCATGACGCGTTCCACTTCGGGAGACCTACCACCATTTGAACCTGAACCGGAGAGAATCCTACATCAATGACACTGAGACGCACAAGAGAACCCTTTGAAGGAGGAAACATAAAACATAGACACTCTTCTTGATCCTTCCTCTTCTTCTTTTGGAAACAATATCAAAACTGAAATAAAATTGCATAATATGGCTGAAAACAACCAAACATTTAAATAACTAACCTCACCTGAGGTTGATATCCATCCCACCTATATTAAAATTCAAGGTGAGGCACCCAAATTTGAACTAAAATCTAGTTTAATTCATTTATTACCAATATTTAATAGACTTCCTAGAGAAGACGTAACACCCCAGGTAAATAAAGAATATGAAATTTTTATATTTATCCATATTTGCGAATAAAATGTTAATATTAATATAAAGGGAACGCTATGCTTGATGGCTTACCCAATACGCAACAATGAGTTCCTTTGAAATCTTACGTTGCACTATAATAATAAAATAATAATATTTTAAATGGTAGTTAACGCCTAGCCGTTGTAATGGAGGGAATGAACAGAACTAACTACAAAATTATTATATATATTTGTCAAATATTTTTACTTTTTACAATAAATTTTAGAGGATTAAAAATGTGAATGAATTCAATTTTAAGCGTAAACATTATAATATTCTTTAGAAGGTCGATTAACCGCCTTTTGATGGAGAACCTCTTTTAAATCCACTTTTTGAAAATTTTATATGTTATATTTGACAAAATAAAATTATTCTTTAGAATCGAGACATCAAAATTTACTTTGTGTAAATTTTTGTATCTTTCCGATAAAGTTCATATTTTAATGAATAGTGAAAAATGTTGTATTTTAATTCAAAACCTCTTTATAATCTAATTTATTTATATGATTAGATTATCGTTTTAATTGGTTTTAAAGTGAAATTAGAAAATATTTTTACCATTTAATCCAATGGTGTTCGTTGGAATTAATTTCACTTTGAAATCAGACTTAAAATAGTGTCAATCTTTTGATACTTATTGTTTCATAAAAACACGCTCTTTGCTCTGACAGCGGGAATTAATTATTAAATTAATTAATGAAACTTATATGTTTTGAATTTTGTAAAATAGAATTCATTTTTGAATTCGGAATATCAAATATGGCTTAGGGTGAATTTTTGGTATTTTTCTGAAAAACTTCAATTTTTGATGAATAGTGAAACAACTAAGTGGTACTTAAAAAAACTGATTTTTCATTTAAATGAAATTTTACCACCTCTGTGTTTTGAATTTCAAAAATACAACATACATGGTTGTCATTAAGAAGTAAAATGTGGTTCAATGGGATTAAAATAATTTTTTGGTAAATAGTAACTTTTAAGTTTTTAATCGTAATTAGAGGTAATTAATGTAGTTTAAGGTAAAAATAATGTTTTAATAATATGAAATGACCTAGAAACGTGCCCTAACCTCATTGGATGTGTCATGGCCGACCAAGACAATCCATGGGTCAACTTGGGGACCCCATAGAGCCACTTTGGTAGGAAAATGACATTAATAACTTTTTATTTAATGTTAAAATAAAAATGTCACAAACATGAGATGTTTTATAAAAAAAATTAAATGGGGTTATACAAGTCATAATTTTGACTATAAATATTCATTAGAAATCTAAAAATATTTCCTACATCATGATATTTTTTTATAATTTTTAGACATTATATAAATTAAATTATTTATGACACCATGATGATGCAGTGATTACCTCATTATTTAACGATTTAAATAAAATGAAAAGATAATGTAAAATCTAATACCTACACTTGTAAAAAACCTATTGGATGGGTGGATTTCGAATCCTTATCACATTATCCTCTAAATATATAATTGTGGGGCCCTTTTTATCCGAAAATCATTTTATAATAAAGTATCTTTTCTTAACTTTCCAAGAGTGCCCCTCCTCTCCTCTTATAAAAGGCCCCCACCTCTACCACCTTACCCACACCTCTCAAGCCTTTGGATCGGCCAACCCCTGCCCATTTTGTCTCTCCAAATCCATCTCTTACTCCTAGAAGCCTCACTTTGGGCAGAAGTCTTCCCAAGGAAGCCTTTGAGCTCAAATCAAAAAGAGTTAGCTGATTTTAAGGTAATGTCTTCACTTGTGTTCTTTTGTTTTATTTTGCTTCTCCAACCCCCTAAACTGTAAAGACCCGTAAAATTCAAGGGAAATTTTTTCTAAATTTTCTTTAGAATTTTAAAAAAGCGTGGTTTCTGACGGAACCTGATTCCGAGGCCCGGTGTGCCCAGAATCAATTTCTGAAGTTTGGCTTGGGTATGTTCAGTGAACGAACGAGCGGGTTTTTCTAAGTTTTGAACCGGTGCCCGGAATCAAATTATGAGGGCACCGATGGAACCGCAGTGCCGGTAATTTCTTAGGAACTCATGTTCCGGAGTTGCGTTTGCTCGAGTGTTGATAATAAAAATTGTGGAAGTTTATTTTATATTTACACTACAATTTTTATTATTTTTTTCTAAGTGTTAGCTCTTGATGGAAGTTAGGTAACCACCCAACCTCCCTTGGGAGGTTATGAGGGTGGTGGGGCCCACACGAACCCCACCTCTTCATATCCTCTAAAACCCCCCTCAACTCCCACTTAAATTATGTTAACTTAAGTTATAACCTATGACTTAAATGTAATGAGTTTAATGAGGTGAGTTGTGTGTGGTTTTGAATTTCAAACTCTTGAAATTCAAATGTGTTGTTGTGTTAATAAAATAAGAAAGAGTCTTATTTTATTTTTGTTAGAGTTTTGTATCCTTGAGAGAGTTGGGAAAAGTTCTTCTTCTTCTTCATCTTCTTCAACCTCGACGAAGAACGCGAAGAACATCGTTCTTCAGTGAAGAACTTCTCTGCCGAAGAACATGGTCCTTCCGTAACTTCGTATCCGCGATGCGACGTTCTTCTTCCGCGTCGTCTCTTCCGCGACAGTTTTCCGCGACGAAATCACCGTCAACGACTTCGAATCCTCGCTTCGCGACGTCGACGTTCTTTCCCCGCAACGCCCGACCTTCGCGACGCTCGTCTTCCGCGGGTCGTTGACGAATGTCGTTCCTGAACTGAGGTAGGGGAATGTTGTTATTTTATTACATTATATCTGTTCTTGATTCAATCATGTCAAACTTCGAGGTTAATCAACTAAATGTTATTGTTTAACGAGAGGGGGCCGGACCGCACAAACACGGCCTAACCCCCTCCTATGTTCATGTTTGTTTCCTTCTGGATGGAGCGGAATGGCGTGGTGTCGTCTCACCACGCGGGAATCACACAGGAAGTATTGCGCGATGCCGTCGCGCCGCGCCATGGAAAGAAATTCAAGAACGCGACGCCGTCGCGCCGCGTCGAAGAAAACCAAAGACGCCGCGGCCGGTTCCGGGCCGCGGTAGAGCAAGGTGACCGGCGGCCGGACCGGGCCGCCGGCGTCGGAGCTGGAAGGGGAACGACCATTGCCGGTCCCGTTGAGCAGGAACCGGCCGGCCGGAAGGGGAGGAACCGGGGGAATTAAATTCCCCCGGATGGATTCAAGTGGCCCCAATTAAAGGGGCCGCCGTTTTCCATAAAGGAGTGGCAAAGCCCCTCCCTTGGCTCGCGCGCGGCACAAAGGCCGCGCAGGCTGGCCGCCGCGCCGCCGGCCGGGCCGGGACTCCGGGACGGGCCGGGTTGTCGGGTCGGGTCGCCGCTCGTGCCGGGTCGACCCGGTTCGGCCAACCCAGGGGGGTACTGGGTCGGGCCGGGCCGGGCCCAGACCCCCTATTTTCGGACTGAGTTGGTTCAAATGCCTATATCTTGGGCTACGGACCTCCGATCGACGCACCGTTAGTTGCGTAGTGATCCTAGGAACGAGAAGGTCGTTTCGGTATATCGTACTCAAGGTTTCGGAATACTTTGGGTTCGTCCGGGTTGGTTCGGATACGAAACCAACCGGGCCCTCGGAGCGGAAACGCTTATATCTTGAGTTCCGGACGTCCGATTGACGTGCCGTCGACTTTGATGGATTCCTCTAAGTGAGAAGGATCTTTTGGATTACTCCGCTCGAGGTTTGGATGCCTTCGGAGTGCAGTCGGGTTGGTTCGCTCACGAAACTAACCAGGCCCCTAGAACGAAAAAGCCAATAACTCACAGACCGGGCGTCTGTTTGACGCACCGTCTGTCTCGTTGATTTTCTCTTGATGAGACGGATCTTTTGGCATATTTCGCTCGATTTTTGGATGCAGTTGGATAGTGGATGGGTTGGATCGCACCCGAAATCCAACCGGGCCCCTGGAACGAAAAAGCTGATATCTTTCAGACTGGACGTCCTTTTGACGAACCGTCAGTGGGGTTGGTGATCACGTTGAGAAAAAGTCCCTATGAGTTTACCCTATGAGAGTTTGGGGTACAGTTGAGATACGGCCGGGATTGGTTTGCTCACGAAACCAACCGGGCCCCTGGGACGAAAAGGCTAGTAACTCACAGACCGGACGTCCGATTGACGCGCCGTCTGTTGCGTTGAGACCCCTATGACGAGGCGGTCCTTTGAGATACTTCTTCGTGGGACTTTGAGATACTTGGAGTATCGACCTATAGATCATGGAGCGGACCCTCCCAGAGACGAGCGTGCGGAGTACGGAGACCGTGTAGCCGACTGAGACCTGACGACTGCTTGACGGACTCGACTTGGAGTGAGTCGACTAGCCCAGTGGACGGAGCACTACTTTCTGAGGTGCAGACCCATGGTGGATGGAGCACTACCCGTGTGACAGTGCAGACCCGTGGTACTCGTCCGGAGAGTGCCTCAGCAGGCTACTAGGGGGTGTTCACTACTGTGTTTGGGTGACATACCTCGGCGGGAAGCACTAATATGTTTGGGTGGCTGACCCGCGGTACTCGATAGGAGGAGTACCTCAGCAGTCTTAGGTTAGTGAGCAGTACCTCGGAGTCGTGACAGGACCACTGTACACTCTAGAGACGGAGCTCTTCAGCAGTTACGGTTTTGTTAATGAAAATCCTGGTTTGAGATGAGACTTTTGACCTTTGTGTATACCTCATGATTGAGATGGGTCACTTGATAACTTAGGTATATGTTTGGGCATATACCTGGGTAGCGGTTATCCGTTGATTTCATGATCCTTGTGTTTCCTCATGGTTGAGATGGATTACTTGATAACTTAGGCATATGTATGGGCATATACCTAAGTAGAGGTTATCTGTTGAGATCTTCTTTGTGGTTATCCTTGTTGGTTTTAGAGAGACCTTGAGGGTCTCTGGGTCCCTACTGAGTATCGTCATACTCACCCCTGCACGGGCTATGCCTGCACCTCATTGTGTTGGTTGCAGACGACAGGCAGTGCTGATGGAGGCCGAGTGTTCGAGGACTGGACGGTACCTGGAGGTGGACTACACGACGAGACGACACACAGAGGAGGTTGACGGATGAGAGCGTGGAGGAGGCTATCTGTACCTACCCTTCAGGTAGGATCTATGGTGGACGACCAGGAGCTGCACCATCTATACCTACCCTTCAGGTAGGATCCGAGGAGGACGACCCAGGAGCCGCTTCCTTCCTTCCAGCTGTTATCTTTTCTGTTGTACTTGTTCAGTTGTAGTTGTACTTTCTTTTGGGTTTATATTCTGGATCATTTTCCTTTCAGCACTTCTCTTTTACTTAGTTTTTACGTTTTCCGCTTGCTTACTCTGTGGTGCTTGTTTTCTTTTATAAAGGCAATGCCTTCCCAGTTATCGGGTTTTATGCCTTTGGTGCTAGTCGCCAGCCCCTGGCCTATGGAAGGCGGGCTTGGGGTAGTCACAGCACGGGCCCCAAGGACGGGTCGTGAAAAATTGGTATCAAAGGAGTTCGGTTCTACCGCGAACTCTGATCTTTTTTATGTGAAGCAATAGTGTTTAGTGTATTGAGTGTGGTTATCAGTCCAGGGAGTCCAGTGTTGGTGCGGCGGCCGACGTATCCGCACACCAGGACCCTGAAAACTGATTTCCGACTTTGTGCACGAAAACACTGATTGCGTGTGTGTTTCCAGAAGTTTTATTTAAATATCAGCTCAAACCAGGTCAGATCACTAGGTATAATCGTTTGACCATGTCACGTTGTTTCTTTCAGGATGCCTTTTCTTGGAAGACCAGCTAGAGCCCAGAGGGATGTGCGTACTGACAGCCTGTCGAGCGATGAGGCTTCGGTACAGGGCCCTCTTACAGTTGAGGCACCAGCGGAGGAACCAGCGGTACTACCATATGTTGGGCCACTGATGCCACCAGCCCCAGAAGTAGAGGGTGCACGTCGCTTGAGCGCACTGCACGAGTTCCAGCGCCAGAGGCCACCCAGGTTCCAGGGAGGGACGGACCCGCAGGCGGCTGAGGATTGGCTGGAGGCTGTGGTGAGAGTCTTCAAGCTATTGGGGACGCCGACAGACTTCATTGTGATCTTTGCTGCCAGCCTCCTTCAGGCAGTAGTAGTCAGGTGGTGGAGCCACTTGTTTCAGTTTTGCGACGGGATGGCCTTCACATGGGAAGACTTCGAGACCTTCTTCAGGGTGGAGTTTGTGCCAGTAGCTCTACACCCCAAGCGTGTACAGGAGCTTCTGCCTTTGCCGCGTGTTTTTTGATCAGTATCTGAGTCATCTGTGGGTAGTAGACAGATGATGCAGAGGTCCAGGAGGACCAGACTAGCAGTTGGACGATCTCGGGTTTTAGGACCGGTGGTGCGGGGAACCCGAGGTGGGGTCAAAGCCAGGCGTACCAGAAACAGACAATGTTACTCATGTGGCGGGAAGGGTCACCTGGCACGTGATTGTCCGACTCCTCGTACAGTTGATCTGCAGGCGTTGGAGGATCCACCAAGGCAGTAGAGCTCCGGGAACAGGTGGACAGGAGTGGAACTAGTGGATACGTCCCTTTTACTTCTAGTTCCATGTTGTTGTTGTATTCGTGTCTTTGTACTATGAGCTGCAATATTAAAAAGACACTTATCTTTGTTTGCTTTCCTGTCCTTTTGTTTGGTCGATACTGAGTGGTCCTAGTTAAAACTGTTGACTTGACCCTCACTTTTGAGATTTCTACTAGAGGAGACCCAGTGACCTCACACTGATGCCGACAGTGTGACTCAACCCTTGGAGGCGAGAGTGACAGTTGGATCTCTTAGTAGTTATGTCGAGGCCTTATGACGTCATCCATGGCATGAATGCGTCATTCATGTCAGGATTGATTGTATTAGGAAATGGGCATGGTTCATCCAGGGGATGAGACCGAGTTTCTCTTTTCGGAAAAAGAGAAATTTTAGCAGCTCTTTCATATCATAGGCAAAGCAGGTGCAGATCATCCAGGAGCGGATGAAGACTGCACAATGCGGTAAGAAGAAGGAAACCAGCTCCAGTCTTAGAGACCCGAGCGTGTTAAATGTTAAAGAAGATGAATCTTAAAGGAGAGATGAGTCTACAAAGCATCAGACGTGGAGGTAGAGCTAGGAGAGCAGCATGAGGTGGTGTACATCCTAACATGGTACAACCACCCGCCTTAGTTATTCCCGCCAGGCTCAGGGAGCTGGAGGGCGGAGGAAGAGTGCAGCTGTATGTGGTCAAGGAGTGTGACCCAATGGCTCTAGAAATGATTCAAGGGACAGTATGTGTCCACTACTAGCTGTTGTAGTAACGGACGTCGATATGAATCATTCCTTGCTTTCACAAATGTTGTTCCAGACCTAGAGTTTCCGGTAAGCCGTGGACTTGACCCTCACGTCTGGAGATACTTTGGGAGGAGACTCGATAATCACACTGACGCCGACGGTGTGATCAGACCCTCGAGGCGAGAGTTCCGTTTGGAAATCTCTTGGTGGTAGCGTCGAGGCCTTACGACGTTAGTTTGAGTATGGAATGGGCAATAACTGTTCATACTCAAATTGACGGTTTTAGGCAAACGTCGGGTTGGGTTTTCCTTGGTCGGAGAAAAGGAAACCCTGGGCAGCACAAGTTAAACTCATACATAGGAGGGTGTGACCGATCACTCTTGAGTCGGCCAACCTTACCCTCATGGCGGCAGTCATTTCAAGTTCCAGTTCTAACATGAATTGGAGACCTCTAGAGTTCAAGGATGACGATCACATCCTTATACGGGTCTCACCTCGACGAAGTTTACGGAGTTGTGGCCAAGGAAGAAAGTAAACTCTGATGTTCAACGGACCTTTCTAGGTCCACAGCTGGGTAGGTGAGGTGGTTTACCGCTTGACCCATCCACCTCAGTTGCACCAGGTGCACAACGACTTCCACATATCTCAACTGAAGAGATACGTGCTCGACCCTTCACATATCATTGACCATGAGAAGCTGGACGATGGTGATGAGGTGTTTTCCATGGAGGTTCTAGTGGGGATCAAGGATTGACAGGAGTGGATCCTACGAGGATGGTCGATTCCTTGAGTTCACTTTCTCTTGCAGTACGGAAACCTCCGGGTGAGCACATGGGAGCGGAAGGCTCAGATGCGTGCTCTGTACCGCTTTTGTAACCTTAGTTTGTGTTAAAGCTTTACGAGGACGTAAAGCCCTGAGATGGGAGTAATGTAAAGACCCATAAAATTCAAGGGAAATTTTTTCTAAATTTTTTTTAGAATTTTACAAAAGCGTGGTTTCTGACGGCACCCGATTCCGAGGCCCGGTGTGCCCGGAATCAATTTTCGAAGTTTGGCTCGGGTACGTTCAGTAAACGAACGAGCGGGTTTTTCTAACTTTTGAACCGGTGCCCGGAATTGAATTCCGAGGGCACCGATGGAACCGCAGCGCCGGTAATTGCTTAGGAACTCTTGTTCCGGAGTTGCGTTTTCTCGAGTGTTGATAATAAAAATTGTGGAAGTTTATTTTATATTTACACTACAATTTTTATTATTTTTTTCTAAGTGTTAGATCTTGATGGAAGTTGGGTAACCACCCAACCTCCCTTGGGAGGTTATGAGGGTGGTGGGGCCCACACAAACCCCACCTCTTCATATCCTCTAAAACCCCCCTCAACTCCCACTTAAATTATGTTAACTTAAGTTATAACCTATGACTTAAATGTAATGAGTTTAATGAGGTGAGTTGTGTGTGGTTTTGAATTTCAAACTCTTGAAATTCAAATGTGTTGTTGTGTTAATAAAATAAGAAAGAGTCTTATTTTATTTTTGTTAGAGTTTTGTATCCTTGAGAGAGTTGGGAAAAGTTCTTCTTCTTCTTCATCTACTTCAACCTCGACGAAGAACGCGAAGAAAACCATTCTTCAATGAAGAACTTCTCTGCCGAAGAACACGGTCCTTCCGTGACACTGTATCCGCGACGCGACGTTCTTCTTCCGCGTCGTCTCTTCCGCGACGGTTTTCCGCGACAAAATCGCCATCAACGACTTCGAATCCTCGCTTCGCGACGTCGACGTTCTTTCCCCGCGACGCCCGACCTTCGCGACGCTCGTCTTCCGCGGGTCGTTGACGAATGTCGTTCCTGAACCGAGGTAGGGGAATGTTGTTATTTTATTACATTATATCCGTTCTTGATTCAAGCATGTGGAACTTCGAGGTTAATCGACTAAATGTTATCGTTTAACGAGAGGGGGCCGGACCGCACAAACACGGCCTAACCCCTCCTATGTTCATGTTTGTTTCCTTCCAGATGGAGCGGAATGGCGTGGTGTCGTCGCACCACGCGGGAATCACACGGCAAGTATTGCGCGACGCCGTCGCGCCGCGTCGAAGAAAACCAAAGACGCCGCGGCTAGAGCGGGGCTGCGGCGGAGGGGCACAGTGTCGTCGCACCGCACCGGACGACAAGGGCCGCGGCCGGTTCCGGGCCGCGGCGGAGCAAGGTGACCGGCGGCCGGACTGGGCCGTCGGCGTCGGAGCTGGAAGGGGACCGGCCATTGCTGGTCCCGTTGAGCAGGAACCGGCCGGCCAGGTCGGGCCGGCCGGAAGGGGAGGAACCGGGGGAATTAAATTCCCCCAGCTGGATTCAAGCGGCCCCAATTAAAGGGGGCACCGTTTTCCATAAAGGAGGGGAAAAGCCCCTCCCTTGGCTCGCGCGCGGCACAAAGGCCGCGCTGGACGCGCCGCCACGCCGGGCCGGGCCGGGTTGTCGGGCCGGGTCGCCACTCGGGCTGGGTCGACCCGGTTCGACCAACCCAGGGGGGTACTGGGTCGGGCCGGGCCGGGCCCAGACCCCCTATTTTCGGACTGAGTTGGTTCAAACGCCTATATCTTGGGCTACGGACCTCCGATCGATACACCGTCAGTTGCATAACGATCCTCGGAACGAGACGGTCGTTTCGGTATATCGAACTCAAGGTTTAGGAATACTTTGGGTTCAGCCGAGTTGGTTCGGATACGAAACCAATCGGGCCCTCAGAGCGGAAACGCTTATATCTTGAGTTCCGGACGTCCGATTGATGTGCCGTTGACTTTGATTGATTCCTCTAAGTGAGACGGATCTTTTGGCTTACTCCTCTTGAGTTTTGGATGCCGTCGGAGTGAGGTCGGGTTGGTTCGCTCACGAAACCAACCAGGCCCCTGGAACAAAAAAGCCAATAACTCACAGACCGGGCATCCGTTTGACGCACCGTTTGTCTCGTTGATTTCCTCTTGATGAGACGGATCTTTTGGCATACTTCACCCGAGTTTTGGATGCAGTTGGATAGTGGCCGGGTTGGATCGCACCTGAAATCCAATCGGGCCCCTGGAACAGAAAAGATGATATCTTTCAGACTGGACGTCCGTTTGACAAACCGTCAGCGGCGTTGATGATCACATTGAGAAAAAGTCCCTATGAGTTTACCCTATGAGAGTTTGGGGTACAGTTGAGATACGGCCGGGATTGGTTCACTCACGAAACCAACCGGACCCCTGGGAAGAAAAGGCTAGTAACTCACAGACCGAGCGTCCGATTGACGCGCCGTCTGTTGCGTTGAGACCCCTATGACGAGGTGGTCCTTTGAGATACTTCTTCGTGGGACTTTGAGATACTTGGAGTATCGACATGTAGCTCGTGGAGTAGACCCTCCCAGAGATGAGCGTGCGGAGTACGGAGATCGTGTAGCCGACTGAGACCTGACGACTGCTTGACCGACTCGACTTAGAGTGAGTCGACTAGCCCAGTGGACGGAGCACTACTTTCTGAGGTGCAGACCCATGGCGGACGGAGCACTACCTGTGTGACAGTGCAGACCCGCGGTACTCGTCCGGAGAGTGCCTCAGCAGGCTACTAGGGGGTGTGCACTACTGTGTTTGGGTGACATACCTCGGCGGGAAGCACTACTGTGTTTGGGTGGCTGACCCGCGGTACTCGACAGGAGGAGTACCTCAGCAGTCTTAGGTTAGTGAGCAGTACATTAGAGTCGTGACAGGACCATTGTACACTCTATATATGGAGCTCTTCAGCAGTTACGATTTCGATAATGAAAATCCTGGTTTGAGCTGAGAATTTTGACCTTTGTGTATACCTCATGATTGAGATGGGTCACTTGATAACTTAGGTATATGTATGGGCATATACCTGGGTAGTGGTTATCCGTTGATTTCATGATCCTTGTGTTTCCTCATGGTTGAGATGGATTACTTGATAACTTAGGCATATGTATGGGCATATACCTAAGTAGAGGTTATCTGTTGAGATCTTCTTTGTGGTTATCCTTGTTGGTTTTAGAGATACCTTGAGGGTCTTGGGGTCCCTACTGAGTATCGTCATACTCACCCCTGCACGGGCTATGCCCGAACCTCATTGTGTTGGTTGCAGATGATAGGCAGTGCTGATGGAGGCCGAGTGTTCGAGGACTGGACGGTACCCGGAGGTGGACTACACGACGAGACGACACACGGAGGAGGTTGATGGACGAGAGCGTGGAGGAGTCTATATGTACCTAACATTCAGGTAGGATCCGTGGTGGATGATCAGGAGCTGCGCCATCTGTACCTACCCTTCAGGTAGGATCCGAGGAGGACGACCCAGGAGCCGCTTCCGTCCATCCAGCTGTTATCTTTTCTGTTGTACTTGTTCAGTTGTAGTTGTACTTTCTTTTGGGTTTGTATTCTGGCCCATTTTCTTTTCAGCACTTCTCTTGTACTTAGTGTTTATGTTTTCCGCTTGCTTACTCTATGGTGCTTGTTTTCTTTTATAAAGGCAATGCCTTCCCAGTTATCGGGTTTTACGCCGTTGGTGCTAGTCGCCATCCCCTGGCCTATGGAAGGCGGGCTTGGGGTAGTCACGACACGGGCCCCGAGGACGGGTCGTGACATAAACTCTTTTTATTCATTTCTTTTGTAACAACTCTAGTATCTTCAATAAACTAGGATGTTGTTATAAGAATCATTCGAGCTACACTTACACACACCTACATCTAATAGTTAAAGAACATACTGTTTCTGTGGATGTCGAATTTCTGCCTCACGAAACGATGATTGTTCAACACTCATATAACACCTTCATAGGTGGCCATTAAGATGTCAATATATTTATATATTATATATAATATGTTTATTTTTTACATAATCTTATGTATTTTTCTTTTTTGGCTTGCCTTTATGGTTTCCATTGTGGGTAAACACGATAATTTCATTTTAGGAAGTGTGGACTACCGCCCCCTCAAAGTGATTTGATTCGTTAATGCCATATGTGGGATGTATAAAGGATGGATTTAAAGTTATTATATATTATGTATGTTACATATAAATGATTAATATAATTCTAGAATTAAAATATACATACCTCTCATTTAGTTTTAATTCCATTAATATGACATAGAAATGAAAGTAGCGTTCATGCGTACGTACGGCTTACCGTCTCCATGAACGGTGCATTTCATTTCTTACCTCTAAATGATTATGTAATATTATAAATACATTTATATTATGGATATATATGATATATATGATATCCAAATCATGAATATAATTCTGGATATAATGAACCTTTGACCACACGAACAACATGTAATTGTAAGAAGTCCACTTTCGACTTAAGAACCAAATATCGACAAAACAAACATTACTAACTTAAATGATTACATAATGTTTATAACATGGCAATAAGTGATATAAAATGAATAATGAACTTGAAAAAGGTTCTTAAGACAGTATAAATGAACTCAAGTTTATTATTCAGGACGTTAAAGAATGATCGTGTCAAGTCGGACCCGAGGTAAGGGATCCTACCCCTCTCTTTCTTTTTAAGTAAACTCTTTTATGTCATTCCTTTTAAGCTCATCCTTCTTATGATTGAGATGTTATTTTATATTAATCCTACTATACGTTTTATGTTCATATGATGAGATACCCTATTTTCTCTCATCAATCCATTTTGGAAGTTTTGAGTGGCGTCGTTAGGCTGCCGAATTTTCGTAAGGGATCCAACCTCTCTCTTTCTTTTTAAGTACTCTCTTTTATGTAATTTCATTTAAGCTCATATTTCTTATGTTTGGGGGTGTTATTTTATATTCCTAACACCATAATTTTTATGTTAATATTATTATAGACCCTATTTGATCTCATAAATCCATTTTTGGAAGTTTTAAGTGGCGGCGTTAGGCTGCCGAGTTTTCGTAAGGGATTTTTCATCTCACTTTTATTCCCATGAAATTTATGCTACGTTTGCCACTATTTCCTTTGATTGGTGTATATACTTCCCATTATTATACACTTTGTTTATTATAATTTCATTTATGGGTATTTACATCTTCAATGTATGACCCTTCTTCCATGGGGTGTACGTTTCGAAAGTTACCCAACTCGGTAAGGGGACCTTTCACCCTCCTCTTTTTAAAAGACTTCTTTTGTTATGTATTTTAATTCAAATACTATTATATTGGGATATGTTCTTATATATATTGATTTATGTAAATTTTATGTCCAAGTGATGAGATATCATTTTCTCTCTCATCAACTCATTTTCTTAATTTTAAAGTGACGTCGTTAGGCTATCGGATTTCTGTAAGGGAACTTCTTAACCCACATTCAATTATTTGGGTTAAAAATCTACTTCTTGATTTTATTATGCCAAGATTATGTGTGGAATCTCTATGTTGTAATTTCCAAAAACCATTTCATGGATATACTATTTCTACACATAATCATCTCATTGATAAATTCTTACGAACTTGTATGGGAAATCATAACTCAATCTCATTTCATTGAGTTAAATATCTATGTCATTGGTTTTGTTTTTCCAAGATTATGTGTGAATGACCTCTTATTGGTTCACACTTAATATCCACTTATATTGGGTGTATTTATATTTCTCACACATAATTATGTGATATATTTATCCTTAATTTAAGGATACCATCTTTATAATGGATTTCATCTCAATTTACATTTCCATTGAGACTTCATTGTTGTTATGCACCAATTCACTCTTATATGGTGTGTATACTGTCCTTTGACATATTATATCATGAATCCCTTTATTCTAAAAATATTAAAAAGTTCAGATTAAATGTTATTCCGCAATTATTTGTATTCAAGAGTCTCTCATTTTGTTAAAAAATCTTTAACAAAAATATCGTTTTAAATGTTTTAAAGATTCATTATTTTAAATCTTTATCTTTAATGTACAAGTTTTAAAAATGGTTTTCAGTATTTACTTATATGGACATTAATGTTTTAAAATTATAATTCCATTAAAAGCTTCAAAGTGGTATGGGACACTTTGATTCAAAAATCTCTTTTAAATGATTTTTGAAAATGGATTGATTAATTCAATATCTTGGAATTACTTATTGTGATTGAAAATGAAATTTTGTTATTGGAATGTTTATATTTTCAATATTTTATGTGTAATGATGGTACTTGGACATTTTATGGGTGGTTACGTGATAAACCATATGACGGGTGGTGCTGTGAATACCAGGACGGGTGGTTACGTTATAACCTCCAATGCATTGGGTATGTAAGTCGGCCGTATGGCTATTCTATAAAGTGATATGTGTGGAAGTTGACCGTATGGTTATTCCACTTAAGTATGTTTATGTCCCAAGTTACTTTTATATGTTATGTGTTCTTTATATGGGTTTTATGGTAATATTTTGGTTACAAAAGGGTAAGTAATGATCTTTTATTCAGTGGAGAGTTTTTACTACTTCATAAAGGTGAAGGTATTACTTTGATAAAGTATACATGGTTTACTTTTTGTTTGAAAAACTAACAGTTTTCATTCTTTGTGTATCCCTTACTGAGCTTTTTATGCTCACCCCAAGTTTTTTTGAAATTTTTTTCACAGGACTTAATGTGGAATATGGTCAAGGATGGGATCAAGGGAAAGTCATGCTATTTAAAACATGGAACTAGACATGTTTATTTTTAAGAGTTTTTATTTTATGGAAACTTAGTAGAAGTTTCTACTTTGTAATCTTTTGAGATGTAATAGTTATGATCTAATTTTCTAAAACTCTAAACCTAAAAATATCCTCAATGGGAATTTTTCATTTAATTCAATATTAAGTAATGTTTAAGGTCGGGGCCTTATAGTTGGTATCAGAGGTTGATTTAGATAACTTTAGAGGTTAGGGTATTCTCTAAGCATAAGAGACATTACCATAATGGTTAGGATTTCATAAAGAGTCCTAGTTTTAGATAAAGTGAATGAGTAAGTATATATTAGTGTTTATCTTCCTCTTTAGTACATTATGGTTTTGTTGATATGCTCACACTGACCTTGTTGGTTTTAGTAAATGGCTGGATCTAGAAGGCACCAAAGTAACGATGGATGTGAAGGAAACTGTGACAGTTTTCTGAGCGAGCAACTGAATGATATGGGAGCTGCAATGAGAACTCTTCTGTTTATCCTCAACCAACTATTTGGAGTCATGATTGACCACCTAAACCTTGGTGATTTCTATAAGGAATCATATATGTGAGAAACAAATCCCTACGGAACTACAGGTAATAATCATAAAGGTAAGTGTGTTTAAAAACCTATGTGTCAAATATGTGGAAAGAAACACCTAGGAAAATGTTTCAAAGGGATAGAAATATTCTATAGATGTGTAAATGGAGGTCATAAAGCAAGAACCTGCCATGGAAAAAGGAAGCATCCAGTTGACTCATGCAAAGGGATAGAATTTCTTTCTGAGAGATCAATTGAATGTTTTAAATGTGGTGTGCATGGTCATTATGCAAACACATGTCCTATGAAGAAGTTTCGGGAATGGGATCACCAAGATCATACAAATATTCGTTTACCAATACCTAATACCGTTCCGATTGAGGATAAAGAAACTGACAATGACCAGTCAAAGGTATGGATTATTTCTTAACATTTGTTTTCCTATTTTGGAATCTTAGGATATGATTCATGATTTTTTTGTAGGAAAGAATTATTTTAGAATAAGTTGGAAAGGAATGGTTAATGGATCATGAAGAATGTTTAATGAGTAAGAAGTCAGTGTATAAGGGATTCAACAGTTATGGTGAAATTCTTAAGAGTATTAAGTCTCTTTTGTTGATGGGGTTACATTAGAAGACTTTTTATAGTATGTGTAACCCTGATGTTTGATATATGAAAATTTTATTCAAGGAATAGTTATCTGTTCTTTTGTGGACATAGTTATAAAGAACCATTTGGGTTTATGTGATACTTACTTTTGAGGTAATTATGGGTTGCTATATGTTATGATGGAAAGTGAAAGGCATGAGATAAAATTGAGGTTAAATTATGTTATGGTTATTTTTGAAGATTTTATCTCGTTGTTGGGGAATGTTTTCAAAATTATATAGTTTTGGAAAAAGGACAACACACAGACCGTGTGACAACCTGTCGCGTCGGACAAAGCTGCGGGAATCGAACCCACAATCGAAGTGCAACTGGTATTTATCGCCTACCACTGGACTACGTGAAGTCCCTGGTTAGTTTGACTGATTATTTTTAGTTAGATGATTTTATGAATTAAGAGTATGTTGATTTTGGTTTATCTAGGGAAATTTATTAACCTATCATGGAGGATATGTGATTAGGTTAATTAATTTTCAATACGAGACTTTAAGAGCAACTGATGTTGTTTGGAGATAAATGTTACGATTTAACTTGGAAGACTATGTGACTAAATCCTTCAAATATTTGGGTTTCAATCTTAGTTTGGTTTACTTTGAAGAATTTTATGGACAAATTGTTTATCGAATGGTCCTCGTTGAACTATGGTTTTTTTTGGACAAATTTTGGAGATTAAGAATAGATTTTCTTTTTATAAAGGGTTATCCTTTTCTGGATTATCTGATCTTTTACTAAAATTTTTGGTTTTGGATTTGGTTAAAGTATAAAGACATGGGAAGTATATAGTTCTCTTTTTTGGATTATGTGATTCTCTAGAAGTTGATTATAGTACTCTTAATGTGAAAAATTCTTCCTAAATACTCGTCTTTTGGAGAAAATATGAGTTTGTGTAAGAAATCTAATAAAAGTTGAAAGTCAACATGATAAGTAATTATGTTTCCTTATGAATAAATTCCTCAATAAAAAGTAACTTAAAACAAAAATGTTTTCTATTAACTTTTCCTACTGGGGAATCGAATACCGTTTAACCCATCACAAGTTTGTGATTTTCTTGTGGTTAACTTTCTCCTAAACATGTTTTATATCACTCTCCATCAGAACATGACCCTATGTTTTCTCCTCCATGTCCATGTTTTCCTACATGGAATCCTAGTATGGGTTAACTCGGGTGACCTCTGTACTTCTCTTTTTTTTTTTAAGGTGATTATTTTACCGACTCTTGTTCTGATGTGGGACTTTCAAGGATGTTTCCAAGCCCAATTTTAAAATTGCAAGGACGCAATTCCCAAAAGGGGAGAAGGATATAACACCCCAGGTAAATAAATAATATGAAATTTTTATATTTATCCCTATTTGTGAATAAAATGTTAATATTAATTTAAAGGGAACGCTATGCTTGATGGATTACCCAATACGCAACAATGAGTTCCTTTGAAATATTACGTTGCACTATAATAATAAAATAATATTATTTTAAATGGTAGTTAACGCCTAGCCATTGTAATGGAGGGAATGAACAGAACTAACTACAAAATGATTATATATGTTTGTCAAATATTTTTACTTTTTACAATAAATGTTAGAGGATTAAAAATTTGAATGAATTCAATTTTAAGCGTAAACATTATAATATTCTTTAGAAGGTCGATTAATCGCCTTTTGATGGAGAACCTCTTTTAAATCCACTTTTTTACAATTTTATGTGTTATATTTGACAAAATAAAATTCTTCTTTAGAATCGAAACATCAAAATTTAATTTGTGTAAATTTTTGTATCTTTCTGATAAAGTTCATTTTTAATGAATAGTGAAAAATGTTGTATTTTAATTCAAAACCTCTTTTTAATATAATTTATTTATATGATTATATTATCGTTTGAATTGGTTTTAAAGTGAAATTAGAAAATATTTTTACCATTTAATCCAATGGTGGTCGTTGGAATTAATTTCACTTTGAAATCGGACTTAAAATAGTGCCAATCTTTTGATACTTATTGTTTCATAAAAACACGCTCTTTGCTCTGACAGCGGGAATTAATTATTAAATTAATTAATGCAACTTATATGTTTTGAATTTTGTAAAATAGACTTCATTTTTGAATTCGGAATATCAAATATAGCTTAGGGTGAATTTTTGGTATTTTTCTGAAAAACTTCAATTTTTGATGAATAGTGAAACCACTAAGTGGTACTTAAAAAAACTGATTTTTCCTTTAAATGAAATTTTCCCACCTCTGTGTTTTGAATTTCAAAAATCCGACATACATGGTTGTCATTAAGAAGTAAAATGTGGTTCAATGGGATTAAAATAATTTTTTGGTGAATAGTAACTTTTAAGTTTTTAATCGCGATTAGAGGTAATTAATGTAGTTTAAGGTAAAAATAATGTTTTAATAATATAAAATGACCTAGACATATGTCCTACCCTCATTGGATGTGTCATGGCCGACCAAGACAATCCATGGGTCAACTTGGGGACCCCATAGAGCCACTTTGGTAGGAAAATGACATTAATAACTTTTTATTTAATGTTAAAATAAAAATGTCACAAACATGAGATGTTTTACTAAAACAATTTTTAAATGGGGTTATACAAGTCATAATTTTGACTATAAATATTCATTAGAAATATAAAAATATTTCCTACATCATGATATTTTTTTTATAATTTTTAGACATTATATAAATTAAATTATTTATGACACCATGATGATACAGTGATTACCTCATTATTTAACGATTTAAATAAAATGAAAAGATAATGTAAAATCTAAGACCTAAACTTGTCAAAAACCTATTGGATGGGTGGATTTCGAACCCTTATCACATTATCCTCTAAATATATAATTGTGGGACCCTTTTTATCCGAAAAACATTTTATAATAAAGTATCTTTTCTTAACATTCCAAGAGTGCCCCTCCTCTCCTCTTATAAAAGGCCCCCACATCTACCACCTTACCCACACCTCTCAAGCCTTTGGCTCGGCCAACCCCTGACCATTTTGTCTCTCCACATCCATATCTTACTCCTAGAAGCCTCACTTTTGGCATAAGTCTTCCCAAGGAAGCCTTTGAGCTCAAATCAAAAAGAGTTACCCGATTTTAAGGTAATGTCTTCACTTGTGTTCTTTTGTTTTATTTTGCTTCTCCAACCCCCTAAACTATTTTTATTCATTTCTTTTGTAAAAACTCCAGTATATTCAATATACTAGGATGTTTTTATAAGAATAATTTGAGCTACACTTACACACACCTACATCTAATAGTTAAATAACATACTGTTTCTGTGGATGACGAATTTCTGCCTCACGAAACGATGATTATTCAACACTCATATAATACCTTCAAAGGTGGCCATTAAGATGTAACTATATTTATATATGATATATAATATGTTTATGTTTTACTTAAACTTCTATATTTTTCTTTTGTGGCATACCTTTATGGTTTCCATTGTGGGTAAACACAGTAATTTCATTTTAGGAAGTGCGGACTACCGCCCCCTCAAAGTGATTTGATTCGTTAATGCCATATGTGGGATGTATAAAGGATGGATTTAAAGTTATTATATATGATTTATGTTAAATATAAATGATTAATATAATTCTGGAATTAAAATATACATACCTCTCATTTAGTTTTAATTCCATTAATATGACATAGAAATGAAAGTAGCGTTCATGCGTACGTACGGCTTGCCGTCTCCATGAATGGTGAATTTCATTTATTACCTCTAAATGATTATGTAATATTATAAATACATGTATATTATGGATATATATGATATATATGATATCCAAATAATGAATATCATTCTGGATATAATGAACCTTTGACCACACGAACAACATGTAATTGTAAGAAGTCCACTTTCGACTTAAGAACCAAATATCGACAAAACAAACATTATTAACTTAAATGATTACATAATGTTTATAACATGGAAATAAGTGATATAAAAGGAATAATGAAATTGAAAAAGGTTCTTAAGACAGTATAAATTAACTCAAGTTTATTATTCAGGACGTTAAAGAATGATCGAGTCAAGTCAGACCCGAGGTAGGGATCCTACCCCTCTCTTTCTTTTTAAGTACACTCTTTTATGTCATTCCTTTTAAGATCATACTTCTTATGATTGGGATGTTATTTTATATTACTCCTACTATAATTTTTATGTTCATATGATGATATACCCTATTTTCTCTCATCAATCCATTTTGGAAGTTTTGAGTGGCGCCGTTAGGATGCCGAATTTTCGTAAGGGATCCAACCTCTCTCTTTCTTTTTAAGTACTCTCTTTTATGTCTTTTCATTTAAGCTCATATTTCTTATGTTTGGGGATGTTATTTTATATTCCTCATACTTTACTTTTTATGTTCATATTATTAGAGACCCTATTTGATCTCATCAATCCATTTTTGGAAGTTTTAAGTGGTGCCGTTAGGCTGCCGAGTTTTCGTAAGGGATTTTTCATCTCACTTTTATTCCCGTGAAATTTATGCTACGTTTTCCACTATTTCATTTGAGTGGTGTATATACTACCCATTATTATACACTTTGTGTAGTATAATTTCATTTATGGGTATTTACATCTTCAATGTATGACCCTTCTTCTATGGGGTGTGCGTTTCAAAAGTTACCCAACTCGGTAAGGGGACCTTTCACCCTCCTCTTTTTAAAAGACTTATTTTGTTATGTCTTTTAATTCAAATACTATTATACTGGGATATGTTTTTCTATATATTGATTTATGTAAATTTTATGTCCAAGTGATGAGATACCATTTTCTCTCTCATCAACTCATTTTCTGAATTTTAAAGTGACGCCGTTAGGCTATCAGATTTCTGTAAGGGAACTTCTTAACCCACTTTCAATTCTTTGGGTTAAACCTCTACTTCTTGATTTTATTATTCCAATATTATGTGTGGAATATCAATGTTGTAATTTCCACAAACCATTGCGTGGATATACTATTTCTACACATAATCATCTCATTGATAAATTCTTACGAACTTGTATGGGAAATCATAACTCAATCTCATTTCATTGAGTTAAATATCTATGTCATTGGTTTTGTTTTTCCAAGATTATGTGTGAATGACCTCTTATTGGTTCACACTTAATATCCACCTATATTGGGTGTATTTATATTTCTCACACATAATTATGTGATAGATTTATCCTTAATTTAAGGATACCATCTTTATAATGGATTTCATCTCAATTTACATTTCCATTGAGACTTCATTGTTGTTATGCACCAATTCACTCTTATATGGTGTGTATACTGTCCTTTGACATATTATATCATGAATCCCTTTATTCTCATGATTTTAAAAAGTTCGGATTAAATGTTATTCCACAATTATTTGTATTCAAGAGTCTCTCATTTTGTTATAAACTCTTTAACAAAAATATCGTTTTAAATGTTTTAAAGATTAATTATTTTAAATCTTTATCTTTAATGTCCAAGTTTTCAAAATGGTTTTCAGTAATTACTTATATGGACATTAATATTTTAAAATTATAATTCCATTAAAAGCTTCAAAGTGGTATGGGACACTTTGATTCAAAAATCTCTTTTAAATGATTTTTGAAAATGGATTGATTAATTCAATATCTTGGAATTACTTATTGTGATTGCAAATAAAATTTTGTTATTGGAATGTTTATATGTTCAATATTTTATGTGTAATGATGGTACTTGGACATTTTACAGGTGGTTACGTGATAAACCATATGACAGGTGGTGCCGTGAATACCAGGACGGGTGGTTACGTTATAACCTCCAATGCATTGGGTATGTAAGTCGGCCGTATGGCTATTCTATAAAGTGATATGTGTGGAAGTTGACCGTATGGTTATTCCACTTAAGTATGTTTATGTCCCAAGTTACCTTTATATGTTATGTGTTCTTTATATGGGTTTTATGGTAATATTTTGGTTACAAAAGGGTAAGTAATGATCTTTTATTGAGTGGAGAGTTTTTATTACTTCATAAAGGTGAAGGTATTACTTTGATAAAGTATACATGGTTTACTTGTTGTTTGAAAAACTAACAGTTTTCATTCTTTGTGTATCCCTTACTGAGCTTTTTATGCTCACCCCAAGTTTTTTTGAAATGTTTTTCACAGGACTTAATGTGGAATAGGGTCAAGGATGGGATCAAGGGAAAGTAATGTTATCTAAAACATGGAACTAGACATGTTTCTTTTTAAGAGTTTTTATTTTATGGAAACTTAGTAGAAGTGTCTACTTTGTAATCTTTTGAGATGTAATAGTTATGATCTAATTATCTAAAACTCTAAACCTGAAAATATCCTCAATGGGAATTATTCATTTAATTCAATATTAAGTAATGTTTAAGGTCGGGGCCTTATAGAAGATCCACACAATAATCTTAAAGAATTTCATATCGTGTGTTCTACATTAAAACCTGAAAATGTGGATGAAGAACAAGTAAAGCTCAGAGAATTCCCATTTTTATTGTAATCCACTACAAAATACTGGATTTATTATGTTAATTCACTAATTAGAGGTTGGGAAGACATGAAATGCTTTTTTCTTTAAAAATATTTCCCAGCCTCTCGAACTGCAACTATAAGGAATGAAATTTTTGGTATAAGGAAATCATAATGGGAAACATTAAATGGATATTTGGAATGCTTTAAAAGGTTATGTTCAAGTTTCCCACACCACCAAATAAGTTATCAACTTTTAATTCAGTATTTTTATGAAGTATTAATTCCTATTGATCGAAATATGATTGATGATGTTGTAGGTGGTGCACTAGTGGATAAGACCCCAATTTATACAAGAAACCTGATTGAGAACATGGAATAGAACACTCAACAATTTGGTACAAGGTCCAGTGTACCCATTCGAGGTGTCCATGAGGTGAAATCTATCGAATTTGAGAAAAAGGTGGACAAAAATATTGAAGAGGTAAGTACCATTCTTTGACAACTTTCTCTTTCCCAAGGAAAATTCCAATCTCCTCCTCCCATCCATTTTGGTATATGTTATTCTGACACCCACTACTTTGACCAATTCCCCCAATTGAGAAAAAATTCTGAGATTTGTGAGGAAATATTTCTAAGCCACCCCTATAACCAACCATTTAGGCAAGAACCTTACTATCCATCCAACATTGGGTGGAAAGAAAACCAAGCCTATAGGCAAGGGGGGTATTCAAACCAACCTCAACAATAATGAAACCAACAGGGTCAGAGTAGTCATCCACCACCACCACCCAGAAATCCTCAACCACCCCAAAGGTCTTTCTAACAAACCCATCCAAAACTCGAGCCTAGCCTAGAAGATATGATTAAAAAATGGTTTCCAACAATCTCTAATTCTAA
The DNA here is from genome assembly GCA_963277665.1 of Viscum album. Classification (NCBI taxonomy): domain Eukaryota; kingdom Viridiplantae; phylum Streptophyta; class Magnoliopsida; order Santalales; family Viscaceae; genus Viscum; species Viscum album. The sequence goes on from OY728121.1 coordinate 451,963,485, forward strand.
CAAACCTCTCAGGAAGCCATACAAGACCTAAAACCCCAATTAGGCCAACTAGCTAACTTGGTGGGGGAAATCCAAAGTCATGGGTTGTGTAAACTACCATCTCGACCATTATTCAACCCTATATATAAAGGAAATTTTAGTTCCATCAACCTTAAGAGTGGAAAACAACTAGAAAGTCAAATTTATCCTCTATTAGATTCATCTCCTCCTGAGGAAACTTCCATCCCAACCATTAAAAATGTTCCAAATGTTGAAAAACCATGTCTTGAGATAATCCCTTATAAAGGAAAGAGTGTGTATGTTGATGAGTCTCATATCCAACCCATTCCTCTTCCATTTCCCCAAATGGCCACCCAACCTAGAAAACAAAAGGAAACTGAACTTGATAAGTAAATTTTGGATATTTTCAAAAGGTATAGGTTAACATCCCCTTGATTGATGCTATGAAGAAAATTCCAAGATACACCAAGTTTTTGAAGGATATGTGTACACACCGAAGGTGACTTTGTAGAGATGAAAAGGTGATCTTGGGGAGGAATGTATCAACATTAATAGAACCATCACTTCCCACCAAGTGAAACGATCCCGAGACATTCTCGATTCCATGAACCATAGGAGAGTATTCATTTCCAAATGATATGATTGATTTAGGTTCTTATATAAATGTGATGCCTCACTCCATTTACTCTTAATTGTAGGTCAGGGAACTAAATCCCATTGGAATTTTTGTTCAACTAGCCAACCAGAGTAATGCACTCCCCTCTGGTGTGTTAGAGGATGTTCTTGTGAGGGAAAAAAATTTAATTTTTCCTACTGATTTGTATGTTCTTAAAATGGATGATGATAGGATGAATGGATATTCCCTGATTATATTGAGGATACCCTTCTTGAAAACCGCCAAAACCATAATTAATGTCTATAATGGTACATTATATATGGAATTTGGTGGTGAAATAGTCCATTTAAACATCCTTGATGCCATGAAGCACCCCTAATAAGAATATTCATCTCTCTCTGTAAATTCAATTGTTGTACTCCCTTCCTCTAAAAACACTTCTTTTCATTCCCCCAATCCCATTTATGAGTTTTCATATTTGATTGAATTTCTTGGTAATGAATAATGCATTGATTATTGTAGTGGTCTATAAAAGTGTCATGCATGTTTATTAATTGATAATTTCTTGAAAATCGAGGATCTAATGACCATCGATGATACTGTTAAGCTTGTAAAATCTCATTCCTCATCTAAGGATGATACCATTTAGAAGTTATATGAGATTAGTGACCTCTCACTTTCACACACACTCCCATCAATCCAAAATCCACAAGAATTGGAACTAAAACAACTGCCTCAAGATTTAAAATATTCATATCTTGAGAATGGAAACAAGTTTCCCATCATCATTGCTAGTTAACTCCCTCCCGAGCATGAATTGCGACTGATTGAAATTTTGAGGGAGTATAAACAATCTTTGGGATGGAAACTTGCTGACATTCCTGGTATTAGCCCATAAATCTTCACACATCATATTTTATTAAATGATGACGCTAAACCAGTGAGTCAGGCACAATGTCAACTGAACCCAAACCTCCTAGATGTTGTAAAAAAGGAGGTAATAAAATTATTGGTTGTTGGAATAATTTACCCCATCTATGAAAGCTAATGGGTCAATCCCGTTCAAGTAGATCCTAAAAAAATTGGCCTTACAGTAATCCAAAATGAAAACAATGAATTTGTTCTAACTCATGTGTAGAATAGTTGATGTGTCTACATAGACTATTGCCGACTAAACTAACACATTAGGAAGGACCATTTCCCTTTTCCATTCATTGACCAAATTATAGAGAGGCTAGTGGGTAAGTACCACTACTTTTTCCTTTATGGGTATTCTGGATGCTTTCATATCCATATTTCCCTTGAGGATCAAGAAAAGACAACCTTCAATTGCCCCTTTGGAACATTTTTATATAGGAGGATTCCATTTGTTCTGTGCAATGATCTGGGTACTTTCCAGCGATTCATGGTTAGTGTTTTTTTGGATTACCTGGAGAATTGCATGGAAGTATTCATAGATGATTTCTTGGTTTATGGATCCTCTTTTGATGAATGTTTTATTAGTATTGGTTCAATAATACATCACTGCATTGAAAAGAATCTAGTATTAAATTATAAGAAATGTCATTTCATGGTGCGACAAGGTATAGTTTTAGAACATTTAATTTCTGGGGATGGTATCCAAGTAGATAAATCAAAAGTGGATGTCATTTCTTTCCGAACATTCCCCAAAAATGTATGGGATGTGCAGTATTTCCTAGGTCATGCTGGATTTTACCATCATTTCATTCATAACTTTAGCAAAATTGCACTCCCCCTCTTTTGGTTACTCCAAAAAGAAAATGAATTTGTTTTTGATAATGAATGTGAGGAAGCTTTTAATAAGTTAAAATGGAATCTCGTGTCACCCTTGTAAATCCAACCACCTCGGTGGGATTTAACATTTGAGCTCATGTGTGACGCATCTAACTATTCAGTTGGGGAAGTCTTGTCACAAAGGGTCGATCGAGATCCACATGTCATTTCCTATACATCACATACTTTGGACCTTGCCCATAAAACTACACCACAACTAAAAAATAATTCCTTTCCATTGTGTTTTCCATGGAAAATTTCAGGTCATACCTTTTGGGGCCAAATTCATTGTGTTCTCGGACCATGCATCCCTTCAGTATCTCCTTAAGAAACTAGGAGCCAAACCATGTCTCATTCATTGGATGCTCCTCCATTAAGAATTCAATATAGAAATCAGAGATAAAAAAAGGAGTAGAGAATGTGGTGGCTGACCATATCATTAGGACTCCCCCATCCTCAAACATTGACTCATCCCTCTGTATTCCTATAAATGATATGTTTCTTGATGAGAAATTGTACCGAGTGCAATATTTTTTCCTTGGTATGTCAAAATTGAAAATTATTTGGTATCATCTTTCATTCCAACAAATTTCAACAAAAACCAATCCAGTCATCTAAAACATGAGTCTCGTTGGTACATTTGGGATGACCCATACCTCTGGCACAAATTTAGTGATCAATTCCTTAGGCGTTGTGTTCCCGATAGTGAGTTTCAGTCTATCCTTAGATTATTCCACACTCTTGCTTGTGGGGGCCACTTTGGTCCCCAATGGACTGCTCACAAGGTTCTTGATTCTGGTCTCTTTTGGCCAACACTTTTTTAGGATGCCCATGATTTTTTTTAAATATTTTCCTCATTGTCAAAGAATGGGTAATGTTTCTAAAAGAAATCAAATTCCACAACAACCACTTCTCTTTAATGACATTTTTTTATGTTTGGGCTATTGACTTTATGTGTCCATTTCCCAATTCCTTTGGCAACTTGTACATTCTTATGGTAGTTGATTATGTGTCAAAATGGGTATGCGCACGAGATACCAAGAGTGTTGTGTAACGACCTGAAATTTTTGAATAAATTTTGTTTTATAACTTTGTGTGTTATTTTATTTTATACTCAACAAAACTATTTCATTTAATAAAATGAGTATAATTAAAATAAGACCATTGGAAACTAAATGTTGTGATTGTTTTCTATAAATACAAGTGATCTTGATTAATTAATATAGAAAGAAGATTCGATGACCACATCCAGTAGTCTCGGGCCGATCGAAGCTCATCTGATGGAACTCAGGAAGGAGGTAGCACCTTTGGGCTTTGCTCTGGACCAAACCCAAGTCGAACTTCATCGTGTGAAGCTGAAACGGAATCACCTTAGTGAGAAGTTCAAGCTGATAGAAATCACTACTCAGGCAATGTTGGTCGAGCCGCCCCAAGATTATATCACCCTAGCACACCTTACTTTTAGGTCCTATACTGGTGTTATAAGGGGTTTTGTAACGAGACCATAACTTCCTTGTGTAATCCTTTGATTTAAATAAAAATTGTGATTTCTTCTTATGATGAAGTTTGTGAATTTTTAAATGTCCGGATAAATATAGTATGAATATTATTGATGAATTTTAGAAAAAAGATATTTTAAAAATATTTATGTAAACCATAAATAATTAAAAATGTGTAATGATTTTCAAAAAATGGTCTTCTACAGTTGTGTTCAGTATGAAATTTAGAGTCTAATAAGATCAATATAATTTTTGATGAATACTAAATTATGAATAGTGATTTTATGCTTAGGATTAGTAATGTGACAAAATGGATTAGTAATCTCACTTAAATAAAGTATTAATATAATTTAGGCACCTTTATTAAGTGATGTGATTCAATAAAATAGGTAAATAACTTTTTGGAAATTATTGGTTAAGTATTAGTTTTTTCAGGTGAATATTGTTTTTTATTTAAAAATTAAATTAAAAATATTTAGAAAATTATTTTCATAAAATGAAGTTCATTTTTGAAATCAGAGCATCGATATTTGATTAAGGTGAATTTTTTGAGATTTTTCTGAAACAGTTGAATTTTCAGTGAATAGTGTTTTTATTTAAAAATTAAATTAAAAATATTTAGAAAATTATTTTCATAAAATGGAGTTCATTTTTGAAATCAGAGCATCAATATTTGGTTAAGGTGAAATTTTGGGTTTTTTTTTGAGAAAGTTGAATTTTCGGTGAATAGTGAAAATACAGTTTTTGAGTTTCGGGTGTTTAATGACATCATTAAGGATGTATTAATTATTCAATAATTCTGGTCGAATTATTAATAGTAATATGAAGTATGAGGTGTCCCAAGTGGACAATACCATGGGAAAATACCATGGGCAAGTCCATGGTTTTTCCAATACCATTGATGAGGTGTCCCTTAGCAATTAATGATATGTCCCCTCACTTCTATAAATACCAAGAATTTACCTCATTCATTTCATTTAAAAATCATCCCCAACGAATTTATGGTCTCTTTACCTCCAAATGAGTCCTCCCAAGGTCCCCACCTTCAAGATTTTGAATTTACTCTTCAAGGTAAAGGATCCTACCTCTCTCTTTCTTTTCAAGTACTCTCTTTTATGTCATTTATTTTATGCTCCATGTTCTTATATTGAAGGATGTTCTTTTTCATTTTAATTTCCTTTTCATATTAATATGACGAGATACCCCCTCTTTCTCTCATAATTTCATTTTATGAATGTTTAAGTGGCGTCGTTAGGCTGCCGATTTTTTGTAAGGGATTCTTTCACTCTTCCCATTTTCAAAGTTCTATTTTCATGTCAAGCCTTTAAAGTTCATTTTTCCCATGTTAGGGTATGATATCTATATCCATCATATTTTTATTTTATGTTCATATTATTAGAGACCCTATTTTATCTCATCAATTTATTTTTTTAAGTTTTAAGTGACATCGTTAGGCTGCCGAATTTTCATAAGAGAAATCTTATTTTTATCTTCCTTCCATGTTTTTCATTTCATATGGTATGTATTTAAAATTTAATTACCATGTTTTTATATCTTTTATATTCTATCCCTATAATTTTTTATGGATCATTTATGAGTGGGTGACCCATGTCCCCTCTCTTTTCAATATTTTCTAAAACCCTGTAACATAGTCGTTATGCTGCAGAATTTTCGTCTCAAAATGTATCTCTCTTTTTCTCAAATTCTTTTATTTTATTAAGTGAATACTAAAAGATATTTTTTTTATAGGGGTATTCACATATATATCAAAATTTTCTATTTTAATTCTGGGATTTACATACATGAAACCTGCTTTCCTTTTCCGTGGGTTTAAAGTGACATAAAGATCATGTCTTTAAAGCAATTTTTAAAACATTATGATTATGAAATGAAACCCATTTCTTTTATGCTATATGGTTTATTTATTAAATGTTTGATGATGATATATGTGTATCACATGATAATAAAGACAAATTAAGGGTTCACCCTGATATCGCTCTAATGCATTGGGTAAAGACTTAATCTCTAGAGATAACCATTTTAACGATACCTTGGTGAATAACCTTGGTAATTTTTTTTAATGACACCTTGGGGATAGACTTTGGTGATACAGAAATGATTGTCTAAGTTAAATGTTTTATCCACATATTCAAGTTATGAAAGACATTATTTTTATTATGATATGCCTCATGATCTCTTTCTCATGCCTTAAAGTTATTTATCATGACTTTATTGATGTATCTCAAGTTCACATGTAAAATGTTTCTCTTGTTTCCCTTACTAGGACTTCTGCTCACCCTTTCCTTTGATGTATGCTCCCAGGTTATGATATGTTGTAATGAACTTAGGATGAACAATGAAAAATCCTTAAAATTGGTTTAGAAGAATGTTTTATATTGTTCTCATGTTTTATGTTTCTTGATTTCCAAGACACTAGACTTTAAAGATCCTCTGTTTGTAAAATGTAATGAAATGTTATGTAATAAAAAGGTGGGATGCTATAGTTGGTATCAAAGGATAGTTTAGTTATTTATGGAAATTAGGATATGAAAACTTTTGGAAAAACCCTATAGAAAAGTTTAAATGTAGGAAATATTCCTGGTATTTTGGTGAGTATTGAGTAAGTGGTTTATCGAGAAAATACATCACTGTCTGGATACGAGCAGGTAGAGGTGGCTCTGGCATAGATGTACATAGAGGTAAAACCTGAAAACACCGCTTTGAGCTAGACTTGAATGGGAACTAGTACATGACAATGGGCCTTGCTGCACTCTTGGTTACGAAACTCCTGGGGGATATGTTTGGTTAATCGCAATCTTTTTATGAATCCTTATGAAGGAATTATAGAAAAATGTAATTTGTCTAAGCATGAAGTTATAAGACATAAAATCCGTTTTAGTTAAAATATTCATAAATTAAATAAGTTTCTCACTAAGGATTTATTCTTTTAGAAAATTTCCCCATCGTCTCGGAATACGTTGATGTATTTCCTAAGGATTTACCCGGACCTTACCCAGAAAGAGAGGTAGAGTTCTCCATTGAACTCATACTTGGATCTCATCTGATGTCAAAGACCCCCTATAGGATGGAAAATGTGGAGCTAGAGGAATTAAAGAAACAACTCTGAGATCTTTTGAATAATGGGTTTATCTGACCAAGTGTGTCTCCTTAGGGAGCACCAGTTCTCTTTGTGAAGAAGAAGGATGGATCGATGCAGCTATGCATTGATTATAGAGAACTGAATGGGATCACAGTGAAGAAAAAATAATCTCTTCCAAGAATTGATGACTTATTTGACCAACTTCATGGGACTCAATTCTTCTCTAAGATTGATCTTCGTTCTAGTTATCATCAATTGAGGGTGAAGAATGATGATATTCCAAAAAATTCCTTTCGATCAAGATATGAGCATTATGAGTTTGTTGTTATGTCCTTTGGAATAATACACCTGCTATTTTTATGGATCAAGAATAAGTTGATTTTGGAAACTTATATCAAATGGATATCCTTTGTATAGGAAAATTATTTGGTGATTAAATGATAAAGGTTATTTTGGACGATGTTTTCTCTTTTGGAGTACTATATGACTAAGATACTAAAGGATTTAAATTGGGGAGGAATGGTTGAATTTTTTTTGTAAGAATTTATGTATTTATTGTGGACATATGGTGATTTGGGTTATTTCTAGAAAATGATGAACCTAGCATAGAGAATATATAAATAGGTTAATTACAATTTAGTGTGAGACTTTAATATTAGTCAATGTTATTTGGAGATAAATGTTAAGATTTTTTTGGGGAAGACTATGTGATTAAATCCTTCTAAGTTTTGGGTTCCAATCTTAGTTTGGATTATTCTGAATAATTTTAAGGATGGTTGGGTGTTGAATGGTCTTTCTGGAACTTTGGGTACTTTTGTTGAATTTTGGAGATTAATAGTCATATTTATTTTTATAAAGGATTAACCTTTTTTGGGATTATATGATCTCGTACTAACCTTTTTAGTTTAGTTGATGACTAAATACAAGGGAAAAATATAGTTATTCTTTTGTGGATTATGTGATTCTCTAGAAGATGATTCTTGTGATTTTGATGATACCAAGTCTTTTTGAATGATCATTATTTGGAGAAAAGAATAGTCTTGGTGGAAACTTATTAAGGGATGAGACTCTACTTGAAGGTAAATATATTTCCTTATGTTTTTATTCTATGTAGTAAATGAATTCCTCAAAATTATGAAAAGGAACGTAAAACAAAAACGTTGTTGGTTTACGTTTCTTACTAGGTAATCAAATACTGTTTAACACATCTTAAGTTTGTGATCTTCTTGTGGTTAATTTTCTCCTAATCATGTTTTCTATCACTCTCCATCAGAACTTGACCCTTTGTTTTCTATTCCATATCCATGTTTTCCTACATGGAATCCTAGTATGGGTTAAATCAGTTGACCTTTGTACTTCCCTTTCTTTCTTTTAAAGTAATAGTTTTACTGACTCATTTCTGATGTGGGACTTTCAACAAAATTTCCAAGCCCAATTTTAAAATTTTGAGGATGAAATTTCTTAAGGGGGGAAGATTGTAACAACCTGAAATTTTTGAATAAATTTTGTTTCCTAACTTTGTGTGTTATTTTATTTTATACTCAACAAAACTATTTCATTTAATAAAATGAGTATAATTAAAATAAGACCGTTGGAAACTAAATGTTGTGATTATTTTCTATAAATACAAGTGATATTGATTAATTAATATAGAAATAAGATTCGGTGACCCCATCCAGTAGTCTCAGGTCGATCGAAGCCCATCTGAAGGAACTCGGGAAGGAGGTAACACCTTTGGGATTTTCTCTAGACCAAACCCAAGCCGAACTTCATCGTGTGAAGTTGGAACGGAATTGCCTTCGTGAGAAGTTCAAGATGATAGAAATCACTACTCGGGCAATGTTGGCCGAGCCGCCCCAAGATTTTTTCACCCTAGCACACCTTACTCTTAGGTCCTATGCTGATGTTATAAGGTGTTATGTAACGAGACCACAACTTCCTTGTGCAATTATTTGATTTAAATAAAAATTGTGATTTCTTCTTATGATGAAGTCTGTGAATTTTCAAATGTCCGGATAAATATAGTATGCATATTATTGATGAATTTTAGAAAAAGGATATTTTAAAAATATTTATTTAAACCTTAAATAATTAAAAATGTGTAATTATTTTCAAAAAATGGTCTTCTACAGTTGTGTTTATTATTAAATTTAGAGTCTAATAAGATCAACTTAATTTTTGATGAATAGTAAATTATGAATAGTGATTTTACACTTAGGATTAGTAATGTGACCAAATGGATTAGTAATCTCACTTAAAGAAAGTATTAATATAATTTAGGCACCTTGATTAAGTAATGTGATTCAATAAAATAGGTAAATAACTGTTTTAGAAATTATTGGTTAAGTATTAGTTTTTTCAGGTGAATAGTGTTTTTTATTTAAAAATTAAATTAAAATTATTTAGAAAATTATTTTTATAAAATGGAGTTCATTTTTGAAATCAGAGCATCGATATTTGGTTAAGGTGAGTTTTTGGGATTTTTCTGAAACAGTTGAATTTTCAGTGAATGGTGTTTTTTTAAAAATTAAATTAAAAATATTTAGAAAATTATTTCCATAAAATGGAGTTCATTTTTAAAACCAGAGCATCGATATTTGGTTAATGTAAAATTTTGGGGTTTTTTTTAGGAAGTTGAATTTTTTGTGAATAGTGAAAATATAGTTTTTGAGTTTCGGGTGTTTAATGACATCATTAAGGATGTATTAATTATTAAATAATTCTGGTCGACTTATGAATAGTAATATAAAGTATGAGGTGTCCCAAGTGGCTAATACCATGGGCAAATACCATGGGCAAGTCCATGGTTTTTCCAATACCAACGATGAGGTGTCCCTTGGCAATTAATGCTTTGTCCCCTCACTTCTCCTATAAATACCAAGCCTTTCCCTCGTTCATTTAATTTCCAAATCCTACCCAATGAAGCTCTGGTATCTTTACCTCCCAAGGAGTCCTCCCAAGGTTCCCTCAAGCCTCCCATAGTCCCAACCCTCAAGCTTTTGAAGTTACTCTTCAAGGTAAGGGATCCTACCTCTCTCTTTCTTTTCAAGTACTATCTTTTATGACATTTCTTTTATGCTAAATGTTCTTATGTTTGAGAATTTTATTTTTCATATTACTTTACTTTTCATGTTAATATGATGATATACCCCCTATTTCTCTCATCACTTCATTTTATGAATGTTTAAGTGGCGTTGTTAGGCTGTCGAATTTTTGTAAGGGGTTCTTTCACTCTTCCCATTTTCAAAGTTCTATTTTCATGTCAAGTCTTTCAAGTTCTTTTTTCCCATGTTGGGTTATGATATCTATATCCATAATACTTTTATTTTATTTTCATATGATGAGAGACCCTATTTGATCTCATCAATTCATTTTTTGAAGTTTTAAGTGACGCTGTTAGGCTGCCGAATTTTCATAAGAGAAATATTATTTTTGTCTTCCTTCCATGTTTTTCATTTCATATGGTAGGACTTTAAAATTTCATTAACATGTTCTTATATCCTATATATTCTGTCCCTCTACTGTTTTATGGATCATTTATGAGTGGGTGACCCATGTCCCCTCTCTTTTCAATATTTTCTAAAACCCTGTAACATAGTCGTTATGCTGCAGAATTTTCATCTCAAAATGTCTCTCTCTTTTTCTCAAATTATTTTATTTTATTAAGTGAATACTCAAAGCTCTTTCTTATATAGTGGTATTCACATATATATCAAAATGTTCTATTTTAATTATGGGATTTACATACATGAAACCCTCTTTCCTTTTCCGTGGGTTTAAAGTGACATAAAGATCATGTCTTTAAAGCAGTTATTAAAACGTTATGATTATGAAATGAAACTAATTTCTTTTATGCTATATGGGTTATTTATGAAATTTTTGATGATGATATATGTGGATCACATGATAATAAAAACAAATCAAGGGTGCTCCTTGATAGCGCTCCAATGCATTGGGTAAAGACTTAATCTCTAGAGATGACCATTTTAACGATACCTTGGTGAATAACCTTGGTAATTTTTTTAATAACACCTTGGGGATGGACCTTGGTGATACAGAAATGATTGTCTAAGTTAAATGTTGTAGCCACATCTTCATGTTATTAAACATGTTATTTTTATTATGATATGCCTCATGATCTCTTTCTCATGCCTTAAAGTTATTTATCATGACTTTATTGATGTATCTCAAGTTCACATGTGAAATGTTTCTCTTGTTTCCCTTAATGGGCCTTCTTCTCACCCTTTTCGTTGATGTATGATCCCAGGTTATGATATGTTGTAATGAACTTAGGATGAACAATGAAGAAGACTTACAAGTGGTCTAGAAGAATTTTTTATGTTGTTCACATATTTTATGTTTCCTGATTTCCAAGACACTAGACTTTAAAGATACTATGTTTGTAAAATGTAATGAAATGTTATGTAATAAAAAGGTGGGATGCTATATGATGATTCTAATTCAGTTTTAGAATTTCTAAGAACCGAGTTTTTCTATAGGTTTGGCTTACCTAGGTTCACCATCAGTGACCAGGGTTCTCATTTCTGCAACCGAACAATGCAATCACTTTTGCATCGGTATGGGTTCAGTCATCGAGTGTCTTCTGTATATCACCCACAGACCAATGGTCAAGCTAAGGTATCAAATATAGGGGTAAAACAAATTCTTTAAAAATGGTTCAACCCAATTGGAAATATTAGATTCTTAGACGCTATGATTCATTATGGGCTTACCATACTACCTTTAAGACTCCCATTTACATGTCACCATATCGGCTAGTGTTTGGAAAGAGTTGTCACCTCCCTATTGAGATTGAGCACTAGGCCTACTGGTCCATCAAACAATGAAATTCTAATCTTTTTGGTACAGGTGCTCAAAAGAAGTTGTAGATTCATGATCTAGAAGAAATGAGAATAGATGCATATGAGAACTCTAGGATTTATAAGGAGCATACCAAGGCTATCCATGACCGTCTCATCCTTCATCGTCATTTCTGCATTAGGAAGAAGGTCCTCCTCTATAATTCAAGGCTGAAGTTGCATTTAGGTAAGCTTCATTCCCACTAGTTTGGACCATACACTGTTACTAACGTCTCTCCATTTGGTGTTTTCCAGGTTCAAAATGAAGAAACCAAGAAAACATTCACGGTCAATGGGCAGCGACTGAAGCACTTTCATGAATATATTTCAGAGTCCTCGATGGAGGAACTCCATGTTCAAGAAGTAATATATGAATTAAACTCACCAGGTTTTATCCTTCCTTTCCACATTATCTTTTCTTATAGTGATCAAACTTCACACTTTAAGGTGTGCGGGGATAGGTATATTCTTTGGTTAGTTAGGAATTTTCATCATCTTTCTTATTTTTCTCGTTTTATCTTTCTGAATTGTATTATTACTTTCCCCCTTCCCTCCCCATCACTTTTGTTCTGGAATATTACTTTTTTATGCCCACTTTTTCATGGAAAATTATTCCCATTTAATCATGGAAGTTTTTGAAAATTCATGTGGAATGTCCATATTTCATGTTGTTTTAACATTCAAGAAATAATAATGAAATGTGAATTTCAGCGAGAATTCAATACTATAGTGTGACTTTATTTTGAAATTTAGTTCTTTGTTGATGATATAAATGGTTGTATCATTTTGAAACCTTTAAGAAGAATGGTTCCCCTTTTTGTGAATAGTTTAAGGGAAAATTGTGACACTTAATCTCTCCACATATTTTTTCACCCAACCATGAAATTTGAAATTTTCTTACTTAATGGGAGGTAGATATAAGTTAGGTTTATTTTTCTCTACTTTCTAAAATCATTTTTCCATACATTCATTCCTTATTAGATTTATTTTATTACTGTATCAGATTGACCTATGCATGTGTACCTATTATCAGACTATTGTGCACCCTAAAAAAACAAAAAAAAAGGTTGTATATTGGGTAGATCAAAAACCACCCTTCCTCAACTTTTGATCTTGTTATAAATATTATAATTAGTGTTGTGAGGAGATCAAACAAGGGTTGGGAGAATAGAGTGATATTTGTTTTAAGTGAAACTTTTAAAAAAAAATATTAAATGAGGGGAGTGATGAAATTTATAGAATATGGGGATATCTAGGTCAAGATCTTATGGTTTGACTTTTGGGAATGATTAAGTGAGTGGGTCTTGAAATTTTATTTCAAAGTATGTGGGGAAAGTTCGGTGGAAAGGATCTTGTAATTAGAAAATTATTAAAATAACTTATATTTACTCAATAGAAAGTGGAAATAATAGCATGAAATGGTTTTCACACACACACATGGAGAATTAGTGACATGATTAGCTTTTTAATTATTTTCTTTTATTGGTATCATTAATCTCTTTGAATTTCATTTGGATACAATTTTTGAGACGTCTTTTCCAATGATCATTGAGAATAACTCCTTGGTGTGTGTTTTTTTTCTTTGATCACATTTCTATCAGGAATTAAATTTTCATTGAATGTTAAATATTTATGAATTTATAAATATCAAAATGAATAATTTTTGGAAATATGACTTTGCCCATAAGTTCATATGTTTAGGTGTGGGGGTGTGATTGCACCGCGATTCACTGTTTCATTTTCACCTTTACAACACTGTGTTACACTAGTTTTGTATTGAAAATTATAAAATAATAACAAATTTCACTTCATTTTTTATTCCATTATTTTGTTTTTATCACTGTCAAAAAGGTAAATGGAACTTTTTTTGATAATTTCATTAAAGGTGGAGGTGATTTGGAGGGCTCATGATGATGTCCAAGAAAAATGGGTCAAAATTTACAGGATCTATGCACACCAGTGGACTCATCAGAACACTTCTACTGAACTGTGAATCCAAATGGGATGAACTTATGTGTACTTGTCCAAAATTCATTAGGATTCATTTCATCTTAAGGAACCTAAGACTCATTCTTCCATATGATTGCCAAAGCGACCTGATCTTTCTAGCACACCGAATCTGCATGAAGTCAAAAGTGGTGTTTTGCGATCTGTCCATATCTTGAGCTGTAGGTGTCCAAATACAGCTAAATATTCGGTGGATATATTTATAAGGTGGGGCTAAAACTTTTTCATTTTCTCTAAAGCGAGATAAGGCTGTATGGCGGTCAAAAATTATGTGACAAGTGGTTTTAAGAAATCTATGTGCTCAAAACAACCTTCCCATTTTCCTATAAAATTTCACCTTGGGATCCCCATTTGTAAGTTCGACCAGGAGAAAAATCTATGGTATTTTGGACACCCAAAGGATTCCTCACATCATACAATAAGTTTTGGAGGCCCCTATCCATGTAGGTGGATCAAGGATGAAGGCGAAGTTCCACCCAAGCTTCCTCTTTCTCCCGATGTCAAGCTAAACGGTGGACGATAATTTCGAGGGAGCTACACACACTTGGGAGGAAGTTCTGGAACTTGTTATTCTACTGGTTTTCTGTAATTTGTGTTATAAATATTTCACTTATTTCTTATTTTTACATGCATCTCCTCTTATTTCATTTCTATTGATATAATTAAGTGAAACGTTTTTTTATTTGAACACCGATTGGGTTGAGATTTCAAGTGGGAATCTTGGGTAGTTCTGATTGGAAAACACAATAATCCTTTATATATCACACATATATGAGATTTAATTATTCTTTGGTATCCTTTAATCTGTTCTTGAAGTCCAAACCTTGACAACACGATTGTTGTGTCAAGGGTTGGTACTTTGTGAGTCTTGGTTGTCTTTTATGTCTTTCAAGTCATGTTGGGTTCCCCCTCACCCCTTAAAAGGGGTTATCTTAATAAAAAAATTAAGTTTCAGTTATTAATATATCCTTATCTCATTATTATTAAATCACCACCTTATTCTATCAACTATTAAACTCTTTAAGTTAAGTTATTTTCTTAAAACTGTTTTCAAAATCACCCCTCTCTTTTAGTAATCTTTATTAAAAATACACACTATAAGCTACCAACGCTCCTTGAGAGATGACCTAGGGTATAACCTAGACTACATAATCTTCTTTAAATAACTATCAATTTGATGTGTCATGACAACACAATCACATGGTCAAACCGAGATCCATGTTCCTTAACGTGATTTGTGGTGGATCCAGTGGTGATAAAGGTGCGGGATATACGAGTTAATAGTTCTTTGGTTTTTGGAAAATACTAATCTACATGGAGTTTATTCTAGGAACACACGACATGTAGTCCCCTAGCTATGATAGATAGGGTTTTGAGTGAGATAAATATCATACACCATGTGGATGGGCCCATTCACCATGTGACCATACCCATCCATACAATACATGATCTAGAGGCATGCACCTAGGTCCCTGTGTGTTCAAACATGCCATGTTCTCTAAGGTACATGACATATATATATATACATGTATAGAAAAGCTATGTAACTTGTGTATACACCAAGTGCACTCAGGCATAGGCAACAATACAGAGGAATGGTATGGAGTACATGAGAATACTCCTGGGTAGGAATGACACGTTGTGTACCCCATGTACATTCCATGTAGTTTCACAGGGATTAACAAGTCATGTCAATGTGAGGACACACACCATGTGACCCTATGTACATTTCTATGAGACTTACACCCTGTGGATATCCCTATTTGAGACTCAGATTTTGGCTCTCAAGTAGTTTATCCTGAGTAGTTTTCCATGTAGGATGTGATGAGGGCCTTTTTTTTGGAATCAAAGATAAGAAATGAGGTTTTATGAGTGTGATTCTTACTTCAATAGTGCTTGGACTATGGTTGTGATCTATTTTGATCATAAGAGAGATCTCGGGGTCAATACTCTACTATTGCACCAGGGTGTGGGTCACCCATAATCTTTACACAGGTAGAGTCGCTACACCATATACTATAGAGGGAGCAGGTCCTCTATCTATGAAGTCATACTCCCCTATCATCGAGATCTATAAGGGATCAGGTCTACCATGGGAGTTAGTGATCCCTAGGCTAGGAGAACAGTAGAAAGGAGTGGGCCCCTCCATCTAGATTCTTGTGAGGTTGTACGTGGTTCTAAGCATTAGAGATGGACCTTTGGAGATGTAGGATGACTCATAATTCTTAGATGGATATGGAAATTTAGATCCCATTTCTATCTTGATTAGGTTTATTTTGAGTATATTTGATGTTGGATTTTTTTGTACCCTCTTTATTATGGGTTTAATTAACTATTTATATTTTTCTTTCTCCCTTTTTGGTTTTTATGGAGTCCTAGTATGTATGTATATACTAACCCTACATCGAATTTTCCCACACATGTTGTGTCTTATGTAGAGGACAGACAGATTAATAATTATTTCGTAGGATCATAGCAGTACTTGGAGGTGATGACCATATTTGATGGTCGACCTCAAAGATTATGAGATGGGGTCTCTTAATTCTTCCCTTATTTTTTAGTTTTTTAAAGTTGGGACCTCTTTTCTATTTGTTCAGGTATTTTACCCCTTGAGGAATTTTTTATTACATTATTTTACTTTTATGTAATTTATAGAGGTTTTTAAATGCATGGTTTACACTCTAGATGTTTTAGTTTATTCCCATGTCTCTACACTTTTGCATTGAGCTTGTTGTGTGAGTGCATACAGGTACAGTAGGCTAAGTCCTCCTATTTTATTTGATTTCCTTCTCAATGCTTTTTGTCAGCCTCTGGCCTATTGAAGTTGGACATGGGGTGTCACACATGGATTTCTACTATCCCAGGTGGGGTTCCAGTGGGCCAGGTCATCATAGAGTTGTATCAGAGGTGGTATTTTTCCTATTTAGTGTTTAGAGTTAGACCTATATGAGGTTTGGTTTAGAGAACTTAGGTAATTGATGTTGGAGTGTCTTGATATCGACTCTTGAGTCAAGGAACCTAGTGTTGGTGAAGCATCTGACATATCCATACACCATGGCTCTGACTTCCTACTTATCAACTTCGCATACCAAGACATTTATTGTAGGGAATTGATGGAACATGAATCATATAGGATTGGGTCTTTTGACATTCTTGTACTTGAGTTATATACCTATATATTTTCATCCAACCATCATATATCTTTTAAATTTCAGGATTCCTCCACAATGATAGCCAACTGGGATACTGATATAGGATCATGGCAGCAATCAGTTGTACGATGAGGCCTCAGTTCAGGGACCCACTCATGAGGTTTTTCCTCTAGGAAAGCATAGATCAGTGTCACTTCCTTTTGAGATGTCAATATTTCAAGTAGGTAAGGAAAATGATGTGTGTAGGATTGACATGTTACATGATTTCTAGTGATAGATACTATAACATACTGGATTTTTAGTGAGGTACACTTTCTCTTTACTTTTGGTTAAACCCAAAAACCACAGCTAAGGGATGATCGGTTTGTTTCAGGAAAGGTGGTTGTAGATGGGATGAGGTTGGCTATAGGATGAATACATGAAATGTATATAATACATGGTGTGTAATTGAAATACACAATCTGTATTAGATATAAGACATGTAATGGATTGACCATTCCCCCTACACATCATGAGTTGGGTTTTTCCAGGGAGGAAGAAACCCGAGATCTATACTGTGTATAAAATTTACACATTGTATAAATTACTAGGTCATTTTTTTAAGAGGAAGTGGCTCATTTTATAGATCCCTATTTTTTTATAGTAGGATTCATGTGATAGAAACCCTTCTGACACCTCAACCTAGGTTCTATTGGATCTCCCCCTTCCAAGCTCTATTCTCTTCACAATCAGGTGCATTGGATTCCTCTCAATAATATCTCCACTCCTCTTCCTTCATTTTCTCTATTTATCTTACTATATTTTGTGCTATTTTGGTGTGAGATAATATGCTCACTTTTTAGTGTTTTTTTCTACTTTTCAATTTTATTTCATTTTAGATCGAATCAAAGGTCATTGATGGATAAGTTCCCATCAAATAACCTATAGTATGTGGTTTGGTCCTTTCTATCAAGTCTAGTTGTATTTATATTATGCATTATTCTATTGCGTGATGGAATCCTTCAATGTCACCTCCATAAATACAATTTTATTAAATTAAATGGATCTCTTTTCTTAGTTTGGACCTAGCTAATGGAAAGTCAATATCATTGGTTGATCACCTAGATGTGAGACACCCATGTGGGTGTGAACTAACTTAAAGTCCTCAATTCACATTATTAAACAATGTTAAATCACCATTTGAGGTGTTTTTCCCATATAATAAATGTTTGGAATATGAATTGAACTAATGAAAGATGATAGGCCATGGGTTAGGCCCTTTGGATTTATGTTATTTCTAGAATTACATGAATTTAATGAATTAGTCATCTTGATTAAAATTTTATGATTGTAATTCTTATTTAATGATATGAGTCTTTTATGGGTAAAATTTCCTCTCATTCTGAGAGTGATACTTGGGATTCCATTTATGGATCACCTTGGATGGGAAAATCATGATTTATAATTGTAATTTTTTAATGAATGGTAAATATGTAGTGAGTGATACTTGTTATTCCATGGACGAGCTCACCGTGTGGATTCCTTACCTCCATACAAGTGATACGTGTTCCCTAGGGGATTCATTGTGGATGGGATTGATTGAAAGATGGTTATACCATGGCATGAGTGAAACTCGGTCTCCTATTTGAGATATTAGGGATGGTCTATGAGGTTATTATATTCACACTATGTCGGGAGTGATACTTGGGATTCCATTTATGGATCACCTTGGATGGAATCTTATGACATTGAGTATTCATTGTGCTCTTAGTGAAATACTTGGGTGTCTTGATATAGTTAATCTTGGATGGATCTAGGATGTCACTAATTTAAATTTAAGAGATTCCTTCTATATAATTTATAGAATGTAAATTTATTAAATCAAAGGACGTGTCTTCCTAGACTAATCACATGATTGTGTTTTGTCCATTATGGACAATTTATTTACCATTTTTACACTATATCATACTTGTATAGGTCACCTTGGTTTAGAGACATCCAGATTGGGATGAAGTAGGTAGTTTCAATCAAGTATCCCATGAGGAACCCAGTCTAATGTATTTGTTTATTTATCAACTTTCATTTATTATTATTAGAACACCAGTCATTTTTTATGAACAGACTAGATTTTTCTAGACCCATTGGTGGTGCCCTACTAAGTATATCTCACACCCTTCTTGGGCCACCCTTAGTACCCCAGTAAACTTCATGACTGAAGTTATAGATAAGGAGAAGTGTCCAGCTTCTGATGCTTTATTTTTAGTACAAGGATGGTGTATGGGAGTAGAGGACTGATCCTATCACTACCACAAAACTGGGTTTCCGCAATGCCACCCTTTATCAGTGCTAAAAAATCACTGATAAAGGGGGGGCTTTATCAGCGCTAAAAAATGCGCTCATAAAGGACCCCCTTTATTAGCCCATTTTTTAGCACTGTTAAAGGGGACCCCTTTATCAGCGCTTTTTTTAGCGCTGTTAAAGGGGGCCCCTTTATCAGTGCTTTTTTTAGCGCTGTTAAAGGAGACCCCTTTATCAGCGCTTTTTTTAGTATCACTGATAAAGGGGGGATTTATCAGCATTTTTTCCCAGCGCTGATAAAGTGTATATTTCAAAAAAATCATGAAAAATAATATATTGTTATATAAGTATATTTATATTGATATAAATATAATATATATTTTTTAAATATGTTTTAGATAAGTATAAATAGACTATTACATTTAATATATAATAAATTTATTGAAAATGGCTTTATAATATTTTAAAAAATATTATTAATTAATAATTTTCTAATTATAATCGATTAATAATCATTTAATAATAATTTTAAGACACAAAAAATCAAAATAATTAATAAAATATCTAAAATAAGTTGAAAATGTAACTCAAACTTCAAATGGCCATAACTTTTGATCCGGGTGTCCGTTTGAGATCTACAACATATTAAATCAAAGCTTGCAATGAGATCTACGCTTTAGTGACCCAATGGAATATTCTTTCACATTTTTCAAGGACCAAAAAGTCTCATAATTCCTCTAAAACTGAGTTTTTAGTCGGGATTCCTTGATTTTTTAACATTCAAACAGGTATAACTTCTGATCTGGATGTCCTCTAGGACTATACCACATATAATATCGAAGATTGTTTCATTTTATTCAATTTTACTAGATGTGGAGTTGAAATGAACTTTTGGATTAGAAGTTATGGTCGTTTTAACATTCTATGGCTTTTCAGATACACATATATATGTATTTATTCGTAAATATATATATGTGTGTGTGTGTGTCTGTTGTATATATTTATGTATGTATTTATTTATTTATTTATTTATGTATTTATACACACACATAAAAAATATATTTCATAAATTTATTTAAAACTAATCTTATAAATATATATTAATATACAAATAAATATACGGATAAAAATTTATAACTAAAAATATATATATAAATATATATATATATATATTAATATATGAATAAATATATATATACTAATATATTAATAAATATATATGTATTAATATAACTAAATATATTTATATCAATATGAATCCATTTGTATATTAATATATATTAATATATATATACTAATATATTAATAAATATATATGTATTAATATAACTAAATATATTTATATTAATATGAATCCATGTTAATATACGAATAAATATAACTATATATATATAAATATATATAAATATATATTAATATATATTAATATATATATACTAATATATTAATAAATATATATGTATTAATATAACTAAATATATTAATATTAATATGAATCCATGTTAATGTACGAATAAATATAACTATATATATATAAATATATATAAATATATATTAATATACAAATATATATATATATATATATATTAATATATGAATAAATATATATGTATTAATATAACTAAATATATTTATATTAATATGAATCTATATTAATATACGAATAAATATAACTATATATATAAATAAATATAAATATATATTAATATACAAATATATATATATATAAATATATATATATATATTAATATATGAATAAATATATATGTATTAATATAACAAAATATATTTATATTAATATGAATCTATATTAATATACGAATAAATATAACTATATATATATAAATAAATAGATATATCATTAAATGGAGAAAAAATAAATAGCTTAGTGGTAAAAGGTGCAGGCACGCAAGGGGGGAGGTCTTGGGTTCAAGTTCGGGTGGAAGCAGGGGTGTGTGGGCAAGTGGGGGATGCGCGGGCATGTGCAACATGCGGGGAGTGGGAGGGGGTCTGCCTAGCACTGATAAAAGGGGGGGTCAAGCGCTGTTAAAAGCTCCCTGAGCATTGTATTTTATTTTTAAATTTTTATTTTTATTTTTTTTTACTTTTATCAGCACTAAAAAAAAGTGCTGATAAAAGGGTTCTTTTATCAGTGCTAAAAAAATCACTGATAAAGGACCTTTTTATCAGTGCTTTTTTTAGCGCTGATAAAAGTCATCTTTTATCAGTGCTTTTTTTAGTGCTGATAAAAGGGGCCTTTATCAACACTTTTATGAGCGCTGATAAAAGGTACCCCCTATCTTCACCTCGATTAATAGTGCTTTTATAGTGTTGTTAATGCCTTTTTCTAGCGCTGATAAAGGCCATATTTTTAGTAGTGTATGCTCGTGATGCTAGTAGCAGCAGTTTTTTGGTCCTTTTGTATTTTTTAGAATATGGTATATTAATTTTTCCATTGTATCCCTTGTACTCATTTTTTATAGATACATGACATGATCAACATTATTTTTTATCTATTATGATTCATCTTCTGCCTGTTCATTATTGGATGTTTATTTATGATTCCATTATTGATTGTTGCTATTGTTTCCTCTATTTCCTAGTTATTATTTACCATTGTGCTACACACTAACTCATGAGGGAATAGTCTTCCCATAGACACACCCTAGTCCCTCATTTCTATTCTTTATCCTCTAGAATATGGAGAGGTGAACTTGAGGTCATGTGGCCAATAGTATTGGGAAACCACTTAGTGACTTCTGGGATGGGATGCTACAAAGTGGTATTGGAGCCTATTTTTTCCTTTTGTCTTACTATTTGGGTATTATATTGGATACTAGGATGTATTGGAATTTGGTAATGAGCCTATTCCTAGGAGTATCTAGCTCACATATAGGGGAAACCCAAATTACCTAGGATAGGTTATTGTTGTTATGGTTTGTGATAATTACAGTTGCATTGATTTCACCATTGGGTGATACACGTATCTTGTGATGTTATTATTATTATTTATATTATTATTAAGGTTATATTTTCCTTATCCTAGTATGGAAAGGATATATCATCTCATGCATCATACTAGGAACCTAGGAATTCACTTTTCATAAATTATGTCCTTCCATATCTATATTATTGCACGCATTACCTATATTTCTTGTGTTTTTTATTAGTGCATTGGTTATTATATATGAAAATATGATAATTTTTCTCATAGGGATAACGTAATTTGAATAATTAAAGTGACTACATCAATATAAACAGTGTTTTCCCACATAGATTGATGATGACACCTTAATTAACTGATTATGCCAAATTTGATCCATGAACCATTAGTTCTATGGACTGAAACATTATATGATCTGATTGTTGAATTCCAATTATAATTTATAAAGATGGTACTTATATAAATTGGGAATGGTGATTCTTCTAATCAAATAATTATAAATGACTTGTTACATCCTGATACTGGACATAAAAGTCAGGAGATAGTTACTTGATGTACCAATTGAAATTTAGAAAGATTATGAGAATTTATAAATTGGTAATGGTAATGCATTTAATTGGACTAAGATATCTATATTCATATAAATAATAATTAACTTAAATAAATTTAACTTTTAAATGAAAAATGATACTTCTAAATGGGGTTACTAATTTCAAAGTAAAGGGTATTTTCCTCTATACCTTGAAATTGAAAATCCATATATCAGATTCTCTACTGTGTGAAATGAGACCTTGACCATAATCTGACCTTATTAGTGGGTAGTAGGATGTGTCTCTTATGATCTTTTATGATCTTCCTTACCACCTAGACTTAAATTTATAAGTTGGTAGAGAGGTGCTACTCGTTTACAGGAAGGTTTTGTACCTAACCTTTCATATTGTTTCTTTTTTCTATAAGTTATTTAACATTATCTGAGGTGTGTGTTTGGAAATTTTAGAGTTATAACACCATCAAATACCTAATTTATATTCTAGAAGGATGGAAATGACCATGATTTTGAGGTTGTGGGACCTGTGCCACTAGTATTGCATCCTGTAGTGCCATATGAGGCACTTCCTATTGATCTTCCACTAGGAGAAAATGCTTAGTTTTGAGATAGCTTCTTTTGATTCATGTCTTTTGTATAGGGAGCTCCATGAACTACCCCATCTGTGGAATAATTGATGTGGGAATTTTAGCATCATCATCCTCCCACCTTTTTAGGTGATGGAGGTCATCAGGCTTCTCAGTCATGGATGGAGGTCATGTTATCTATCTTTGAGTATTTTAATATTCCTCTATATTGGTGGGTCAAGATTTCTACCTATATGCTTCATGATTCTACTAAAAATGGTGGGATGTCATTACCCAGGTTGGACTTTATTAGGGTATGGCCTGGGTAGGCTTTCAAATAGCCTTTTTTGATTACTTTTCCCCCAGACATTGAGAGTATACCATTCTCGAGATTTTATGCACCTACAATAGGGTGTTATGTCAGTGATGGAATGTTCTTCTCATTTTACTAAGCTTTATAATTTTTTACTAACACTAACTGGTGAAGATTTGATGACCGTGATACATTTTGAGGATGGGTTTGTGTATGCCATCTGATCATAGGTGAATTTTTTTAGGCTAACCACCATTTCTGTGACAGTGAACCAATCCCTCAACACAGAGTGAAACCTGGAGAAAGATGGAAATATGAGATAGGTTGGTTCATCTTTGAGAAAGGGAGATGGTTTTTCTAGTGGTAGGAAACATTGTTTCAAGGGTTTGCATAGGGGTAGTACCATCTAGATGAAACATACTGACAACTATGCAGTGTGTCACCAGTGTGGTAGGGCCATCTATAAAAAGAACTAGTGTATGAGGAACCCAATCAAGTTTTGAGATTGTGGAAGGATGGGTCACCTTCAGCATTTCTAGAAATTCTTTCCTCTATTACCCAATGAGAAGGGAACTATACAAACACAACATTTGGGTATAGGATCAGTAGCTCCATGTCAGGCCAGATTATAGTCTTATATCGGAAAATCAAGCTAAGAAGGTGTTCATGGATGAGGTAGTCAGACTTCGGAGGTTTAACACCAGTAGAGAGGACCTACCCAGAAGATATAGGTTGCATCTTAGGGTCATAGATCTAACCATATCTATACAGTGCAGCGTAAACCTAAGGAGTAGAGTCTAGGGACTTCTACAGTATAAGGTACTATTCTAGTATCATCTAATTTAATTTTTCCCTTATTTGATGTAGGCACATCACAATATTTTATATATATGGAAATTATGTAATGTCTATTCCTAGATATAGAGAACTTATGCAGTGTGATGACACTTGACACACCAATAGTGGTTCATTTTGAGAGTGTGTTCTAGTGAAATAAGTGTCCCCTTGAGATTGGTGAGTACCGATTCTTTTGTAATTTCTTTATCCTCAGTATGAACAACTTATATTTCATTCTCATAATGGATTATATGGTTTCTTACCATGAACATATTGATTTCTATCCCTGGAGGGTGTCTTTTACAACACCTGATTGAAATTATTATATTCATAAGGGTGAATGGGTTGTCTAGGTGAGTTGATCTGGGCATGAGCATCATGGGATGGGTGGAGTGATAGTCCAGATGGCTATCCTCTTTATGATCGATTAGGGAATGTAGTGTGAATAATTACCTCCTATTGTGGATCGTTTTAGGGATTTCCTCCATGATAACTTCTCTAATTTTCCTATTGTGATAAAGGTGGGGTTCACTATTGAGCTAGTTCTAGGAGCGGCACCACTTTCCATTCCTCCTTATAGGATGGAACCTATAAAACTCGAGGAACCCAAGGGGAAGTTGGAAGATAATTAAAGGTTTTTATATGAACCATTACCTTATTGTGGGGTTTACATGTCCTTTTCACCAAGAAGTTGAGTGGTACCCTCAGTTTTTGCATGGATTACCGATTCTTAAACCAGCTTATGATTAAGAACCGATATCCATTTCCTCATATAGATGAACTCTTTGACCAGCTCTAAGGAAAGAATTTTTTTTCTAAGATCAATTTGAGGTTAGGCTACCATCAGGTGTGTGTGAGAATAGAAAACATACCATGTACAATGTTTCAGAGTAGATAAATCTTATAAGAGTATCTGGTTATTCCAGTTATAATTACAAATATGCCTGACATTTTCATGGATTTGATGACTTGGGTTTTCCACCCATATCTGTATTCACTTGTGGTAGTATTTTTGGATAACATCTTGGCGTATTCTTGTACATAAAATTATCGTGAAAAAAAATCTTGATATCATGTTGAATACAATGAGAGACTACCATATGTATGACAAGATCATTATATTGATAAAGTTTACTTCTTGAGTCATATTATCTCAGACGTAAAAGTGTATTTTGACATAGATAAGGTGAGAATAATATTTTCTTAGGAGTATACCAAGAATATCTTTGACATACATAGTTTCATGGGGATGGATGGATATTGCAGGCATTTTATTTAGGACTTATCATGCCTAAAAGTGCCTCTTCCAAGCATGACTAAAAAGTGTGTGAAGTTCTTTTTGTCTGAAGCTTGTGATACAACCTTTTAGGAGTTGAAAGGGTGACTAACTTCAGTGCCGATCTTGATTCTTAAAAAGACGATCAGAAGCTATATAGTTTATTTTGATTCTTCAAGAATCGTGTTGGGAGAAATTCTGATGTAGGGAGATTCGGTTGTAGAATACAATTCCTTCCAACTGAGACCACACAAGAAGAATTACCCTATTCACAATCTCGATCTAGAATTTTTGGTTTATGATTTACATTGTTAGATGCATTATCTTTTGGGTGAGTGGTTTTTTGTTTAAATGGATCAAAAAAGTATCAAATATATCTCCACATAACATATCTTGAATATCAGGTAGTGCAGGTAGGTAGAATACTTATATTCATTCAACTTTGATCTTGCTTATACACCTAGGAAGGAGAATGTTATGTCTAACAACCTGAGCTAAAATAATCACACACAATACATCCAAGAGTCCATTTGTGAGTGAATGTTTATGGATCTATTTTCTATGATTCACTTGGAGGTTCAGGAATGTCATGGGAAACCTATTTTAATAGCTTTAGCTGTGAAATCCTCCCTTCTGGAATGGGTGTGAATGAGACAGATTTCAGATTCTGAAGACCTTTTCCTAAGGGAAAGTGTCTCTGATGATAACCCACCACATGGTTGGGTTATCAATGAGGATGATATTCTACACTTCCATGGAAATATTTTTGTTCCTTCTGACATATGGAAATAGTTGATGTGGGAATATCACACCTTTTTTTGGGCAGTACACCTTGTTCATACCAAGATGTATCAATACATACTTAATCATTATTGGTGGATGGGTTTGAAGAGGTATATTTCATATTTTATCACTCTATGATCCACCTATAAAAAGGTGAAGGCTGAGAACCAGTGACCAAATGGGATTTTACAGCCTCTATCAATTTCTGAGTGGAAATGGGATAATGTCACTATAGACTTTTTTATTAGTTTTATGAGGACCCCTCTAGAAAATGATATAGTATGGGTGATCATAGATATATTGATTGAGTTTTAATACTTCCTACCTATCATATAGACCTTCTCAGTTGATGATCTTTGGAGGATTTATATTCAGGATATTTTACTCCTTCGTGGTGTTCCTCGTTTTATCATATCATATTGAGATGTCTGATTTACATCATGGTTATAGCAAGGGTTGAAAAAAAAAAATAGGTTCATAGGTGAACTTGAGTATATCATATCACCCTCAGACCAATTTTAAATCTAACCAGATGATACGGGTGTTAAAGGATATGATCCAGGAATGTGTCCTTGATTTTGGAGGTTTATAAAAAAATGTATACCTCTCTTTTAGTTTTCCTACAATAATATTTTTTAAGAAATGATTAATATGGCTTCTTATGAGGACCTTAATGGTAGGCCATTCCATTCAACCCTCTGTTGGTTAGTGGTAGGTAAGGTATCACTACTGGGTCCTCATATCTTTTAGGAGACTTCAGAGTTGGTACAATTGATTCAAAAATGTATGGCAATAGATCATTCCAGGTAGAATTCGTATACCAATCATTTCCATCATCCCATGGAGTTTGTGGTGGTACATCTGGTATTTCTATGATTTTCACCTATATTGGGTCATATATGTATTTGGATATAGGGAAATATATCTCCTTATTATGTGGGGCCTTTGGAGATTGTGGAGAGAGTATGGTCGGTAGCCTATTGGTTGCAGTTACCTTTGAGGTATCGGGCCATACATGATGTCTTCCATGTATCATAGCTTCAACATTATCATTATGACCCATCTTATTCATTTGACCCTAAGGATATTGAGTTTTATGTATATTTTTTCTTTAAGGAGAATATGATACATATCATTGATTAGAGCACTAAGGCTCTTCGATGAAGATCAGTTCCTCTAGTCCGGGTGAAATTGAAGCATGGTTATGTATGGGATAAAAATTAAGAGTGAGAGTAAAATGTACATGATCAATGGATGGAACTTTTGATAGATGAAATTTTACCAACATCAGAAGGGAAAATTGGGGATGAGTTATTTTAAATCGTGGAGGTTGTAACATCCATGATTTTCAGTGAAGTACGGTTTCTATTTAGTTTTGGTTAAACTCGGAAACCATATTTAAGGGATAGTTGGTTCATTTTAGGATAGAAGGTATCATATGGGATGAGTTTGGCTGCAGGATGAATACATGAAATGTATATAATACATATAATGTAATTGAAATTCATGACATGTATTAGATACATGGAATTTAATGGATTGGATAGACCCCCTTCACGTTGTGAATTGGGTTTCCCAGGGAGGAAGAAACCTAAGCTTTACATGGTGTGTAAAATTTACATGTTGTATGAATTCCCAAGTCCGTTTTTTAATGGGTAAGTTGATCATTTGACAAAGCCCACTTTTTATCTAACAAGATTTTTGTGAGAGAAACCCTTTCAGTGCCTCAACATAGGATCCACCAGATATCCTCTATCTGACCTTTGTTCTCATATCCATTATATGTGTTGTAATACTCTCTCCTTCCATAATTTATCTTGTCGTATTTTTTTCTATTTTTGTGAAAGATCATATGCCCTATTTTTAGTTTTTTTTCCCTTTTCCATTTTATTTTGATCTAGATCAAATCAAAGGTTGTAAATGGATGAGTGGTTATCTATGAACCTATAGTAGGTGGTTTAGTCCTTTACCTCAATTCTAGTTATATTTATATTGTGTGTCATTGTGCCACATACTGGAATCCTCTGGTATCACCTCCATAAATTCAATTTTATTAAATTAAATGTCTTACCATGCTTAGTTTGGACCTAGATAATAGTGAATCATCATCGTTGGTTGATCACCTAGATAAGATCCACCCCCATGGGTATACCCTTAATTAAAGTTACTAGAAATTGTTAAATCACCTTTTGAGGTGTGTTTTCCCCTGTAATAAATGTTTGGAATATTAATTGAACTAATGAAAGATGATAGTCCATGGGTTAGTCACTTGGTATTTATGCCATAGTTGTAATTACATGAATTTAATGAATTGGTCAACTTGATTAAAATGTTATTATTATAATTCATTATTTAATTATATGAGCTATTGATGGATACAATTTCTTATCATTTTTAGAGTGATACTTAGGATTCTATTTATAGATCACCTTGGATGATCTCCTTATGTTTTATAATTAGAATTTTTTAATGAATGGTAAGTACGTTGGGAGAGATACTTGGTATGACATGGTTGGGTTCATTATTCAAATTCCTTACCTCTATATGAGTGATATCAGTTTCCAATTAGAGTCATGGTGGATGGGTTCAGTGGAAATATGATGATACCATGCCATGAGAAACACTCAGTACACTATGTGAGATATCCAGGATGGGCTCAGAGGTTATTGTATTCATACTATATCGGGAGTGATACATGGGATTACATTTATGGATCACCTTGTACATACTCTTATGGTGTTGAGTATTCATTATGCTCATGGTGTAATACTTAGGTTCCTTGATATGGTTCACATTAGACAGGCCCAGGATGTTTCTTATTTAAATTTAAGATATGCCTTCTATATAATTCCAAGAATTCTAATTTATTAAATCAAAGATAGATCTACCAAGATGAATTACATTCTTGGGTTTAGTCCATTCTAGACACTTTATTTATGATGATCCATTTTTACACTATATCTTACTTGTATAGGTCACCTTGGTTCAGAGACATCCGTATTGTGCCAAAGAAGTTAGTGTTGGTCGGGTATACCATGAGGAACTCAATCCAATGTATTTATTTATTTATTTCCCTACATTTATTATTATTGTCACACTACTCATTTTATATTCAAATATTGGATTTTTTTTAGACACTATTGGTGGTATCCTATTAATTATATATCACACCCTGATTAGGCCTCCCTTGGTACCCAAGTATACTTCATGACTATAGGTGTAGATAAGAGGAAGCTTCCAGCTTCCGATTATTGTTTTTTAGTACTAGGATGGAGTATGGGTGTAGAGGACCAAACCTATGATCATGATTCTAGTATATGTAGTTTTTCCCCTTTTTTATTTTTTTATCATGTGTTATATTGACACATGATTTTCACGAGGTTTGTAAAAATAAATTTTATTTTCCTAGTGAAGCACAATGGATGAATAGGGTTGTCTCACTTGAGTATCTTCTTAGTTGTTTACCTACTTAGTCTAATTCATCTAGGAACCAATTATTTTTTTGGTTTTTATTATTTCATGGAAACAATGGAATTTGAGAAGATATATAAAATGATAAAAATTAAACTAACATGAAATGTAAGAAAAAATGAAGAAATAACTTGGTCTTTTTCAGTTTGGATTTGGGTTCCTTTCATTATTCATGTTGGTTGATTAAATTTATTCTGATAATTCAATTGTGAAATATAACTCTTGAATTACTATTCTTTTATTTATTGATTGTGAAACCTTGAGTTCCTATGAAAATTATAAATCACTTCTTCTTATAATCAAGGTTTATGTAACAACTCAATCAAGAGTGTGACACCTTCTAGGACCTGGCTCCATTGTATGTCGCTTCATCCCTTGAATGTCTCAACTCCATCATGTAAAGATATTTTATTCAAATTAAGGAAGGGAAAAGATTTAAATAAATGAATAAATGTGATTTAAAGTTATAAGTCATGGTGGTAAATATCCACACTCATACACTTCACTCTTTCTCATTGTAAACATAAATAAAATATTTAAAATTAAAAAACAAAATCCAACACACCCAATCCTCCCCTAAGGCTAGGCCTCGGGTTAGACACTCATTATAGAATGAAAGAGGTCATGTTAGAAGATATGATAAGGTTATAATGATTAAAGAAGGATAGGAGATTAAGAGAATGTAATAGTGGAATAAATATGAAGTATGGAACACTTTTAGTTAAGAAACATAATTATTTACAATAATTAAACAAAATTACATAAGAAAATTAAAAAAAATCAAAAACAGAGCATCTAGAAATAATCCACTCTTGATCCTCCCATCCTTTTTTCTGGCACATCATCCTTTTATTTATAGAGGTAGGGAACCTCTTAATATCTCTCATTTGAATATTTCCAAATATTTATAGGAATTTAATATATATTTTCAAAGATATTTTGTGTTGGGTATACTGAATTCATAGGTATTTCCAAATTCCAACATTAATATGTATTTCCTTAGTTGCAGTAGTATCACCCACTATTGTAAATACACTGTTGGAAATCCACCATTGGCCCAATGGTAGATCATGTTCTACCGTTGGTGCACCGATAGCATGTGATATATTTGGTACTTAGTCGGACCAATAGTGGTGGAAATTGTACATTTGTAATCCATCAAAAATTATATCATTCATAGTGTATAGAGGGAGATTGAAATGGAACCACATGTATTTATGGTGTGGAAGCATGATGGTGACATTGGTGAGATGAACATGGTAGTGGTAAATCCTCTTTGATAGGGGGATTCTAGAATGTAAAATAGCTCAATAATAGCTTCATGGTGTCAGATGTGGTGATCTTTAGGATGGTAGCATGACATATTCAAGGTGGAGAATAGTGATGAACGTGCATGGGGAAGTGGATCAATACCTTAGATCGAGCAGTGGAATTAGATGTGGTAGTGGTGGATCTAGGCCTCAGGTGGTAGCAATGGAGTTCTTTGGTGATAATAGAGTGTCACAAGCAGTGTTGAGAAGCAGCAGGGGTAAAGGTGGTGTCGAGTGGCCACAGTGGAGGTTAATATTGTGACCAATCTTCTAGGGGAAATAATAGTAGTTCTCTATGACAATAGTGGCAGTAGGGGAATCTCCTCCAGATGCTACTATTGTCTCAACAATAGCATCTTCTATCATTGGTCTAAAGGTGGAATGTGCTACTATTGATTCTAAAGGTGACATGTTCTACTATTGGTTACAATGGTGGAATGTGCTACCATTGGTTCAAATAGTGGCATGTTCTACCATTGGTTCCAATGGTGTAATGTGGTGAATGGCGGTGTAGCAGTTGTGTATGGTGGAAGTGGTGTTCTTCATCGAGCCCACCGATGGTGATCTGCAAGTTTCCCATTCTTAGGTGGTGATATTTGATGATTAAGTGGCCATTATCAATCCCTTGAGTCATTCAACCATCAATTTGTAAATATTAAACCTTCATGGTGGTCATGTGATGGTTCGAGACCAATCTCAGGTGGAGGAAGTGGTTAGTAGTGGTGATCAAGCTTGAGCACGATCTTTTTGTGGTCATCCATGGCATTATCCAGTGATAGAATATGGTGGCCTGTGTCGATTAGTGACAAAAGGTAGTAGATCTTAGTGGAGATGGGTGTGTAAGACGGGGAATGCGATAAAAAACGGTACAATGTCATTCCATTTAAAATTGAACAGTACCCATGTCGATCCCATCCCACATTGGATCTTGGCATGTGCTCCATGATGACTTAAATATAAATATATGGCTACTCATCTGTAATGAAGTCATATGGGGGTTGGAGGACCCTCTCCCACCACTATGCACTACATCATACCAAAAATTCCTTACTCCCATCACCTCGTGGGTTTCACCACCATAGGATGACATGTCCGGGCTTCATCCCAACCATAAATTCCCACAGATTCATCCTCATGGGCCCTGAATGGGCCTAATCTCCCATGCGGGCTATATTTCCAGTGTTTTCCTTCCCTTTTTCCTGCATGGTCAAGTTTCCCCTCATAGGTTGGCTATGTGGTGTGTGGGCCCTTAAGTAGAGGGTCGGCCCAGTTGAACTCTTTTTTTAATAAACATTGAAAAATAATAAGAAATTTACTTAGAAAATAATGAAATAAATACCAACTTCAAATTATTCAACAATTTCATTCATTTTAAATCATTTTAATCCCACATTTTAAATTTCCCATATTTTAGTAAAACATTTAAATACATGGACATTCTACATTAAATCCTCCAATATCCATTAAAAATGTTTAAAATTATACCTGAAAATTGAGTGTGTCAAATACCCCCACACTTAAACCATGCTTTTCCCCAAGCATTAAATCTCAACATGGAATTCAAAGGAAACAAATTTTACCATTATTCAAATCTCAAGTTAATAAAATAAAAAAAATTATCCATGGTAAATCGAATTTTCAAATTCCACAAGAAATATAAATTTAATTTCTCAATTTTCAAAGAAAAAATCATCTTAATAATTTTACTTTCTTACTTTTGAAATTAGTGAAACTTTTTCTTTCATCCATTCAAGTTCCTTAATTTATTATTATTAAAATTTCAAAATCATGATTTACCTCACTTTTAAATATTTTCTCTCATCACTCGTGATATTAATTCAAGTGGAGTTATGCTCATATCATGAGAACATGATCCTTATCCATAATATTGTAAAGTAACTAATTTCACCACTTTATAAAAACAAAAGGAACATAAAATCATGAGGACTTTCAATTAAGGTTCAAATGACTTTGAAGCTTAAGGTTGGTAGAAATTTATGTTTTAAAAAATTAAGTCACAAATAAGAGGTTAATCTCTAAAGTATTAAGCATGATGTAAAAATTAAAATATCAATTAAATTATCCCCTTAAAATTAGAAACTTTCCACTTTCCCCAAAATAATTTTAGATATTATGATAAAATAAATCATAATGAATGATTTTTGCACCCTATTGAATTTTTATTATACTTTTATACTTTTTTATATTTCAAATTACTATTTTTTATTTTTTTTTACTTTTTGGAAAGTCATTCTTAGAATGAATCTCACACCCACCACCTAACCACATAAGATAAAAATCACCAGTCCAGTGATGGTGATTTTTTATTCTTCTAAGTCACAACACATTCCAATTTTTTCATTTTTTTCAAGAGGGGAAAACAATAATGTATAATGAATAAATCCCAAAACCTTTCTTTATTCCCACAATTATCACCAAAAAACATTTTCCTTAAAATTTATATCATCTATTGTACCATAACTCTCTTCACCCCCACACTTCATCTTTAAAATATCATGAAAAATACTAATAGGAGGGTAGGAGTGGATAAAAATGGATTGAGTGATGAATCATCCCTAACAAGGTCATTCATGGTCTATATAATCTAAATGAGGATTAATGTAATAGGTGGTATTAAGGATTATATATTTATAAAAATATTCCTCAATCATTTTAAATGTGTTTGTTCATGGTCATTATCTTTGAAAAGTTTCAATGCAAGTTCTAGTAGGTGGCATGTCCCAAGATCACTCAGGAAATTTTCTCAAGAAAAAATAGAAAGTACTTAGTCAAGAAATCCTCTCATGAATGGGAAATTTAACA
Source organism: Viscum album (assembly GCA_963277665.1). Taxonomy (NCBI): domain Eukaryota; kingdom Viridiplantae; phylum Streptophyta; class Magnoliopsida; order Santalales; family Viscaceae; genus Viscum; species Viscum album. The sequence goes on from OY728121.1 coordinate 451,997,659, forward strand.
TTGGACAATAACTCAAGGAATTACTAATAATAAAAAATAAATTTACATAAATTATAAAAATTAAAATCATGAAAAATGATAGGTAAATTTCATCTATAAGAATCAACTAATTCCCTCAAATCATGATCTATCATTTTAATATCCCTGCTTCCCTTTAATCATTAAATTCTCCATTTTACTCATTCAATCTCATTATCATTGAAATATAAAAAATGAAAAAACGGTATTCCTAAGAAACTCATGTCTCCTAGATAAGTCATGTAAAGTAATAATTCAAATATGGTCATGCAATTCCAGTTTAAGCTCAAAAAAAAATTCAGACAAAAAATACAGGGATTTTGGCCATAAAAAATATATTAATGGACTCTCTATTATCATGAAGCTCAATTCTGCTTATTCCGCTATTACTAGGGGTTACATTGTTCCATAATGAGCCTATAAAAGTAAATCAATAAATTAATTTTAGGTATTAGGTCATTTAAACTTAAAAATAATAGAGGGAGTGGGTTGTATTCTAAACTAATTCCTAAGACTGAAATTGAAATTTCTAGAAAGTAAGTGAATATAAATATTGGTATGATCCCCTAAGTGGGCCATATATTTTTATTACCTCAAAAGTTAAGTACCAACTATTATTCATATTTTTATAGTGGGTGGATCTTCTTGGAATTGAACCACCACATGTGGCTTTTCCCAACATTCAATTCTTCTTTTTTGGTGAAAGTGATCCATGGATAGAGTATACCAAATCCATCCTCTTCACAATTAGGTATATATTTCATGGTGGGGGTAGGATGAATTATAGATCATCCACTTCCTTGGTTTTTAATTATGAAACATCCACTTTCATGTCTACTTCTAGCTCAATGGGATTGGTATGAATTGAATGATCAAAGGGAAAGTAAGCAAGTATTTTTACTTGAATGAAATTTAATTTAAAATTAAAATTATACATTTCAAAGTGAGTAGACTATATATTGGTTTCCTTAGTCTCAACAACTTGAACATCCTCATGGGATTCCTTATATACATGTTCAATAAAATCAGGTATTTTCATGTGTTCCTTAGTAGGTACAGGTGTAGTTTCTTTATCTTCCCCTAAGTCAAAGAAAAGATTATCTGAATCTGAAAATTGAAACTAGTTAGAATTAATACTCAATTAATATTGAATAAAATCAAATTAAATATAATTAGAGATAATATTAAATCCCTTAGTTGGTTTATATTCAATCTATTCTTCAATGGTAAGTGCCTCTTGAAATTAAATCACAGTGGGTGGAGTCAGGTAGTCAGGATTCTCCATCTTTTCTTCAAATTACATAACTTTTTGGGATTACTCATCATCTATGGATAGATACAAGAATAGTGGTTCTAGATCTTATACTTTTTAAGGAATGGGGATATCATGTTGTACCTCATACCCATTCCATAAATTTTCTAGATCTTGTTAATCTCCTACATGTATCTAAATAGGAAAATCATCCTTATCATGAATCCACTCAATCTCATCATGGTAATCTTGAATATTGATCCTAAAATGGTTTTTTTATTGATATTATTCGATTTGGGTCACAAATTCTTGGATTTATTTAATAAAATTGGGCAGATTCGGTTTCAATTCCTCCTTGGCCTTCAGTTTTTGATAATCAACTTTGACTTCATCAAACATATCTTCCAACTCTTGAAATAAAAGTCTGGTGTCATTCCCATTCATTATATTATTAGTCGGGTTAGAAATCTCATTGATCCTTTGTAGGAGAGCCTTCATATCATTATGTAGCACTTTATTTTGATCTTACACCCCTGAATAGCTATTCCATGAATTGAAAAAATGATCATTTGAAAACATTATGGAAATTTTTTTGGTTTTTTAAGCAATAAAATCTATCTACTTTGTGAAATGGAAAGAGTAAGAAAGGTCATGATTGGATACCTATAAGTGGTTACATGTTTTGATGGTACACCTATCATGGGGAGTGGAAAAAGAAAATTTATTTTCCTAATATAGCACAGTAGTTGACCAGGTTCCTCTCACTTGAGGAGCTTCTCAGTAGTTTACATACTTAGTCTAATTCATATAAGAAATACTTTGTTTTGTGGTTTTTATTATTCTATGGAATCAATGGAATTTGAGAAGATGGGTGAAATGTTAAAAATTAAACTAACATGAAATTAAACACCAAATAAAGAAATAACTTGGCCTTTGGGTTTTGAATTTGTGTTCCTTACATTATTCATGTTGGTTGATTAAATTTAGTCTGACAATTCAATTTTTAAATCTCACTCTTGAATTACTATTATTTTATTTAGTTATTAGGAAACCTTGAATGCCTAAGAAAACTATATATCACCTCCTCCTATAATCAAGGTTGATTGTACACCTCAGTCTAGAGTGTGACACCTTCCAAGACCTGGCTCTATTGTATTTCATTTCATCCCTTGAATATCTTGACCCTATCATGTGAAGATATTGTGTTCAAATAAAGGTAAAATATTTAAATAAATGGATAGTTTTGAGTTCAATTTCCATGTCATGATGTGAAACCACCACAATCATACAATTCAATATTGTTCACCGCAAACATAAATAAAACATTTAAAATTGAATAATAGAATTCAAGACACCAAATCCACCTCTAAGGCCGAGCCTCAGGTTAGTCACTCATTGTCGAGTGTAAGATGTCACAATAGAAGAGGTGAGAAGGGTAGAATGAGAGAAATAAATATTGAATATTGAGATCATGTAATGGTGGAAGAAATATGAAGGATGAAAAACTTTCATTAAATAAATAGAATGAGTTATATTAATTAAACTAAATTACAAAATAAAATTAAAAATAACAAAAACAAAGCACCGAGCAACAGTTCTCTACCGATCTTCCCATCTTTTTTTCTAGTGTAGCATCCATTTATTTATATAGGTTAGAAGCCTATTAATATATATTGTTTTAATATTTCCAAACATTTATAGTCATTGAATATATCTTTTCAAATATATTTTGTGTTGAATCTACTAAATTCCTAGGTATTTTCAAATTCCAGTGCTGATCTGTAATTCCTTAGTGGTGGTAGCATCATCCACCATTGGATATCCACCATTATACATCCACCATTAGACTAATGGTAGATTATGTTCTTTTGTTGAACCAATGGTGTATCATGTGATATCGTTGGCACATCGATAGCATGTTCTACTATTGGTACTTGTTTGTCACGACAATGGTGTAAATTGCACCTTCAAACTCCATCAAAACCTCTTGCCTTCACAGTGGCTAGAGGGAACTTGAAATGGTGTTGCATGGCTTTGTTGTGTAGAAGCATGGTGGGGGAAATGGTGGATCCTATTTGATAGAAGGATTTTGGAATGTAAAATAGATCAAGCAGATCTTCAGGTTTTCATAAATGGGAATCTCTAGGCCAGTGGAAGGGATTCTTCAAGGTGGTGAATAGTAATGAATGTGCATGGTGTAGTGGTACAACACCCCAGATTGAGAAACAACAGTAGACGTCGTAAGGGTGGTTTCGGGCTTCAGGGGGCAACAATGGATTTCTCTGGTGACAACAAAGCATGGCCGGTAGTTTTGGATGTCATTAGTGGTGAAGGTGGTGGCAAGTAGGCAAAGAGAATGATGAGATTGAGACTGAGATTATGGGTACAACAATGTATGTTCTCAGTGACAACAATGGTGGTAGGAGAAGCTCCTCCAAATTCTATAGTTGGTTCAACTATAGCATGTGCTACCATTGTCCTGATAATGGAATGTTCTACCATCGGTGCCAAAGGTGGCATGTGCTGCCATTGGTTCCAATGGTGGCATGTGTATTGGTTCCAATAGTGGAATGTGCTACCATTAGTTATAATGGTGGAATGTGATACCATTAGTTCCAATGGTGGAATGTGATATTATTGGTTCCAATAGTGTCATGTGTGACTGTTGGTTCCAATAGTGGCATGGGGTGAAATATGGTGCAACAGTCATGTATGGAGGTAGTGGTGTTCTTCATTGATCCCTCCAGTGGTGATCTGTAGGTGTCCCATGGTTTTGTGGTGATCTTTGGTGAGGAAGTTTCTTTTATTGATCCCTTGAGTCATTCATCCTTATAAGTGGACCAATGAAACCTTCATGGTGTTCATGTGATGGTCCATGAGTGATCCTGGGTGGCAGTAATGGTCAATAGTGGTGATCAAGATCGATCTCAATCTCTCGATGGTCACCAATGGCATTCTTTGGTGATAACAGATGGTGGTCAGTGTCGAGTGATGGTGGTAGGTGGTGGAGATCAGTGGAGTTAGGTGTCCAAGGTGGGGTGCATGAATAGAAGCGGGAAGACATCATTCCATTTAAAATTGAACAATACTTGTGTCATTCTCATCCAAAATCAAATCTTAGAATGTGCTCTATGATGACTTAAATATCAAGCTATGGCTACTCAGCCACAATGAAGTTGGAGGACCCCTGTTCTTCATCGTGCACCACCCCATTTCAGAGAGTCCTTTGTTCCATCACCTTGTGGGTTTCACCCCCATGAACCAGCACAAACAGGCTCTATCCCAACCATAAATTATCATAGATTCATGCATGTGGTCCCTTCATGGGCTTGATCCCCCATGTGGTCTCTATTACTAGTTTCGGCCTTCCCTTTGGCCGGCATGGTCAGGTGGTCCCTTATGGGTTATGTGGTGTGGGGGACATTAGGTAAAGGGTTGGATGAGTTAGCCTCTTTTTTTATTAAACCCTAAAAAATAATAATAAAATTACTTAGAAATAATGAAATAAATACCAACTTAAAATTCTTTAAAAAAATTATCCATTTTAAATCATTTCATTCCCACATTTGAAATTATTAATATTTTAGTATAATATTGAAATCTATGGGAATTATATATTAAAATCCTTCAATATCCTTCAAAAAAAGTAAAATTATGCATAAAATTGAGTGTGTAATATATGCATGTTTCCCTTGTATCCTGTGTACTCATTTTTTATAGCTACATGACATGATCATCATCATTTTGTATCTATTATGATTTAGCTTCCCCTGTTCATTATTGGATGTTTATCTATTATTCTTATTCCACTATTGATTTTTTTACTACGTCCACTATTTCCCATTTATTATTTACCATTATGATATACTCTGACTCATGAGGGAATAGTCTTCTCATGGACACACCCTTGGTCCTTAATGTTAGTCGGCAACCGATGACATATAAGGAGGCACACTTGAGGTCATGTGGCCAACTGTCTTAGGGAACCACTTAGTGAATTTCAGGCTGAGATTCTATAGAGACCACTAAGGTTTCATGGAGAGCTAGACCCTTATGAAGAAAATGATTGGATCAAGGTGGTGGTACAAGTATTCAGGCTTGTTCAACCCTCGACCAATCATATGGTTTTACTTTTAACTAGACTTTTTAATGGAGTGGTAGGGAATTGGTGTAGTCTGATTAGTCAGACTCATTATTAGTAAATGATCTCATACTTAGACTTTTAGAAGTTGTTATGCATTTAGTATCACCCTTCTATTTTTCACTCTGTGTGGATTTAGGAGCTTCTTGAGCTACAATAGGGTGATATGTCAATTTATGAGTATTTCATGAGGTTTATCGACCGCATGTGTTACACTCTTGATATGGTGCGATATTAATACTTCCAAGTATGAAAGTTTTAGTAGGGCCTTTGTAGAGAAATTTTTTCTATCATGGTCTCCTTATGCATTCCTACTTATACTAGAGTGTTGGAGTGGGATTTAGTTATATATATCTTCCTAGAAGAGGGAATTAATGTAGTGAGATATGGTAGTGTACATCTTGGAATGAGTCAACTGTATTATCTAGTAGGTGTCATTTATTAGGGTCTTGGTGTAGGTGACATACCCATGCCCAAACTCAGACATGTGGTCTATAGTGAAGGGTTTTTGTAGAGGATACAGTCATCTTGGAGAGGTTCTATTCTATGATTGTGATGGGAGAGGCCACATGGATTGTTATTTATCAACCCAACATACTGATAAAGTTAGAGAGGTAGTGGATAAACCACTATAGCAGAGGAAGTACCATGATTGGGGATCTCCCAAGCATTTTCAGAGCATCCCCAAGGGAGACGGTGCTGATAGTGAAGATGTCAGTGGAGGAAAACACTATGAGATACTCTCACCACCAACACTAGGTGGACCATTCTAGGATTAGAGGGTGAGTGGTCATGGTTGAGATCAGTTTCAAGCTATATAGGGATATGATCAGGTTGGTCCTGAGATTATTTGAGGTGCGATCTATGTCTTTTCTACTCTTTCTCCAGTACTTATAGACATAGTCTCAAGACATTGATTTATATCCATATCCATGGTGTGATATCTATAGATTCTAATTCAGTCTTTATCCCATTAGTTATTTGTAAATATCCCTACAAGGAGCGATTCTTCTATACTTCACATCTTCTGACAATGAAAGTTGGTTCTTAAGAGAGAGAGTTTCTCATGGGACCTCTTGGTCATTGGGATGAAACCATATGACGTAATCATGGGTATGGACTACTTGTATGTGGTGTGTATCCATATTGACTATCATAATAAGAGATTTATATGACTTCTTACAAATGGTATGACATTCTCCTTCATTTGAGATAGATATATTATGGATGAGTGGGTAGGGCTTGAAAGAAAGAAGCTGCAACCTATCACCCATTAATCAAAAAGCTTACCCCTTAGTGAAATTGTCTCTACAGGAATTTGGATTCCACCTATAGTGGAGGATTTTATGGAAGTATTTTATAAACATGTCTCGGGACTACCTTTGTGGTGAGATATTGACTTCTACATCAATTTTCACCCTCAGACTGCACTGATATCTTCTGTGGCATATCAAATTGGCCCCACCAATATCTAAGAGTTAAGAGGGGAGTTAGAGGAACTTTGAGAGAATTTTTTTTTATACCCAATGTGTCTGCCTAGGAGGCTCCAGTTTTGTTCATGAAAAGGCATATATGACACCTAAATCAGGTAATGATCAAGAACAAGTATGCCTCATCGAGGATTAATGACCTTTCCAACCAGTTAAAAGGTGAGAGTTGGATTCTCGAGCTACAATAGGGTGATATGTCAATTTATGAGTATTTCATGAGGTTTATCGACCGCATGTGTTACACTCTTGATATGGTGCGATATTAATACTTATAAGTATAAAAGTTTTAGTAGGGCCTTTGTAGAGAAATTTTTTCTATCATGATCTCCTTATTCATTCCTACTTATACTAGAGTGTTGGAGTGGGATTTAGTTATATATATCTTCCTAGAATAGGGACTTAATGCAGTGAGATATGGTAGTGTACATCTTGTAATGAGTCAAATGTATTATCTAGTAGGTTTCATTTATTAGGGTCTTGGTGTAGGTGACATACCCATGCCCAAACTCAGACATGTGGTCTATAGTGAAGGGTTTTTGTAGAGGATACAGTCATCTTGGAGAGGTTCTATTCTATGATTGTGATGGGAGAGGCCACATGGATTGTTATTTATCAACCCAACATACTGATAAAGTTAGAGAGGTAGTGGATAAACCACTATAGCAGAGGAAGTACCATGATTGGGGATCTCCCAAGCATTTTCAGAGCATCCCCAAGGGAGACGGTGCTGATAGTGAAGATGTCAGTGGAGGACAACACTATGAGATACTCTCACCACCAACACTAGGTGGACCATTCTAAGATTAGAGGGTGAGTGGTCATGGGTGAGATTAGTTTCAAGCTATATAGGGATATGATCAGGCTGGTCCTGAGATGATTTGAGGTGTGATCTATGTCTTTTCTACTCTTTCTCCAGTACTTATAGACATAGTCTCAAGACATTGATTTATATCCATATCCATGGTGTGATAGCTATAGATTATAATTCAGTCTTTATCCTATTAGTTATTTATAAATATCCCTACAAGGAGCTATTCTTCTATACTTCACATCTTCTGACAATGAAAGTTGGTTCTTAAGAGAGAGAGTTTCTCATGGGACCTCTTGGTCATTGGGATGAAACCATATGACGTAATCATGGGTATGGACTACTTGTATGTGGTGTTTATCCATATTGACTATCATAATAAGAGATTTATATGACTTCTTACAAATGGGATGACATTCTCCTTCATTTGAGATAGATATATTATGGATGAGTGGGCAGGGCTTGAAAGAAAGAAGCTGTAACCTATCACCCATCAGTCAAAAAGCTTACCCCTTAGTGAAATTGTCTCTACAGGAATTTGGATTCCACCTATAGTGGAGGATTTTATGGAAGTATTTTATAAACATGTCTCGGGACTACCTTTGTGGTGAGATATTGACTTCTACATCAATTTTCACCCTGAGATTGCACTGATATCTTCTGTGGCATATCAAATTGGCCCCACCAATATCTAAGAGTTAAGAGGGGAGTTAGAGGAACTTTGAGAGAAATTTTTTTTTATACCCAATGTGTCTACCTAGGAGGCTCCAGTTTTGTTCATGAAAAGGCATATATGACACCTAAATCAGGTAATGATCAAGAACAAGTATGCCTTATCGAGGATTAATGACCTTTCCAACCAGTTAAAAGGTGAGAGTTGGTTTTAAAATATCGATCTTAGTCTAACTACCATCTGTTGAGGGTTCGCAAGGACTATATTCCAAAGACAGCATTATGATGTCACTAAAGACACTATGAGTTCCTGGTGATGTATTTTTTAGTGACTAATTCCCCTAATATTTTTATGGATCTTGTGAAGCATATCTTTTGTCCATACTTTTACTAATTCATAGTTGTCTTCATTAATGACATTCTCATGTACTCTAGGTCTGATGAGGAGTATGTAGAGCATTTGAGGATGGTCCTAAACATAATCTAGGAGAAAAAACATTATGTTAATCTCTTAAAGTGTCATTTTTTGATGCATGAGATTTAATTTATGGGGTATTTCATCTATGATCATGTTTTAGTAGTATATATAGTGAATATTTATGTAGTTTTTCTTGGGAATCACCTAAGAGCATGCCAGAGGTGGAAATTTTTATTAGTTTGGAAGGGAACTACGGGAGGTTTACATAAGAATTTTCTAGGATATAAACCCCTTTAACTACCTTAACATGGAAAGGGTAGTCATTTTTCTAGACTGGGCCATGTCAGAGAGCCTTAAAGGGGATAAGGCAGAGGTTGAATAGTGCTTCTATGTTGAGACTATCAGAGGAGGGCGTTGAGTTTGTGGTATTATGCGATGCATCAAAAGCTATGATTGGTTGTTTATTGATTCAAAGGAAAGAATTAATTTCTTATTGGTTAAGGCAGTTTAGAGCCCATGATTAGAATTACATGACCCATGACTTAGATTTGTAAATGGTAGTCTTCACCTTAAATATGACGAGGCATTATCTTATGGGTGATCATTTTTTTTGTTTACTCACACCACCAAATTAACAAGTACATATTCACTCAGAGATATATTAACCTGAGGCAAAGTAATTGGTTGGAGTTTCTAAAGGACTAAAAATTTGAGATTTTATATAATTAAGGTAAAGTAAATGTGGTGGTATATTCCCTTAAAATGAAATATCATTCTCGCTTGGCGGAGGATGTGTCTAAGTAACTGGATTCATTGTATCTAACTCTAGTAGAGGATTCATATGTGGCTTATCTTTATTTTATGGTGGTGAATCCACCACTAATTCAGTGTGTAATAGAACATTAGTTGGGAGATATCAACTGTGAGGTTCTATGTGACTATATCCTCATGAGATATAACAGATTTATTTTCTAAAGGAGAGGAGAATGTCATCCATTTATAAGGACAGACGGTGGTTCCACTTACGTTTCATGAGGAGGTGTTGAGAGAGTTTCATACCTCCCTCTTGGTTATACATCCTAGTGTGGAAAATATGTTAAATTAAATTCAACAATAGTTTTGGTGGGATGGAATGAGGCGGAGTATTAGAGAGTTTGTTTCTTAGTTTCTCACATGTCATTAGGTAAAGGCTGAACATCAAGTTCCAATAGGTTTGAATCGGCCTCTTGATATCTTGGAATGGAATTTGTATGACATACCAATAGATTTTATGATAAATATTACATGGATAGTGAGAGTCCATGATGTTATATGGGTGATTTTTGACTGACTTACCACGTCAGTGCACTTTCTTATCATCAAGGTATAGAGTACGGTTGATAGTTTGGGGTAGTTGTACATGCATAAAATCATCTGTCTTCATGGGGTACCAACAATGATCATATTTAACTGTGAATATCAGTTCACATAATTGTTTTGGAGGGGTTTATAGGATGATTTCAAGACCCATTTATGGATGAACTCAGTGTTTCACCCCCATATGGATGCAAAGAGCAAGAGAACTATCCAAGTGTTGTAGTATATATTGAGAGCCTATGTTTTATACTTTTTCTAGTTTAGGAGGATCACTTTACATTAGTGTATTTTTCCTATAAAAATAGTAATAACTCCACTATCATCATGGAAACTTTGAGGCCCTATATAGAAGACCCTATAGGTTACCCTTATGCTAGACTGAAATTGGAAAGGCATCACTTATTGTGAAAAAGTTGGTGCAAGAAATGATAGAGAAAATCTAGGTAATCTGTGAGTGTATAAGGATATCCTAGAGCCAATTGAGATCTTATATGGATCAACATCATAGTCTTTTGGAGCTCAATAATAGAGACCATGTTTTCCTGAGAGTATCCCCATGATGAGGACTGTGGATATTTGTATGGGGAAGCAAGTTATCCTTAAGGTTAATCAAGCCATTAGAGATCCTATAGAGGGCTGTAGAGGTTTATTATTGCTTGGTATTTCCTCCACAGTTGTACCAGGTGCATGAAATCTTCCATGTGTCAAAAAAAGTAGATACGTTCATGACCTGATGCACGTTATTGACTGGGGAGATCTGGACATCGAGGATGGATCCACCTTCACAGAGTGACTGGTGGTGATCAAGGACCGACATGATAGGATCCAATGTGGATAGACCATCCTTTGGTTCAAGTTATTTGGCATCATGAGAGTGTGTAAAAGATCTCTTGAGGGTATGAGATCTAGATGTGGGCCTAGTACTCCGACCTTTTTATGTAGTTTGTACTTTTGGGGGTGAAAACCTTGAAGGAGGGGATAATGTAAATGTTCCAATTTTGTTGGTTTAGTCTTTTGAATATTTTAATATATATATTTGAATTTTCCCTCAAATTATTTGCAGTTTTTTGGTTTCACAATACTCTGGAATTAATATATTAAAAATATTAATATATATTAAAGCACATGCATGAATATCTTTAGAATAAATTGTTTTCCCATTAATCAGGACCTCATATGGGAAATAAAAGACTATGGTTATTTCTAAAACATTGGGTTTACCATTAGAATGACATAAAGTTGTTTAGTGTCAGGTTTTTAGTTGAGGGAAACCGTGGGAGGGTGTGTTAAATAAATTAAATGATTAATTTATTTAATTTATTTAATGGGAAAACCCTAAACCTTATCTATAAATATGTTATTATGAATAATTCCTAGGGTAATCTAAATAACCCAAGCATATTAGAGAGTAGGAGGAGAGTGTTGGCATTAGTGGATTAAGAATGAGGATCGATGATGAACGATTGAGGAGAAATGTGATATAAACAACGAATGAAGTAGGATCATCATCTGCATTGCTAGTGGGAGCATTATTCCCCCAAATATTGATCCATTCCTAAGGTATGGCATGTTATTTCATGGTTTCCACCCTTGGAATAATTTTATAATAATTTATTTAAATCCTCTTTTTTCTGATTATTTTCATTCTTCGCATGAGCCAAGATATTTATTTTATTTTTTGAACCCCTGATTTCATCCTAGTTTCTGCATTATTAAATCATTGGATGGGATGTACTGACAAATGATGGTGTTAACTTAATTATTGTACTTTTTCCCCACCATTATTCATGTTATTCATCATTGTCCCGCAAATTCGATGATTCTACATTGTTGTGTCATATTTGAGAATGATCAAACCCCCTGATTCATAGTCGATGCATAAACTAGTTAGAGATTGGAGTTTTGTGATTGTATTGTGATGTGACATGGGATGTTGGTGTTGGTGACCTGAATTAGAGTTTGTTGAAACGCACGGCCGATTGTCGCCTATCGACCGGTCAAAATTCTGGTGCTCTGCTAATGTGTATAGCAGCACTCGGGTTGAATCCTCGGCGATGATACTTTTTAATAGTCGTTTGTTTTTAGTTGATTGTATTTTGATTGGGGGGGTTTGTTTGCAGAGCTTAATTGAAATGATTTATGGATGATGTTTGATTTACCAAATTGATAAAGATTGGGGTGAGTTCATCATTTGGGAGTTAAGCATGTGATATCCTTGAGCCTTACTTTGTATTGCATTAAATTAACACTCATGTCATAAGTTGACGTTGATTGGAATTCCTAAGTGTGAAGGCTTTAATCCAAGCCTTAACTTAACTTAGGGTTCTAATCTCAATCAAAACTTATTTATGGTAGTGTATTTATGGTTCCAATAATCCATGGAAACCACTCGTTAAACAAAACATATCATTAATCCATGACATATTAAGTTTAACATACACAATATTAATTTAAAGAATACTCATCGAGCAAAACTCTCAATCACTTAACATCCCCGAATTATAACTCACCCCAATGAGAGATTTAATCATCCATTTGGATGTTTAATATTCTGGTTAAAATAATTATGATGATAAATTAAGAATAGAATAAAAACAAAGGGATTAGAAAAGAGTGGTACGTTGACACACACACACGAACGGTGATGATAATTAAAAATGGATTTTCGATTGAATGAGGAAGCAAAAGAAGGGAAGGGGATTCAACTGAATTTAAACTATTTTAGGAACATAAATATTAAACTACAGAAGGTGGATGAGAATAAGAGATATTGAAGAAGTAACTTTCATTAAAATAGAATTACAAAGAAAGAGAATTACAAGATTACAAAAATGAAGAACACAAAAGTAAGTGAAAACAAAGAGAGGAGGAAAGGTCTCTAAAGTGAAAACTTGAGTATGGAAGGTCCTCCCAATCCTTTGGAAAATCTTTGGTCGTGCCAATATGATCTCCTCTCTTCTGAAATGCCAACCCCTCTCAAGGAGAGAAGGGGAGAGTATTTATAGCCCAAGGAGTGGACTGTTTGCATTCCCAATCTGTCCCTCCACTTGCATCGATAATTTGGCTATTCAGACAGCCGAATATTCAAATATCCCCTTCTTCAAAGTTGTAGAAAATAATGTTGTACGACTACAGTAAAAATATGGAGGCATTTGGACAAGTGGATCCAAAGTTATGGCGGTTTTATTAAATAAAGGTAAACTGTCCATTTCTATCCATGCTTTTTCGATGGCCAAAATGTGAATGGATTTTTAAATAGGAATATGCCTTCAAATCCGAATGAATTATTCAACAAAGTCTGCCTCCTATATATCCTATTTCACACTGCAAAATCTCAGCTCTATTGGATTCTTACATCAGGATATATGTCATGCATACTATACTGATTTTAATTCTCGGCCAGAATGGTGGGCTGGAATTAAAAGATTTATTTGGGCCCCTTGTACTTGGATTTGGGCCTTGAAATTTTTATCCAAGATGAAATGTAGTGTCCCCCGAATTATGGTGGAGAGTTAATGTTTTTGGACTACTGGATTGATCCCAGTAAATCAATCTTCAAGGCTGGTCCAGTTTGTTCACAAATTCTTTGGTCTTGTTTGTGAGGACCATATGACCCTTCAAATGGCAGAATTGGATCATGGTTCCTTCTAATGAAATTTTGTATATTGAAAGGAGAATCCTACAAAACAATAACCACACAATTTGGATCAGTATAGTGACAGTTATTATTAAAACATTAAACTGACTCAATTGGACTACTTCTAAAAATGCTCAGAAATTATACTTAATATTAAAACATTAATATTTCACACAAATTATGCACATTTCATATAAAATAAGTAAAGGGGGGATATAATAAGTCATGAAAATATTAATAACATCAACTCCACCACACTTAGATTTGCGCGTGTCCTCATGTGCAACAAATATAAAAACATGACAAAATCATTTTCACTCACCAACAAATATTAAAATTTTGTTTTCTCCAATCAGGGGAGGTTTAGACTATTTCACTCATCCATATTGAATTCCATCACAAATTTGGTTCACAATAATTCATCAGAAACAATTCATTTTTTCATGTTCAAGGTTTGAATTGGAAAATGTAGGCACTCAAAACTTTCTCCTCTCAAGATGATAAAAATGTATTTTAGGAGGTTCACTCATTCACCAACAAAAAGTGAAAATCAAGAGTTTGTAAGAGCTCTCAGCTTCCATTCCCAAATCTAATGTGTACAAGAATCAAGAGGTCTTTTAAGGGGTTTTTCAGTGGCTATGGGACGGTAGGTATATAATGTCCAAAGGAAAAGAGGGGTTAAAAACACCAACATGGAAAAATCAATGCACATTTTTTTTTGAAATTTGATTTGAAAGAAAATAGAAACACATATTTACAAGGGAATGAATGTGTGATGAATGAAAAGTGAGGGAGATAGAAAATGGAATAGGGTGGGATGATGGAATATGTACAACATGGAAGACTTCCAATAATGACACAATACAAGATGATTCAAGTGTTCTTTTTTTTCTCTTTTTGCTCTTTTTTTTCGAAAGTTGTGCTTGAAACAAGTCTCACAGTCATCTCCCAACCCATTCTTGATCTCCTCATGGAACTAATTTTAGTAGTTATAACACGATCAAAGGTTGATGATGAATGATTTTTGACCCACCCAAGACACAACCCATTCCATTTTTTTCATTTTTTTTAATATAATTTTTTTTCATTTTTTTTTGAACACTTTTCAATGACTTTTGTACAAATGAAAATTACACATATACACCCCAAAGCTCACAGAATTACAACCTCTCCCCCACACTTGAATGGATTCTTGCCCTCAAGCATATGATGACACATTGGAAATCAATGAAAGTACGCCCAAAAATGAAGTCCATTCCCCCCACACATAAATTTCAATAAATTGTACAATGAAAATACATGAAGATGTTGGGTGGGACAAGGTATTAGGCTTGTAATGTGGCTATAAAAAGAAAGGTTTTCATAGGCTAAAAGGGGTTTTCAAAAGTAGGATCAATGTAAGGGTAACGGGAGGCTATTTGGCTATTCTGAGTCTCATGTGGCTTAGAAAATGCCTCTATCATATTAATGCACACAAAAGATGGAAATTCAGCTCGAAGGTCCACAAACTCAAGACTCACAATCAGTGGTGAAGACACACAATGAAAAAGATGGCCATAGATGACCTTGGCATGAAGGCTAATGTTATTCCTCACGGTAGGGGAGAATCATTTTCCACCAAAAATTGTTCATTCAAAATGTTTGTTATTGACACAAAATTGTTTACCCAAGTTTGAGATAAAAATTCAATATATTTGAGTTTAAAACAAGCCTTTTGACTCCCCAAAATGGTTGGACAGAATTTAAATATTGGATGATGAGTAATTATGACACCCCTTTTGTTTTGTTAATTTTCATTTTTTTTAATTAATTTTTTTTAATTTTTTTTATTTTTAATGACACATCCACACAAAAGAGAAAATAGAAAAAAAAGTTGTGGAAGAATTTTGTAAAAAAAATGAGAGGGAGAGAGGAAGAATAAGAAATAGAGAGAATAAGAGAGGGAAGAGAGATTGAGGAGACAAAGAGTTAAAGGGAAAGAGGTGCCCCCTGGTTTGGATTTGGCGGGTCTCCATCCAGTGGTGGTTCTATTGAAGTGGTTTGGGTTTCGATGGAAGTCGACGTGGTTCCTGGATTGTGAGACCTCTCATGGTGATGCTTTAACCGGTGTCCATTAACCGTGAATGTTCTTTTTGAATAAGGGTCTTCGACTTGCACTGCACCAAATGGGTAAACATTAGTAATAATAAAAGGTTCATCCCAACGAGAATTCAGCTTACCTGGGTGAAGTCGAAATCTAGAATTGAAGAGCATTACCTTTTCACCTTCATGAAATACCTTTCGAAGAATGTGCTTGTCATGGAGTGACTTTGCCTTTTCTTTGTAGAGAATGGAGTTCTCATACGAATCGAGTCGAAGCTCCTCCAATTCAGTCAACTGCAACAATCTTTCTTCACCAGATTTTTCACAATCAAAATTACAAGTTTTGACAGCCCAAAATGACTTATGTTGGATTTCAACCGGTAAATGACAGGCTTTACCAAAAACTAGCCTAAATGGAGACATCCCAATGGGTGTCTTATAGGTTGTTCGATAGGCCCAAAGTGCTTCACCAAGTCTATCGGGCCAGTCTTTTCTTGTGGGCTTAACAATTCTTTCAAGCACTCTTTTCACTTCTCTGTTAGAAAGTTCAGCCATTCCATTTGTTTGAGGGTGATATGCAGTGGATGTTTTATGTACAACCCCATTCTTTTTCAAAATTGACTCCATGGTTCTATTACATAAATGAGTTCCTAAGTCACTTATCAAAGCACGTGGTGTTCCGAATCGATGGAAGATATGGGTTTTTAAGAACTCACTCACAGTTTGAGCATCATCTTTCCTAGTGGGTTTGGCCTCGACCCACCTAGAAACATAGTCAACAGAAAGGAGAATGTAGGATAATCCATTGGAAGTGGGAAAAGGTCCCATGAAATCGATGCCCCAAACATCGAAAAGCTCACAGAAGATTAATGGCTTTTGAGGCATTTCGTTTCTTTTGGAAATTGTGCCAAACTTTTGGCAAGTGGGACATGATTGACAGAACTCATGTGAGTCCTTGAAGAGTGAAGGCCAAAAGAATCCAGAATCTAGGACCTTTCGAGAAGTCCTTTGTGGTCCAAAGTGGCCACCTCCAGGCATTGAGTGCCAGAATTCCAAGATGGAGGATTGTTCAGTTTCATCAACACATCTCCTAATTACCATGTCAGCCCCAGTTTTCCAAAGTTTATTATCTTCCCAAAAATAATGCTTTGAATCACTTCTCATCTTTTCTTTTTGTTCTTTTGAAAAATATTCAGGGAAAACACCAGAAACCAAGTAATTGACAATTGGGGCATACCATGGTAACTTTGGAGTGAGATATGAGAGGTGTTCAGTTGGAAATTCAGGATCAATTATTTCAGAATGAGAAGAATTAGAAATTCTACTCAGGTGATCAGCTACAGGGTTTTCTTTTCTAGGTTTATCTTTTATCACAAGGTCAAACTCTTGGAGCATTAAAATCCATCTTATTAGCCTTGGTTTGGAATCACTTTTCTTAAGTAAGAACTTTAATGCTGAGTGGTCCGTGAAGATGATGATTTTGGCACCTAAGAGATAGGGCCGGAATTTATCCAAGGCAAAAACCACAGCTAAAAGTTCTTTTTCAGTCACAGTGTAGTGTGATTGAGTTTCATCCAATGTTTTTGAGGCATAAAAGATGACATGAGGAATGTTTTCTCTTCTTTGACCAAGAACAGCCCCAATGGCCCTATCAGAAGCATCACACATCAATTCAAATGGTAAAGACCAATCTGGGGGTTGGATTATTGGAGCAGATGTGAGAGAATATTTGAGTTCAATGAAGTCTCTCTTGAAATCCTCATCAAAATTTAATGTGACATCATTTTTAAGTAAACGAGTGAGTGGGAGGGAAATCTTGCTGAAGTTCTGAATGAATCGCCGATAGAAACCGGCATGACCAAGGAAGGACCGAATGTCTCGAACTGATTTGGGTTCAGGAAGTGATTGGATCACCTCAATTTTGGCTGGATCAACTTGGATACCCTCTTGAGAAATTATGTGACCTAGAACAATCCCATTTGAAACCATGAAGTGACATTTTTCAAAATTCAGCACAAGGTTGCACTTGACACACTTTTGAAGGACCAAAGAGAGTGAATGTAAGCAAGATTCAAATGACTCGGCATAAATGGTAAAGTCATCCATGAAGACCTCCATGCAATTCTCAATGAATTCAGAATAGATACTCATCATACACCGCTGGAATGTTGCAGGAGAATTACAAAGGCCAAAAGGCATTCGCCTATAGGCATAGGTTCTAAAGGGGAAAGTGAATGTGGTCTTTTCTTGGTCTTGAGGTGCGATTGGAATTTGGAAGTAGCCGGTGTAACCATCAAGAAAGCAATAGTGTGACTTTCCGGCCAATCTCTCAAGCATTTGGTCAAGGAAAGGAAGTGGGTAGTGATCTTTTCGTGTTTCAGCATTCAATTTGCGATAATCGATGCACACACGCCATTTGTTTTTCACTCGAGTTGTGACCACTTCTCCATGTTCATTTGTGACAACTGTTATCCCGCCCTTCTTAGGAATGACTTGAATTGGACTAACCCATTCACTATCAGAAATTGGGTAGATAATACCATCTTGAAGAAGCTTGGTAATCTCTTCCCTAACTACCTCAAGTATGAGTGGATTGAGTCTTCTTTGAGGTTGCCTAATTGGTTTGGATGATTCCTCTAGATGGATGTGATGCATACAAAGGGCAGGGTTGATTCCTGGAATATCCTCTAGGGTCCAACCTAAGGAATTTTTGTTTTCCTCTAACACTTGAACAAGTTGGGACTCCTCAGTTTCAGAAAGTGAAGCAGAGATAATGACAGGGTAGGAGGGATCATGGAAAATGAATGCATACTTGAGGTGTGAAGGAAGTGGTTTTAGATCAGTTTCATCCTTGATTTTAGAGCTAGACAAGTTAGGAGTATGAGAAGGGATTCTAGATGGGTTTGGATCATTTTCCTCAACAATGTCCAAGGTGGAGCAGTAGAGATCAGAGTTGATGTGGGATTCAAGAGATTTTTCAAGTTCCTCTAGATTGATGGAGTCTATGAATGAGAGGTCCACATCAACTTCACCATTTATGACTTTGTTAATCATGGTGAAGATTTCACAAGATCCTTTATCATTAGAACATGAAGAACATGGTGGATTGGGGTTCGATTGAATCTTAGAAGTGTCCTCAAAAGCATGGATTGAGAATGCAGAGTGATCCTCAAATGGATATCGCATGGCTTGGAAAATGTTGAACTTGACCAGTTGGTCACCGAATTCCATGGATAAGATGCCTGAATGGACATCAATCTTGGTTCTCGCAGTCATGAGGAATGGTCTTCCTAGAATTAGGGGAGATCGAGAAGAGGTCGTCTCACCTTCCATGTCAAGGACATAGAAATCAGCTGGGAAGATAAGATCATTGACCCGAACAAGAACATCCTCAATTATCCCCTCAGGACTGGCAGTGCTTCGATTGGCTAATTGAATGACAACACCCGTTGGGTGCAAGGGAACTAGACCAAGGTTGGAGAAAATGGATTTGGGCATGACATTTATTGAGGCTCCAAGGTCTATGAGTGCATCATCAAAGTTGGAACTCCCTATTTGACATGGAACCGTGAAGGTCCCTGGATCTTTGCACTTCATGGAAATGGACTGTTGGGTTGAAACATTTTCAATGTTCCTAAGTTGCCTCTTATGGGTGCACAATTCCTTAAGAAACTTGGCATACTTAGGGATTTGTTTGATGGCATCTAAGAGGGGAATGTTGACTTCAACGCGTCTAAACATGTCAAGCATTTCAGGATCAGGTTCAAAGGACTTCTTAGGCTTGGAGATGGCTTGAGGAAAAGGAATTGGGTTCCTTAGAGGAATGGAAGGAGGTGAAGGAGTGGATTCAAGTTCCTTTTCCAGCTTTTTTTTCTTTTCATTTTCTAGATCAACATCGAAAGGGGAGGTAGAGAAATCAGCATGGGGCATAACAATTTGCTTTCCCGATCTAAGTGCAATTGCACTTACATTACCCTTAGGGTTGGGTAATGGTTGAGCTGGGAGTTGGGATGAATTGGATGGTTGTTGCTGGCTAAGGTGGGATGCAAGTTGACCTATTTGGGTTTCAATGTTCTTGAGGCTAGAATGGGTGAAGGAAGCAAGATCCTCTAAAACACTTTCCCATGGTTGTTTAGAAGAAGAGGCTTGTCCCAAATTGGGTTGGCCTTGATTTTGGTTCTTGGGAAAGCGATTGTATTGGGTGGGGAATTGGGAAGGCTCGTTAGGATAGTGGAATCCAGGAGGAGGATTGTTCCTTTGGGGTTCAGGAACAAAAGGATAAGGTTGATGGATGTTACCACCACTTTGACCATATTGAAACTGGTTTGGATTTTGATGAGGGAACTGAGGAGGATGAGAAATGGGATTACCATACCTCATAGGTGGGTTAAAGGTAGAAGAGAAGGGCCCAGAGTGGGGTTGGTTGAAGTTTCTAACAAACTGACCTGATTGTTGAGGGTTGAAGTTTCACTGAGCATACGCCGCATTGAGCTCCATTGGACTAGATGAATCAGATGGATCATCTTGAAGTTGTGGACATGTGTCAGTCGGATGAGATGGAGAGTTTCAGATTCCACAATTCTTGATAGGTCCGGGGAATAGTGACTGTGGAGAAGATGAGGTTGGGGCTTTGGTAGCCACCGCTAGTTGACGCACAAGACCTGTAAGTTCACTCATCCACTCAGTCATCTTGTTGGGCTCTATGGATTGATTCTCTTGGGCTTGTTTCACTTGAGCATGTGCTCGAGTATGGAATTGCTGCGTGTTTGCAGCCATGTTGCTTATGAGTTCTCGTGCAGGAGTTTTGTCAACAAGAGCACCGCCACTTGCGGCATCAATGAGAGTTCGCTCCATAGCCAATAACCCCTCATAGAAGTATTGGATCAGGAGTTGGTTAGGGATTTGATGGTGTGGACAAGTTTCCACAAGCTTTTTGAACCTCTCCCAATACTCATGGAGTGATTCATTAGGGAATTGAAGGATGCCGTTTATTTCCTTTCGGATAGAAGCTGTTCGAGAAGCAGGAAAGAATTTCTCTAGGAAAAGTCTCTTCATGTCAACCCATGAGTTTATGGAACCAGGTGGGAGGTAGTAGAGCCAAGACTTGGCAGAATCCTCTAGGGAAAAGGGGAAAGCTCTAAGCTTGATTTGTTCTTCAGAAACCCCTTGAGGCTTCATGGTAGAGCATACTACTTGGAACTCTTTAAGGTGGAGATGTGGATCCTCACCGGCTAGCCTGTGAAAATGAGGGAGAAGATGAATCAAACCCGATTTGAGTTCGAAGTCAGCTTCAATGTTTGGATATTGAATACCAAGAGGTTGGTAATTCATATCAGGGACAGCAAGTTCTTTCAATGTTTGTTCCCTAGGATTGGCCATATCTAATTCAATTGGTAGGGCAATGATTGGTTCTTGGGTGATTTGGTTATCCCTAATGGTCCTCCTAAGTCGACGAAGAGTTCTATCAATTTCAGGGTCAAACAAATCTGAGGGATTGTTTGGGAGGCTGCGGGGCATTCAGAGAGATTTAGAAAGGATGAGGAAGACAGGTTTTCCTTTGTATTTTTTCAGTTTATGATTTTTAAGAGGAATACGGGTTTTTCTTTGTGTTTTTTTTTCAATTTTTTTTCAAAAATTTTGATTTTTTTTGTGTTTTCTTGACAATAACCAGAAACTAATGACTACTTAAAACACCATCCCTAGAAAAGGCACCATTTGAAACGCACGGCCGATTGTCGCCTATCGACCAGTCAAAATTCAGGTGCTCTGCTAATGTGTATAGCAGCACTCGGGTCGAATCCTCGGCGATGATACTTTGTAATAGTCGTTTGTTTTTAGTTGATTGTATTTTGATTAGGGGGGGTTTGTTTGCAGAGCTTAATTTAAATGATTTATGGATGATGTTTGATTTACCAAATTGATAAAGATTGGGGTGAGTTCATCATTTGGGAGTTAAGCATGTGATATCCTTGAGCCTTACTTTGTATTGCATTAAATTAACACACATGTCATAAGTTGACGTTGATTGGAATTCCTAAGTGTGAAGGCTTTAATCCAAGCCTTAACTTAACTTAGGGTTCTAATCTCAATCAAAACTTATTTATGGTAGTGTATTTATGGTTCCAATAATCCATGGAAACCACTCGTTAAACAAAACATATCATTAATCCATGACATATTAAGTTTAACATACACAATATTAATTTAAAGAATACTCATCGAGCAAAACTCTCAATCACTTAACATCCCCGAATTATAACTCACCCCAATGAGAGATTTACTCAGCCATTTGGATGTTTAATATTCTGGTTAAAATAATTATGATTATAAATTAAGAATAGAATAAAAAGAAAGGGATTAGAAAAGAGTGGTACGTTGACACACACACACGAACGATGATGATAATTAAAAACGGATTTTCGATTGAATGAGGAAGCAAAAGAAGGGAAGGGGATTCAACTGAATTTAAACTATTTTAGGAACATAAATATTAAACTAAAGAAGGTGGATGAGAATAAGAGATATTGAAGAAGTAACTTGCATTAAAATAGAATTACAAAGAAAGAGAATTACAAGATTACAAAAATGAAGAACACAAAAGTAAGTGAAAACAAAGAGAGGATGAAAGGTCTCTCAAGTAAAAACTTGAGTATGGAAGGTCCTCCCAAGCCTTTGGAAAAGCTTTGGTCATGCCAATATGATCTCCTCTCTTCTGAAATGTCAACCCCTCTCAAGGAGAGAAGGGGAGAGTATTTATAGCCCAAGGAGTGGACTGTTTGCATTCCCAATCTGTCCCTCCACTTGGATCGCCAATTTGGCTATTCAGACAGCCGAATATTCAAATATCCCCTTCTTCAAAGTTGTAGAAAATAATGTTTTCCGACTATTGTCAAAATATGGAGTCATTTGGACAAGTGTACCCAAAGTTATGGCGGTTTTATTAAAAAAAGGTAAACTGTCCATTTCTATCCATGCTTTTTCGATGACCAAAATGTGAATGGATTTTTAAACAGGAATATGCCTTCAAATCCGAATGACTTATTCAACAAAGTCGGCCTACTATATCTCCTATTTCACACTGAAAAATCTCAGCTCTATTGGATGCTTACATCAGGAGATATGTCATGCATACTATACTGATTTTAATTCTCGTCCAGAATGGTGGGCTGGAATTCAAAGATTTATTTGGGCCCCTTGTACTTGGATTTGGGCCTTGAAATTTTTATCCAAGATTAAATGTAGTGTCCCCCAAATTATGGTGGAGAGTTAATGTTTTTGGACTTCTGTATTGATCCCAGTAAATCAATCTTCAAGGCTGGTCTAGTTTGTTCACAAATTCTTTGGTCTTGTTTGTGAGGACCATATGACCCTTCAAATGGCAGAATTGGATCATGGTTCCTTCTAATTAAATGTTGTATATTGAAAGGAGAATCCTAAAAAACAAGAACCACACAATTTGGATCAGTATAGTGACAGTTATTATTAAAAAATTAAACTGACTCAATTGGACTACTTCTAAAAATGCTCAAAAATTATACTTAATATTAAAACATTAATATTTCACACAAATTATGCACATTTCATATAAAATAAGTAAAGGGGGAATATAATAAGTCATGAAAATATTAATAACATCATTTGTACTATGAGTTTTCATCCATGGGTGATGTGATGTGGTGGCATGGTGAGATGAGGGTGATCTACATGGATCGGGTGGTTAGAATCTAGACATTGATGATGGATCAGGTAAGATCACCCTAGATATGAGTTAATTAGTGTGATTTTTGGAGGATCTAGTGGTAGTAGAGGTGTGTATGAGACACATAAAGAATTATTCAGTTTTTGGTAAATCTCAACATACATGGTGTGTAGTCTAGGAACACATGCCATGTATTCCCTAGCTTTAGTGGTTAGGGTTTTAGGAAATATAAATATCATAAACCATGTAGACTAGACCACATGTTGTGTGACCCTATCTAACCATCCAATCCATTTTCTGGAGGCACATTCTCATGACCTTGTGTGGTCATATTCATCATTTTCCCAAAGGGAAATTCCATGTATATGTACATGTCAAGATAATTTGTGCACCTTGTTTACATGCCCACTACACTCGATAATGGGCCATAGTACATGGGAATTGGCTGGAGTTCATGGGAATAACCATGGGTAGGAAATACATGTTGTGTGGTTTCACATGGATACCCAATCTATGTACATGAAAGGACATGTCTGGTGTCAAGGTGAGGACACATTCCGTGTGGCCCTATGTACACACAATGTATTTTTCTCTTAGAATTCCACCTTTTTCATCTATTTCTTCATGACTTATGTTTGGGCCTATGATTATACTATCCTAATAATTTTCCACATAGTATCTGATAGGGGCCTTCATTTTGGAATAATATATACAACATGAGGTGTTACGAGCATGATACTTCCTTCAGTGATGCTCGGTCGATGTTTGTGATTAGGTTTGATCATCATAGAGATGTCAGGGTTGATACTCCCCTGCCACACCAGGGCATGGGTCCCCCATACTCTTTACAGAGGTAGATATGGGAATCCATCATAATACATAGGGTATGGTTCCTCTATCTATAGAGTGGTAATCCCCCATCATTTAGATTTGATGGGGAGTGGGTACTCCATAGGAGTTAGTGCTCTCTCGACTATGTAGAGAAGTAGTGAGGAGTAGGCCCCTACACCCTAATTCTTGTGAGGTTTTGTGTGGTTATAGGAATCAAAGATGGAACTTTAGAGTTATAAGCTAACTCATAATTCTTAGTTGGTTTTGGAGATATAGATCCCCTTTCTATCTCTCTTGGGTTTCTTTTTAGCATATCTGGTGTTGGGTTTTTTGTCCCATCTTACTTATGGTTTGAGATGACTATTGCTATTTTTATTACTCTCTTTTTTATTTTAGAATCATCCTACTAGGTATGTATATAATCACTCATCCATGTGATTTACCCACATGTGTTGTATCTTATATAGATAATAGTAAGATCAGTAGTGATTTTGTAGGAGCATAGTAGACTTGGAGGTGTTGACCATGTTCGGTGATCGACCTCAAAGATTGTGAGATGGGAAATCTTCGTTATTCCCTTATTTTCTAGTTTTGGGCAAGTATTTTACCCATTTATTAATTTTTTATTATGTTGTTGTACTTTTATACATTTCCTATATGGTTTTTCATGCATGGTTTACAGTCTAGATGTTTTAGTTTATTCCTATATATATACATTATTTCATAGATCTTGTCGTTTTCATGTGTACATGTGCTTTAGGATAATCCCACCCATTTTAGTTATGTTTATACTCGTCACTTTTATCTAGCCCCTGGCCTATTGGAGGTGTGATTAGGGTTTAAAACTCAGCTTATTATCATCCCATGTGTGGTTCTAGTGGGTCGAGTCATGAAACTATGAGACTTGCATGGAGCTTCCTCAATTATAGGACCCAAACTTGGGAAACTTTCAGAACCAATCCAAAATGGCTGATAAATATTTCCAAATCACCATCACTACTGTGATGCTTCTATAAGGGCTTAAATGTCCAAGAATCCTAAAATCCCATAAGCTAGGAGGTTCATATATGAGAATAGGTAGCTATTAGACCTACTAAAAAAATTGTAGAGGGAATATCTACTGAGTAACAGGCTACCACTCTACAAAATTAGATTAATGGATGATTTGGTCATCCTAATTATAGAGTTAAACACACCTAGGTTCTGGTTTTCCCACCATGATGATCTCAACCGATGGAACATTATTTCTACTAGACACCAACTCAAGGAATGTAAAGTCACTACTGTCTACAAGATGAGTGGTAGGATGAGGAATGTTATTAGGAGGAAACCAAAAAAATTTGAGTTCCCCACCCAGTATGAAAGCATTATCCAAACCATCATTTTGCAAAATCATATGGGCTGGTGTGGAGATTGGGAATTTCAAGCCAAGGGGAACTTCACTAATGAGTGGGAGTGGGCGTACTAGGTATGCTTCACATGTGAGAAATACAGGGATGGTCTATGTCATATCAAGATATATAAAAGTAGTGTAGACATCTCAGTTTCACATTTACCATCAACAAGAGCTACTATCTGGGCTCCTTAGCTGATGGTCCTCAAATATGAACACCATCCACCTTCATCATAGGGAGGTGGGGATTAGCCTATGGGGCATGCACCACATTTGAAAGATCCCCCTAATGGGATTTAAATATGATGAGTTACTCTTAGTTCCCAATGTTTTGGGGTGAGGGTTAGACATCATTTCTAGTGAAGATACTCCTAGAATAGTTGATCTTGGTTTTGAAGCATCACCCCACCTTTCCACCAAGACCTCACCTTCAAGACATGGTTGGGCCTATTCTTGAATATGTTATTTGAGAAGATGTCAGGGTGACCAAAGCAGTGAATTAGGAAATCATAAAATATGAGTTTTGGATTCTACTAGATGACATTAGAGGTGTTTAGATACTAGGAAATGGGTTATATCATGGAGGACTAGCATCTAGGGGTTTGATATGTGGTGTTTTTGGCCACTTTTATAAGCAAGTGGATACTACGGGTTAGGGACACCCATATAAACCTACGACTAGGGATTCTAGTGATGGTGGTGACATAGATTTAGGGAACCAAGTAATCTTGGGCGTCCCCATGCGGGCCAGGCTTCACTATCAGTTGCGGCATGTCATGAGGGGGGAAATTCCCAGTCATATATGTGGTTTGTTCCAATTATTGCATGGATGGATTGTGTAATATTTTAGGGGGTATGAGTTTTCAAACACCATTACCCCCCCCCCAAACTCTATTATTCAACCATCCCTCCTCAACATTTATGAGGCCCGTCTGGTAACCCTTAATAAGGATAGGGTGGAGACTAGCATTAACAACATTGGGTACTTAAAAATCAAGGCCTTTCCAACTCAGATTGGTGAGATAGTAGATTATTTTAGGGGGATGATGGAGCATGGGGAATATCTAAAGGCCTTTCAATGTGAGGTGTTGGGATCACAGATTTACGACAACACCTAATGTAAACCATACACTCTATATCTGTTTTATTAGAAGTTTGGGTTCATCTAAAAGCCAATGAAGCAAGTGTACATGGGGGTCTATGAGGAGAGGTAACCCCAATGTCCTTCATCCGATATGGTGTATGTTCATGGATGAGGGAACCAGGGAAAACATCATGTCATCACCTACCAACCACAATGAAATACCCACTCAGAATTATGCCAACAACTGGGTAGTAGTATACCCAGGTTCGGTTTAATGTTAGGTGGTTAGGAAGGTGGCATTGTCATATAATCCATGAAAGTAGCAAGTTGGTAGGAAATATTCTATTTGAAGTGTATGCTATGCATCTAGGTTTCAATATAGGGAAACAGTGATGGAGGGGGATCAAATACCTATTATTCCTCTACCCTATGGTGGATAATTAATACCTTGAAATTGGCTATAGGAGTTGGTAGAGATATCCCATGTTGGGATGAGTCATTCCTAGGAGACCCTAGGTAATAAGTTTCACTATCTAGTGTGGATTCCCAATGGTTTCATCTATCATAATCTCTAGGATATATGGGGTAGTTATGGTTGTCTCAAATGCTAGAGCAATTATGGAGGAGGCTTACCTATGGTGGTATTTATCTACTATATATCAGGCTCACACAGATCATGACCTGAGTGGATTTTGAAGTGAGGTCTTCCTACCTAGAATACATGTATTCCCTATCATAGTGTCATGGGTAGGTATATCCCACCACCACTCGGGTGTATTTGATGCTCAAAGGGGAGCTAAAATGGGAAATTGTGGCTAAAGTGAAAGCCCAAGAGGCATATCCTCCTAGTTCCAACACATGGTGCTCCAATGGTGAGGAGTATTGGGGTTCTGATGCTGACCAAGAAAGTTATTATGAGAGTGGAGAAGTAACTCCTAAGGATGATGATTTGACTGAGATCCTATTCAGTAAGGTAATATTTACACTCATTATCTCAAATTCACATTTCAACTTTTCTTTCATTTTATAATCCTTAACCCATGTTTTTGACTCTTGAAAGAATCAATAGAGGAGGGATGAGAGGCCTCTATAAAGGATGGTGGAGGTGCCTTAATAGGAACTAGGTATCCCACCTTGGATTCCACTCTTGAGTTTATAATAGGAGAGGCGTCTATGGAGGAGACTGGTGAGGAAGATCTAGATTCTGTGGGCCTCTCAGTTATATATGAGGGGTCTTTCCCTGTAATTCCAATGAAAGCTCCCATTATTAGTAGGTAAGGCCTCCTGGAGCAGTTTATCATCAAGATCCCCATACCTTCTCAAGGTAAGACTTTGAATCCCATGAATCCCAATTCTCTTAATACCTTTTATAATTGTCCATGTTTTTCATGCTAACACATTTTTTTATTCATATATCTTCTAAGAACATGGCGTTGATGGATCATGAGGCTACTATTGAGGTGCCTATTTGTACAAAGGTTTATCTAGTGGTGAATCTCCCTTTCAAAGACCTAGACATGAATTCCATTCAAACCCTCACGTCACACAATCTTCGCTTAGAACAAGTTATATTTATCATGTTTGGTTCTATAGGTTAAACTGATTTTTCCACATTCGTATACAATAGTGTTTGAGGTAATGCTTCCCCATAGTCAGGTGTGCTTGGGGGATTCAAGATGCTTTCTCTAGTGGTTGATCTAACTCCTAAGATTCCAGCTATCCCAGGTGATCCAACCTGGATATCAAAATAGAAATTTTTCATACATATGGACATGGATGAGGGGGAAATGGTGCTCTAGGTTGATTAGGATTCTATTTACATCGAATATATATACAAGGTTAGTCTTCCTCTTAACATGTATTCCTGAACATCTAAGAGTATTTATGAGTAGTACCTCATTGCCAAAGTCCTTTAAGCTTTCCCTGAGTATCATCCTGCACCACCCAAGGTCTTAGAAGACTCAGAGTATGATGTCGTTGAAGATAACCATATATTATAGTGTAGGTCATAGAGAATCATGAAGAACTTCCTCACCTTCACCACATGGTATGACCTTGTGAGATGGATTGAATCCCATGGTCATTGGTTATTGAACTTGGGGACCGGTGGTATGGACATCCATACTCTTCATGAATTGGCTTGTGACTACATCATCAAGAGGGTGTGTGAATAACAGTGGGATCTTGATATTTCCTAGTATGGGGAGTAATATAAAGGTACTAAGTCACTCTAGTTAGCTGAATAAGATCTTACTCAGCTAGAGGATAAATAATAATAGCATGAATTCATCATCAATGCCAATGGAGATATCATAAGCCAATTAAGGGAACAATTGGTGGTGTCTAAGGCTAAGGAAGTGGGGGATTCATCCTTGGTAGACGAATATAGGTTCAAACAGATTCAGGTATGGATTTGGGTCAATGAGGTTTTCCCTAAAGCTGAAGAGGAGTCATTTGAGCTCACTGGTTAGTAGAAAACTCTTGAGGCTTCCCAACATAGTCTAGCCAAGCTAGAGCACTCGATTTCTAAGGCTCATCCCAAGGGGGTTTTCTTTTATATTTAAATAGAGGGTAGGCTCCATCTTATGTATGGACATCCTCATTACCACCTATTTCTAGGAAATATAAGCATTATTTTTTTTAAATAACTTCATTTTATTCATAAATATCTATCATATTAACAATACAATTGACTATGTGTCTTTAATACCACATGAGCCATTATTAGTGTGGGAAAAAAGAGGCAAATATAAGAATACTAATTTATATGATATTGATAGATAGGGGATTATAGGTTAGGATCATAATGATACATCGATCATGCCTAAGACCCATGGCTCTTAGAGTTGAGATGCAGCAATCCAAAGGGCATGATATGTCTTATTGGTGTGCATGGAACATGAGTTCATAATTCCTAAGATATTAGAGTAAAACTTGAGAAAGGGAAAAGTGGATAGATGTAAATTATGGCCTCAGGTATCTGAACCAACAAATAGAAGAAGGTGATTGTGGAAAATCATTGACCAGGTTCAAAATATGGGTTTCACGATTATTCTGCTAAAGATTTATCCTAAAATACATGTTCTCGGGTGGGATGTGATCCTATTTTGGATGATTCGTCACTATTGGTAGTCCATTTAGATATAGAGAGGTTGGATAATCCGGGGTGTGTGCCCAGGAAGTAGGAAAGCTTATTTTAGCTTTATTCCATTACCTTAGTGGAGACCGTTTGGACATGTGAGGTGGATACCAATTTAGATTAAGAGGACACAAAGTGTGTTGATGAGGTAATGGAGTTCTCAAGAAGTGATTAAAAAATATTATGGCTATATCATATCTGATAGTTCATATCAATGGGAATGGGACAAACCAATTAAAATTTGAGTAATCCAGTGGGGAAAATGCAAATGTGGTTATGTGGAAGACATGGGAGCAGGGTTTGACCATGTTCCTAGGAGGATTCCAATGGTTTCTTATGTTTCTTAGTTTAAGGTCATATAGATTTGACCAATAATACTAGTTTAAATTCATATATCTTGAAATTATGAAGGGTATATAAATATTCATATGGAACTAGAGTTTAAATCTTAATGTGAATGGAAGTCCGAGGAGGCCTTCCTCTAAACAAACAACTCTTGGGTGAGCTACACATAGTTTAAGGATGTGATACTTGGACCAAAAGGAGATAAATCCTACTTTGGGACATTTTTTTGTCTCAACTATGTTGTGTTAGTACCTACCATAATTCATAATCCCACATGAGTTATGCTTGGCATGGGGAACAAGGAGTGGCGAGAAGTCTCCTTTGTCATATGGGAGCACATGCCAGGGGTGAGGGAAGTTTTCTTGGGAAGGTTCCAATGACACTGACCTATTTACTTGATGCACTTGAATTCATGGAGGGATAAAACAAAGGGTGTCAAAAATCCACCAGAATAAAGGGAGGTGTAAATGAAGTAAATCATGAATCCCAATATTTGAATCTTGAAATTATGGATACCAATGAGTAGGGAATAGCTATTGAACATGTTCAAAACACAGGTTCCATAATTGTATTAGTTGAGGATGGGGTGATAAAATGTGGGATCAACTATTGAACATGTTTAAAACATGGGAACCATCATATATCATGAGTGATACTTTGAGGTGTGTTCCCAGGATGGGAGGTGATCCATTTTGTCCAGGAACTATTGTCATTAGGGGAGTTTTTTTAGACTGGGAGGATGATGAGGATCTAAATCGAGTAAGGCTCGAAGTGTGGAAGTGAACATGAGAAGTTGTTTGGGGGGGGAGTTAAATACTCTTGGATTTATCCTTCCATATTCTGAAATGTTCTTAATGGGAACATCAGTGAACTAGAGTAATACCAAGGGTAATAACCCTGAAATTAGTCAGTGATCGAGATTGTCCCAAGATCAGAGATCTGGGCATCCCTACATATCCCATGAAAATGGGAATAAATACATATGTATTTCT
Source organism: Viscum album (assembly GCA_963277665.1). Classification (NCBI taxonomy): domain Eukaryota; kingdom Viridiplantae; phylum Streptophyta; class Magnoliopsida; order Santalales; family Viscaceae; genus Viscum; species Viscum album. Next base: position 452,029,016 of record OY728121.1, read on the forward strand.
AGAGTGTGGCATGGTATGAGACCAATGACAAGAGGGGGGTATCTCAGGTGAGGGATAAAGTTATCATGCATTTTTATATTGTGCGATGGAGATGTAAACTATATAGTTTAAAATCTTTCAAAAAGGATATTTGAAACACAGTTTAATTTCATATGTTGAGGATGAGTTTTCTATAGTTTAAGGCCTCAAATATATGACCATAAAATAGGTAATAAAGGTTCATCACCTCACAATTTCACATATAGTTTAAGTTCATGATGCTTTGACCAAGAGGAGATACCACTAGTTTAAGATCATAGAGATTGGACCATGGGTTTTCAAATTTTTTATAGTCAGGGTGCTTAAACCATGGGAGTGTGTGTATCTCAAATAATTTTATGTGGAATTAAAGACTAATAACCTAATGTTAAAATAATTTTAAGGAGGCCCAATTCCATGCGAAGCATCTCCAAGAAAAGTTGCACACAGTTTATAGTCATGATTCTTAGACTATACAAGGATGTTTATAGTTTAAATTCATAGAAATAAAACGGAATGGGTGGTGAAATTATGATTTATAATGTTTTTTAATATCAAAAATATTGAGTAATATTAAAAAACTCATAATCCCACGTGATCCATGCTTGGTGTGAAAAACAAGGACTGTTGAGGAGTTCATGTTATCACAAGGGAGAGCGTGAAACAGGGAAAGAGGAGACAACTTGGGATGGTTCCAAAAATGATAATTTTATTGATAAATGTGCGTTAATTCATGGAGGGATAACACCAAGGGTGTTAAAACTTCACCAGAATAAAGGGAAGTATAAAGGAGTGAAATCATGACTTTTGAAATCTGGACTAAAAAATAGGGCAATCGATGTGGAGGGAATGAATACTAAGCATGTTCAAAATGTAATCTTCATAACCAAATAATTCAAGGATGGTGTGAGAAAATGTGGGATTGATCATTAACATGTTCGTAACACAAGAATCGTCATCTTTTGATAGTGGATCCCTCAAGTCATGTTCCCAAGATGGGAGGCAAGCCATTTTTTTCAAGCACTATTATTGTTAGGGGGCTGTTAAGATCAGGAGGGTGATGAGGATCCAAATAGAGGAAGGAATGATGTGTGGATGTGAACAAGCTAGGATGTTAAAGGGGAGTTAATAACTTAGAGATCTATCCCTCTATACACTTGAACACATTAAATGATTGCATCAGTGAGTGGGAGTCAGACATAATCCCAAGGGGAATAGCCCTCAAGTCAGTCAGTGATCGGGTTGGGCCTAGGATATGAGATCTAGGAATCCTTATGTATCCCATGAAATAGGTAATAAATATGTACATTGTTTTATATTGTGGCATGGTGGGATACTAACATCGGGAAGGGGGGAACCCTCTTGGGTGAGGTATAAAGGTATCACACCGTTTTATATCATGAAATGGGGATGTAAACCATGCAGTTTAACATCTTGTAGAAAGTATATTGAGCACATAGTTTAATGTCATATGGTGAGAATGAGTTTGATACGATTCGTGTTCAAATAGATTTGACTAAGGCATCATACAGTTTAACATCACGTGACTAAGAATTTATCTCATAGTTTAACATCTTGTGACCATGATGATGTCATACAATTTTTCATCATGTGACTAGGATGATGTCCTATAGTTTTAGATCATGTGACCAGGATGATGGTATTTTCAATTTAATTTTTTATAGATCATACAAAATTTTTTTCTATGAAGTACCACTTTAAGAACCTAGTATTTTTTGGAGGTGTGATGTGCTCCCCACCCATAGTGATCAGTGAGTATGCACCATTGGAGTAGAATTTATTAATAACATAAGGACCTTCCCACCAGGGTTCCAACTTTGGAATCTTATATCTAGGTATCATAGTTGTACTAAGATCCAAAACCGTATCTCTGTGTAGGAATGAGCATAGGTGAACCTTTTTGTTGAATAATCATGCCACTCGATTTTGGTTTCCTTCCAGGTTATAAAATTCTTGGATCATATTTCCTTCTAGATCTACCAACTAATTTATGTTGTAATATTGGGTGCACTAGACCCAACTTAAACAGTAATTTTCAATTACCATATCATGTATACAGTGAGTTATGCATGATGTAAACTTACCATAATAGTGTTTATATTTTTGTATCCACTATTTTAATGGTAATGTCTATAGATTATTTTGTCATTTCAAAATGTTATAGTAGTTCCCATGATATAATGTCCTATGGACTAGATACATCATATTGACTAGACACAGTTGATGTATGACTATCAGGTGTTGGGGGATCATAATCATTGAGACTTCTTCTCATGAAGTTCATACTTGGTGATCTTGAGAAGTTGAGATCATGAGAACAGGTCTTCCAATGGTAACACCACATGTTTCATGTGTCATTGGTTATTCCTATATATAAACATGTTTATTGGTCTTCTAAATTGAGATCATTATCAATGTGTTCCATTTTATCATGTACTTTGATGAAAGTAAAAAACCAATGACATTGACATTGTGGAAAGGTAGCTTGTGTTGGGTGTGTCATTAGTGGTATGGAATTGATTGAATAATCAAGATATAATTTTTCACTTCTAAGTTTAGGAAGTGATATCTCAGGCCTGGTTAATCAGGATGGTAGCACCTTCATAAAATCAATGGGTAGGGTAGTCAAAGGTAAATCCATATAGTTATATCAATAAATAATAAGGCAATAATGGATTAAGATATAATTTTTTCATCCTGCTTTATGGGATATTCTAAGACAAATAGATTATATTACATAGTGTGTGTTCTTAGGATAGCTGTCATTGTTATGACTATTCCTCATCTCTTTAGGGTCCATGATGGACTTCTAGAATCCACTCCTGGTCTATGAATAATATTCACTTATATCAAGATAAGGACCTAGAGGACCACACATAATAGTATATTCAAGAGTTCTTTCTATTCTTTTAAATAGTTTTATATGAAATAGTGGGCCCCTCCATAAGGTCTGAGTGTTGTCCAATTATTAACGATCACTGATGAACAAATAAATTCATTATTATTCAAGTATAAAATAATTGATTTTAATTTATTTATTAAAATTATTTGCAAGTTTTTATGTAAATACATTGAATAATATTATGCAAATTAATATTACTTTGATATTAAAGGTTTTTTTAATATTAGAGGGAATTATGTGTCGATTTAATGACTCAAGTTTATCACATAATATATTTTATATTTATTAAAAGTAGTTGATGAAATATAAATAATATTTATGATGTAGTTAGTTCATTAGAACTATTTATTTATTGATTATTTAGTAGGAATTAAATATATGGGGGTTGAGGAACCTTATCTGAGTATTTCTAATATCCACTATATAAGTATGTAAGAGCTCATTTCTATTGCACTATTTATTCCAACTTATTAATAAATCCTCTATCCTCTTGTATCGTGGAGAGATAAATGATCTATTCAAGCAAGCGATCCAAGAATTTATTTTCATATTGAAGGCATGGGATCGAGGTGATCTTAATGACGTTAAATGAATCATCTAAGCTCCATGCTAGCACCAGAATTTTGATGAAAAATGTATGTGTGGATTATTGAAGCATGTGTAGATGATCTATAGGGGTTTAAATTTGAATCCTTTCTGAAATGGTCACTGGTGATGATATAAAAATGAATGCACATCGATCTGGATGAGGTTCTTTTTCACTTAATTTTTGTGCTTTTAAATGTTCATGTGAGATCCTCAGGCCTCTATTAGGGCTCAGATCTCCAGATACGATTAGGTTACATCACTCTGATGATGAAAAAATTTAAATCCCCAACCCATCAGCTTATGTTTCATACCCTAGTACCTTTAATTGGTATCATAGGGATCATGTAAATTTTCTAAGTCAAAAATAATAATTTTCTTTAAATTAAGTAGAGGAATTTAATTCAATCTCAACATAATAGACCATGCATCGATCCAAATATGGATGACCAAGTTATGGCCATAGTATGGATCGAAAATGCTTATGTTGCAAGTTAAAAACTAAAGAATAGTATAAATATATATCTTTTCATGTTTTTATTTTCTGGAAATATAGTTCCTATTAGGTTCCAACCAAAAAAAATCCCAATGAGATTCTGTTTCCCATGGAATCTTTTCCAAAAACACTATTGTGGAAAATAGCTTCCTAGGGAAGATATAATTATTATAAAAAAATTAAAGGGGTGTAGTTGGGAAGCCCATGGAATCCATCTATAGGAAGACTAAAAATTTTATCAATTTTTCAAAAAAATCCTATCAGTAAACTTTTCAGGCTATCTTCAAACTACTTTAATGTACTCATTGTAAAAATTTCCCAAGAGTAGTATAGGTGCTTGCACAAAGTACTATGATATTAGAAATTCAAGGTCCTAGAGTTCCAACTACCCATTGATCCACCTTAGGAAGTGGGGGTGATAAAAATGATTATGTGAGACTCATGTATGAAACTTATGATGGTTATTTCATAATTCTATAATTAACACATAATGTGAGTTTTGGATACAACATCATACATGAATTATTTCACAAGTTATCTTATCTAAAATAATTTTTTTAGGAGAAAATGAAGCAAGATATGAATGAGGTTATGACTACACCAAATACATGTAAATTAAAATATGAGATACTATCTTTCAATACATCCCATTATTATATCAATTTCATACACTTCCTCTAATTTTATTTAAGATTAAAAAATGGATAATATGGAGTAAACACTTAATTACCTTTTGAGTAAGGTTCTCCAAGAAATTAAAACATTAAAGAAATATTAATATTTAGTTCTTATAGTAATAAACTTAAAATACAAGGTGAAAAGTCCAATGGAAAGTTTGACACCAAAGGATCCTTCACAACATCCATCAATGAAAAGAGGTTGGTTATCATATAGGATGTTATTATATTCACATGTCATGAAATAATTCCTTGAAAGTTTAAATGAAATAAGTTGAATCAGCTAAGAAAGTAATCACTTTTTCTTTTTCAATTATATTCATTAATTGTAAGTAATGATTCAATTAGGTATTTAATACAATATTTGTATCACATATGTGTATTTAAATATAGAAACCAATAAATTATGAAAACATTAGAATAAGTAAGGTTAATTATCCAAGTGGGTGAGAAAGGTTGGTTCCTAAGTTAGTGGTGAGAAGTACATAATGTAAAATTTCCAAGTTTATTGATTCGAGTTAAAATTTTGTTAATTATTACCAAAACATTAATCTCATGTGTCTATTGGATAAAAGGTGAAATTATTCCAATTTTTGTGATTAATTTTTTTCATGGCCTATTATACTCAACTAAAGGTTTAATAATTCTTGATTCATTGGAAATAACTGATGAATATAAAAATTTAATACTTATATACCCAGTTGTGTCAAGATAATATTTTTTCAAGAAAAACTAAGTAGTCGTAAAGGATATACCTAGTATGGTTTTAGAATCTATTAAGTCAAAGACCTTAGGTATTATTGGCATTATGTACTTATTTTTGGACAAAGAAACCTTTATAAATAAAGTTAAGTCATGAAGATTTCAAAATTATATTAGCTAGAGAGTGTGAACTATTAAAAGGGTAAGCTATTGGTAAATATACTTCATAAGATCTCTTTATGTTTTTTAAGGAATGTGATATTGAAGTATAGTGTATGCATGGTTCGAATATATGATTTACTTCAGTCCCATGTGCTGAAGAATATCTCGACCAAGCATACATCGATCAATATAATGAATCATGAAGTAATTAATAAATGCACATTACCTTATCCATATCAAAGATATGATGTTACTAAGGAAGATCAATGTTGAGCATTACATGTTGAAATTGATCAACAAAAAATTTATCATTGATTAATTCCTAAATTCACATTTCCTTATACACATAAAATTTATTATGTAAGTAAAAGGAGTGTAAATGTTGGAACTTATATGCATTGTAAATACTTATATTATATTTCAAGACATGCATCACAAATAATGGTGTTATCCCATAACACATGCAAACTGTAATGGAAAATTAATATCATATGAGTTATAATATAAAATAAATCCATCATGTCATAAGAACAAGTGTTTATATTCTAAGTTTTGTTAAGGGTATTATCAAACTTTCATTAAGAAAAACACATTGTGTATCTAAATTAGTGTCCTAAAGATTATAAGGATATTACATATCCCTATGATAGAAAAGTTGATAGTCAAGTGATGACTATATTTCTATAAAGGGGTGTTTATATATATTAGAGATAGTGGGAGTAATATTTACTTAGGTTTAGTCAATTTCATAGATGTACAAATAGTTGGCATAGGAATAGGTTCCACATGAGTTTATAGAAAAGGATTATTCTAGAGACAAATACTGCGTATGAAGGATTAAACCTATTGGAGTTGGTGCCCTATAACCAAATTGTGTATAATTTATGATAACATATATTAATATTTTTTAATATTAGTAAAATTATTATCACATCATGATTGTTCTTATTCATAACATACTATGTGATAATGTCCTAAGAGTAGTTTTTGCACTAAAAGGTTATAGAAGTTCCACGCTATGATGAGAACCCAAAAGTTCCATGATAGTATTCTAAAATATATGTTATATAGCCAGATGATATAATTTATGAGATATAAATGATATAGGATATCAGGGTTAGAGACTCATAGGACTTTGAGGCACTTTCTCATGGTTTATGTCCATTTTAATATCTAGTGTGGGATATTATGAGAAGGAGACCCACCAATAGGAAATCTACATTTATATGTGTCATTGGATGTTCTTATATGAATATGTTTATATTGATCCTTAGATTTTAATATTATTATTAATGAATCTTATAATCTATGTGCTTTGATGTATTGATAAAAACTATGATGACACATGTTCATGGTGAGGTAGGATACGTTGGGTGTATCACGAGTAATATTTCATTAATGAATTACATGAGAAAGGATTTATCCCTTTTGTTCTTAAACAGAAGTTGATATCTTGTTCCCTTTGATGGAAATGATATATACTAAATAAATCCATGGTCATTGTGTTCTATAGTAAATTTCGATTTCTATAAAGTCAAAGAAAGAGTCATTAGGCATGTAGGTTGATGGCACCAGCATGAAACCTTCTTGATTAGATATATTGTGATAAAGGGATTATATTACATAGTAAGTATTTGTATGAGGTATTATGTTACTATATCATTAATTTATTTCTCTATGGGTTTCATAGTGTGTTTCTAGACGCTAACCTTATACATTAGGCTGTTTCACCTAATGTCACTAAGAAAGAGACCTAGAGGGTCACAAACTAAGCATACCCAAAATCTCAATTAAATAATATATTATTATTCATTATTTAACTAGTTGAATAAATATTACTCCTATGTGTGGTTTAATAATTATTCATGTTTGATTGATCATATATATTCTTTCACCGGTTATTTGAGAGAATATTATGTGAGTGGAATGTTTAATAAATATTTATTTTCTATTTAGTGAATATGATATTTATTTATTTATTAGAGAATAATAAAGTGATATTTATTTATTAAATAAATATTCATTATTCAAGGCCTGATAAATTTTGTGGAGGAATGGAGGACAAGTTTATAGATCTGGTGAGAAATAATATATATATTGAATATTATTTGATTAAATAATATTTAATTTAATTTTTAAGTTAACTGAATGTCGAGAAATAATATTATTATTTATTATAGACATGGGGTTCTGTAGGGATTGAATAAATATTAAAAGATACTTTTTCATTGTTTATTTTTATCCCTAGCAGTATATAAACCCAATTATATTATTTTTTCAAGAGATCCAATTCATTTTGGTTTGCAAAAAAAAATCCAGAGAATCCTCTTGAATCCCTAGAGAGCTCCCTTATTTGGGAACTCTCTCAATAATAGAGAGTGATCTTCCTCCAAATTAGAATCTTGGGTCAAGAGATATAAAATATAATCCTTTGTAATAAATTCCTGGGGCGATCAAAGGAGGATGATGTGAGAAATAGTATCTGTCATTCTAGCACCCAGAGATTCCTACAGCATTGTTCGTAGATTTTTGAAACACATGTGGATCACTACTAGAGGGAATCTAATCTTTATTCCTATAATGAAATGATGGTATGAAGTAGATATTTTTCATATCCATCAATAAAGAAAGAATTTTTCACAAGATAATTATTTAATTTCTTAAATTAATTATAAATAATATGTGATGATCCTACACTTTGGTTACAGTGTTTTATTCATTTTCTATTTTATTTTATTCAATTTTTTTGATCACGATGTTTATTCTTATGTAAATATAAAATTAATCATTGATCATGAAAAAGATAAATATTGGTCATGACCCATCACATGCTTTTGTTATGCCTATAACCTACAAGTGGTATCAGAGTGGTCATATAATTATTTATAATTATGTAAATATCATTGATTGATTTATGAATTTATTATTGGTTTTCAATTACAGTTTAATCTTTATTAATCTGGATTGAGAGATCTATTTTCTTCCTCTTAATTTCTCATAAATGTAATAAAATTGATTAATTTTATGAATGAAATAAAATCAAAGATCTCATCCATAAGTGCTGAGGAATTTGGTTGGATAACACAAGAGTACACGTCGTGTAACCCAAAGGTACATGATGTATTCTAGTGTTTAATGCACCAATAATTAATTCATAGTTAATTGAATTCATGTGAATTTATTATATGCAGTGAATTTAATTATAAACCATGTGTTTACTAAGCTATCCTAGAGTACGATCAGCTGGAGTTCATGTCATGTAACTTTCATACATAGCATATTTCCCTTTTGTCATAGATGAGATGTGTGTCATCTTACACGGCCTACATGACTAGTGGTCATGTAACTGAGAGACCAAATGCCTTGTAGCCCATGTACATGTCATGAAATCTAAAAAAAATTATGACACGATTACACACTAAGTCCCTAGACGTGTGTCGCATATAGACTGTGAGAATAATACACGTCATGTATCATAAATGAACACACCGTGTACTTTTACAAAATTACATAGAATAAAAATTTAATTTATTATACTGTGAAAACCTTATCAATATGTGACTTCATGTGGTAATTAAGTTGATATGACACACCATGTGATGGTTTTTTATATATATAAATTTCTAATTAATTTCTTCATAGTATTCGGATCTACATATCATGTATAATTCATATTACAGTTATTACTCTGTGTTTTAAAGAATAACAAGATACGTAAATAGCATGTAAATTGTGTGATCATTAAGTTGATATTATATTTCATGAAATTACATGATTAAGTCGTGTATGGAACATGTATTAAGAGTAAATCGGATATGAGTATAATACATGTTGGGTAGTTCGTATGGGTACCCACCATGTTGCCTCCAAGGTAAATTTTTTTATTATGCATAGTTATTTTTAAATAAATTTATTAAATTTGTTTAAAATTATGATGGATGATATTCTCAAAGAAATTTAGATGAGAATTAAGATAAAAGTATTTATTAATTAAATTAAATAATATATTGATTTGGGTGAAATTTATCTTAAATAAGCATGATTATGTTTGAATGCTAATTTTATTAAATGTGTAATTAATTACATGCATGTGGATGGTCATGAGCCTAGACCAGACCTTTTTATGTGACTAGTTTTATTTAATTTATTTTTAAATTAAATTATTGGAATGCGTGTCATCTCTCCTCTCATTATGTAAGGGTCTGTCTGTCCATGGTTTCTTTTATGTAAACCCCTTAGCTAATACTTTCATTCCCCTCACCTACATGTGAGTAAAATAATATGAAATGGATGGATATCCCAAGATAGTGGTTGAAGTTAAAGTTTGGATCTGAGGTGAAACCAATCCAAGAGAGATTCATTGGTGTACAGGTGGAAAGCTACAATATGAACCTTAATTAGTTCAAGGTTTTTTTCTCCTAGATTGATGGTTATTTTATCATCTTATAGATAAACTAACCATTATTAAAATCTCATGATCATAACAATTTATTATTTTATTTCTATAAAGTTACATGGTTATTTAATTATGGATGTTTTTTCATGATCACATGAATTAATGAATCAAAAAGCATACAAGATAGAACTAAAATAAATTTTCTTATGAATAAATATTATCTAATACATGGTTAATCACTTAAGTAAATCCACTTAATATTAAAAAGCATGTAATGAATATAATAATATGAAATTTATGAATAAAATATAAAATCCATCAATTATATATATTAATCTGGTATATCCTTCCACTAATTTAGTTAAAATAGAACCATGGTTCAAAGTTATTGACTAGCCAAATTTTGGGTGATTTCAATTATCATGTAATTATAACTTGAAGTTTTAGGTTGAATTAACTTGGTTTACATCAAGGGTTGAATGCCAAATAAGGACTTAGTTTAACTGAGAGTCAAGGGTTGAGGAAATACAATTTCAGGATTTCAGGATTGGGGAGTCCACTCAATAGATCAAGGAACTATGAGTTAATGCAGTTGGAATTTGGAATCCCTACCTAAAACCCTTCAAAATTATTAATCAGATAAATTTGGGGTGATCATAAGTGAAATATGGATTATTTACACTATAATGTCTAATAAACATGATATTTTGAATCCAATGGTGAGGGATTTCGGTTTTCAATAAAATAATGGGAGATTAATAAATATAATAGTTATTTATTTGTCTAAATTTTATCAGATAAAGTACCAAAACTATGCTCATATTATTTTTAGAAATAAAAATAAAAATAAAATCAAACATATCACTATGATTCATACTTTAGAAGGATAACCTTCTCACCAAAACAAATTTCTAATAATGGAAAAGGTTCTTACATGTTATCCTACTCCATGAAAGGAAAATGTATGTACTAGAAGAACCTATTCTCGATTCACCTAGTAAGGAGGCTAGTGAGGAAGAGTTATCTATCCAAGAGAAACATTTGAATGATTCTATATATGTTAAGTGTTTTATTCTATCATCCATGACCAATGATATTTTAAATAAGCAGGAGTACATGGATGTGTATAGAATTATGTCTCACCTTCATGATCTCTATCAAGAAAAGGAAAGAAAAGAGATAGATATGTGATCATAAATGCTATTTTTACAACTAATCTTGGAGATTTGGCACCATCCAGGCCTCGTGTATCCAAGATTATGAGCTACATTGAATGCTCAAACATCATAGGGATTAAATTACCAGATGAGTTTCACATAGATCTCATACTTTCCTCACTACCTAAGAACTTATCTGGTTTTATTGTTAATTATAACATGAGAAATAATGATAAGTGTCTTTCAGAACTTCTTAATTTGATATCCAAGTGGGTAAGGACATGGGTTGTGACAAACTCACAATACTTATAGTTAATAAGAAAAGGAAGAACAAGTAGAAGGTTCCCAAGACTCATAACATGCATAAAGCTCCCAAGCACCATCCTTCCAAGAAGAGAATGATCCAGAGTTAGGGAAAAGAAAAGGAGGTAGTATGTTTTTTATAAGGAAATCAAGGCCAATGGAAGAAGAAATACACCCAAAAGCAAGGTAAAACTAATAGTGCTTTGTTATCGAGTGTAATCTTTCAATATATACACATTGGGTATTAGATACAGCTTATGGTGATCACATCTATTTACAAATGTAGAAAGTAGGTATATTCTAAAATATTACTAGAGGATATGTATATTTACAATCTTCTAGTGGTGTGAGGTTGGATTCTCTAACCATTGGTGACTACCACATTTCATTGCAAATATAAATGATATTGTTTTTAAGGGATTGTTATTGTATACTAAATTATAGAAAGAATATAATTTATGTGTCATGCTTAGATACAGATGGTTTTATTTTAAAGTTTTGAAATAAAATTTGTTTCGTTTATAAAGACAACATATGTTATGGTATGGGACATTTAAATAATGGTATTTATGTATTAAACTATGAAAACTAAGTACTATAAATAGATAATAAATCATGTTCACGTGACTCATATAACACCCAGTTATGGCATCACTGACTTGGTCATGTAAACAGGAAGAGTTTGACAAATCTCTATCAAGATGGTTATTTAGACTCTTCTGAGCTAAAACCACTTAAAAGATGTCATGGTTTTTTACAAGTGAAAATGACCAAATCTCTATTTAGTGTATAGGATGAAAGGTACATAGAGATTATATTATTTTTATACACTAATGTGTGTGGACCATTTATAGTAGAAGCTGAAGGTGGATATTATTACATCATAATTTTTACCAATGAATTGAGTAGATATGGATATGTATACTTAATGAGGTATAAGTTCGAGTCCTTTGAGAAATTCAAAGAATTCAAGAATGAAGTTGAAAATAAATTTGGAAAGAAGACAAAGAACCTTCAATCAAATTGAGGTGGTGAATATATTAACCAAGATTTTATCTACTTTATATGAGAGTTTTGGATTCTATATCAACTCACTCTTTCATACTCTCCATAGTGGAATGGTGTTAGTGAAAGGAGGAAGCATACCTTGTTAGACATGGAAAGGTTGATAATGAGTCATGTAGATCTTCCATTATCCTTTTGAGGATATGCATTACAAACTATAGAATACACACTAAACCGAGTAGAAAAATAAAGAGGCAAGAAGAATTCCCTTTGATTTATGGAGCGGAAAGAAACTTGTTTTGTCTCATGCATATATTTGGGGTTGTGAGGTGTTTTTTAAGGCCTTATCAGGCAACAAACTAAAACCCTAGGGAAGAAAGTGTACCTTTATAGGGTATCCTAAGGAAATAAAGGGATACTACCTATACAACCCCTCATACAAGAAAGTAATTACCTCTAGATAATTCATATTTATTAATAAGGAGCACATCCTAAAAAAATAATGGTGGGAGAAGGATTGAATTTAACAAATTTTATTCTCAAGATACAAAAGAGTTGGTATGGGAATATATTACATAGGTCCCCAAGGAAAAATTAGTTCCTGAAACACAAGTACATTATAGGAGCACTAAAGAGGTAAGATAACTAGATAGATATTTTTTTCTAGTCACTGAAGATGGTGACTCATTATTAGTTGACAATGATGAACCTTTATCCTATAAATAGAAAATAGAAATAATAGAAGCTTCAAAATGGAAATAATCCTTGAATTATAAAATGGATTCCATGTATCAAAACCAAATATGAGTTCTGGTGGATATTCTAATTGATGTAAAGCGCATAGGGTTAAAGTGGGTATTCAAGAGAAAAATAGACATTTAAGGTAAGTTAAATACCTATAAAGAAATGATAGTGGCTAAGGGGTTTAAATAGCATTAAGTAATTTACTATGATAAAAACTTTTCACTAGTTTCCATATTTAAATACATAAAAATTATAATTAATTTAGAAGCTTACCATGATTATGAAATTTGACAGATGGTTATTAAAACACATTTACTTAATGGTAACCTTCACGAATATCTCTACATGACACAAACATAATGGTTTTTAACTCTTGGTGGTGCCAAAAATATTTATAAGTTATGGAGATCCATTTATGAATTGAAGAAACCATCCAGGTCATGGAACATTCGATTCAATGAAGCTATAAAATAATTTGGTTTCATTAATAATTAATGTGATCCATGTGTTTACAAAAGGATTTATGGGAATATGTTAATTATCCTAGTAGTATATGTTTATGACATATTACTTATTGTAAATTACATACTAGTCTTATAGTATGTGAATGATTGGTTAATTAAGTGTTTTTCCATGAAGGACTTAGGTGAAGTAACCTATATTCTAGGGATCAAGATCATTTTTGATATATCCAAGAGGATTTTTGGAGTAATTAAACAAACATATATTGACCATATATTAAAGATATTTAGTATGAAATAATTCAATAGGGGATTGGTTTCAGTGTCATATGGTATACATATTTTTAAGAAAATGTGTCATCAGACACAACATGAGAAAGAGGGAATGAGTAAGATACCATAAACTTCTGTGATAGGATCAATAATGTATTTAATGTTATATAATAGACTTGATGTTTCCTATACATTAAGTATGGTAGTAAGATACCAAGAAAATCCCATAGAAAAACATTGGTCTTATATTAAGTATATCCTTAAGTATCTGATAAGAACTAAGGATATGTTCCTGGTGTATGGAGGAGATGAGGATATGGTCATCTGGGGTTATACTAATTATAGTTTTAAAATATATTGGAATAATCTCAAGTCATAGTCATGATATTTCTTTTAGGCTCAAAGAAGGAGGTATGAGCTGGAAGAGTTAAAAGTAGCTAGTTTTCATTGATTCTACAGTGGAGTTCGAGTATATAGAGACTTATGATGCAACCAAGGAAGCTGTTTGGTTACATAACTTTTTATAGGAGATTTATGTGGTACCTAGTAGTAAAGAACCTATCAAATCATATTGTGATAATACTACAGTGGTGGATCTTGCAAAATATCCAAGGTCACACCAACAGACAAAACACATACTCTAGAAGTATCACCTCTTGAGGTATTTTTCTCATAGAGGTGAAGTTATAGTAAGTAGAGTTCCTACAGAATAAAATGAGACAGATCCTTTGAAAAAAGGCCTATATCATCAAAATAATGAGTATCATGTGAGATCTAAAAGATTTAAGGTTTCTAGCAATTGGCTCTAGTTTAATTGGGAGTATGTGGGAGTTGGTTCCATAGAACCAAATTTTATGTACTTTATGATAATCTGTATTCATTATTTTTAATATTAATAAACTTCTTATCACATCATTATTTTTTTCTACATAACATAGCATGTGATAATGTCCAAAGAGTAAACGTCGCACTAAAAATTCATAGAATCTCCCAACTATGATGAGAACCTATAAGTGCCATGATAGTATTCTTAAATATATGTTTTATATATGGATGATATCATTTGGGGGACATAAATGATATATTATATCAGGGGTTGAGACTCATAGGACTTTGAGGAAACTTCTCATGGTGTACCCCCTTAGTAATATCCAGTGTAGAATATTATGAGAATGATACCCGCCAGTAGAAAATCAAGATTTATATTTTTTATTGTATTTTCCTATCTACATATACGTGTATTGATCCTTAAACTTTAATATTATTATTAATTTATGTTATAAGTCGTGTGCTTTGATGTATTGATGAAAATCGTGATGACACAAGTTCGCACTGAGGTAGGATATGTTGGGTGTGACACAAGTAATATTTCATTAATGAATAATGCAAGAAAATATTTATCCCTTATGTTATTAAAATAAAGTTGATATATTAGGACCTTTTATGAAAATGATATAGTGTAAATAAATCCATGTCCATGGTATCCTATAGGAAAGTCCGATTTCCTAAAATTCAAAGAAAGATACATCAAGTGCATAGGTTGATGGCAGCAGTATGAAACTAGATTTATTAGAGATATCATGATAAAGGTATTATATTAAATAGTAAGAATTCATATGAGGTATTATTTCATTGTGGCATTAACTTATTTCTCTATGGGTTCCTTAGAATGTCTCTAGATGCTAACCTTGGACTTTAGGCTGCTTTGCCTAATTCCACTGAGAAAGAGTCCTAAAGGGTCACAGACTAAGTGGATCCAGAATCTCAGTTTAATAATATATTATTATTTATTATTTAACAAGTTGAATAAATATTATTAGCATGCATGGTTTAATAATTATTCATGTTTTCTTGATCGCATATATTTTTTCACCAGTTATTTGATAGAATATTATCTGAGTGGAATATTTGATAAATATTTATTTTCTATTTAGTGAATATAATATTTATTTATTTATTGTAAAATAATCCAGTGATATTTATTTGTTAAATAAATAGTCATTATTCATGTCTTAATAAATATTATGGAGGAATGGTGGACTGATTTTATAGGTCTCGTGATAAATTATATATATATATATTGAATATTATTTTATTAAATAATATATAGTTTAATTTTCAAGTTAAGTTCATGTCAAGAAATAATAATATTCTTATTTTTTATAGGCATGTGGTTCCATAGGGATTAAATAAATATTAAAGGGCACTTTTTCAATTATTTATTTATAACCCTAGAGGTATATAAACCCAATTATTTTATTTTTTCAAGAGAGTTTATTCATTTTTTTATGCACAATTAAATCTAGAGAATCCTCTTAAATCCCTAGAGATATCCCTTATCCAATAATTATTTCAAAAATAGATAGAAATCTCCCTCCAAATTCCACTCTTAAGTTAAGGGAGATCAAAGATAATCCTTTGGAAACAATTCTTGGGGTGATCAAAGGTGAATAATGAAAGTGATAGGATTTGTTATTCTAGCACCCGGTTATTCCTACGGTGACGTTCGAAGATTTTTGGAACACATGTGGATCACCACTAGATGGAATCTAATCTTGTTACTACAATGAAATGATGGTACAATGTAGATCTGTAGTTAGATCAGTCAATGAAGAAATAATTTCTCTCAAGTTAATTATTTAATTTATTAAATTAATTATTAATAATATGTGACAATAATACTCTTTGGTTATGGTGTTTTATCAATTATTTATATTCTTTTATTATGTTGTGTTGATCATGATGTTTATCATTGTGTAAATATCATATTAATCACTAATAATTACAAAAAGAAATGTTGGGAATGACCCATAACATGCTTCTACTGTGTTTATAACCTAAAAAACCTTGGTATTTTTTTATGTACACTATGGTTGATGATACATTATTCATTGAGTATAATGAAAACTACAAGTAAGAAGTATATGTAAATCATCTAAGATTGAAAAGGATCAACTAAAATTCAATAATGGATTCCATGTATCAAATTAGTGAATTTTTATTTTGAATACTATAGTGGGTATTCAAGTGAAACTATACATGGGCGGTAAAAGTGTGGAACCAATGAGGATTTATTGGTAATGACAAGTCATTATACTAAAATACATTATAATTTTACTTGTCATAGCTACTTTCTGTGACCATTTTATTGAGTATTGTATGTTAATACCACAAATCTTGGAAGGCATCTATATAATGCAACTATAAATGGATGGTGACACTATAGAATGCCAATAAAGGATGTAAGTTACAAAAATATAGTTTAGGATTTAAATAAGAAATAATATCATATAATATTCATTAGGAATGATTTTTTTCATGTCTATACAAGAGGTTATTGGGAGTTCCACAATTTTCATAATAAAATATGTTTGGTAATATATGAAAAACAACTACTGGTCTTATATTTAGTTAAGACTAGCATGAAAATAACTCTCCAAATATTGAATTAATGTAGCAACCTAAGTTCTAGGGAATAGGGTCTACTAATTTATATCTAACGATTTCTTATACCTAGTCAATATTACATATACTGACATTTTATTGAAAATTTTAATTTGGAATAATTTGATATAAAAAAATAACAGTGTCACATGGAATAAATATCTATAATAAGACATATGGGATATAGGGTAGATTAATGTGGTGAGTTTAATTATATAATCTTATATGATGGATCAATTATATATTACATGATATATACAACAAATGATATTTCCAACATATACTTTATGGTATGAAAATATCAGTTATATCAAGTAGAACTGCATGGGTTTCATTCAAAACTATCCAATTGTACAAGAGAAAGTAAAAAATGATATATATATATATATATATATCCGATATGTGGAGAGGAAGGGATACTAGTTTTAAAGGGGGAAACTAGTCTTCCCTGGATTAACTTGATCTAATATCACTATCAGGCTAAGGTGATGAGAAATACAAGATCATTCAAGATTGTGGTATCCATATATAAAAATACTGAGTGCATTGCATATTCAGTGGAAGATATATAAGCGGTGTATAATAGGCAACGATTTTTTCTAGATCTTGGAATCACAAAGTATGTAAATTTTTATCATTATGATAATTCTATTACTGGTACTATCCAATATGTCAAGTTTTAAAAGTGTAAAAAATTAATATAATTAGGGATATCATCTCTCAAGAAGTCTTACTCAATGAGGTAAAGTCACATATAACAGAATTCCCACATTGAGGAATCGTGGAAGGCCTATGACTAAATCTATAACTCAACATAAAAATGATCTGATCATGTGAGATCTAACAAGGTTGGATAGAAAGTTAGATATAGTGTAAGTGGGAGTGTTTTAATAATGGGTTCCCTAAACCCAACTTGAATAGTACTTTTCAATTACCATATCATGTATATAATGAGTTATGCATGATTTACACTTACCATAATAGTGTTTATATTTCTATGTCCACTATTTTATTGGTAATTTCTATAGATAATTTGTTTTTTAAAATGGTTATAGAAATTCCCAAGCTATAATAAGGACCTTAATATACTATGAAAATAATCTTAAACATATTTATTATGGTCTATATACATTATACTAACTGGAAACAGTTGATGTATGGCTATCAGATGTTGGGGGCTCATAATCATTGAGACTTATTCTCATTAAGTTAACACTTGGCGATCTTGAGAAGGTGATATTATGAGGAAATACCTGCCAATGGGAACAATACATGTTTTAGGTGTCATTGGTTGTCCCTATCTATGAGCATGTGTATCGATCTTATGACTTGATATCATTATCAATGTATTCCATTTTATCACATACTTTGATGTAATGAAACAATCATGAAATTTAATTCATGGAGAGGTATCGTGTGTTGGGTGTATCATTAATGGTATGGAATTGGTTGAATGATCAGGATAGAATTTTTCATTTTTGAGTTGAGGAAGTGATATCTCAAGCCTAGTTGATAAGGATGATAGTACCTTTATTAAATCCATGGTCATGGTAGTAGAAGGTAAATTTGTCTAGTTATACCAACAAAAAATGAAGAAATAATGGATGATGACACAAGTTGTGCATCCTGCTTTATGATATATCCTAATAAAAAGATATTATATTACACATTACATGTTCGTATGATGGTTTTCATTATTATGACTATTCCTTATCTCTTTAGGTTCCCTGATGGGTTGCTAGACTCTAGTCCTTGTCTATGAGTAATATTCACTACTATCGAGATAAGGGCCTATAGGGTCACACACAATAGTGTATTCAAGATTTTATCATGTTCTATTGAATAGGTGTATAGGACATGGTGGGACCCACCACTGGGTTCAAGTATTGTCCAAGAATTGATGATCACTGATGAAAAAATAAATTCATTATTATTTGAGCATAGAATAATTGAGTTGAATTTATTTATTAAAAGTATTTAAAAGTTTTTATGTAAATACATGGAATAATATTATAAAAATGAATATTATTTTAATATTCATGGTTCATTTAATATTAATGAGAATTATGAGTCAAGTTAATGACTCATGTTTATCACATATTATATTTAATATATATTATAAGTAGGTGATAAAATATAAATAATATTTATGACATGGTTAGTTCATCATAACTAATTATTTATTACTTATTTAGTAGATATTAAATATATGGGGGTGTTGAAATCCTATCTGGGTATTTATAACATCCACTATAAAGTTTATAGCAGATCATTTATATTTCTCTATTCATTCAAATGGATTGAGATCTCTTATCTCCTCCCACATCCTAGAGATAGAAAGGATATATCCGAGTGAGTGATCCAAGGACACTTTCTGAATAGAAGGCACAAGATTAAGGTGATCATCGCGATGTATAAATAATCATCTAAGCTCTGCGCTAGCACCTGTATTTTGATGAATGGAATATGAATGGATTATTTTGACATGTGTTTATAATCTAGAGGGGTTCAACTTTGGATCCTTCATGCAACATTCACCAATAATGAGCTACAATAAAACATGTATCAATCCAAATGAGGTACTTGTTAATTTAATTTTTGTGCTTTAAAATTTTCATGAGATATCCTAAGACCTCTAACGGGGCTTTAATCTCTTTATAAGATGATTTTATGTCACTATGATGATGAAAAAATTTAAATCCCTGGCCCATTGCCTTATTCTTTTCATCTCAGCACCTTCATGTTATACAAACTTCATCTCTTTTATCAAATATTTTCTAATCATAAACGAACATATTAAGAAAAAAAATTTGAACCTATATGGGTAAAAATTCATATATTCATACACCAAGGAGTATGGGGTCATCGTGTGGCATTTAAAATCATTTTATGATATAGAAAAAAGGTCATTTGAGATATTTTTAGGAAAACTCTTCTTATTCTGTCCCACCATCTTCTGTAGGATGTTAGAGAGGGTTTTGTTAAATTCCTTGATCTATTTATTCACCTAATCATGGTAGTGATAGGTGTGGTTAGACTGAATTTTTTACTTGGTGTCAATTTACTCATCTTGGAAACTTAAAATTTGGTGTTTTTGTCTGTGAGAATAGTGTGACGAATCCAAAATCAATGGATGGCATGGGACTTGAAAAAATCAATCATGGACCATGTCTTGAATTCTTTAATAGGGATGAATTATACCCACTTTGAGAAGAAGTATTTATAAATAAAAAATAACCTAAATTTTAAAGTTGTTTCTAGTGGATAGGGTCCCACAACATCAAGTCCCCATACATAAAAGGGAAAAGAATACTTGGTGTCGTTGAGGATCTCTGGTGCTTAATGCATGAAGTTGGCATGGATCTAGAATTCATGAAACTTCTTATTGAACTTGATGTAATTATGAACCATGGTGGGTTATAAGTACCCCAATATTCATATCTAGTGGGATATATCCAATCCTTCTTGATGGAGCCCACATTACCCAGTGTGAACTTATCACAGGACCTGAGGAACTTACTTTCCTTGTATACAATAGAGAAGTATCCCATAAAAACCCTTCCTTTAGAGGGTTACATCTAGTTTGGGGCCATCCTGGAGGGTATAATTTACTACGCACCTATGTATATTCTCAATCTCAGATCAGTCTTGTGGGAGGACCCTATATTGGAGATACTCAATAAATGGATTCATCCAATAAAGTAATTCTTTATCTATGGGGATGTTCCCTATAGATAAAGTGATGGTGTCTATATTGTTCACTTTTTGGTCTTATTAGTTATAAGTTATGGAAAAAATGACCTTTTATGTTCCATGTGAATGAACAAGTCATCTGGTTCAGGATCTGTAAGGACTACGGTCATGCCTTCTAAGGAATCATCTTGGTTGTTATAGGACTGGGGAATGTGATTCACTTTTTTCTAGGAAGGTAACTGGGCTATCAGATCATTATTTTGCTCTATAAATGAGATGAGTTCTATTTTTCGGACAACATAGTCACCATTTATATGTTTGATGACTGGTTTTGAGTCTCCCTTCACATGAATCTACGGGACTTCGATCTCAAGAGCCAACTCAAAGTTGGTGATACGATCCTGGTACTTAGCCTCGTTATTGGTGTAGCCTTATGAGAATAGGAATGAGTATGGAAAAACAACATGTGTGGAAGTGATAAAGGAAATCCCAAGGCCCACCATGTTGAGTTTGGGATTGTTGAGCCTTCTCACAGTTGGGATTCGGGAGGAAACATCGAAGTGAATATTTAAGCATGGTGCAGTCTGAACCATAGAGAGAATGGATTCATTTGGGAATTCAACATCCATGGGTAGTTCCTCTGGGGTCGGATGTTCATCCAAGAAATTTACTAGTGTTGGCCCTTAATAGCCTCCTGAGGGGGAAAATTTATATCTAAATACTACATAATTACCATTCATAGTTCTAATTTTCCATTCAGCATGGGGAATTCAAGTATGTACTTTAGCGGATCAATACAGGATACCAGCTATATCTCATGAATCGATAGGTAGTTTCACAATTTCTAAACTGTGAAGACCAATACACAGAAGCACTTATTGATGGGAGAATATATGGTCACTATTTAGAGTAACATGGAGATAAGGTAATATAGTTTATTTTTTCTGAACTCATTGTTTTTCTGAGTAAGGATGGCACTAAGAGATCACTCTAGGTTGGTTATATAAAGGACTAGAGGATTTCATGGGATGGGTTTCATCAGGACTAGAGGATATAAAATATACTACTTAATTTAATCTAATGAAAACTTTCACTCTTCATCCCACTGATAAGTGTCACCTTTACTCATTATTCCTGATAAGGGATTTAATTTTTCTACTAGATTGGTGATGAATCATCGGATGTAGTCTAGGTGACCTTGGAGGCCTCACAACTCCTGGAGGTTGTGTAGGGGAGGCATTTTGCTGATGTCCTTGATCTTCTCTAAATTGATTTTGATACCTATGTACTTGATGATGAATACAACGAAATTTATATAGGTTAAACCAAATGTACACTTCATGGGTTTATCTTTAGGTGATAGGAGTAGAGGAATTCGAACACTTTATCAATATCCTTGAGATGGTCCTAACAATAGAACACTAGTAGGTAGCCTCAGTATTCTTCAAACCTAATGGTATCACTCAGTAATAAATGGTTCCATAAGGTTCCCTAAAGGTAGTTTCTTATTCATTATTGAGGGTTGTATGGATTTGATTATACCTAGAGTACCCATCCATAAAGGACAAATCATGGAATCCCACAATGGTATCAATCAGCAACTCTGTCACCAGGAGGGGAAAATCATCTTTAGGAAAATGGCAGTTGAGGTCCCAAAAGTCTATGAAAACTCTAATTTTTCGGTTCTTATTCTTGATTAGGAAAATGTTAACCATAAACTTGAGGTATTTGACTTCCTTGATGAAGTTGGATTTGATAATATTTTCAACTTCAGCCTCAATTATGGAATTTTGGGAAGGGTGTATCTTCATGGGTGGCTATTTGAAAACATGGTGTCCCACTAGGAGGATAAAGTGATGAATAGAAACCCAAGGATTGAGCCCTACAATTTCCTTGTATCTCTAGGTGAATACATTATGGTGATACTTTAATAAAGTCATGTACTATTTTTTCTCCCTAGGTACATGGCTGAATTAACTAGAATCATCTTGGGATCCTTTTTAATACTAAGATTAACCTAGGTCAAATCATCAATAGTGGTAGAGAAACCTTCCTCAAAAGTAGAAGGGGTTTCTTCCAAATCCTACTCATTTTCTAAAACATGGGAATCATATGAAGGGGGTGAGTCCCTCAAAGATGAGGAGCATAGGGTAAATTTATCATCTACTTTGGAAAGGTTAGTATCCTCAATGAGGAATTCCTAATATATGGAGACTACATAAATGAAAGTTGATGAGCTAATCCCATACAATTTTTGACAGTGGGATCCATATCTGATGTAAAAACAATGATGGTGGGTTGACCTCCATCGGGTCATGCATACTTTTTGGATCATACATCAATTTTGTAGGTTGGTGGACAAGGCATAGACTCCCCAATACACAATAAGAGTATAATTTTATATATTTAAGATTTTATTCCCTATATAGTAATATGAGGTGATCTATGAGCATTCCTTCTTCCCAGGGACTATGAAATAACTCCCAAGATTTTCCGGTTTATTAGCCCTAACCAGTAGATGGGTGGGATAAAAGTGTCTTTAAAATCCACCCAAGGATTTTCTGAATTTACGGTCAGATCATTAGGGAAATTTATGTTCATGATACTAGTGGTATAAAGTTTCTTCTCCACCCTTTTTTAGTGCCCAGCATCTAGGTGTTGAGATTCATAGGAGTTAAAGGGTGCGGAATCACCTTAGAGCACACCCACTCGACTGATGAGAGAGTATTTGAGGCACTGATGATACTAAGAGGTGACTATTTCATGTAGATGAAGATAGGTACCTTCCAATATGGTTTTTTTGGTAGTATCATTTAAGAAAACCATAAATTCATTGTTTTCTACTAGGTCACCAAAATGGGTCTCTAGACAGATCTTTGCATGTGGCTTTTGATCACTCTTTTCATAACCCTAAATTTTCATTATAGAGGGGATCATATCTTATTATGTAATCCCTAACATGTGGAGTACCTAGGTTGGTATAAGATTGGTCCTAGATCTAGGTTCCACTAAGAAATTATGAATGTATACACTGTTGAATTGGTATGTGACATATATATGGTGTATATTCCCCTAAATAGTGGCACCCTTGTCTTCCTTAGAGAAGGAGATGATGGATTTTCACTCTTATTGCTTAGCCTCATCGAAACAATAAGCCTTAGTGGTAGTTATATCAATCTCAAACTAGAGAGGGATCTTCAGGGAGTCGATGAGTGCCTCATACAATTACTTTGATAGGTAGAGTGCATCAAGGATAGAGATCCATTCTGGTATGTTGGTGAGGTTCTTTAACACATTTTACCTCCTGGTTAGAGTCATATTTATACCTATTAAGGTTCACTCCTTGGAATATAGTATGGTGGGTGCAGTTGGTTGAGGCGTTGGGGCATGGTTGATGCTTATTTTGTTTCACTGTTGATTGGGAAGTTTAGGATGAGCACTAGGTGGTTGAGGTCAGGCCTTTATTGGCTATGAATGAGCTCTAAGATTCTATGGTTGAGCCACATGATCAACCAATATAGTTTTTTTGGGTGGAATACCCATGGATGTGTTTGGTGAGGATTGTGCCTATTGTTCCCTGTGTGAGGCTTATTACGTATTTTCATTGAAATAAACCGTCTTATCCAAAGAATCAACCAAATAATTTTGACTCATGGCATGAAACCAGCATCTTCCTCATAAACATCATCTAGAGTTACTCGAAGGGAATTCTTGTAATGAATCATTATCAAAATATATACAATTTTTTATCATCTTAACTGCATTAATAGAAGAATATTACTTCTTTGTGTTGTTGGAATATTAAAGGATGGTTTGAACCGTTTGGGCTTCTCCCAATTCAGGGGACATGAAGTTACTGAGAGTGAAACTATATTTGATACTGGTGGGGGGATCTGATTTCCCCGAAATTTTCAACACCTATTCTTATGATGCTTGGAAGGGTGTGATGATGATGAGGTGGATAGAGAATATGTGGTGACTGCAAGGGGTGATGGTTTTCTCAAGATTACATGAATAATGTCATGATAATAAGTGACCATTTTATGGTCTAACTAATCATTTTACTTCTACGTACCATAGACATAGACCTACTGCCAATCATTGGTGTCATTGTCATCACTATTTGAGATAGTATAGACAAATAATACCTATGATGGGACATAACCTGACTCTACTAGGATTCAGTATACCTCATCTTGGAGCTAATATTTGAATATGAAACACTCTTTTATGGTATTATTGAGGAACTCGTGGTATGATGAGTAGTTGTTATGATTCATTAGGTTATACTATTGAGGCCTCCTGTATTATTATAACTTCAAAATTTCATTCTATAGGGTTTAAATAAAGTATCCTGGGACCTGAGCATCCTTGAAGGAGTATACCTTTTTCTTCTATTCTGTGAAGGGAACCCTGGACACCTAGTCTTGATGGGGGGCTTGAGAATCATTCTCATAATGAGGATGTTCTTAGTGTGGCCTATCTTGTGAAGGTTCCTAAAGGAGTACTAGCATTGGGGTATGATTTTGAATAGTGGAGGTTGTTTCTACTATAATATGTTCTCACATGGGAGTTGGAAGAGGTAATGTTTACAACCACTACTTGGTACAATGAAAGGATTCCTCCTAACACTATGTTCTTTCAGTAAATTCTAAAAATCCACCCAGATATCTCAGGGAGATTAGGGTAGGGACTATATCATCTAAAAAATATTTTATGAAGATCCCCAATAGATGTTCTAGATAAATTTGAATATCAAGGGAGTGCATAATCCCCTTCCATCAGGTAATGAATTCATAAACTTGATCATCATCCCTCTATTTTTACATGGAAATGTCAACGATGTTGGTCTTTTGCATGGTGGAGTTGAACTAGTAGTGGAACTTCCTATGGATATCTTCCTAGGTGATAATATATCCTGAGGATAGTTTATTGTACCAAAAAAAATATATCCTTATAAGGTATAGATGAATCATATAACCTTGATGACTTATTGTTTCTCTAAAGTTCCTATAATAAATCTTTACTCTAAGAAAAAATGGTTCAAGTACAATATTGGATGTGCATCTCCATTAAATGGTGTGAAGTTTGGATTACTAAACTCTGGGGGTGGGAGAACATGATCCACCCATGTAGGATATTATTTTACTTCAGGCAGTATTGTGGATTTCTGTTTCTCTAAAGAATCAATATGAGAAATGAGATCAGTTATCACATTATCATGGTGAGTCTTGGTAGTCATAAATTCTTTAAATGGCCTACTGGATTGATAGGTGGATTTTTCAATGACTTGAGGTGGGAAGTCACACTTTTTAGGAGGGGTATGTGGATCATATCTTAGTCATTTTTCATGTCCAAAATCCTCTATCCTGATTGGGTGCACAGGACCGCCCAACTCATCTTTGGGTTTTTGGCCAAGGAGAATTTATTTCTCATCCAAATAAGGGGTGGGGTCCCCTTGGATTCTTCCCTGGTCAGGGAATTTTTTTATAATAAGTTCATTTGTAAGACTCTTGTATCCCTCAATCTCTTGGAGAAAAGAAACCATTTTGGCGTCTGCCTTAGTTTCTATCATAAACCTTGATAGGAAAAAAGACTCAATAATCCCCTTACCCTTGTCAAGATATTGATGTGTAGTTGGAAGTGGATCCTTAATGGTACTTTTGATTCCCAATGTATATCTCTGCTGATGAGTGTGAGAACCCACTGAAGAGTCTTCTTGATTTTGTGTCTCTTATAAATATTTATTATATTTATCATGATCTATTTCATTGGTATGATTCCTATGATCATTTAGAGGATTGATCATGGAAACATTTATAGTGGTAGTGGTTGGAGAAGAACTCTCTCCATCATCGAGTGAGTTAGCCTGATGATTCCATTGTCACCATGAAAGAGGACTAAATTAAAGGTTAGTATAATTACCCTATCCCCTGATGTGGAAATGGGGATATGCATCTTTCATAATCATTGGAGCATGATAAGGCTCCTGACATAGGTCCGCTGGAATATCTGGTGGAATCCATAAGAGTCTGGAAAATGAGCTACCAGGAGCATGAAGATATCCAACTTCTATAACTACTGATGGATGTCCTTGAGATTATCATGGATTCCTGGGTAATATATTTGGATATCTCATATTTTTTTTAATTTCTCCCATATATTTTGGTGGAGGCATACCAAATGGCCCTCAGTGAGGAACTCCGAGATGGTGAAGTGTATAGTGTTGGGTGGACAAAACACAACCAATATCTATTCAGTGGCTAGGATTTCCCAAAACTAATCCTCTTTCTCATTATTTTGAGGTTAGTATTATTCTTGATCACCCTATTCTCAAATTGGTGATGGACATAAAATTTGAGTTGAAACTGATGTGGAATATCTCTGTTACTGGTTTTTTGGTGGTGGCAGTATCGCATGGGACAATCATCATTGAAACGATGGAGTATCTTACAGAGGTGGGTATAACTTCATAACCATGTCCATATAGGATGGGGTATATATGGAATCATAATAATTGAAAATATCTTCATTCCCTTGTTTCTTAGTAGAGTGATCACCTTCATCTAAGGATGCTAATTCGAACCCAAATGTCTCCCCTACTTCCATGGTGGAAGTGGAGAGAAGTGAAGCTGATAGTGGTAAGGGATGTTGTAAAAAGAGTCCTCAAAATTAATCCAATACATCATACATTTTTAGGTACTTTTTGAGGAATATGGGATCCTTTTAGATCATGGAATCTATAATTTTTAGTCTTAACTGATGGTCACTTTCCCCCATCTCTGATGGTGGGGGTGAAGGCATCTCCATCGAGTCATCTGTCGCCATAGATTTTGAGAGACATATGGTGATGTGATGTTGCCTATGACGCTATTTCTAACTATGTGAGAGTGACCCAATCATTATTCCCTGAGTTTCATTGGTATCTCCTCCACATGTGGTATGGACGACACCTCAGGCATGGCCCCTAGGGTGGTTATTAATCCTCCCACCCCGAGATGGATCTTTATGATAAGGTGAGTCTTCAACATGGGAAGGGCCTACATGTTGGTTTAAGACATTTTAGGGGAGGCCCCCATGGTTTATTTCTCTATCATGTGATGTCCCATGATTATTATAGGTGGTTCCCATGATAGGGAGGGTCAACCTGACTCTCCTAGAGGGAGGCTGGGGTATCAATCCTAATCAGAAGAGGACATCCCCCCACATAGTATTTACAAGGTAAGGAGGTGTGTCTTTAGTGTAAGGGGATAATTTAGATATTATAGAGTTTTCATGTTGGGAAATTTTTGTATTCTTCCCCCAGTGTTGGTTACAAGTACTCTAGACTAGGGTTGGTAGAGCATGGATGTGGTTAACCTATGATTCAGTCAATAGGGTCACTGGATGTTGTCGGTGGTGATAAGTGGTGGGGTCCCTCCTAGGAGACCCTCAGGTGGTGGTCATAGTAGGTGTGACTCATATGCCCCATACCTCTTTGATATAAGGGAGGGATTTTTTAGAGCATTCTAGGTAGAGGCTCCTAAAATGGTCTATTTTGGTGATGGAGGGAATTCCCCCTATGTGTTCCTTGTGGGCAGTGATGTTGGCATAGCACTACAGCTTCTAGATCTTGGTTTCCCATATCCCAATTTGGGATGAAACCTTCTTGCTTGTACTAATTAACAAGGGTGTTTATGACCCTCAGTTTAATAAATTAGAAGGGGTTTGGGGAAAGGGTGCCTGAGAGTCGTGGGAGAAGTATCCATTATATTAGAGGCATAGTTGTGCAGTACTTTCGCACCATCAGTCCTTCTTCCCCAAACCTGTTGAAGGTGGGTATCCAATAATTTCATGAAACTTGAGTCGTTTGGGATATATATATATATAAGTCCATTTATCATTACATATCTGATGAAGGTGGTGCATAATGTTCCCGATATTCATCATCCTCTCCCAAATAAAGATAATGGATTCACGCCAAATATTTCTTAGAATAGATGATTCCCAACACACATAAGCTATCCCCAGTTGCAAGGTAATAGATTCACATTGGGTTCACCATTTTGTTTCCTAACGCTTTCTACTAGGGCATGCATCAGGATTGGGATGTGCTCTCTTTTTCTCTTCTAGAGTTCTCTATATCCTTGGACTGGTTATAGCCCCTCCAGGGTGGCTTTATCTACATTACAACTTTCCAAATGTGGGTGGCCTCTACCACCATGGTCAATGATTCTAGTTCCTTGATCATAATGGTATGATGGGATATCAGTTCTTCCTTTCGTGGATTCCTCTTTGGATTTCATTTCCTAGTCTGGGTCTCCCTCACAAATCTAAGACATGTTCATGAATATCATTCCTTACACCATCTCATAGTGGAAACTAGCTACTTATTACACTTTTTATTGTGAGAAGGTGTCTACCTTTTCTTTAGAGCTAATGAGGATGTTTGGAATCAAGGGAATGTTTGGAATCTATAAAATTATTCCTTTTTAGTAGTTGAGGGAATATCATGTATGAGGCATCATGGATGTATAACCCAAGGAATCTCATGTTTTTTAAGGGGTAACTTACACCTGGGGAATATGGAATCCAGGGATCATTGCCTTGAATTTCTCATGTTCATTGCATGAGGTAGAGGTTTTGATGTATTAGTTGGGGTCACAGTTTTGGAGTCTTATGGGGATTCAGGTCATGGATTTAGAGTCTTGTGAGGACTAGGTCATAGGTTTAGAGTATTTTGAGGAAATTTCCCATATATATTTCATCACGTACCGGACTGAATATAGTTTATCATTTCTTGTAAATGCCAAGGTCCAGTGGGGACCTTAAGTTTGGATGGTGAGGTTTCAGTGTGTTCCTAGGGTAAATAGTCACTCTTTAGAGTTTTTCCCTCCAAAGGGTAAGTAAGATATATTTAATGGTGGTGTTGGGGTATTAATATTTAAACTTAGAGTGGAATCCTACATACCCTATTAGAAGATAGGGATAAAAATCCATGTATTCTACATGCATAGTTTAAGGTCATGTAGCAGTATTGGTTCATGTAGTTTAATGTCATGTAGTAAGGATGCTTGTGTCATGCAAGTAGTGATGGAAATGGATGGTTTGGGCCTTATGCGTAGAAGCTACGTTGATTATACTAAGAAGAAGTTATGATATAAGTGGGGATTAATCATGGAAGATTCCTAGGGTTGGGGTATCATCCCATGTGATTCATATATAGGGAATCCTATATTCATCACACAGGGTAAGGATATAGTTTAACATCATGCGTTGGGGGTGTTTTTTTAGTTTAACATCATACGAACAATATGTTGTTGTGCATTTTAACATCATACGACTATGAAGTTGAGTGGGACTTGCACCTAGGGGAGACCATTTCCAAGTATGAAAGGAGTTTATAACACTATCATTCCTCAAAAGGAGAGAGAATTAATTTCCTATAATGATTCCACCTTCGAAGGTTATATGTCTACTGAATTTTTTTTTTGGGATAGCATAATGCATAAACACTGCCAGGTTTGGGTGGCATAAAGGGGTCCTATTCTTGGGAGAAAAAGGCATTGAGGCTACCCATCCCATGATTATAGCAAAGGTCCCAAGTGTAAGGATTGATTATACCGGTCATGAAAGTGGTTGAAGCATGAGTGAACCCGATTTGATTAGGTGTGAAGAACCTAGGCACTCAACTTGTGTGAAACTATGTTTGGTGAAAGGAGGCATTAGAAAAAGGATCTGAAGTTTGTTACACAAAACTTTAGAGTTGTGTGAAAAAGTATAGTTTCATAGTCCATGGGATATAGCATAAGGAAAGTGAATGTATAAGGGTGGTATATGTGTGAAAAAAAATTAGGGTTTCATGAAGTTTGGGGTTGCAGGAAGGGGAATCATCTTATGCGAACCCTCCAAGACTTTAGGGGAAATTGTGAGAGGACATCTCACACAAAATTCCAGGGAATTTTATTCCTATGTGAGGTATTTTGTGTAATTTATTTACCTATTGGAATCTATTGGAGATTGGAGTTGGGAAATATCATGAAATAAAGGGTTGTGCTAACAAGATATTTATGCTTAAAATTCCATAGTTTTATCCCCAAAAATTGGGGGATGGTTCTCTTTTTATAGGAAAAAGTGATTTCTCGGTGATAGTTTATAGAAATCAATATAATTGTACAACCTGATGTTGGATTGCGCAGATCCAAGTTGTGTGATTCTCATGCATTTACCGCTGGAGGGTGACCGCATAATTTAGCGATTCAAGGT
Organism: Viscum album; assembly: GCA_963277665.1. Lineage (NCBI taxonomy): Eukaryota > Viridiplantae > Streptophyta > Magnoliopsida > Santalales > Viscaceae > Viscum > Viscum album. The sequence continues at coordinate 452,060,300 of OY728121.1, forward strand.
CACATTTCTCATGAAACTCTTTGTAAGTTTCATTCCCTATAAGAGAGTTTTTCACCATGATTTCCCTTTTTAGGGTTTTTATGTCTTGTGAAAAATTTGGGGTGTAGAACATCAACTTTCATGTGAAAATTAGTTATGAGCCATTTTTTAGGACTTGTGTTCACATGCGCAAAGTTGTGTGCCACAATCCCCTTTGTGCAAGAATGGTCCCCTAATCTGAATATTGCCCTTGTCTTGGGAAAACAACATGTTCTAGAACTTGAGGAACATTTTTTGTGCCAAAAGAGCATCTATTCCACAATCGCATCCACTTTCTTGTATCTAGTCAGTGATGTATTTTCTAAGAAAACCACACTCCTTTATTTACCATAAAATAGGATGTTATCCTATAATTAGTCTTATCCTAAGGGTTTTGACTAAAGTTTCCTCATCCTAGTTTCTAAAGATAAATAAACACTACTTTGATACCAACTATGAAGACTCAAATTTTGTACATAAATATTACATATTATTAGATAAATATTCAATAAATAACAATATGATCCATTCCATAAACATAAAGGTTTAGTGTCTTTGGAAACTTGGATACGTAAACAAATGGTACATAAAAATATTTACATCATCTCTCACAAACTTATTCATATTAATACCCTTATAAACATATCATACTTAGAATCTTTCATCAAAACCTGGGGAATGAAAACATAATAAAGGGTGAGATCAAATTCTCAGTAAGAGTAAATATATGGGATATCAATCAATGATCATACATGAGCATAAGGGTAGAGAACATGATCATAACATAATAAATTCATTACTAATAAATTAAATATCTATAATCATGATTCATGGTATAAATCTTTGTCATAAAAAAATAAAAACTTCATATTGGTTTGAAATCATAAATAATCAATCATGATATATGAGAGAGTATCATAAATATAGAAATATGGAAAAACATAATATTTTAACACTGAGAATATTTTTAAATAGTAACAGGATCACACTTTAAGTTATGGATATAAAATTAGGCCCTCACATTAACTTATGGACATGAAACCCAGATGCATTCATAATATTATAGACATGAAAATCATGTCTATATATAAACTTATATACATGAAAACCAAGTCTAGGCATAAATTTGTGAAAATGAAATCAGGTTCATGCATAAAATAGTTATCTCATGAGTTTTCCATATTTATAAAATAAATTAGAGTGATATATAATTATAGTCCCACCTATTAAATAATCATAATCCATTAATATACATTCCACAATATCATAAAACATTCATCATATCATCATATAATAACCCATATAAAATAAATGTGTTTCATAAACATATCATCATAAATAGTCATAAACCATCCAGAGAAAGAATTAGGATGGTATAATTGGATAAAATAACCATTAAATCATAATTGAAATTAGTTTATGTTATAATATATGAAAAAATTCTTTTAAAATATCATTGGTATATTTATTGAGGAAAAATACTCTTCGTTTTAAAATCACTATTTAAAATCCAAAAATTTCCCAAATATTAAGAAAAAAATAATTTGAAAGGAACCATAGAAAATTTTAAAGGAGGATTAAAATAATTTAATTTTAATAATGGTGGAAAAATCATTCATTTCATATATGTTAAAATAAAATATTCCTTTCATGCATTTGTAAAAAAATCAAAAATGACTTTTTTTTAAAAAAATGTTACTTTAAAAGGATTCATTTTTAAACCATTTTAAATAGAGTAAAAGGTAGTAAAAATTTACTTTTTAGAACATTTAAAGTGTATTTAATAACTTTTATGAAATTATTTTTAAGATTATGTGCATGGAATAAAAATTTCATTGACCAAAGAGAAAATAATATCAGTTTTTCTTTAAAAATATTTTCTCAATCATTTTAAGTGCCAAAGAGAGGAAACTGGTAATAATACATAAAAACTACAAAAATAAATAGATAAAGATAAAATATATGTGGTTTTAATAAAAATATCCATATAATTTCACTCAATGTAAATTCAATCATAAATAATCCTGATTAAAATGAGATTTAAACACAAATCCCTTACCACTTTGGTAACTTTTGAATCGTAAGTGCCATGAAATAATAACTTCAAATGAATATTTAAATATTATTAAAATAATTCTATTCATGATATAACATTTCAAAGGGGAAGTAAATTCACCTCATAAACATAAGTATAAGCATAATATCAAACATGTCTCAACGAAACAATATTAAGATGAAGAACGCTTACCTCAAGTTTGACTTACTTCATAAGTTCTCTAACCTACTGTATAATAAATTAAAATTATTAAAATTATATAAAAATATTTTTTATACTTATAATATTATATATAATCCACTTATAACATTTCAAATCCCATTTATTAATAATTATTTATTAAAAAAGTCATTTTTAGGTGTTGACTGTTTCGTTTCTCGTGAAAGTTTTGTTTCAGAAGTTCTGGTCATTGAAAATTGATCATGGTTCCATAATATATAGAATCTTAATAATTTAATAAGTATGATATTTAATAATTTATAAAGTCTTATAACCATTCATATAATTTTTTTATGAAAAATTAATTGCATCACTTCATGGAGGTGGTAATCTGTACGTACGCACAGGTGATGTTTCCACTTTTTGATGGATAAAATGAAAGAAAGGTAAATAATAATTCAAAATTAAAAAATCATTATTATATCATAAATATCACAAATATTTATTAAATCAATACTTATTACCATATATTTAAATTATTAATTAAAAATGAATCACATCACTTTGTGGAGATAATAGCCCATACATACGCACGAACGACGTTATCATTTTCTAATGGAGGAGTGGTAAGAAGGTAGATAAGATTTTATAATTAAAAAATAATAATTATGTAATAAATATCATATATAAACATTAAATCCCTAATAATAGCAAACCATTATTTATGATGATGTAAATGAGTCATATCGCTACACAGAGGTGGTAGTCCACACGTATGCACGAGTGATACTTTCATTTCCCATTTTTCAGAAAAGAGGGTGGACAATGATGGTTCCTTATTTTCCACTAAAAGAGTCTAATATAATTTTTTTATATTATAATATTCATTTTATTCAATTTTCATCAACACTTCCACTAGTTCATTTTATAATTTTAACTTATTTTCATAACATGTTTGAAATTCCTTCTTAAAATGTACTATTACATAGTACATTTTTGAACACCTTATAAAATACCCCTTAGTCATGATTTTATTTTCATATTTCATTTTAATTTCTCCCATTATATGAGTAATATTATTTAATTTTTTATCTATTTAATATTCAATTTGGATGATGACCAAAGTGGTCCTTGAGCCTATAACATTCTGGGTGAAGTGAACTAGACATCAGCCCAGTAAAATTAATTTATTAGCCATGATACAAGCCCAATAAAGCTAAAATTTGATTTGGAGATACTGGAAATAAATAATAACATTTAATTAATAATTTAATATAGACATTTCATAGGTTTTAATATAGTTTCAAGAATCCCAATTTTAAGATAAAACTTTGGTCCAAATTTTGTGGCTCAGAATTACAACACACCATTTCGATTATATCTCCAAAAAAATGGGATTAAATTTTATATTATTTTAGGGAACATACTGGGATTAAATATATTCTTATATGAACCAATAAAATTCATCCATATAGATGCTATTTTGGATTAATATTTCAAAGGCATGAAAGTTGGTTCCCATTTCAGGTCAAGGGTGGAAAATTCCACATTCTACAAACAATACACCACCTTATGACTACCATAATAAAGTGGTAAAACTTAGACTATTTAGGGATATAACCATGAATCTTGAAATTAATATTTATTTTAGTGGTGGTGAAGGAGTTTATGGGTGATTTTGTTTTATTTCATTTTAATGTTATGCTTCTAATTTGATGTTGTAATCACATTTCTTCAATTTTAAGTTTCTTTAATCACCTTAGTTTCTTAATAAAACGTTTTATTATTATCATTTTATGTTATTTTTATTAAAAAAATGATACCATTTCATTCATTTGTTAATTTATTCACATATCTAAGAGATAAATCCTTTACACAGCGATGGAGTGTTTGTTATTTCATTGTTTTATCTTCCTCAATTCCGCTCTTATGAGTCGACTTCCCTCTTACATTGAGAGAATTGCATCAATTGAAGGATAACCCTATTATGGGTTTATCCAAGGGAGTGTAAATGGGATATATTGGATGTTATTTCTTACTCTATAAATTCTTAATCATTTATTATATTTAATTTTTTCATTCAATGATTTTCTTCTTCCTCTTCCTTACCAAATTTCATCACCCCGCTTTTATGGGTTAATGAGATATTTTACCTTGGAGTGATAATGAAAATTATCCTATAAGTGTATAGGTGATTATCATGTGTTTGTGAAGGATTTTAACCAGTAAATACTTAGTTTATTTTTAATTCATTAAATGAATCTTTCTTGAGTTAATGAAATTGAAATAATTTAAAACAAGATTCATCTAATTGACCCTTTTCAATATCCTAGGATCAATACATTCTCATAAATTAAATTCACATAGGTCTCTTAGTTATCATTCAAACCCATATAAAATCAACCCAAAGTTGTCCACTTCATATCCGAATCTCCTTCATATAATGTGTGTGTCTTTAGGTGTCTTCTTAGGTCTCTAAGGATTCGACAACCCAAGTTATACTATAAGTGACCACTTCAACCTTAAAAACTTGGTTAAATTTGGGTGAGGCCAGAATTTGGCACCGTTAATGGGGAATAAAGTAATTCATCTTATAAAATCATTATATTCACCCCCATTTCTCTTTTTCCATACCATTTCTCTTTTTTCATCCCATTTCTCTTATCTTTTCCCCTTTAATTTTTTCACTTTTATTAGTGCATGTATGCTTATAATTATAACCAATCAAACTGCCTAGTTAGTATAAGGTCCCAGACTTAAACATTACTTAATATTAAGTTAAGTAAATAATTCTACTTTTATTCACATCAAGGATCTTGTTAGGTTTAAAGTTTTAGAGAATTAGGCTATAACTATTACATAACAACTCAAATATTACAAAGTAGACACTTTTACTCACTATCCATTTTTTCATAAACAAAAAAAATTGAAAAGAAAAATGGTTTTGTTTCATGTTTAAACTTCATAACTTTTCCTTGATCCTATCCTTGACTCTATTCTTCTTTAAATCCTATAAAAAACATTTCAAAACTTGGAATGAGCATAAAAATCTCAGTAAGGGATACACAAAGAAGAAAAACTGTTAATCTTGTGAAAACAAGTAAACCATGAATACTTTATCATAAAGTAATACTTTTAACCTATAAGAATTAGTAAATACACTTAACTTAATATAATCACATTTTTTACCCTTTTTTAATCAAAATATTACCTTAAAACCCATATAAAGAACATATAACATATAAAGGTAACTTGGGACATAATCATACTTAAATAGAATAACTATACGGTTGTCTTCCCCATATGTCACTAAATGGAATATCCATATAGCTTAATTCCATACCCAATTCATTTTAGGTTATAACGTAACCACCTGTCCTTGGATTATCACGGAACCACCCATCTTTGGTTTATCATGTAACCACCCATCAAATTTCCAAGTACCATTATATAATCATAACACATAAAATATTTCAATTATCAAGAAATAATTTCAATATATTAAAATAGTCAATCCACTTTCAAAACCATTTTAAATACCAAAATAACCAAAAGGTAATAAGTTATTTATTTCCTTTTAAAAACATTCAGGCTTATAGATGAATCCAAATATCAAATAATAGTTATGGTGACAGAGAAGTCGTTGTCGCTACATAAGTTAAAAAAATCCTTTTTTCATTTTGTAAAGAAAGTAAAATGATTCATATAAAAAGATTAATTTTAAAAAAAATTCAATTAAATTAAAATAAAAAGGGGTTCATTATACACCTTATAAATGAAGGAGGTGTATATTATCAAAATATGCCTCAATGAAAGGAGATAAAGATGAAGTCACTTTTGTGATTCCAACTCATCATATAAAATATTTATATTCCTAAATAATAAACTTAGGTTAATTTATAATTTCCTAAGAACATTTTTAAAGTTTATTATTTCTTTTATATCACTTATTACCATGCTATAAAAATTACATAATTACTTAATTTCATATCGGATGTTTTGTCGATATTCGGTACTTGAGTCAAAAATGAACAAGGTTTTATGTCACTAGTCCATGTAGTCATAAGTCCATAATATACAAAATAATATTCATTTAATAATAATAAATTTATACTTTAATCATAATTTTTAAATAAACCCATTTATTATGGTTATGAAAAATGAACCATGTTATAATCATGGCGACGGTAGGTCATACGTACGCATGAGTAATGTTTTCCATTTTTCATTAATCATTATGGGAAAAAGTTAAGTATTATTTTATATTTATTTAATTATAATAACATCATTAATATCATATTAATAATTTAAATATACTTACATATATCGTACAAGTGATATAAAGAATAAAAACAAGTCATATCGCTTCGTGGAGGTGATAGTTCACACGTACGTACGAACGACGTTATCATTTTTATGCGTATGGAAAGTAAGAACGTAATTAATATATTATTAACATTAAATGATTAATATGTCATGAATATAAAATATGAACATTATTTAAATTTTTATAAATAGTCATGAGAGATGTTTATGAAAAATGAATTAGATCGGTTCGTGAAGGTGATAGTTCACACGTACGCATGAACGATTAATTCCTTTCCCATTTAATGGAAGTGGAGATGGATTTGGGTGATGATATTAACATAATAAAATCTCAGTATATTGAGTATACTGTATTTATTATTTCATCTTTGAAGAAGATGATTTGAAGTAAGTGGAATAAGAAATAAAATAGAAACACTTAAAAAATGATACCTCTTCTTCAGTTGATCACCTTTGAAGAATACCTTAACTCCTATAAGTAGGGTTTTATACCTAAAATAAGTCTTAAAAAATGTGTGTAGGTATTTTATTAATGGTTTTGTGAAGATCTTGTCCAAACAAAAAGTCTTTGGAAGGGTGAGTATTAGAGAAGAGTGGGTATTTTTTATAGGAAAGGGTAGGGGCGCCCTTAGAAACACTTAAAATATTAAATTAATATAAATTATTTTTTTAATCCAAATAACTCTAAATTGAGATATGTCAAATATAAGATTAGGATAGTTCTAAATCCCCACATATAATAATTTGTATACATGTATTTATCTAATTTTAAAAATTATCTTTTCGGTTTACCCTTAATTATTCTCTTTTAATTTTAATTATGGTAACAACATTTTAAATATTATGAGGCTATAAATTTTACTTATATGGGGTCAATTTCTTATAATTATAAAATTAATTAAATTTTAGACCTTATAATATTCAATTTGTGATTTTAAAATATTTTTAGGATTTTTAAATAATTTAATAATGTATTATTTTTATAAAATATCAATTATGTCAATTTTTGTACTATTCAATTCATTGAATTTAAATAAAATCCAAATAGAGAGATAACTTCGAAAAAAACCATTTAATAGACTTATATAATGTCATAGTCACCTATAAAATTCCTGGATGTTATAAATTATGTAAAATAATATTTATTTTAATATTTATAATATCATTTATTTGATTCTTTCATTAATAAAAAGATTATTGCATCATCATTGTGTCATAATTAAATTTAATTATTTAATGTCTAAAAATTATAAATAAAATACCATGATGTAGGTAATATTTTTATTTTTATAATGACTATTTATAATCAAATATTTCACTAACATAACCCCATATTTAAAAAAACAGTAATAAGAGGCATGATTATGACATATTTGCCTTTACTTTAAATTAAATGTTATAAATGTCATAATCACACCCAAGTGGATTCAAAAGGCCCCAATTTCGACCTAAGGATTGTATTGGTCGATAATAAATTATACAATAATATTATTACAAGTTTTAGGGTAGTATTATATTATTATAATATTATTTTTATCTTTAATTACCCTATTTACCTTTAACTATGGTAAATAAAATACTAAAGTTACTATTCACCAAAAATTATTTTGATCCAATTGGATAAAATTATTCATAATTATTACAACCATGTATGTTAGTTTTTGAAAATTAAATTCACATAAGTGGAAAATTTAAATTTAAAATTAATCATGTTGTTGGAATGAGAAAACGGGTTTTTTAAGTATAACATTCAAAAGTTCGCACAATTTTTCTATTCAATTTCAATATTAAATTACTTCCAATTAACTAAATTGGATTTAATGATAAAAAATTAATCTAATTTAACTTTAAAACCAATTCAAAAAACAATATAACTATATAAATAAATTAGATTAAAAATCGTTTTTGAATTAAAATGCAGTGTTTTTCATTATTCATTAAAAAATGAATTTAATCAAAAAAAATACCAAAATTAAACCAAAGTGAATTTTTATGTCCCACTTCTAAATAAGAAGTTTATTTTGTAAAATATAAATTATAAAAGTGTCAAAACCATATTTAAAATGGGTTCTCCATCAAAATGCGGCAAAACTCCATTTTAAAAAAAATACTTCTTTTATCCAAAAAATTGAATTTGTTTTTATATCATGTCTAGAAAACATATAAGATGAGTTTTAAACATTAAATTGAATATATTAAATATATATATTACATTAATAAAATCCATCAAGAGAGATTTTATTATTTTATAAATTCACTTATTTTCATTTAAATAGTTTTTTTCAGAAAAACACATCCTTTATATTCAATTGGTTTTTATTTAATTTCATAATTAATTTGGTAACCAATGAATCATTATATAAACATGTGTAAGCCATATTTTCATAATTCATTTAATATCATTCATTCCCACCATTCTAACAATTATGTGGTAACTACAACTTAAAATAATAATAATAATATATTATTTTTCGGTTTAACTCAGTCTTGTGTGCAACGTAAGATTTTGAAGAAACTCATTTTTTTGTTTCGAGTACACTATCAAACATAGCATTACTTTTTAAAGTAAAATTACTATCTGATTAATAAATATATGAAGAGGTATTATTTTATAATTACCTGGTATGTTACATCCTTCCCCCCTTTTGGAAATTTTATCCTCAAAATTTTAAATTTGGGTTCAGTAACTAAGGTTACACTTTTTAAAATTACTTCATTGAAATCCCACATTGGAAAAAGAGTCAATAAAACTTCCAATTCAAAATAAATAAGGTGAATTACAAAGGTCACCCGAGATAACACATACTAGGATTCTATTTATGAAAACATGGATGTAGAAGAAAAACTAACCATCGTGTTCTGATAGAGAGTGATAGAAAACATGATCAGGATAAAGTTAACAATCAGAAAACCACAAACTTATGATGGGTTAAATAGTATTTTATTTCATAATACGAAAATTAAATGGAAAACATTTCTATTTTAAGATCATATTCATAGATATTTGGAATTTTTTTCAACTTAGAATAATAACATAAGGAAATACACTTAATTGACAAATAGAGTTTCATCCTTTAATCAAATTCCACCACAAAATCATCTTTTTCACCAAATGATAAATATTTAATAGGAATTTTTTTTCAATCATAAAGCACTAGAATCAACTTCTAGATAATCACATAATCCACAAAATATTAACTATATATTCATGTTGTCTTAAAACATTATCCATAACCAAAAAGTTAGAATAAAATATTAAAATTCCCAAAATATAATAAACATTAAAAGAATAATGACTACTTTTAATCTCCAAAATTAAAAAGTAATACCCAAAGTCCAACATAGACCATTCAACAAATAACTTTCCTTAAAATTTCTAAAATAGTTCAAACTAAGATTGAAACATAAAATTCAGAATTATTTGATCATATAGTCTTCCAAGATAAGTTTTAACATTTATCTTCAAATAACAACAATCACTCTTAATGTCTCATACCAAAATTAATTTCCTAATCACATATTCTCCATGATAGGTTAATAATTTTCATAAATAACCTAATTTCCCATATTTCCATAATTAAAATAATATATTCTTCTAAAATATAATTCAACCATTAATCCTAAAATAAAATCCCATAGTATTCCATTTTCCTTAGTCATATAGGGTTCCCAAAATAGTGAACATCTTCTAAAATAACATTTATCACTTAATACCCAAATCATTTTACAATATCAAGGATATCCATTTTATAAAACATAAATTCCAAAAATAAACTTATTCATATTCCATAAACTCATTTAACTAAAAAATGACATACTAACCAGGGAATTTGCATAGGCCAGTGGTAGGCAATGTACCCTTGTCACCCTTCAGTTGTGGGTTCGATCCCCATGGCCCTGCCTGATGTGATGGGTTTTCACCCATCCTGCAGGTTTTACTTTTTCTAAAACTATATCATTATTATACAATAATCTCAATTTGAGATAAAATCCTCAAAAATAACCATAACATGTTTTAACCTTAAAGGTTGTTTTATACCTCTTATTTGAATCCCAACTCATAATAGCCTCAATATATTAATTCAGGAAGACATATTTTTTCACCTCCAAAATATTTAATAAAACTATTCCCAAAAGAAAGAACATCGTACCTTGATCATCGTGTACACATGGTTTCATTGTCATTTTTTTCACATAGATATAAGTTCCATTCATTGAAACAATGATTTAGAGATTCTTCAAAATAGCTTGCTTCCTTTGTAAAAATACACCTTGTACAACTTGGGTCATATGGGTGTTCGTAGAGAAATATTTTTGGAAAATAATCTTGTATGAAATTTAATTTAAAAACATCAGATAAGACTTGATTTTTATAAAATATTCGGACCATGTTTGATTTGAAACTTTCAATCAATAGTCCTTTTAAAATACCATAAGTATATGATGAAAGACTATATTTTAAAAAATAAATAAATAGGTTGCACAGGGGTCTCCTTCTCTAGTAGATTTTTCTAAATCACAATATGATTCATAATCTTATGATAAGGTAAAATATCTAAAAATTCCTTGATAATATTTACCTTTTTTGAAAATATGAGAATATTAAGAAAATAATATTAGATTAAAAATGACCCCTGATACATTATGGTATCGAGGTATATTGGAGGTGTTTGATATCTTAAACAATTTCTTTCAAGTGATTTGTATATTAGAAAAAGTTTCAGAATCATCCAGACATGACTTTGCAATAATTATTTCAAGTAAGTCGTCAGGAAGAGATAGAAATGTTGTTTGAGATCCTCCCCCTTCCATTTTTAACTGACTTTCCTTGATCTAAAAAACTTATATAAGAAGTATTAAACCAAAAGAATAGATATATAATGTTACCATATGTTTAACCAAAACTCATAATCCATAAAGTCGTCTAAACCTCCCTCTGATACCAACTATAAGGCCCCATCCTTAAACAATACTTAATCTTGATTTAAGTCAATAATTTGGATTTTATTCACATCGAGGATCTTTTTAGGTTTATATTTTTATAGAATTAGGATATAATTATTATATAAAAACTCAAATATTATAAATTAGACACTTCTACTCACTATCCATTTTTTCAAAAACAAAAAAAAACGTTTAAAATGAAACATGGTTTCATTTCATGTTTAAAATTCATAACTTTTCCTTGATCACACCCTTGACTCTATTATTCTTTAAATCCTATGAAAAACATTTCAAAACTTAGTATGATCATAAAAATCTCAGTAAGGGATACACAAAGAATAAAAACTATTAGTCTTGTGAAAAATAAATAAACCATGAATACTTTATCATGGAGTAATACTTTTCAACTTTAAGAAGTGGTGAATACACTTCACTAAATATAATCCCATTTATTACACTTTTGTAATCAAAATATTACCTTAAAACCCATAGAAATCACATATAACATATAAAGGTAACTTGAGATATAATCATACTTAAATGGAATAACCATACATTCGACTTCCACACATATCACTAAATAGAATAGCCATACAGCCAACTTCCACACCCAATGTATTTGAGGTTATAACTTAATCACCCATCCTTGGTTTATCATAGAACCACATATCTTTGGTTTATCATGTAACCACCCTTTTTTGGTTTATCACATAACCACCCATCAAATGTCCAAGTACCATTATATAATCATAACACATAAAAGATTTAAATTATCAAGAAACCATTTCAATATATTGAAATAGTAAATCCACTTTCAAAACAATTTTCAAAACCAAAATACCAAAAAATGTAATAAGGGGTTTATTTTCCTTCTAAAAACATTAAGTCTTATAAAGGAATCCAAATATCAAATAACATTTATGGTGGTGGAGAATTCGGTGTCGTCTCATAAGTTAAAAACATACCTTTGGTAATTTTGTAAATAAAGTAAAATGATTCATATAAAAATATTTCTTGTGAAAACCATTGAATGAAATTAAAAGTAAAAGGGGTTTATTATACACTGTATAAAATAAGGAGGTGTATATTATCAAAATATGCCTCAATGAAATGAGATTGAGATGAAGTCCCTTACCGTGAGTTTAACTCATCACATGCAATATTTATATTCATAAATAATAAAATTAGGTTAATTTATACTTTATTGAGAACCTTTTTCAATTTTATTATTTCTTTTATATTACTTATTACCATGTTATAAAAATTATATAATTACTTAAGTTCATATCGGATGTTTTGTCGATATTTAGTACTTGAGTTGAAAATGAACATGGTTTGATGTCACTAGTCCATGTGGTCATAATTCCATCATCTCTAGAATAATATTAATGACATAATAATAACTTTTATATGTTAATAATTATTTTTAAATAAAACCATTAATTATGGTTATGAAAAATAAACCACGTTATAATCATGGATATGGTAGGTCGTACGTACGCATGAGTAACATTTTCCATTTTTCATTGATCGTTATGGAAGGAAGTTAAGTACTATTTAATATTTCCAGAATTATAATAACATAATTAATATCATATTAATCATTTAAATATACTTATATATATCACACAAGTGATATAAAGAATTAAAATGAGTCACATCGCTTCGTGGTAGTGATAGTTCACACGTACGCACGAACAACATTGTCATTTTTATGCTCATGGAAAATAAGAACATAATTGATATATTATTATCATCATAGAATTATTAATATGTCATGAATATAAAATATTAACATTAATTCCATTATTATAACTAATCAAGAGAGATGGTTATGAAAAATGAATTAGATCGGTTAGTGGAGGTAATAGCTCACATGTACGCACGAACGCTTAATTCCTTTCCCATTTAATGTAAGTGGAGATGGATTTAGGTTTTGATATTAAAATAATAAAATATCAGTATATTTATTATACTTTATTTATTATTTCATCTTGGAATAATAATATTTGAAGGAAGTGGAAGAAGAAATAAAATATAAACACTTAAAAAACAATACCTCTTCTTCGGTTGATCGCCTTTGAAGAATACCTTAACACCTATAAGGAGGGTGTTATTCCTAAAATAAGGATTCAAGAATGTGGGGAGGGATTTTATTAAGGGTTTTGGGAAGATATTTTCTGAACAAAAAGGCTTTTTAAGTGTGATTATTAGAGAATAGTGGGTACCTTTTATAGGAGAGGGGAGGGGCACCCTTGGAAACTCTTAAAAAAATAAATTAATATAAATTAATTTTCTAATACAAATGACTCAAACTTGATATATCTATAATATAATATGAGTATAGTTCTAAATAATCTAATCCAATAATTTTTAGACATGTATTTTTTTATTTTAAACCTTATCTTTTCAGTTTACCCTTAATTATTCTCTTTCAATTTTAATTGTGGTAACAACATTTTAAATATTACGAGGCTATAAATTTTATTTATATGGGGTAAATTTCCCATAATTGGACAATTAATAAATTTTAGACCATATTATATTCACTTTTTGATTTTAAAATATTTTTAGGATTTTTAAATATTTTATTATTTTATTATTTTTATAAAATATCAATTATGTCAATTTTTACTCTATTCATTTCATTGAATTTAAATAAAATTAAAAAGGATATATAACTTAGAAAAAACCATTTAATAGACTTATAAAATGTCATAATCACCTATAAAATTTATTTATGGCATAAATTATGTAAAATAGTATTTATTTTAATATTTATAATATCATTTATTTGATTCTTTCATTAATAAAGCAATCACTACAGCATCATTGTGTCATTATTAAATTTAATTATTTAATGTATAAAAATTATAAATAAAATACCATGATGTAGGTAATATTTTTATATTTATAATTAATATTTATATTTTAATATATCACTTATATAATCCCATATTAAAATAAACTAGTAATAATAGACAAGATTATGACGTATTTGCTTTTACTTTAAATTAAATGTTATAAATGTAATAATCACACCCAAGTGTCTTCCAAAGGACCCAATTTAGACCCAAGTATTGTCTTGGTTTAAAATAACTAATCCAATAATATTATGACAAGTGTTACAATAGTTTTATATTATTATGATATTATTTTTACCTTTAATTACCTTATTTACCTTTAACTATGGTAAATAAAATACTAAAGTTACTATTCAAAAAAATTATTTTGATCCTATTGGACCAAATTTTTAATAATAATTAAAATCATATGTGTTAGTTTTTGAAAATTCAATTCACATAAGTGGAAAAATTAAATTTAAAATTAATCTCATTGTTGGAATGAGAAAACGAGTTTTTTAAGTAAAACATTCAAAAGTTCACATAGTTTTTTCTATTCAATTTCAATATGAAATTTCTTCCAATGAACCAAATTTTATTAAATGATAAAAACTTAATCTAATTACACTTTAAAACCAATTAAAATAATAATATAACTATATAAATATATTATATTAAAAAACAGTTTTGAATTAAAATATAGTGTTTTTTACTATTCATTAAAAATGAATTTAATCAGAAAAAATACCAAAATTAAACCAAATTAAATTTTTATGTCCCAAATACAAATAAGAAGTTTATTTTGTCAAATATAACTAATAAAAGTGTCAAAACCAGATTTAAAATGAGTTCTCCATCAAAAGGCGACAAAACTGTATTTTTTTTTGAAAAATACTTCTTTTATCTGAAAAATGGAATTTGTTTTTATATATTGTCTAGAAAACATATAATGTGAGTTTTAAAAATTAAATTGAATATATTAAATATATATTTCATTAATAAAATCCATCAAGAGTGATTTTTATTATTTTATAAATTCACTTATTTGCATTTAAATAGTTTTTTTTCTTCAGAAAAGGGCATCCTTTATATTCAATAGGTTTTTATTTAATTTACTAATTAATTTGGTAACTAATGAATCATTATATAAACATGTGTAAGATATATTTTCATAATTCAGTTAATATCATTCATTCCCTCGATTCTAACAATTATGGGATAACTAGAACTTAAAATAATAATATTAATTATATACTATTTTTTTGTATAACTCATTCTTGTGTGAAACGTAAGATTTTGAAGAAATCCATTATTGCGTGTTGGGTATGATATTAGATATATAATCCCTTTTTAAAGTAAAATTACTATCTAGTTCAAAAATTTATGAAAATTTATTATTCTATAATTACCTAGGATGTTATAGTTAGGGTGGATAATCCTAGGTTTTGGAACTAAAGAACATCTAGGTATTTCTTTCCATTAGAACTTAATCTTACTAATACTCTATATTAAAAAATTGATCCCATTTAAATGGAGGGTTTTTAATGAAACCAACTAATACACTCAGGTATGAACCAAAATGGAAATCCAAATGAGGCATCCCAAAACTTAGGGAATGTTTTCCATTAAACCATGAATGACTACCTCACGCTTTCCTGAAAAAAATAGCCCTCTTACATTATATATGATTCCCTAGGATAATCCCACTATGTCTTCAAACCTCATGTCCAAAACCAACTTCCAACCTTCTATAGGATGGAGTCGTAAATTTTATAAATTCATGTCAAGGAGTTTAGCAACATTGTTGAAACCATGTTCCCACCACATCAACATGAGTCAGCTAAGATAAGGTTCTTTCATTTCTCATTAAAGGATCGAGCCATGAATTGGTTAAAAAATATGATACCTACATAAATCTACTCACAGAACCAATTGTAGGTTTTGAGCGCAGCAAAAGCGCGTGGGTGGGTGTACCCAACTTTAATTTTTTCCATTAACAACGATCAATCTGAGATTCGCCATGATGATAAAACGTCGGATCTTCAAAATAGAATGAAGAATGAAAGAAAAGAGGGGAGTCCCGGAACCATGGATAGGATCATCGTATGTTGATTATAATTAATTTAATTAAAATACAGTAATTACCTTGATAGAATTCTCTCTTTGTTGATGTTTCCAGTCACGTTCTAATGTGATTTGTCATTGCGTCATAGAAGCCAAGTGTAGGATTCCTCTATCGGTTATCCACATGTGATCTGCATATCTCTAGATGTCACTGAAGGGATCTTCAAGTGCTATCACGGAAGAGCCACCACTTGTGATGTCCACCTTCGATCACCTTGAGAGCCTCTTCCAAAGTGCTCTCCTTGATTCGGTGGAGGAGGATCTCTCTCGTAACTTAAGAGCATTCTTGGTGGAAAAATAATTCTCTCTTGGCTTGAGAGTTTTTTAGATCTGTTGTGCACAACCACAAAGAATGTCTAGGTTAATGAGAATAATATAATTGGGATTTTATTACTTATAATAGTAAAATGAATTAATTACTCAAAATCATTTATTCATTTCATTTAATTATTAGTAAGACCCCATGTCGAATAATAATAGTTGACTATTATTATCACTCAACATGTGCCCAAAGAATTACACCTAATATTATTTAATTAAATAAATAATATTATTTCTCACAAATCCCTAGAAAAAATACACAACATGTATATTAATATACATGGAATGTATTTTTTTCCATTTTCTTTATTTCCTCCACCATATTTATTAGACCTTGAATAATGACTATTTATTTCTTAAATAAATATCACTGCATTACTCTCTAATAAATATATTATTTCACTCACAATATATTATCTCTAATAACTAGAGTTGAAATAAATACAATCAGGCGTCCTTGAATAATTATTAAACCAAAATCATGAATAATATTTATTCAACTTGTTAAATTAATATTTAACTGAGATACTTAGACACACTTAGTGTGCGACCCTCCAGGAATATTTCTCAGTTTCATTAGGCGGAGATTTCCAAAAGTCCAAGTTTAGCATCTAGAAACATGCCAAGTAACCCATAGAGAAAGAAGTTAACACTGTAATGACGTGTCACCTCCTACAAATTCTTACCGTTTAATGTAATCTATTTTTCTTGATATCTCGAATCAAGCGGGTTGTATGCTAGTTCCATCAACATGTGTTCTTGATTATTCTTTCTTTGACTTTCTGTAATTGAACTTGGCCATTCCTCACCATGGCCATGTATTTATTAGGATATATTAATTCCATCAAAGGGCATCTGATATCAACTTTTATTATAGAATATAAGGGAAAAATCCTTTATCGCATTCTCTATTAATGAAGTATTACTCGTGATGCACCCAACATATCCTACATCACTATGAACAGTGTGTCATCACAGTTTTCCTCAATACATCTAAGTGAGTGAGTTGTAATACCCATTAATAATAATCTTAAAGTCTAAGGACCAATACACACATCCCTAGATAGGAACATCCAATGACACTATGAAATGTGGATTTCCTATTAGCGGGTCTCGTTCTCATAATATCCTCCTGAATACTACCAAGGTCGCACACCATGAGAATGTGCTTAAAATTTTTATGAGTCCTCACCCTTAATGGCCTATATTATTTGTGTCACTCAAATAAAATCATTCATCCATAGACCATATATTTAAGAATAGTTTTATGACGATTTCGGGTTCTCATCATAGCAGGGATTCTCTATGACCCTTTAGTGAAAGAGCTATCCTTAGGACATTATCACATGCATTTTCACTCAAAAGAACAATCAAGATGTGGTAAGGTATTTACTAATGAATAAAGTACAAAGTAGTTGGTTCTAGGCCACCAACTCCAACAGACTCCCACTTGGACTAGATCCAACTGCTAACAACCTTTAACCCGCTAGCTCTCACATGATATTCATGCTTCTGTTGAGATAGGAATTTAGTCATGGGGTATGCCATGTTCTCTTTCGTGGACACTCTGCTTACTACAACTTCACCCCTTTGATATAAATCCCTCAAGAGGTGATACTTATGGAGAATGTGCTTTGTTCATTGAGGTGACCATGGTTATTTTGCAAGATCCGCCACTATAGTATTATCACAATACAATGTGATAGGATCTTCACTCCTAGGCACCACATAAAGCTCTTGGACAAAGTTATGAATCTAGACAGATTTCTTGGATACATCAGAAGCCTCTATATATTTAGAATCCCCTATAGAATCGGTGACAACTGGTTACTTTGAACTCTTACATCTTATAGCTCCTCTGTTAATACAGAAAACATATCCTGATTATGACTTCAGATCATTTTTATCTGTCTGAAAACCAGAATCTCCATACCCTCGGATGATAAGCTCCTCATCTCTTCCATACACCAGGAAAATATCCTTTGTTCTTCTTTGATACTTAAGGATAGTCTTAATAGCATTCCAATGTTGTTCTCCTGGATCTTCTTGATATCTTCTTACCATGCTCAGTGCATAGGAAACATTAAGTATGGTACATAACATGACATACATGATGGATCCTATAGCCGAAGCGTATGGGATATTACTCATCCTATCTTTCTCTGATTTTGTATGAGGACACATTTTCTTAGAAAGATATAGGCTATGTGACACTGGAACCAATCCTCTCTTGGATTGTTCTATACTAAATCTCTTTAGTATCTGGTCAATGTATGTACCCTGACTTAGTCCAAGCAGCCTCTTGGATCTATCACAAATGATCTTGATCCCTAGAATGTATGTAACGCCCCAACCCCAGCTACCCAGAGCCGGTGCATTACTTCGTAACATTGGCATGATCACAAAAGATCAAGTCTCTAAAGACCGATTAGTTTAGTAGCCTTGGAAACACTAGATACATTCATAAATGTTACATTACATCACAAAGTGAAAAACTATAATAACATAGTCTCCATAGTCCACACTTCTATCCTCTTTGGACTATCCCTGTAGGTCATTCATAAAATATTTCTTCACATCCTGGAAAAATATTAAAACATTGAAAGGGGTGAGCTCAGATGCTCAGTAAGGTTAACAATATAGCGGAAGCTTTCATAAATAAACATTAACATTTAAGGCAATGTATAAATAAACAAAAGCCTTTTAAACTTGAACTTCAACATAATATGGAAAAAGTAAAATGAGATAATGCCATTTACTTCTTCACATGGATATTCTACTGGTTGAATAATCACATGCAATATCAATAACCACTTTCATAATGAGGGAATGTATAATGCCAGACATTCTAAAACATTTTGTCAAGGCCTCGGCCAAGACGTCTAAAATGATTAAGGCCTCGGCCAAAACCATAAATCAAATTGGGAAAGGGCCTCGGCCAATTCCACGTCTAGTTGTCTCATGAGACCTACCGATGCATCGAGGAGCTATAGCGGGCTCCACCCGTCACTTATTAAGTCCAATACATTCCTCATATGAATAGGTTTAAACATATCAAAAACCATAACATAATCGTATCACATAAAACATGAAAAAAGGAAACATAACAGTTCCACATTTCAATCACAAGATATAAATACAACACATTGATATAATAAAAACGCTTTCAAAACCATTTTCAATACCAAAATAAAATAAAGTTAAAACTTTGTATTTATTTTTCATTAAAAAAATGATGGCTTGTAGAGGAAGCCGAAACTCAAATAATGGTCACGGCGGTGGAGAAGTCGTTGTCGCCGCATAAGTACGGAAAGAAAAACATTCCCTTTTTGTCGTTTAGTAAAACGCTTCATATAAAAAAGATTCCTTTTGAATAAACGTAAAATTCAAAGGGGTTTATACACCGTATAAAAGAAAGTTGTGTATAAAACCAAATATGACTCAATGAAAGGAGATTGAGACGAAGTCCATAAAAATATCATTTTTAAAATAAAATAGATCTATTATGTGTATTCACTATAGGTACACATAAAGAAAGTAAAAATACAAAATAATACATAATAATATCATGACATAATTGGGAAGTAGGAGATTAACCCAAAGAATGGAAGTTGGGTTAAGAAGTTCCCTTACCTCGTGTCCGACTTGACTCAACCGTTCTTTAACCTCCTGAATAATAAACTAGAGTTAATATATACCTTATTAAGAACCATTTTTAATTTCATTATCCTTTTTATATCACTTATTACAATGTTATGAACATTATGTAATTATTTAAGTTAATAACGGTCGTTTTGTCGATCTTTGTTACTTGAGTCAACAATAAATTTCTTATAATTACAAGTTGTTTATGTGGTAGAATATCCATTATCTCCAGAATTATATTCATGATTTAGATGTCATATATATCATATATATCCAGTATATACATTCATTTATAATATTACGTAACATTTAGAGGTAAGAAATGAAATGCACCGTTCATGGAGACGGTAAGTCGTACGTACGCATGAACGCTACTTTCATTTCTATTTCATATTTAATGGAACGAAATCATAATGATATAAGTGTATAATATAATTCCAGTATAATATAGTGTATAATACCATTTACTCCATCCTTTATACATCCCACATATGGCATTAACGATTCAAATCACTTTGAGGGGGCGGTAGTCCGCACTTCCTAAAATGAAATTATCGCATTTTACCCATAATGGAAATCATAAAGTATGCCATAAATGAGAAATACAGAAGCATAAGTAAAACATAAACATATTATATATCATATATGAAAATAGTGACATATTAATGGCCACCTTTGAAGGTGTTATATGAGTGTTGAACAATCATCGTTTCGTGAGGCAGAAATTCGCCATCCACAGAAACCGTATGTTCTTTAACCATTAGATGTAGGTGTGTGTAAGTGTAGCTCGAATCCTTATTATAACAACATCCTAGTATATTTAGGATACTGGTGTTGTTACAAAAGAAATTAATAAAAAGAGTTTAGGGGGTTGGAGAAGAAAAATAATACAAAACAACATTAGAGAAGACATTACCTCAAAATCGGGTAACTCTTTTTGATTTGAGCCAAAGGATTCCTTGGTAAGATTTATGCCCAAAGTGAGGCTTCTAGGAGTAAGAGGGGGATGTTGGAAGAGTATTTGGGCAGAGTTTGGCTGAGCCAAATGGCTTGAAAGTGTAAATGAGGTGGGAGAGGTGGGGGCCTTTTATAAGTGGAGAGGAGGGGCACTTTTGGAAATATTGAAATGTTACATTATTACACAATGATTTTCGGATTCTAAAGGTCCCACACTTATATAATTCGAGGCTAAGGTGATAAGGTTTCGAAATATCTTCATACAATAGGATTTGGACAAGTGTAAGCATTGGGTTTTGCATTATCTTCTCATTTTATTTAAATCGTTAAATAATGAGGTCATCGCTGCATCATAATGATGTCATAAATAATTTAATTTATTTAATGTCTAAAAATTATAAAAAAAATACTATGATGTAGGAAATCTTTTTAGATTTCTAATGAATATTTATAATCAAAATTTGGACTTGTGTAACCCCACGTAAAAATTGTTTTAGTAAAACATTTTATGTTTGTGTCATTTTTTACTTTAACATTAAATAAAAGGTGTTTATGTCATTTTCTAACTAAAGTGGCTCCATGGGGTCCCCAAGTTGACCCATGGGTTGTCTCGGTCGGCCATGACTAATCCAATAGAAGTAGGACAAGTGTCAAGCTCATCTCATATTATTGAAACATTATTTTTACCTTAAACTACACTAATTACCTCTAATCGCGATTAAGAACTTAAAAGTTACTATTCACCAAAAAATTATTTTAATCTCATTGAACCACATTTTACTTCTTAATGACAACCATGTATGTAGGATTTTTGAAAATCAAATCACAGAAGTGGTAATATTTCATTTAAACAAAAAATCAGTTATTTAACTACCACTTAGTGGTTTCACTATTCATCAAAAATTGAAGTTTTTCAGAACAATTCCAAAATTTCACCCTAAGCTATAATTGATATTCCGAATTCAAAAATGATGTCTGTTTTACAAAATTCCAAAAATATAAGTTGCATTAATTAATTTTATAATTAATTCCCGCTGTTACAACAAATAGCGTGTTTTTAAGAAACAATTTATATCAAAAGATTGGCAATTGTTTATGTCCAATTTCAATGTTAAATTAATTCTAATGACCACCTTTGGATAAAATTGTAAAAATATATTCTAATTATACTTTAAAACCACTAAATAGTATAATTTATCACTATAAATTATTTTGATTAAAAAGTTGTTTTTAAGTAATTTTCACTATTCATAAAAAATTAGAAGTTCTCAGAAAAATACCAAAAATTCAACATAGGCTAATTTCGATATTAGGAATACAAAAATGAAGTCCATTTTGAAATATAAAATTTCTATAATTTTAAAAAGTGGTTATTACTATTCATAATGGCTACTTTTATTAGTCGCGGTGTTTTAGAACTCGAAGTTGCGTACAATGCAAGCTATTGCATTATTGAATGAGAAGCGTATCGTGGAAGGTCGGGGTGTTACATTCTCCCCTCCTTCAATAAATTGCGTCCTCGCAATTTGAAATTTTTTTCTTTTAAAATAAAAGGTTGAAAAGAGAAAATACCTTTGAGGAAAACCCACATCGGAAATAAGGTTAATAAATATATAACATTAAAAGAAAGCAAGATAAGTACAAAGGTCACCCGATATAGCCCATTCTAGGATTCTATGAAAATATGGATATGGAGGAGAAACAAACCATCAAGGTCTGATGTAGAGTTATAGAAAACAGGATTAGGAGAAAGTTTAACTACAAGAAAATCACAAACTTGTGATTGGTTAAACGGTCATTGAATCCCTAGTTGGAAACGTTAACCGACAACATTTTTATTTTAAGTTACCTTTTATAATGTTGAGGAATTTATTTAGGAGATTTACTAAGAACGTAAGGGAATATACATACTTGTTATGTATACTTTCATTCGTTAATAAATTTTTACCACAACCCAACTTTTACTCCAAATGGTAACGGAACTCAAAAATATTCTATTTATCCTAATTGTATAAGGTTCCAAATGTTAACACATACCATTTAGATTAGTAAAATTATTTTGTAATAACCAGGGACTTCCTGTAGGCTAGTGGTAGGAAATAAAGGCTTGTCGCACTATGGTTGTGGGTTCGATTCCTGCAGCTTTGTCCGATGCGACGGGTTATGCCCCACCCTGCAGGTTGTCCTTTTCCTAAAACTACATTATTATAATATTCCAAAAATAATCTTCAGAAATGCTTTAACCTTAAACAATACTATCCATGGTTCAACTTAATCCATTCCAACCTTAATAGTTATCCAAAATACCTCCGTCCAGACTCTCTCTAAAAGGTCTCTAAATTCCAAAATCAATTTATCAGATTCCCCAAACAAAGTAAAGTTTCTCTTATTGTCACATACTAAAAATATGATTACCTTAATCATATTAAAACCTTACTGAAATCAACAAGTACTGCAGTACAATCCTTATATATATATATATCTCATTATTCTAATAACCAGAATATAATCCATGAGTCCAAAAGCACCATTACATTAGTTATTCTGCTTCAACTGTAGTAACAGCATAAGATTGTCCTTGATCCCTTGTCCTTTTCTGAGGTAAGTTTCCTTGACGCTTAGGACGTTCATTTGCATAATGACCCATTTCTCTAAAATTGTAGCATTCAACTTTGATAGCCTCTTTCTTTCCCTTGCAATCACGAGCCTGGTGACCCTTTTCTCCACATTTATAACAAACTACCATTCCTTTTAGGCAAGTACCAGGGTGATTCTTCCCACAATTATCACATAATGGAAAATCCTTCTTTCCCTTTTTCCCTTTATCTGTCTCTTGTTCCATCATTCTTTTCTTCTCTTACTTTACTTTGTTGTCATAAGACTTAGAGAATTCCTTTTCTGTCTTGATAGCACACGAGACAATATCTTCGTATGATGAGAAGGATTGTGATACTAAAGCTTGACGGAGAAATGGTTTTAACCCATCAAAGAAACGATCAATCTTACTCCTTGGGTTACGTATATAATCGGCAGCATGCCTCGCTAACCTTGTAAAGTTAGCCTCATACTTTGCGACATTCTCATCCTCCTTCTGCCTCAAACTCAGAAATTGCCTTTCCATATCTTCTCGATGGTCACGAGGAAAGTATTTTTCTAAGAAAATCTCTTTGAACTCCCTCCATTCCATATTCGATATGTCATCATATTCCTTTGTGTTTTGAATCAATGACCACCATTGATCAGCATCTCCAGTGAGGCGGTAAACTGCCATGATAACTTTTTCCCTTTCACTACTCCCCAAGGCGTGGAATATTTTCTCTAAGGAGTTTATCCATTGCTCAGATACTAATGGATTTGTAATCCCATTGAAGGTTGGTGGTTTTTTCCTCATGAAACGGTCTAGCATTGATCCTCCATGTTGCGGATCAGGGTGATCCATACGAGTAAGGTTATTATTCATAACCTGAGTGAGTTGTCCCAGTATGGTAATAAGTTGATCAGCACCAGTTGTATCTCCAGATCCACAATAATTATCTTGAGCAGGAGGGAAATCCCTACATGGAGTGCGTGCATTGATACGGTTTCCATTCCTTCCACTAGGCGCCATTTCTAAACAATGGCATAAACTAGATTAGTTTATGAATCAAAATACATAATTCCATACTTATAAAATACTTAACATAAATTGAACTATTTATGGATATAATCCATAAAAAATGTTTTCTTTGAGGAAGTATATACTCATAACCCTTCATAGTGGTTTTTAAATAAAATGAGAATTATCCTAAGCATATCCCCCGGGAGTGTCGTAACCAAGAGTGCAGCAAGGCCCGTTGTCGTGCACCAGTTCCCGTTCGATTCTATCTCAAAGCGGTGTTTTCGGGTTTTACCCCTAGGTACATCTGTGCCAGAGCCGTCTCTACCTGCTCGTATCCAGACAGGGATGTATTGCTCGGAAAACTGAAAAAATCTCTATAATACAAAAAATCTAGGAAGTTCTTCTATACTAATCCTTAAAGTTCATCTTAGGTCAACGTGCTCTAATCCGAGTTTGTCTAAATCTAGCTTCCAAGGTTAGTACTAAACTGTCTCTGATACCAACTGTAACGCCCCGACCCCAACTACCCAGAGCCGGTGCATTACTTCGTAACATTGGCATGATCACAAAAGATCAAGTCTCGAAAGACCGATTAGTTTAGTAGCCTTGGAAACACTAGATACATTCATAAATGTTACATTACATCACAAAGTGAAAAACTATAATAACATAGTCTCCATAGTCCACACTTCTATCCTCTTCGGACTATCCCTGTAGGTCATTTATAAAATACTTCTTCACATCCTGGAAAAATATTAAAACATTGAAAGGGGTGAGCTCAGATGCTCAGTAAGGTTAACAATATAGAGGAAGCTTTCATAAATAAACATTAACATTTAAGGCAATGTATAACTAAAACAAAAGCCTTTTAAACTTGAACTTCAACATAATATGGCAAAAGTAAAATGAGATAATGCCATTTACTTCTTCACATGGATATTCTACTGGTCGAATAATCACATGCAATATCAATAACCACTTTCATAATGAGGGAATGTATAATGCCAGACATTCTAAAACATTTTGTCAAGGCCTCGGCCAAGACGTCTAAAATGATTAAGGCCTCGGCCAAAACCATAAATCAAATTGGGAAAGGGCCTCAGCCAATTCCACGTCTAGTTGTCTCATGAGACCTACCGATGCATCGAGGAGCTATAGCGGGCTCCACCCGTCACTTATTAAGTCCAATACATTCCTCATATGAATAGGTTTAAACATATCATAAACCATAACATAATCGTATCACATAAAACATGCATAAAGGAAACATAACAGTTCCACATTTCAATCACAAGATATAAATACAACACATTGATATAATAAAAACGCTTTCAAAACCATTTTCAATACCAAAATAAAATAAAGTTAAAACTTTGTATTTATTTTTCATTAAAAAAAATGATGGCTTGTAGAGGAAGCCGAAACTCAAATAATGGTCACGGCGGCGGAGAATTCGTTGTCGCCGCATAAGTACGGAAAGAAAAACATTCCCTTTTTGTCGTTTAGTAAAACACTTCGTATAAAAAAGATTCCTTTTGAATAAACGTAAAAGTCAAAGGGGTTTATACACCGTATAAAAGAAAGTTGTGTATAAAACCAAATATGACTCAATGAAAGGAGATTGAGACGAAGTCCATAAAAATATCATTTTTAAAATAAAATAGATCTATTATGTGTATTCACTATAGGTACACATAAAGAAAGTAAAAATACAAAATAATACATAATAATATCATGACATAATTGGAAAGTAGGAGATTAACCCAAAGAATGGAAGTTGGGTTAAGAAGTTCCCTTACCTCGTGTCCGACTTGACTCAACTGTTCTTTAACCTCATGAATAATAAACTAGAGTTAATATATACCTTATTAAGAACCATTTTTAATTTCATTATCCTTTTTATATCACTTATTACAATGTTATGAACATTATGTAATTATTTAAGTTAATAACGGTCGTTTTGTCGATCTTTGTTACTTGAGTCAACAATAAATTTCTTATAATTACAAGTTGTTTATGTGGTAGAATATCCATTATCTCCATAATTATATTCATGATTTAGATGTCATATATATCATATATATCCAGTATATACATTCATTTATAATATTACGTAACATTTAGAGGTAAGAAATGAAATACACCGTTCATGGAGACGGTAAGCCGTACGTACATATGAACGCTACTTTCATTTCTATTTCATATTTAATGGAACGAAATCATAATGATATAAGTGTATAATATAATTCCAGTATAATATAGTGTATAATACCATTTACTCCATCCTTTATACATCCCACATATGGCATTAACGATTCAAATCACTTTGAGGGGGCGGTAGTCCGCACATCCTAAAATGAAATTATCGCGTTTTACCCATAATGGAAATCATAAAGTATGCCATAAATGAGAAATACAGAAGAATAAGTAAAACATAAACATATTATATATCATATATGAAAATAGTTACATCTTAATGGCCACCTTTGAAGGTGTTATATGAGTGTTGAACAATCATCGTTTCGTGAGGCAGAAATTCGCCATCCACAGAAACCGTATGTTCTTTAACCATTAGATGTAGGTGTGTGTAAGTGTAGCTCGAATCCTTATTATAAAAACATCCTAGTATATTTATTATACTGGTGATGTTACAAAAGAAATTAATAAAAAGAGTTTAGGGGGTTATAGAAGAAAAATAATACAAAACAACATTAGAGAAGACATTACCTCAAAATCGGGTAACTCTTTTTGATTTGAGCCAAAGGATTCCTTGGTAAGAGTTCTGCCCAAAGTTAGGCTTATAGGAGTAAGAGGGGGATGTTGGGAGAGTATTTGGGCAGAGGTTGGCCGAGCCAAATGGCTTGAATGTGTAAATGAGGTGGGAGAGGTGGGGGCCTTTTATAAGTGGAGAGGAGGGGCACTTTTGGAAAGATTGAAATGTTACATTATTACACAATGCTTTTAGGATTCTAAAGGTCCCAAACTTATATAATTAGAGGATAAGGTGATAAGGTTTCGAAATATCTTCATCCAATAGTCTTTGGACAAGTGTAAGCCTTGGATTTTTCATTATCTTCTCATTTTATTTAAATCGTTAAATAATGAGGTCATCGCTGCATCATAATGATGTCATAAATAATTTAATTTATTTAATGTCTAAAAATTATAAAAAAAATACTATGATGTAGGAAATCGTTTTATCTTTCTAATTAATATTTATAATCAAAAATTTTACTTGTGTAACCCCACGTAAAAATTGTTTTAGTAAAACATTTTATGTTTGTGTCATTTTTTACTTTAACATTAAATAAAAGGTGTTTATGTCATTTTCTAACTAAAGTGGCTTCATGGGGTCCCCAAGTTGACCCATGGGTTTTCTTGGTCGGCCATGACTCATACAATAGTAGTAGGACAAGTTTCAAGCTCATCTCATATTACTGAAACATTATTTTTACCTTAAACTACACTAATTACCTCTAATCGCGATTAAGAACTTAAAAGTTACTATTCACCAAAAAATTATTTTAATCTCATTGAACCACATTTTAATTATTAATGACAACCATGTATGTCGGATTTTTGAAAATCAAATCACAGAAGTGGTAATATTTCATTTAAATGAAAAATCAGTTATTTAACTACCACTTAGTGGTTTCACTATTCATCAAAAATTGAAGTTTTTCAGAACAATGCCAAAATTTCACCCTAAGCTATAATTGATATTCCGAATTCAAAAATGATGTCTATTTTACAAAATTCCAAACATATAAGTTGCATTAATTAATTTTATAATTAATTCCCACTGTTACAACAAATAGCGTGTTTTTAAGAAACAATTTATATCAAAAGATTGGCAATTGTTTATGTCCAATTTCAATGTTAATCTAATTCTAATGACCACCTTTGGATAAAATTGTAAAAATATATTCTAATTATAATTTAAAACCACTAAATAGTATAATTTATCACTATAAATTATTTTTATTAAAAAAGTTGTTTTTAAGTAATTTTCACTATTCATAAAAAATTAGAAGTTCTTAGAAAAATACCAAAAATTTAACATAGGCTAATTTCGATATTAGGAATACAAAAATGAAGTCCATTTTGAAATATAAAATTTCTATAATTTTAAAAAGTGGTTATTACTATTCATAATGGCTACTTTGATTAGTCGCGGTGTTTTAGAACTCAAAGTTGCGTACAATGCAAGCTATTGCATTATTGAATGAGAAGCGTATCGTGGAAGGTCGGGGTGTTACATTCTCCCCTCCTTCAATAAATTGCGTCCTCGCAATTTGAAATTTTTTTCTTTGAAAATAAAAGGTTGAAAAGAGAAAATACCTTTGAGGAAAACCCACATCGGAAATAAGGTTAATAAATATATAACATTAAAAGAAATCAAGATAAGTACAAAGGTCACCCGATATAGCCCATTCTAGGATTCTATGAAAATATGGATATGGAGGAGAAACAAACCATCAAGGTCTGATGGAGAGTTATAGAAAACAAGATTAGGAGAAAGTTTAACTACAAGAAAATCACAAACTTGTGATTGGTTAAACGGTCATTGAATCCCTAGTTGGAAACGTTAACCGACAACATTTTTATTTTAAGTTACCTTTTATAATATTGAGGAATTTATTTAGGAGATTTACTAAGAACGTAAGGGAATATACATACTTGTTATGTATACTTTCATTCGTTAATAAATTTTTACCACAACCCAACTTTTACTCCAAATGGTAACGGAACTCAAAAATATTCTATTTATCCTAATTGTATAAGGTTCCAAATGTTAACACATACCATTTAGATTAGTAAAATTATTTTGTAATAACCAGGGACTTCCTGTAGGCTAGTGGTAGGAAATAAAGGCTTGTCGCACTATGGTTGTGGGTTCGATTCCTGCAGCTTTGTCCGATGCGACGGGTTATGCCCCACCCTGCAGGTTGTCCTTTTCCTAAAACTATAGTATTATAATATTTCAAAAATAATCTTCAGAAATGCTTTAACCTTAAACAATACTATCCATGGTTCAACTTAATCCATTCCAACCTTAATAGTTATCCAAAATACCTCCGTCCAGACTCTCTCTAAAAGGTCTCTAAATTCCAAAATCAATTTATCAGATTCCCCAAACAAAGTAAAGTTTCTCTTATTGTCACATACTAAAAATATGATTACCTTAATCATATTAAAACCTTACTGAAATCAACAAGTACTGCAGTACAATCCTTATATATATATATATCTCATTATTCTAATAACCAGAATATAATCCATGAGTCCAAAAGAACCATTACATTAGTTATTCTGCTTCAACTGTAGTAACAGCATAAGATTGTCCTTGATCCCTTGGCCTTTTCTGAGTTAAGTTTCCTTGACGCTTAGGACATTCATTTGCATAATGACCCATTTCTCTAAAATTGTAGCATTCAACTTTGATAGCCTCTTTCTTTCCCTTGCAATCACGAGCCTGATGACCCTTTTCTCCACATTTATAACAAACTCCCATTACTTTTAGGCAAGTACCAGGGTGATTCTTCCCACAATTATCACATAATGGAAAATCCTTCTTTCCCTTTTTCCCTTTATCTGTCTCTTGTTCCATCATTCTTTTCTTCTCTTGCTTTACTTTGTTGTCATAAGACTTAGAGAATTCCTTTTCTGTCTTGATAGCACACGAGACAATATCTTCGTATGATGAGAAGGATTTTGATACTAAAGCTTGACGGAGAAATGGTTTTAACCCATCAAAGAAACGATCAATCTTACTCCTTGGGTTACGTATATAATCAGCAGCATGCCTCGCTAACCTTGTAAAGTTAGCCTCATACTTTGCGACATTCTCATCCTCCTTCTACCTCAAACTCAGAAATTGCCTTTCCATATCTGCTCGATGGTCACGAGGAAAGTATTTTTCTAAGAAAATCTCTTTGAACTCCCTCCATTCCATATTCGATATGTCGTCATATTACTTTGTGTTTTGAATCAATGACCACCATTGATCAGCATCTCCAGTGAGGCGGTAAACTGTCATGATAACCTTTTCCCTTTCACTACTCCCCAAGGCGTGGAATATTTTCTCTAAGGAGTTTATCCATTGCTCAGATACTAATGGATTTGTAATCCCATTGAAGGTTTTTGGTTGTTGCCTCATGAAACGGTCTAGCATTGATCCTCCACGTTGCGGATCAGGGTGCTCCATAAGAGTAAGGTTATTATTCATAACCTGAGTGATTTGTCCCAGTATGGTAATAAGTTGATCAGCACCAGTTGTATCTCCAGATCCACAATAATTATCTTGAGCATGAGGGAAATCCCTACACGGAGTGCGTGCATTGATACGGTTTCCATTCCTTCCACTAGGCGCCATTTCTAAACAATGGCATAAACTAGATTAGTTTATGAATCAAAATACATAATTCCATACTTATAAAATACTTAACATAAATTGAACTATTTATGGATATAATCCATAAAAAATGTTTTCTTTGAGGAAGTATATACTCATAACCCTTCATAGTGGTTTTTAAATAAAATGAGAATTATCCTAAGCATATCCCCCGGGAGTGTTGTAACCAAGAGTGCAGTAAGGCCCGTTGTCGTGCACCAGTTCCCGTTCGATTCTATCTCAAAGCGGTGTTTTCGGGTTTTACCCCTAGGTACATCTGTGCCAGAGCCGTCTCTACCTGCTCGTATCCAGACAGGGATGTATTGCTCGGAAAACTGACAAAATCTCTATAATACCAAAATTCTAGGAAGTTATTCTATACTAATCCTTAAATTTCATCTTAGGTCAACGTGCTCTAATCCGAGTTTTTCTAAATCTAGCTTCCAAGGTTAGTACTAAACTGCCTCTGATACCAACTGTAACGCCCCGACCCCAGCTACCCAGAGCCGGTGCATTACTTCGTAACATTGGCATGATCACAAAAGATCAAGTCTCGAAAGACCGATTAGTTTAGTAGCCTTGGAAACACTAGATACATTCATAAATGTTACATTACATCACAAAGTGAAAAACTATAATAACATAGTCTCCATAGTCCACACTTCTATCCTATTCGGACTATCCCTGTAGGTCATTCATAAAATACTTCTTCACATCCTGGAAAAATATTAAAACATTGAAAGGGGTGAGCTCAGATGCTCAGTAAGGTTAACAATATAGTGGAAGCTTTCATAAATAAACATTAACATTTAAGGCAATGTATAACTAAAACAAAATCCTTTTAAACTTGAACTTCAACATAATATGGCAAAAGTAAAATGAGATAATGCCATTTACTTCTTCACATGGATATTCTACTGGTCGAATAATCACATGCAATATCAATAACCACTTTCATAATGAGGGAATGTATAATGCCAGACATTCTAAAACATTTTGTCAAGGCCTCGGCCAAGACGTCTAAAATGATTAAGGCCTCGGCCAAAACCATAAATCAAATTGGGAAAGGGCCTCGGCCAATTCCACGTCTAGTTGTCTCATGAGACCTACCGATGCATCGAGGAGCTATAGCGGGCTCCACCCGTCACTTATTAAGTCCAATACATTCCTCATATGAATAGGTTTAAACATATCATAAACCATAACATAATCGTATCACATAAAACATGCATAAAGGAAACATAACAGTTTCACATTTCAATCACAAGATATAAATACAACACATTGATATAATAAAAATGTTTTCAAAACCATTTTCAATACCAAAATAAAATAAAGTTAAAACTTTGTATTTATTTTTCATTAAAAAAAATGATGGCTTGTAGAGGAAGCCGAAACTCAAATAATGGTCACGGCGGTGGAGAAGTCGTTGTCGCCGCATAATTACGGAAATAAAAACATTCCCTTTTTTTCGTTTAGTAAAACGCTTCGTATAAAAAAGATTCCTTTTGAATAAACGTAAAAGTCAAAGGGGTTTATACACCGTATAAAAGAAAGTTGTGTATAAAACCAAATATGACTCAATGAAAGGAGATTGAGACGAAGTCCATAAAAATATTATTTTTAAAATAAAATAGATCTATTATGTGTATTCACTATAGGTACACATAAAGAAAGTAAAAATACAAAATAATACATAATAATATCATGACATAATTGGAAAGTAGGAGATTAACCCAAAGAATGGAAGTTGGGTTAAGAAGTTCCCTTACCTCGTGTCCGACTTGACTCAACCGTTCTTTAACCTCCTGAATAATAAACTAGAGTTAATATATACCTTATTAAGAACCATTTTTAATTTCATTATCCTTTTTATATCACTTATTACAATGTTATGAACATTATGTAATTATTTAAGTTAATAACGGTCGTTTTGTCGATCTTTGTTACTTGAGTCAACAATAAATTTCTTATAATTACAAGTTGTTTATGTGGTAGAATATCAATTATCTCCAGAATTATATTCATGATTTAGATGTCATATATATCATATATATCCAGTATATACATTCATTTATAATATTACGTAACATTTAGAGGTAAGAAATGAAATGCACCGTTCATGGAGACGGTAAGACGTACGTACGTATGAACGCTACTTTCATTTCTATTTCATATTTAATGGAATGAAATCATAATGATATAAGTGTATAATATAATTCCAGTATAATATAGTGTATAATACCATTTACTCCATCCTTTATACATCCCACATATGGCATTAACGATTCAAATCACTTTGAGGGGGCGGTAGTCCGCACTTCCTAAAATGAAATTATCGCGTTTTACCCATAATGGAAATCATAAAGTATGCCATAAATGAGAAATACAGAAGCATAAGTAAAACATAAACATATTATATA
Organism: Viscum album; assembly: GCA_963277665.1. Classification (NCBI taxonomy): domain Eukaryota; kingdom Viridiplantae; phylum Streptophyta; class Magnoliopsida; order Santalales; family Viscaceae; genus Viscum; species Viscum album. The sequence goes on from OY728121.1 coordinate 452,094,108, forward strand.
TCATATATGAAAATAGTGACATCTTAATGGCCACCTTTTAAGGTGTTATATGAGTGTTGAACAATCATCGTTTCGTGAGGCAGAAATTCGCCATCCACAGAAACCGTATGTTCTTTAACCATTAGATGTAGGTGTGTGTAAGTGTAGCTCGAATACTTATTATAAAAACATCCTAGTATATTTAGGATACTGGTTATGTTACAAAAGAAATTAATAAAAAGATTTTAGGGGGTTGGAGAAGAAAAATAATACAAAACAACATTAGAGAAGACATTACCTCAAAATCGGGTAACTCTTTTTGATTTGAGCAAAAGGATTCCTTGGTAAGCGTTCTGCCCAAAGTGAGGCTTCTAGGAGTAAGAGGAGGATGTTGGGAGAGTATTTGGGCAGAGTTTGGCCGAGCCAAATGGCTTTAAAGTGTAAATGAGGTGGGAGAGGTGGGGGCCTTTTATAAGTGGAGAGGAGGGGCACTTTTGGAAAGATTGAAATGTTACATTATTACACAATGATTTTCGGATTCTAAAGGTCCCACACTTATATAATTCGAGTCTAAGGTGATAAGGTTTCGAAATATCTTCATCCAATAGGCTTTGGACAAGTGTAAGCCTTGGATTTTTCATTATCTTCTCATTTTATTTAAATCGTTAAATAATGAGGTCATCGCTGCATCATAATGATGTCATAAATAATTTAATTTATTTAATGTCTAAAAATTATAAAAAAAATACTATGATGTAGGAAATATTTTTATCTTTCTAATGAATATTTATAATCAAAATTTGTACTTGTGTAACCCCACGTAAAAATTGTTTTAGTAAAACATTTTATGTTTGTGTCATTTTTTACTTTAACATTAAATAAAAGGTGTTTATGTCATTTTCTAACTAAAGTGGCTCAATGGGGTCCCCAAGTTGACCCATGGGTTGTCTTGGTCGTCCATGACTCATCCAATAGGAGTAGGATAAGTTTAAAGCTCATCTCATATTACTGAAACATTATTTTTACCTTAAACTACACTAATTACCTCTAATCGCGATTAAGAACTTAAAAGTTACTATTCACCAAAAAATTATTTTAATCTCATTGAACCACATTTTACTTCTTAATGACAACCATGTATGTCGTATTTTTGAAAATCAAATCACAGAAGTGGTAATATTTCATTTAAACGAAAAATCAGTTATTTAACTACCACTTAGTGGTTTCACTATTCATCAAAAATTGAAGTTTTTCAGAACAATGCCAAAATTTCACCCTAAGCTATAATTGATATTCCGAATTCAAAAATGATGTCTATTTTAAAAAATTCCAAACATATAAGTTGCATTAATTAATTTTATAATTAATTCCCGCTGTTACAACAAATAGCGTGTTTTTAAGAAACAATTTATATCAAAAGATTGGCAATTGTTTATGTCCAATTTTAATGTTAAATTAATTCTAATGACCAACTTTGGATAAAATTGTAAAAATATATTCTAATTATACTTTAAAACCACTAAATAGTATAATTTATCACTATAAATTATTTTGATTAAAAAAGTTGTTTTTAAGTAATTTTCACTATTCATAAAAAATTAGAAGTTCTCAGAAAAATACCAAAAATTCAACATAGGCTAATTTCGATATTAGTAATACAAAAATGAAGTCCATTTTGAAATATAAAATTTCTATAATTTTAAAAATTGGTTATTACTATTCATAATGGCTACTTAGATTAGTCGCGGTGTTTTAGAACTCGAAGTTGCGTACAATGCAAGCTATTGCATTATTGAATGAGAAGCGTATCGTGGAAGGTCGGGGTGTTACAATGTAGGCTATTTTACCTAAGTCCTTCATGGAGAAACACTTATTTAACCAGTCCTTAACTAACTTTAAGACTGGTAAATCGTTTCTAATAAGTAATATGTCGTCAACATATACTACTAGGATAATGACCGCATTCCCATTAAATCTAGTATAAACACATGGCTCGCATTCATTCTTCATGAAACAAAATTCCTTTATGGATTCATCAAATCGAATATTCCATGACCTAGATGTTTACTTTAATCTATAAATGTATTTCTGTAACTTGTAAACCCATTTGGATTCACCTGGTCTCACAAACCCATCTGGTTGTGTCATATAGGAATCTTCTTAAAGGTTCCCGTTAAGGAATACTATTTTGACATACATTTTCCAAATATCATAGTCATGGTAAGCTGTTATGGAAATTATGATTCTTATGGATTTAAACATGGAAACTAGAGAAAAGGTTTCATCATATTCAATTCCTTGACGTTGTCTGAATCCTTTAGCCACTAGCCTTGCTTTATAGGTGATAACTTGAACTTCCATGTCCATATTTCTCTTGAATACCCATTTTCATCCAACAGGCTTTACATCAACTGGCTCATCAACCAGAACCCAGACTTGGTTCTGATACATGGAATCCATCTCAGAATTCATAGCTTCTAGCCATCTTGTAGCTTCTGAGCTCTCTACTGCTTCCTTTTAGGAGAGAGGTTCATCATTGTCCAACAATAATTACTCACCATCCTCGGTGACTAGGAAACCAAATCTCTATGGTTCCCTTACCTCTCTTGAGATCCTACACAGTACTTGTGTTTTTGGAACCTCTTCCACGGGGACCTATGGAACTTGTCCCTATACCAACTCCTATGTATCTTGATCATTAACTTTGTCAAAGTCAATCTTGATCCCACTATCCTTTTTTAGGATGTTCTTCCTATAAAGAAAAAAGGATTGTCTGGCAATAATCACTTTCTTTTCTTAAGGGTTATATATGTAATATCCTCTCGTTTCCTTAGGATATCCTATAAAGATACACCTCGTGCCCCGGGGTGATATTTTATTACCCGAGGAGGCCTTAACAAATGACTTGAATCCCCACACATGTGTGTATGAAAAAATGGGTTTCTTTAAATTCCATAACTCAGAGAGAATTCCATTTTCTTCCTTAGTTGGTACTCGGTTCAATGTGTATGTTGAAGTTTGTAATGTATATCCCCAAAAGGATAATGGAATATCTGCATGACTCATCATCAACCTCACCATGTCCAACAAGGTGTGGTTCCTCCTTTCACTAACACTATTCAAATGTGGTGTATAAGGAGGAGTGATTTGAGATATAATCCCAAACTCCCATAAAATTTTGATAAACTCTTGGTCCATATATTCTTCACCTCGATCTGATCGAAGATTCTTTATCTTATTACCAAGCTAATTCTCTACTTCATTCTTGAATTCCTTAAATTTTTCTAAGGACTCACACTTATACCTCATTAAGTAGATATAGTCATATCTACTCAAATCATTAGTAAAAGTAATGAAGTAAGAATACCACCTCTAGCTTCTACTGGAAATGGTCCACACACATATGTGTGCACCAATCCTAGAAGCTCTGTGGCCCGTTCACAATGTCCACCGAAAGGCATCTTGTTCATTTTTATTTGAAAACAAGCGTGATATATATCAAATGGTTTTAGCTCAGTAAAGTCTAAATAACCATATTGGTAGAGCTTTTTCAAGCGCTTCTCATTTACATGACCAAGATGGTGATGCCACAACTGGGTATTGTATGAGTCATGTGATCTTGTTTCGTTATCGATTGCCAACGCCTATTTTTCATAATTTAATACATACAAACCATTATTTAAATGTTTCATACCATAACATATGTTGTTATTATAAAATAAAAAACCCTTATTTCCAAACTTGAAAATAAATCCATCCATATCCAAACATGATACAGAAATTATGTTCTTAGTAACACTAGGAACATAATAATAGTTATGTAAAACCAAAAGTATCCTAGTTGGAAAAGAGAGATAGTAATCACCAATGGATAACATATCCAGCCTCGCACCATTGGCAGCTCGAAGATCCACCTCTCCTCTAGAAATATTTCTAAATCTACTTGGTTCCTGCATTTGAATGTAGATGTGAGCCCCACAAGATGTATCTAATACTCAATGTGTAGAAATTGAAAGATTACACTAGATAATGAACACACCTTTAGTGTCCCCACACTTCTGGGTGTAGTTCCTATTTCAGTGTCCTGGCTTTCCACATGAAAAACACACCACCTATCATTCCTTTCCCTACCTCTGGATCTTCCCCTTCTTAGAGGGATTATGCTTGGGGGATTCAGACCATTTATAAATCCTTGGCCCCTTTGCATTGTCCTTATTTTTCTTATTCACCATAAGGACTGTGGGTTTTTCATGCCCCATTTCCTTATCTACCTGGAAAATTGAGGTCAAAAGTTTCAATAGACTCTTCTCATTTTTTCTCATGTTGTAGTTGACAATAAATCTAGATAAGGTCTTAAGAAGTGATGATAGTATGATATCTGTATGCAACTCATCCGGGAACTTAATCCCTAATATGTCCAGGCATTCTATATAGCCAATAATCTTGACTACATAAGGCCCAAATAGAATAGACTCTCCAAGATTAGTTGCAAACAAAGAATTGGAGATATCATATCTCTCTTATCTCACCTTCTCTTGATAGAGATCCTTAAGGTGAGACATCATGCTATATGTGTCCATGTTTTCATATTGCTTCAAGAGCTCATTAGACACGGCTGATAGAATAAAACATTGGACATATATGGAATCATCCATACACTTCATACAGAGAGATAGTTCCTCATCACTGGCCTCTTTTCCAGGCACAACTGGAATAGTCTCCTCCAGCACATCCAATTTCCTCTCATGGTGAGTGATGAGGCATAAACGCCTATGCCATTCCTGGAAATTGGTGTCGGTGAGAAGTTTTTCCTTATCTAGTATGGTTCACAATGATATGTTTGAGTTTATTTTTATTATAATTTTAACAAATTAATATGAGAAAATATTTAGTAATTTATCATGATAAAACTGAGACAAATAAATAAATTAATACTTATTAGTCTCTCACTATTTTATCGAAATCCAATAGCTCGCACCATTGACTTAAGAATATTGTGTTGCCTGAATATTCTAGTGTCAAGGATCCATATTTCCCTTTTCATTACCCCAACTAGGGTTAGCCGAGCAACTTGAAATTTTTTAGGTAGGCATTCCAAATTCCAACTACATTAACTCACATCTCCTTGATCCATTAAGTGGACTCCCCAATCCTAAAATCCTTTTATTTTGGATTTCCTTAACCTTTACCAATTGGTCACACCAAGTCCTGTTGTGGCAGTCAACCCTTGATGTGAAGCAAGTCAAGTTAACCCAAAACCTTTAATTAGAATTCCTTGATAATTGAAATCACCACAACTAGGGTTGGTCATGCACTTTGAATTATGGTTCGATTCTAACCAATATTATGGAAGGTTATACCGAATTAATATTTCTTTGAGGGATTTTATCCTTATATGTAAATTACCATTTTATTATCTTTCTTACACACTAGTTAATATTCAGTGGGATATACTTAATTGATTAAACATGTATAAGATAATATTTATGCATAAGATGGTCTTATTTTAGTTCCATATTGTATGCTTGTTTAATTCATTAATTGTGTGATCATGACAACACACCAACAATAAATAAAACATAAAACCAACATAAATAAAATAAATGGCATGATCATGATCTTGTTATATTGGTTAGTTTATCTGTCGATTGATAAACTAACCCAAGACCTAGGGGAGAAACATCTTGAACCTTCTGGGTTTGCATTTACAGCTTTCCACCTATCCACCTTTGTATCTCCTTGGGTTGTTTTCACCTCGGATCTTAATTTGAACCACATCCACTAGCTTGGGAGCCCCATCCATTACATATGCTTTTATCCCACATGCAGGATAGGGGTAAAATGGGTTTTTAGATAAAAGAAACCTTGGGAACGCAAACCCTACATATTAATGAGGAGAAGGCTCGCAAGCCAACAAATTTAATTTAAATAAATTAATTAACAGAAACCATCCTCATACAAAGGTCTTGGTATAGCTCATGATCATCCATAAAATCAAAAATATTTATGCATAAATAAAACTAGCATTAAATTATTTAATCATTCGTGTTTAAGATAAATCATGCTCGAATCGATTAATTATCTTTAATTAATCAATACTTTTATCTTAAACCATTTTCTGAATTTCCTTGAGATTCTCATCCAACATAATTTTAAAAAAATAAATTCATTAAAAATTATATTTGTACGTAACTTGTACCTTGGAGGCAACCCAGTGAATTCTCATTCATAGCTACCCAATGAGTAGAAATTAACATTACGCAGATATTAAATTAAACACACACACACACACACACATATATATATATATAACCTATCACGTGTTGTGCCTCAGCTTTACACCCACACTATGGTACACGTATTAAGGGTTTTTATAATATAATAATAAATTTTAATAAATCTGTGTAATTTGGATGAGTACACGACATGTAGTTCCAACTACACGATGTGTACTATCATTCACTGTCCATTCTAAGTACATGCCTGGGGACATGGCGTGTAGATGTAAATTGGAAATCTTCAGAGTACATGGTGTTTCTAGTGGTCCATACGTCGTGTAGTGTCCACGTTACATGATATCCAGTCGAGAAAGCCATGTACAAGGTACACGGTCCAACCCTAACCCGAATAGACTACACACCATGTCTTGTGGACCACATGGCGTGTAATCCAGAAACCGCGTGCCACCTATTCTTGGTCAACACACAAAGTCATTTAAGACTTAGATAGACTCCAACACGCAGCTTGGTTTGGTGGACCGGTCTTGGTGCTCGGAACCTTGACTACATGGTGTGTACTGCTGAATACACACCGTGTGTTCTGGTGTTGTATGGCCATGAACCTTTGGAACCTCCGGATGAGATCCGTTATTTTATTTTAATCAAAATTAAAATAAAAATCATTTCTGTAAGTGAATGATAAATGAAAAAGGAGGAACATGTCTTGATATTCATATTTGCAAAATGATTAACTTTAATTGAAATAAATAAATTATTAAATGCGTAAATCATCAACAAAAAACTAAATAATTATAATCAACGATATGACCACTCTGATACCACTTGTAGGTTTTGAGTGCAGTAGAATCACGTGGGTAGGTGCACCCAGCTTTAATTTTTACCATTAAAAATGATCAAAACGAGATCTTTCATGATGATAAAATTCTGGATCTTTAGAATAGAATGAAGAACGAAAGAAAATAGGGGAGTCCCATAACCATGGATAGGATCATAATATGTTGGTTATAAATAATTTAGTTAAAATACAATAATTACCTCGATGTAATTCTCTCTTCGTTGATGTTTCTATTCATGATCCAATGTGATCTGTCATTGCATCATAGAAGCCAAGTGTAGGATTCCTATAGTGGAAATACACACATGCTCCACGTATCTCTAGACATATCTGAAGGGATATCTAGTTTCTAGCACAGAAGAGTCTCCACTTCCGATGTCTGCCTTAGATTTCCTTGAGAGCCACTTCCAAAGCGCTCTACTTGATCCAGTGGAGGAGGATCTCTCTCACAACTTGAGAGCGTTCTTTGTGGAAAAATAATTCTCTCTTGGATTGATAGTTTTTTAGATCTGTTGTGCACAACCAAAAAGAATGGATAGGTTAATGAGAATAATGTAATTTGGATTTTGTTACTTAGAATAATAAAATGAATTAATTACCCTAAATCATTTATTCATTTCATTTAATTCTTAGTAAGACCCCATGTCTAATAATAATAGTTGACTATTATTATCACTTGATATACACCCAGCGAATTACACCTAATATTATTTAATAAAATAAATAATATTATTGCTCACAAATCCCTAGAAAAACTACACAGCGTGTATATTAATATACACAGCGTTTACTTTTGTTATTACATTTTCTTTATTTCCTCCACCATATTTATTATACCTTGAATAATTACTATTTATTTCTTAAATAAATATCCCCCCATTACTCACTAATAAATATATTACTTTTCCCACAATATATTCTCTCGAATAACCAATGTCAAAATAAATAAAATCAGGCATCCTTGAATAATTATTAAACCATAATTGAGAATAATCTTTATTCAACTTTTTAAATAAATATTTAACTAAGATACTTGGACACACTTAGTGTGTGACCCTCTAGGACTCTTTCTTAGTGTCATTAGACAGAGCTTGCCTAAAGTACAAGGTTAGCATCTAGCAACACACCAAGGAACGCATAGAGAAATAAGTTAATGTCGTAATGAATTGTAACCTCCTACGAATTCTTACCATGTAATATAATTCCTTTGTCTCGATATCTTGAATCAAGCAGGTTTCATACTAGTGTCATCAACCCATGTGCTTGATTATTCTTTCTTTGACTTTTTGGAATTGAACTTGACCATTCCACATCATGGATATGGATTTATTAGGCTATATCAATTCCATCAAAGGGACTAAGATGTCAACTTCTGTTATGGAACAGAAGGAAAAAATATGTTCTCTAATTATCTATTAATGAAGTATTACTCTTGAAACACCCAAATATCCTACCTCACTATGAATAGCATTTAATCAGAGTTTTCTTCAATATATCTAAGTGTGCGAGTTGTAATACCCATTAGTAATAATCTTAAAGTCTAAGTACCAATACATACATCTACAGGTAGGAACATCCAATGACACTATAAAATTTGGATTTCCTACTGACGAGTCTCATTCTCATAATATCCTCCAGGATAATACCAAGGGAGCACACCATGAGAAGGTGCCTCAAATTTTTATGAGTACTCACCCTTAATGGCTTGTATTATTTATGTCCCTAAAATAACATCATCCGGTCATAGAACATATGTTCAAGAATAGTGTTATGACACTTCTGGGTTCTCATTATAGCAGGGATCCGCTATGACCCTTTAGTGAAACAGCTATCCTGAGGACATTATCACATGTATTGTCATGTATAAGAACAATTAATATGTGATAAGGTATTTATTAATGAATAAAGTACAAAGTAGTTGGTTTTAGGACACCAACTCCAACACCAATTTCAAAGAGAATTATACAAAAAAATAAACCCCCCATCACAAAAAATCACTTAAAAAGAGTATCCAAAACATTTTTTAAAAATAAGGGGAGTCATTTTATGAAACTTGGGAAAGGTTAAAATACAAAATCAACATGGTATCTTTCCATGGATTTTCAATCCTATAACAAGTTCGAATCTTTTAAGAAGGGTTGGATCCGGGGAAAAAACAATTCATCGATATGATTTATAATGAAACCTTTAAAAAATCCTTGAATGATGATTATCAGTATCTAGAAATCTTGGATGAATATAACCAAACATAGGGAATATCACCTTACTATGATAAGACACCCAAATATGGTGGGATTTACACTCTTAGGGAAGAATAAAGTCTCAAGTAAAAACTTGTTACACTCACTAGGAATGTCGAGGATATCAATCTTAGGAAGGTCCATTAAATCCAAACTGTTGATCCTATTTTCACAATCTATGAAAAACATGACCACGTGAAAAAAACTTCCCAACCATCCCTTATATAAAGGATGTTCTTTTAGGAGGGACACTAGTATAGGTCAATTATTTAAACTTTCATAATCCTTGGTACCAAAAATCTTTCAATATAAGGTACAATGACCATCAAGTATTCTATTAGAAAGATAACCAAAATCCCATCCAACAACCCAGTCATCCAAAAGGACCAAACCCCTTCCCTCAATAGAATTTTTAAACCCATAATTAGTTCTAACCACAATCGGTCCAATAATAATAACCCACTCAACAGCCAACCAACAACCAAAGTTTCCTCCTAGGATAAACCAACCAACACAATCCCTTACCCAATATATACCTCTCCCAATCCTTGAAAATTGTTTAAAAAATGGAAAGAATTAATTCTAAAGTTTCATTACTTAAACATGAACTACAAACAATTAAAACTGACAAATCACCCATGCCGACTCAGGCCTCCCCAGCCCTAAGGGGGGAAGCAAGATACAAACAATCCACACTTGAATAAATAAAAGGAGTTACAATATTAAGAAGTATTAAATCCATTGAAAATCAGGAAAAAAACATTCTAGAACCTTTAAAAGCTTTAATATCACATGAAAATGTTGAATAAACACCCATAGATTCTGAAAAATCCCATGAGAATTTGAAAGAACCACAACCTCAGCAAACATTCAACAAATCTATTCATTTCCCTCAATGCATGAGAGGAAAAACTAAACCTGAATTGAATGAAACATTTCTCTCGTGTTAATTTGAACATTACTCTTCTCAATTCAATCCAAACCATTCCTTCCTACTAAAATTACCTTAAGGACTTGTAAACTATTAAAAGTAAATTTTCACATAAATAAATTTATTTTGGATGCTAATGTGAGTACCATAATTCAAGGTACCATTACTCCTAATTTGAAAGGCCCAGAATTTCCATACATCAATGTTGAGTTAGGAGAGAAAAAAGTTGTCAAAGAACTTTGTGATATATAATCTAGTGTGAACATAATTCCATATTCCATGTATTGTCAGTTAGGGCTCAAGGAAATCTAACCCATATTTGTCACTCTTCAACTTACTAATCGTGGTGTTTGAGTTCCTAAAGGGATCTTAAAGGATGTTTTGGTGAAATGTGAAATTTTCATTTACCATGTTGACTTCATTGTCCTTGACAATGATCCAAGATTTAGTACTAGGGAGAAAACCCCCATCATCCTTGGTCATCCCTTATTAACAACAATCAACTCAGTCATCCAAGTTAGGAATGGGAATATGAAAATAACCTTTAGAAACATGATCCTTGATCTAAAAATTTATAATAAGAACTCTCAAATTGGGGATGATGAAGATATATATGAGTTTAGCTGGATAGGTATTGTTAATAGTGAACTAGAGGAACATCAATGAATTATTGAAGGATGTTTAAGTAAATATGAGATTAATTTCTTTTGTTCACATGAGGGAAAATTTTCTCCTTGGCTTGAATCTATTTTAGATGGATCTTTTGATGATTTTCTCGAATCAAAAATCAATGAAACCATTGGAAAAATCAAAAACATCGATTTCATACCCATTACTAACACTGATCTAGCCAATGTGGTGGCTGAAACTTATATACAAAAGGAACTAGTTTTGTCAATAAATTTGGAAAAAGAAACCGAGTTTGATGTAAAGTACCATCCTTATTTTGAAATTTTTAACCAAACTAATCTCAAATTTAAGGTCCTACCTTCATCACTCAAGTATGAATTATTATGGGAAAATCAAAATTTCCTTGTTTTAATTTCTTATTCTCTTGAAGAAAATCAAGAGAGGATTATTCTAGATTTCCTAGTAAAGCACAAGAAATAAATTGGATAGAACCTATATGATATTACTGGTATTAGATCACTCATTTGAAATAATATGATTGTTCTATAATCTGAATCATGTGTCTTAAACCTCATTGAAGACACAATCCCAATCTTATAAATGTGGTAAGGAAAGAACATATAAAGTTGTTTAAAGTGGGTATCATCTACCCCATTGCTGAGAGTGAGTGAGTTATCCCAATTCAAGTTATTCCAAAAAAGTATGGAATCACTTTGATTACTAATGAGGATGGTGATATTCACCCCACAAGGGTGAGTAATAGATAGAGAGTGTACATTGACTATAGGAAGCTAAACTCATATAGCAAGAAAGACCATTTCCCTTTTCCCTTCATTGATCAAGTCCTCAAGCGAGTGGTGGGTCATCAGTTTTACTACATCTAAGATGGATTCTCAGGGTATGATCAAATTGAGGTCACCTTATAAGATCAAGGAAAAAACAACCTTTTCATATCCAGTTGTCACTTTTTCTTTCAAGCTCGTTCCCTTTGGGTTATGTAATGCCCCTAGTACCTTATGACAGTGCATGATGGTAATCTTCTCTGACATTACGGGGGATTGTTTAGAGGTATTTATGGATGACTTATCCATATTTTTGGATACATTTTAGGGATGCCTTATAAATGTTGAAATGGTTTTTTATAAATGTGAGGATAATAATATCATCCTAAACTAGGAAAAAAATCCATTTCATGGTAAAGGAAGGAGTTTTTATGGTCCATCTAGTCTCTAGTAGAGGGATTGAAGTTGATAAATATAAGGTTGATATCATTTTTCACCTTCTATCTCCAAAAACTATCAAGTAAGTGAGGTCCTTCTTAGGACATACTGGTTTCTATAGAAGGTTCATTAGGGATTTCAGCTCCATTTTCTGACCACTTTGTGCTCTACTAGTGAAAAATGATCCATTTTTATGGAAAGAAATATATTAATAATCATTCTTGACACTAAAGTGATATCTTATCTATCCACCTATCATGAAATCTCACAAATTATAAACTTCCATTTGAACTTATGTGTGATGCAAGTGACTTCACTATAGGAGCTATCTTAGGAAAATGTTGTGATAAAACTCCATGTGTCATTACTTATGAAAGTAAACCATTAAATGGTTCATAGATAAATTGAACCACCACTAAGAAAGATATACTTGATATTGTATTTTCCATAGAAAAATTTAGGTCTTATCTTCTAGGGTCCCCCATCATTGTCTTTACTAACCATTCAACTCTAAAATAACTTTTCCAAAAACAAGCTTCCAAGGCTAGATTGATTAGGTTAGTCCTTATTCTTAAAGAGTTTTATATAACCATTAAGGATAAAAAGGGTGTTGAAAATTTTTTATTTGATCACCTCTCTAAGATATAATTCAAATACAACTAACATAATCTTTTTTTGTTTGATTCATTTCCCGATGAGCACTTCTATTCTATGATGTGTTTCCCATGGTATGCTGACATAGAAAACCACTTGGTTATGGGTGTCATTCCAAACTTTCTTAAGACCCAAGATAAGAGGAAATTCCTTTCTAATGTAAAACACTATATGTTTTATGATCCATAACTCTTAAAGTTATGTCCTGGTCAAGTTATTAGGATATGTTTTCCTGAGTCTGAGCAAGAGTCTATTCTTAAATTATGTATTGGAGAGGCATGTGGGGGACACTTTTCCATAAAGAAAGCCACTGAAAAGGTACTCCAAATTGTTTTCCTATAGCCTACCCTCATTAAGTATTCCTACATATTCTTTAAAATTGTTCCTCATTTCCAACAACTAGGATCTATAACCAAAAGGAATCAAATTCCCCTTACTACTATTCTGGTTGTCGAAATATTTTATTGCTGGGGAATTGACTTCATGGGACCCTTTACAAACTCTAGGGGATATCTCTACATCCTCTTAACTATTGATTATGTCTCAAAATGGGTTGATTTCATTCCCATAAAGTCCAATTACCATCATGTTGTGATTTTATTCTTGAAAGAACGCATCTTATCTAGATTTGGAATTCCTAGGGATATCATCAGTGATCATGGAACCCATTTCTACAAACATCCCTTCTCAGAACTCATTTATTAATATTTGATTTATTAAAAAGTTTCCAATTCCTACCATACTCAAAGAAATTGTCAATATGATTTGGAAAATAGTTAAATTAATCAAATTCTTGAAAAGCTATCAATCCCTCTAGGAAAGATTGGTTTGAGAAACTCATAAATTCCCTTTAGTTATATCATACTGCATTTAAAACTATCCTATTAATGTCACCATATAGGTTGGTTTATGGAAAATATTTCCATTTACCTATTGAAATTGAACATAATTCCTTTTGGGCAATCAAAAAAAATGAACTTTGACATTTTTTTTCTAAAACAAAGAGGAAATTAGACCTTAATGAACTTTATGAACTTTAGATGGAGTCTTATGAAAATTAAAGTATCAATAAAACTAGATTTAAAGCCTACCAATCTAGGAATCTCAAAGTCAAACACTTTAAATAAATAAAATTTGTGTTCTTGTATAGTTCTAAGCTTTATTTACACCCAGGAAATTTAAGGTCTATATGGTCAGGTCCTTACACGGTGTATCGTGCATACCCTCATGGGGCATTAGAGATTCAAGATTATACTAGTGGTCATATCTTCAAAGTTAATGATCATAGGTTAAAACCATTCATTTAATCATTCAAAAAACAAGAAACAAAGGAGGAGTTGACTAAGGAAACCTATGAACTAGACAAAAGTTAATAGATTTAGGGTCCATATCAACCTAATGAAATTAAACAAAGAACTTTCTAGGAAGCAACCCATCTTTTACCTATACATTGACTTAACCATTGGAGTTCCAAAATAAACATGTATGTTTTTTATCCTTTCCTTTTTTATTTGTTTTTTTTTAGTTAAGGTAACCTCAAGGGGTTTCCATTGTGTTCTAATTGTATTACTTTGTAAGATTCAGGTGATGTCGAGGTTGATGTATTTTAAAGCAAATCATATTTCTTCCAAGAGTTAAAACAAAATATTTATTAATTGATGAGGTGTCTTTGAGTGACATGGATATCAAAGGATTAATCAAGAGCATCATGAACTTCAAATTAAACCATCAGGTGACTTTGTTCCATGTTTCTTATTTAAATTTACTTTTAGAAATCATCTTATCTGCCTTTACCCCCTTCTAAATTTTCTTTTCTTTAAACACTGGGGATAATTTTATTCTAATTTGGGGGATGAAAATAAAGAAAAAAAATTGTATGTGTTAGAGAACATTTTGTATGCATCAATCAAAAATAAAAAATTCTTTAACCATTTACATGATAATATATTTTGCAAACATTAAAAATGAATATCAAATAATTTTACATGCCTTGATTCTGATTTTAATGAAATTTTAAGTTCACAAGCATATATTTTGGAAAGTGTTGTTGTACTATGTAACTTTTTATCATTAACATTTTCATCATATTTAACAAAAATATCACTTTGCATATCCTTGGTATTGTAGGGTATTGTTTTAAATGCACGGGTTCCCTCAATAAATAGCATAGTTTTGGTGGTCATTTTAATTTTAAAATTATTATTTAAATAAATCACAAAAAAAGGAAATTAAAAAAATAATAAATTTTCACATAGAGAAATGGATTGACCTAATGTGTGGATTTTGACACTTAGCGATTGTGAATCTAGAGATTTATAGACAAGAGTTGAGCATTTTATCTCTATTCTTGGTAATTTGAATTTTTTTTTATTGAGTTAACTCAAGATGATGCCTAAGTATGTGAGATTCACTTGTTTCCCTAAGTTCTTTGAGCCTAGGAGTCATTGAGAAAGTCTCTCTATAGGGGTTGACTTGACTGAGTGAAATTTAAATTATCATGGAAAATTTAAAAAAAATAAACAAACAAAAACACAAAAAAAATATTAATACTCATATTAAGGTTAAAATTTCATCCTACCTAGAACTTATATCTTTTCCCCCTTGAATAAAAATTAATCCCTATATCTATTGTGATGCACAACACATCATTATGCTTAATTGAAATTGGATGAAATGTGGTGATGAATTTGAACAAAGAAATGGGTTGGGGGTTGGGATATGCTTATTAACCTATCTTATATTAAATTATTTTTATTTGTCTCATATTTTTTTGGTATGTGGTCTTTTATTAATCATTTTATATTAAAATTTTCTTGGAAAAGGTAATTCAATTTTCATATTTTTAGATACTTTTTTGCTTAGGACTATCAAAACTCAATTTGGGGTGTGATTTTCGACTAAAATAGACTAATATTATTTTTTTATATTATAATATTCATTTGATTCAATGTTCATAAACACTTTTAATAGTTCATTTTACAATTTGAAATTATTTTCATAACATGTTTGTAATTCCTTCTTAAAATGCACTATTACATGGTACATTTTTGAAAAGCTTATAAAACACCTAATGGTATTTATTTTATTTTAATATTTCATTTTATTTCCTCCCATTATATGAGGAACATTATATCCTTTTTGATCTATTAAATATTCAATTTTGATGATGACCAAAGTGGGCCTTGAACCTAGAACATTCTGGGAAAATTGAACTAGACAGAAGCCCAATAAAATGACTATATAGGCCATTATATAAGCCCTATGAATCTCAAATTTTAAATAGAGATATATAAAATAAATAGTAACATTTAATTAAATAGATATTGGAGCTAATTTATAGTATTAAAAGAGTTCTAGACATCCCAATTTGAAGATATAATTTTGGGCCATATTTTGTGGCCTAGAATTATAGCCCACCATTTCAATTATATATCTGAAACCAAAAATAAAATTGGGATTAAATTTTACAGTATATTAAGGTATATCCTAGGATTAAATTTATTATTCTATGGCCCACTCAAATTCATCCATCTAGATGCTCGTTTGGACACATATATTGGAGGCATGCAATCTAGATCTCATTTCAGGTCAAGGGTGGAAAAGTCTACATTCAACAAACTATCCACCACCCTAGGCCTACCATAATCAAGTGGGAAGACTTTTAATTTTTGTGGATCGATCCAATACTCTTAAAATTCCTATTTAATAAATTTGTGGTCAAGGAGTTAAGGTATGCTTTTGGTTTATTTCATTTTAATGTTATGCTGCCAATTTGATGTTGCAATCACATTTATTCAATTGTAAGTTGATTGAATCACCTTAGTTTCTTAATAAAACTTATTTTTATTCTAATTTTATATTATTTTTATTAAAAAAATTATAACTTTTAATTAATTTGTGAATTTATTCACATAGAGAAGAAATAAATTCTTCACACAATAGTGGAATGTTTGTTATTTCATTGTTTTCTCTTCTTTAATTCCTCTATTATGAGTCTACTTTCCTCTTCCATTTAGATAATTACATAAATTAAAGGATAAACATATTATGGGTTGATATTAGGTATTATAAAGGGTCTGTATTGGATGTTATTTCTCACTTTATAACTGTTTAATCATTTCTTTTATTTAATTTTTTCATTCAATGGTTTTCTTATTCCTCTTCCTTATTGAATTTTATCACCACACTTTTATGTTCTAATAAGATCCTTTACATTATATTGCTCATTAAAATGATCCTCCAAGTGTATAGGTTATTAGAATGTGTTTTTTAAGGTATTAAACTAGTAAGTGATGAGGTTAGTTTGAATTAATTGAATGAATCCTTCTTAAGTTAATGGAATTGAAATAATTTTAAACAAGATCCATCCAATCAGCCCTTTACAATATCCTAGGATCAAAATATTCTCATAAATTAAATTTTCATAGTTATATTAGTTATCATTTAAACCCATCTAAAATCAAGCCAAATTTTTCCACTTAATATCCAAATATCCCTCTTAGAATGTATGTGTCTTTAGGTGTCTTCTTAGGTTTTTGAGGATTCGATAACCTAATCTACACAACAATGACCGCTTCAACCCTAAATACTTGGGTAAATTTAGGAGATATTAGTTTCATAACAATAATAATATTTTAGTATATTTAGGATAATGAATTTATTATTTTATGATAAATACCATATATTTAGCAGAGTTAGAATAAGAAATAAATTGAAAGAGGTCGAGTAATATGATTACCTCTTCTTTAGTATAACTCCTTTAGATCCTTTCTTAAGAACCCTTGGAATGATCTTTTAAGAAGATCAGCACCTCCAATTGATGGAGAGGGAATTATATAAGATAATTTTTTAGGGTTTTTTCAAGATATTAGGCTCAATGTGGTGTAAATAAAATAGAGGAGTTTCCTTTTATAAGTGGGGGGAGGGACAAGCCTTGATTTTTTTAAAGGATTAAAATATTATTAGTTAATTTTCATGGAAAATGTCCCATAAATAATTAAATTTTGAGTATAAGGTTATAAGAGTCTAAATAAATTCATCCAATAATAATTAATATGAAAAAATTTGGTCTTATCACTTAGTTTTAACTTAGGTTAACCCAATTTACCCTTTTACTGCGGTGATTTTTTTACTGATTTTACTATCCATTATGACAAAAAATTAAGTTGATATTATTAAATTATATTAAATATTATTAATCATAATATGGAATCTATTTTAAAATATTCAATTTCTATAATTGGTAGAAAAACATTTTACATTAAAACCCACAAAATGACATGAAAAAACAATTTTCCAAAAAAATGCATTTTTATGTCTAAAAGTATTTTTATACCAAGATAAAGTATAATATTGATCCAAAAGGAATAAATTTAATTATTTTTAAAATAAATAAACTAATTAAAATTTAAAACCAATACAATTCAAAATATGGCTTTGAAAATACTAGAAAAGAAAAGATAGTTTTCTTTAAAATTCTAAATTTTCACTATTCACCAAAAAATCATCTTTTTCAAAAAAAATCCTGAAAATTCAACATAAAATAATTTTTATATGATGATTTAAAAAAAATATTATTTATATAAAATACCATTTTTAAAATTAAAAAAAATAATATTTTCACACAAAATGTGATAAAACCTATTTTTTAAGAAAACATATGTTTAAAGCATAAAACATCTTTATATCCATTAATTTATTAATAAAAACCATTATATGAGTGTTAATTTAGTTTTTTAAATATATAATATATATAAATTTTATTTAAAATCATTCATCAATATATATTATTTTAATTTATTAAGATAACAACACACTATGCAATTAAAAACCGGTTTCTAGAAAATAACTCTTTATACCTTTAAATGATTTTATATTCATTATTATCCATTAAATAACTAATATATCAATTATTAATAATTTATTCATATATTTTATCAATATATTTCATTAAAATAATTAATCAACATATTTTATTTAGATCAAAATATATAATATGTCAAAAAATACAGTTCTTCAAAAAATAAGTCTTTTAATTATTAAGTGATATTGAAAATTGAGTGTTATGTATAAATCATTATATTTATATTAGAGAAAAAAATATTTATATTCCCTAATGTAGTTTATCCAATTCATACATGTCTATCCAATGAATATTTTATAATATATCATGTTTTTTTAGACTCGAGGTTGTGTGCAAGGTAAGATTTTGAACAATTGAAATTTATTTTAAATGGAAAAATATATTCCAAAATACTAGGATGTTAAAAATAGTGAATTGGTAATCTCATATCTCTCTTGTATTGTCTTATTTTGATAAATATCATGAAGGTTAGACATGATGCTATACGCATCCATATCCTCATGTTACTTTAAAAGCTCACTGGACATGGAGGATATCCTGAAACATTGGACATCCAAGGAATTTTCCACATGTTTCAGGTAGAGAGATACTTCTTCCTCACTAGACTATTTGTAAAGTGACTTAAGAAGTGGGGTTTCCAACATATTTAATTTTTTTACATGGTATAGTATAATGCACAAGTGCCTTTACCATTCATAGAAATTTGAGCTGGTGATAAGGTTATCCTTCTCTGGTATGGATCACAGATATATAGTCAAAGTGGCGTGACTTTCCATTTATATAATAATTAAGAGAAAAAATTTATTATAATATCCGGATTATAAAATTAGATAAATTAATTAATTTATTCATCTAACACTATTTTTTTGAAATCCAAATGCCCCCACCATTGGTTTTTGAATATCTTATTCCATTGATATTCTAGTGGAATGGATATATATATATCCCTTCTTATAAACCAGATGGAGATTTGACAAGATATTTGAAGTTATTTGGGTAGGCTTATCACATGAGCCTTAGCCCAGTTGGTGAGGACTCCTTAAGTGCATCCAGGAGACCCGGGATCAAATCCAGGCGGATGCTAATTTCCGGTACTGTAGCAGTGCTGTAGCAGGTACTGTAGTAGGAACTGTACAAAACTGTAGTAGGTACTATAGCGGAACTGTAGTAGGTACTGTTTGGCACTGTAGCAGCCAGGAATATTCCCCTGTTTGGGTCTTCGGGCCACCGATTTGGTCCCCGAGTCCTTTAAGGCCTTCGGGCCATCCATGCCTTCAGGTTAGTAAGGCCTTAAGGCCTTAGGGCCACCTTAAGTGAAGATGCAAATCAGACAACCTACAAAGAACAAGCTTCAGAAGGAGGATGAGCAAGGATCTTTCACTATAGCATAAGCTAAACGGATTGCAAGAATGAGAGGGTATGGAACCTGCCATTGGGACAAGCCTATGCATGCACAGGAAAGCCTAGCTGAATAGCCATGTGAAGGTGGATATCTGATTTCACGATGAAGATGTTGGGGAGAAGCAGTTCCAAGTAGTTAGTCTGGGTTGTATGTAATGTTTGAAGCCTACGGGCAATGAATTCCTCTAAGGCCTATGGGTCATGTAATACTTATGCCTATGGGCCTTATAAGGGTTCCACCTCTCCCCTTGAAAGGTGGATTATAAAAATCAATAAGAAATGAAGGCCTTCGGGCCATTAGAGGAGGTAGGCTTAACTTTTCAAATGCATTAACTAATGGCTCCTTGATCTATTTAGTGGAATCTCCGATCCTGAAATCTTATATAAGGATTTCCTCAACTTATTCCTACTATTTGCACCAAGTCTCATGGAGGTTATCTAGCCTTAATGAGAACTCGGTTAAGTTGACCCAAAACTCAAGTTGGAAATTCCCCAATAATTGAAAGAACCCCAATGTATTTTTGTTAATCACTTTGAACTAAGGTTTTATTTCAACCCAAGTAGTGGAATGTTATACCGATATAATATTTAATTTTAGGGATTTTATCTTTATGCATAAATATATCATTTTATCTTTATTACATGCTTGATAATATTAAGTGGATTTACTTAAGGGATTAACCATGTCTTGATAAAATTATGCATAATCCAATTATTTAATTTCATCTTGCATGATTTGTTAATTAATTTATTTAATATGAATATCATCTATTCAAATAAATAATTGACCATGAAACTACCAAAAATAAATAAATAAAGTGGTATGATCATGATATTTATCTAATAGTTGGTTTATCTAGAAGATAATAAACCAAATATGGCCTTATGGTAATAACTCTTTAAACTAGCATTGGTTCGAGCTACACCATTCCACCTTTGATCCAGTGAATCTCCTAGATTGGTTTCACCTTGGATATGAACTTGAACCACCTCTACTCATCTAGGATCTTCATCTATTACATAAGATTTACTCAAACATTGGTGAGGGGAACCAAAAGATTGATTCAAATGAGTTTACATAAAAGAAACCACCAATACACATGACCTTACATAATGAGAGGAGGGGATTCACATAGGCCATCTATTTAATTTAATAATAATAATAAATTATAAAAAACCAATCACATACATAGGTCTGGTTTAAGCTCATGATCACCCACATACATGAAATGAATATACATTTTCAATCTATCTATAAATTACTTCAATTCATTATTTAATTAAGATAAATTCCTCAAATAAATCCAATTAATTAAACAAATAAATTTATCTTAATTCCATCCAAACCATCCTGAAATTACCATCATCCATAATTTTGAACAAATTAAATTTATTAATTTTATTTAAAATTAACAACTTACACAAGTGTGATTAGAGGAAATGACATGTGCTCGTCTAAACTACTCAACATGGTCCTTGTACTATGTATTCACATGGCATCTGGTATACATTTCAAGTCCAGTAATTACAAGGCATGAATTTTTCAATAAAAGAAACATGATCATATATACATTATATGGAATGTGATGTTATTAATTCACATGGATTACACTGTAAGTAAAAACCATAAAATACTTGTAGTTCATAATTTAAAATGGAAATTAATTTATTAATTAATTAATAATCATATCTCATAGCATACAATGTTAAATAAATGACCCACAAAACCCATGTGAATAGGTTTAATTATATAATTAATCTTTTCTCCATGTTAAATTATTCACATGAGGTACAAAAAATTACATGGAATGTACTCATGAAAAATGGTTTGTAATATCTTCTACCCATGTCTATGACACACACACAGGGAATGGGTGTGTTTTTCAATCATGTAAATATACGAAGTACACAGTTTATATGCTATATACACACTACATGTTCTCAAATTTTCACAGTTTTTTATTCCCTGTGTCATGTACAAAATAAATGACATGGCTTGTACCCACCATTTTTTCACATGGAAATCACATAGACTACACAACATGTAAGTTAGTTACACAACATTTAGTCCAGTCAAACAGTATGTCAGCCTGACCCGATCTTCACACTGTGTGCATTAAATGAATTTTGTGTATAGTTAATGTACGATGACTCACTTTTATTATGAGTCATCCAGGTGCATTGAATATGGGTGCATGGTGTGTACCTTCAAGGTTACACGTTATGTACTCTTGTGATATCGGGCTAAAACCCTCTACATCTCATAATGGATTATTTGGATATTATTTTCTTAATTTAATCTTTTCTTAGTTATATGAGAAAGAATTAAGAAGGTAAGAGAGGATTTTGATGTTTGAATTTGAAAGAATGAATAATCAATAAATTAAACTACCAAAAAATGCATATTATGAATCAATTATTAATAAATAATTATAAATTAATTATGTGACTTTTCTGATACCACTTGAATGTTCCGGGCATAGTGGAGGTGCCTATTGGGTATAACCAACTCAAATTTTTATCACGGTCAATGAATGATCTAAGATTTACATGAAAAAGAATTCCACGATCAATGGAATTAAGTTTAAGATTAAGTGAATTTAAGAATTCTATAACTAAGAAGGTAGGATTATCACATATAATTTATAATTAATTTATAGATAATTTGAGAATTACCTTGTCTTGTAATTCTTTCTTCATTGATCAATCTGTAGACCAATATTATTGTACTATCATTTCATTATAGGATTCAATGCTATAATTCCTCTAGTGGTGATCCACACATGCTCTAAAATCATGGAACTTCATCATAGAATCATCAAATTATAGAATAGTCGATTCTGATCTTTTTCATTGTTCGTCATTGATTGTAGTAGGAATATCTTCATGAATGAAAGATTATTTTCATTATCTCTAAGGATTGAGAGAAAGGAGGGGGAGGATTTCTCTAATTATTGAGCACATTCTTGAGAGGGTTCTCTCTAGGTATTGAGAGAATTATCTCTAGGTTTGTTTCACACAACAAACGGCTAACCATGGAATGTGATACAAATAAAGCTAGGCTAGGGTTGGTAATTGCATATAGGCCCATATCCAATACCTTATTTCTTAAAGAACCCTGTTTATATTATTATTATTATTATTATTATTATTATTATTATTATTTTCTTAACATGTTCAATACTTGAAGATAAGAAAATATCATTTGTAAAATAAATAAATTAATATTTATTTAAATGATATTTAATATATCATTTCCAGCCAGATCATTAAAATCATCCCACAACCCTCATCAATATTTATCAGGCTTTAAATGACTATTTATTTAATAAATAAATATCACTGTATTATTTTTTGATAAATATAATAAATATTTTATTCATTAAATTTTGTGAATAAATATTAATTATTATTTAATTAACATATTTATTCTTCCTAATAACTCGTGATTAAATATTGGTGATCAAACAATATTGGATAATTATTAAACCATAAAGAGGGAATAATATTTATTTTGACTTATTAAATTCAAATAGAATTTAACTAGGATTTTGGATACACTTATTGTGTGGCCCTCTATGCCTCTTTATTAGTGGAATTAGGTGAAACCGCCTAATTTCCAATGTTAGCGTCTAGAAACACACTAAGGCACCCATAAAGAAACATGTTCATGTCACAATTTCATACAACATCATATTAAAGTTTACTATATAATATAATCCCTTTATCAAAATATATATAATCAAGCAGTTTTTATATTGGTGTCATCAACCCATGTGCTTGATAACACTTTCTTTGACTTTCCGAAATTGAACCTGCCCATATAACACCATGGCAGTGGATTTATTTAGGCTGCTCCATTCCCATAAAAGGACCTAGGATATAAATTCCTATTAAATAATTGAAGGGATAAATCCTTTCTTGCATTATTAATTAATGCAATATCACTTGTGACGTACCTAACATATCCTACTTCACTACAGACATATGTCGTCATTATTTTCATCAATATATTAAAGCATATGATTAATTATATCCATTAATAATAATATTAAATTATAAGGATCAATATACATATCTTCAAATAGGAACATCCAATGATACATATAAATGTGGATTTCCTACCGGTGGGTTATGTTCTCACATTCTCCTACACTAGAAATTACCAAGGGTATACACCATGACAAAGTGTCTCAAAGTCTTATGAGTCCCAACCCCTAATATCTTGTATCATTTGTGTATCATCATATGATATCATATGGTTATATAAAATATATTTAAGAATACTTTTGTGGCACTTTTAGGTTCTCATCATAGCGGGGATCTCTTGTGGCCTTTCAGTACGACGGTTTATCTTAGAACATTATCACATACAATGTCACATAGAATAAGAATCATAATGTGATAATAATTTTATTAATATTTAAAATATTGAATGCAACTAATCCTAAAGTACATGGAAGTTTATTCTAGGTCACCAACTCCAAATGGTGGTGGCCTGTCCACCCCAATCTCTACCAGTTCTTCCTACTTCCATGAATAGTATGAGAATCCCAAATTCTAAAAAAATCTAGAATAATTCAATCCAAAAAATTGATATATCCAATACAAGAAAAAAATGAATTATACATGGAGAACATATCAAAAACCTTAAATTGAATCCTTACCTCATCACGATCCATAATTTCGAAGAATCCTCTCATTCACCTCCTCTGAAAATGTGGAAAACCCTAATCACCATTGATTAGAGAGATTAACTAAATATTTTAAAACCAAAAAAGGGCCTAGGATAAGGCCTAAAACATGGTCTTAAATTATATCATACCTAGTTAAAATCCTCATTTATAAGAAAAATTGTGATGATGAATTTTCCATTTGGAGTCTTTTTTAAGAGATATAAATACATTTCACAACATTTAGATACACATAGTTAACTTATTTAATTAAATAAATATTAACGAACTCCTTAAAATTCAACCACATTAGAATTAAATAAAAATTACTCATAAGGGTAAACACCATGCCCTGAGAACAAATTAACCCTTAGAATAAAATTTATGAGATTGTTAACTAAGTTAATTTTATAATTTTACCCTCTAGGGGTTCAGGACTCCAAAATTAAGAAAATTTTCCAAAACTTCATTAGGTGCTCAACCATCCTAAACCAATGACTTATGTAACAATTATTGATCCCAAAAAATCCAATGAAATTGAAATATATCCTAAAAATAAGGGAAAGATATTTTTTTCTCAATTTTGAAATTGAAATGAATTCCTTTAATGATAATAAGGGACAAACTGTTGATACTTCTTGTAACTTGGGATTGTAGATAATTTAACCAATCTGAATCATTATTCAACATTGAAGTATATCTAAAGATCTAATGTGGATTTTAATGGGTCCCAAAACCTAAGAATGATTTCTGTCATTCTCAAGGAAAAACCCAGGTCTCTACTAGGAGCTACCTTTAGTTTGGTCTTATGAGTTGTCTTGTTTAGGCTGCCTTGGATATGAAGTTTTTTTTATGGTTTAGGTTGTAACCTTTTTGGGGATATAAATTTTTTATCATGGAATCCCTAGTATTTTAAAGGTGAGTTTGGTTTAGATCTCAAGTGGTCTTTGGGGATGTGTGTGCACACCTTTCGATTTGTTAGCTTGTTTTCACTATTCATTCATAATGGTTATTCTAGGTTGTTAGTTTACTTACAATTCATTATTATTATTAGTGTGTCATGTTTGAGGATGGGTTGAGTTTCATGCTACAAACACTATCACATGCATCCACATTTATCACACTCACTTAGGGAATTTGAGTAAAAACTATAAATATTATTGAGTCGTAGTATTCGCACATTATCTATCACGAACCAAGCTGGGTCTCCATCCAACTCGGCACCCAACCCAGTCTGTGGTAAGGCCCGAAGGGAATTCCCAATCCCCATGGGCTGGAACAAGTTCTCGGGTATCAAATAAAACAAGAGGGAACGATTTATCTGAATTTACCACATTAAAATGACCATCAAAAACTAATAATTCAGATCTAAAAAATAACCAAATACACCCTTAACAATTACTAGATTTTAAGTTTACAAACTAAAACAAACCAAAAAGGGATAATGAAAAAAAGGTAAAACTAGGACACCACCCCAATCCTCTATGCAATAAGAGGAGCACATCCTCAAGCCTCCACCACCAAGATCCACCACAAGAGCCACTAGAAATCCAACCTTACAACACTAAAAGTCTTTCCTTTACCTAAAACAAATAGACAACGGGGTCTGCATACACCCAAAGGTGTATAAAGGGTGTGATCCAAATCTTGGTAGGATGACACCCAGATAAAAGATTCCATGCACTAAACATTAAATGAAAAATAAACTTGAAATTTTAATAAATGAAAGGAAAATGCTTCAACAATTTAAAAGAAAGCATCTTTAATGAAAATGACTTCAAAGGAATGAAACTTTAATTAAAAACACATTTACTTTTAAAGTAACCCAAATGAAAAATTGTATGCTGACGGTGAGCTCCAAATAGCTAAAGAGAACTAAACATGGGAGGGGCCCTATAGGTGCTAGCAAGTAGTGGGACCCTAGAACCTCGTGTCTTGGTAAAAAGTGGTATAAGAACCATGAAAACCCACATTCTCGTGCATGTTATAATAGTAGGGTACATCCCTGTAACCCTAGTGGTCTCTAATCATCATCCAAATATTTAGTTAGTGTTGTAGTTGTTGGAGAGAATCCTGATTCCAGGCTGAAAATTGCTTGCCAAAAAAATTATGAAAAACCCATTAAAATATGGAAGCGATATAAGAAGAATAAATAAATCAACATGCAAGATTTTTTAACGTGGAAAAACCCTCCCATGTGGAGGATTAAAAAACCACAGGGCAATTCCTAAATATCCACTATGAATTAGAGAATACAAAGAATTCAAGTAATGCCTGAAGTTGAATTACAAATGAGAGATCGTAGAAAACCTGTGTGAAAACCACGCCCTAATACGCCTCTTACTTCTCTTTGATAAAAATCTCACTAACTCAATGTATCGGAAGATCAATTTGTGACAAAACATCACCCTTCTGTCGACAAAACGTCACTACCTCAGAGATCTTCACCCGAACATGCGTCAGCCTCACACTAGCTTGTGACACCCGAATGATCCCGCCATCATGATGTACCATCGATCTTCAATCAGGACACACCACTTGATCACCGCTATCAGGAATAATTTTGATACATGGCCCTGATCATCAATTGTGTCGTTGCTGCTCCACACTTGTAAAACACTGACGTTTCGCACATGCTACCACTGACGTGGCAACCCCCTTCTTTCTCTCGGTGGACTGCATCTTGAACACCCTGCCAATAACATCGACACACGTACAAGATAATTATGTCGTCTTCGTCATGTAACACGGACCACCACAAACACGGCAGCCCCTTCCCGGATCTCCCTTGCCAGCTACATCTTGCTGGCACACCCCTTCAAAATATGTTGTTGCATTCTCTTTATATAGACACCAAGTCCATAATCACCAATTAATATAGTCAACATCCATTATTCCTTCCATTAATATTGAAGATTAAATATCCATTAATGTTGAGAGAAAATCCTCAATTAATGGTGATATAAATCTCTCCATTAATAGTTTTCCTCTCTCATCAATAAATGTGATGAATCCCTCCATTAATAATTTTCCTCTCTCGTCAATAAATGTGATGAATCCCTCCATTAATAATTTTCCTCTCTCGTTAATAAATGTGATTAATCCCAACAATATCCACCTTCATCGCATTAATGAATTGAACCATCCAACAAACCCAATTGGGAAAAAATAGGTCGGTATCACACCAATCATCATCATCTACAGAAAATATGATGAAGTCCTTTTTCACTTTTGATAAAAAAAATTATCAACTCCCCCTGCAAAAAGAAAACCAAGCGTTGAAATCTTCATCACATTTGTATATGCACCATCCTGCTGAACAAGACCATAACCAGAAACATCTGACTCCCCCATAATAGTGATTACTACATAATCTGGATTGCTTGCAGGAATTATGTGTATCGCTTCTCTTAGCCAGCTTTAATTTCCAAACCTTATTCTGCTCCGCACTCACATCAGTGATCCTCTTCGAATCTTTCATAATTCTCACGTTAAACTGCAAGAACGAACCAACCTCCTTTGATACCACTTGTTGAGGAGAATCCCGATTCCAGGCCGAAAATTGCTTGCCAAATTTTTTTTGATAAACCCATAGAAATATGGAAGTGATATAAGTAGAATAAATAAATCAACATGCAAGATTTTTTAATGTGGAAAAACCCTCTCATGCGGAGGATTAAAAAACCACGGGGCAATTCCCAAATATCCACTATGAATCAGAGAATACAAAAAATCCAAGTAATGCCTGAACTTGAATTACAAATGAGAGGGCATAGAAAACTTGTGTGAAAACCACACCCTGGTATGCCTTTATCTTATCTCTGATAAACATCCCGCTGATGCCATGTATCGGAAGATCAATTTGTGACAAAACATCACCCTTCTGTCGATGAAATGTCACTACCTTGGAGATCTTCACCTGAACATGCGTCAGCCTCACACCAGCTTGTAACACCCAAATGATCTCGCCATCATGATGTACTGCCAATATTCAATTGGGACACACCACCAGATCACCGCTATCAGGAAGACTTTCAATACATGGCCCCGATCATCAATTGCGTCGTCGCTGCTCTGCACCTGTAAAACATCGATGTGTCGCACATGCTATCGCTGACGCGGCAGCCCCCTTCTTGCTCTTGGTGGACTGAATCTTGAACACCCTACCAAGAACATCGACATGCATACAAGATAATTGTGTCATCTCCGTCGCGTCACATGGGCCACCACAAACACGGCATACCCTTCTCGGGTCTCCCTTGCTGGCTACATCTTGCTGGAACACTCCTTCAAAATATGCTATTGCATCCTCTTTATATAGACACCAAGTCTATAATCGCCAATTAATGCAGTCAAAATCCATTATTTCATCCATTAATATTAAGAATTAAATATTCATTAATGTTGGGAGAAAATCCTCAATTAATGGTGATATAAATCTCTCCATTAATAATTTTCATCTCTCATTAATAATTGTGATGAATCCCTCCATTAATAATTTTCCACTCTCATCAATAGATGTTATGAATCCAAAAAATCTCCCCCTTCATCACATTAATGAATAGAACCATCCAAAAAACCCAGTTGGGAAAAAAAGGTCGGTATCACACCAACCATCATCATCTGCAGAAAATATGATGACGTCCTTTTGCAGTTATGATAAAAAAAATATCATCTCCCCCTGCAAAAAGAAAACCAAACACCAAAATCTTCATCACATTTGTATCTGCACCATCCTACTGAACAAGACTATAACTAGAAACATCTGACTCCCCCGTAAAAGGGATTACCACATAATATGGATCACATGCATGAATTATGTATATAACTTATCTCAACCTACTTTAATTTCCAAACCTCATTCTTCTCCGCACACGCATCAACGGTCCTCTTCGAATCTTCCACAATTCTCATGTTAAATTGCAAGCATGAACCAACCTCCTTTGATACCACTTGTTGGGGAGAATCCTGATTCCGAGCTGAAAATTGCTTGCCAAAAAATTCATGAGAAACCCATCGAAATATGGAAGCGATATATGCAGAATAAATAAATCAACACGCAAGATTTTTTAACGTGGAAAAACCCTCCCATGCGGAGGATTAAAAAACCATGGGGCAGTTCCCAAATATCCACTATGAATTAGAGAATACAAAGAATCTATTTAATTCCCGAACTTAAATTACAAATGAGAGAGCATAGAAAACCTATGGTAAAACCACGCCCCGATATGTCTATGCCTTCTCTCTGATAAACATCCCGCTAACACCATGTATCGGAAGATCAATTTGTGACAAAACGTCACCCTTCTGTCGATGAAACGTCACTACCTCAGAGATCTTCACCCGAACATGCGTCAACCTCACACCAGCTTGTGACACTCGAATGATATCGCCATCATTATGTACTATTGATCTTCAATCAGGACACACCACCTGATCACCACTGTCAGGAAGACTTTTGATATGTGGCCCCGATCATCAATTGTGTTGTCGTTGCTCCACACCTATAAAACACTGACGTGTCACACATGCTACCGCTGACGCGGCAGCCCCCTTCTTGCTTTTGGTGGACTGCATCTTGAAAACCATGCCAAGAACATTGCCACATGTACAAGATAATTGTGTCGTCGTCGTCGTGTCACACGGGCCACCGCAAACACGACAGCCCTTTCTCGGGTCTCCCTTGTCGGCTACATCTTTCTAGCACATCCCTTCAAAATATGTTGCTGCATCCTCTTTATATAGACACCAAGTCCATAATCATCAATTAATGCAGTCAACATCCATTATTCTATCCATTAATATTGAGAATTAAATATCCATTAATGTTGGGAGAAAATCCTCAATTAATGGTGATATAAATCTCTCCATTAATAATTTTACTCTCTCATCAATGAATGTGATGAATCCCTCCATTAATAATTTTCCTCTCTCATCAATAAATGTGAAGAATCCCAATAGTATTTGTCAATCCTGCTAAGTGAAACTGGGCCGAAGCCACTTCTGTATCACTAGCACACTAGTTCTAGTCCGCCCACCTAGTTACCTGGGCTTCCCTTGGTGCTCATTCAAGTTACAAGTTCATATCATATTCCACACTTAAATAAACAAACCAAACAAGGCACTACACACACCAAATACCACCACTCACACACCCCGACCCTCTTTTAAAATCACACACACCAAAACATACTCCAAGCGTGGTTCGCAAACACATTTCACACCTTCCATATAATTTAATAAACCATAAAGAAAAGTTTAAAAGTATCACATGGATTTATACCAAAACACACTCAAAATCATCTTTTTAAACCAAACACACACCAAAACCTTCCCAAAATATGATTCGCATCACACTCACAATTTAATAAATCATTTACATAATAAAACATTTCCAAGATGTACAACAAGGCTTTACCCTAAAACATACTCCAACTCCTCTCATTAAAATCAAACTCACATTAAAACATTTTCCAAATATGGTTCACACCTTTTTTATAATTAAAATAAACCATTAAAATAATTTATAAAACAATCTAAGTACCCTAAGCTTTCTCACTAAAAATGCACTCAAAACCCTCTTCAAGAATCAACCGCACACCAACGCCACATCAAAATACAATTCACAGCCCTTTCATAATTTAATAAGCTAATTGTACAATTTATAAAACACCATCAAATGACACATTACGGATTTTCATAAAAAATGCACCCCATTTCATATAAACATGCTACTTCAAATTTAATGCGTATTAAACTCTTTTAAAAGCTAACTTCGCACCACAAAAATCAATCAAAGAACCTACTAAATTAATTAAGCAAGAAAAATAATTCACCAAATAATGTTTATGCACGGAACCACCTACCTTGGGTGTAGAAAATTCCAAAATTCAGTGCAAAACTCCAATTGCACCATAATCGCACCACAAGGAACCCAAATCGATCCCTAAATCAAGAGATCAAACCCAAAAACTCACAATTAAACCCTAAACAGTACAGAACCCTAAACTGAAACCCTAAGGAAGAGGGAAGAAGTTCACCCGGGTAGTTTGCACCTGCGGTGAAGGGAGAGGGAGAGAAGCAAGGGGTCCGGGAGGGCGGTCGATGAGGTCACGTGAGGGAGGCGGCCGACTAGGGTCACATGAGGGGGGTTTGCCGGACAGAGGCAGGAGGGCACAAGGGGGTTCGCCAAACGGTGGCAAGAGGGCCGACGGGGGTTTGCCGGATGGAAGTAGGAGGGTCGGCGGGTGGTTGGATAGTGCAATAGGAGGGGGCGGTCACGTAACAGGGAGATGGAAGATGGGGGGCGACACACCAAAAGGGGGAGGGATCAAAACCCTAACAAAATAAAAATAAAAATAATAATAATAATAATAATAATAATGTTCCTAATAATAATAATAATAAGATTAATAATATTAATAATAATATTAATATCATTAACACTGATAATAATAATAATAATATTATTATTATTATTATTAAAACAATTCTTTAAAATTGTATTACACTTATTTTATTTTATTTTATTTTCGTTTTATCACTCATTTAATTTTATTTCTTTATTGTTCATTTTATTTCATTTCATTTATTTATTTTGAACATCGGGTAGGGTTCCAAACTGTGCTCTACCTGTGCGTTCGATGTTGTCATGCCCAAAACATGCATTTTTCAATAAAAACACAAAAAATCAAACTGGTCTTCAACCCAAACCTCAATAAGGGTACCTGATGTCGAGAAAATTAATAAAATAAATAATTTTAAAAAGGTTAGGTGTGACATTATCCATGCACATGGTATGGTTTTCATTGTGCATGGGAAGACCTTTGTTTGATGTGCTTGTGGTAATAGCGACTTTAGGATAGAGGTCATGTCTTATTATGAGTGGTGTCATGGTGATCAAGGATTATGCTAATGGTCATCGGTGTTGAATCAGAGGCCATGGTTTTTATTTTGAATTATGTACGTTCTTTGTGGCCTTGTTGATTTATTTTGTTTATGATGAAGTATATATATGTAGTGGTGTGACTACTTGTATTTCATATAGTTATCTCTTATTTTATATTTCATGTTGAGGTTGTAGGATTCATTGCATATTTGTGTGTGGTTTCATTTATAGTTTTTTGCTTTGTGGCATGTTTGGTGTATGGACGGGTCATGCTAAATTTTTAATAGTCTTACAAGAGTCCTTTTTTAATTAGTTATCAAGGGCATATTATCTTCAAGATTAAGTTAAAGTCCACTTTGTTAGATGATGACTGTTGACTTACTAGGAAGAATGTTTGAGGTATGTCACGATTTGACTTAAGAACTAGTACATCTCGGGTTTGGTGGCTACAATACACTAAGGGGGTTTCAAATAAATTATGCTTTCCCCTCCCAAATTCGTCATAAAAACTTTATCTTTATCTTATATGTATCTCTATGAGTCTATTTTCTTCTTTATACAAAATGAATGTCTTGCAATGTTTCTCCTTATAATATTTAGAGAGAGTGCATATGTATTTATATACAGTGAAAGACTTGTATTCTTGTTTGTGGTTTTTACCTCTCATTATTTGAAGATTTTCTATGTAAAATTGTTATGTACATTTCATTTTCATTATATTTTATCTATTTTTTAAAATTTACATCTCAATCCAACGTTGATTGGTGTATCAATGCCTGATATGTAATGGTGTTTTAAAGCACGCGGTGAGAGTGGGATATGGGGAGAAAGCATATAAACTCAATGGTAGTTGATGATTTTTCCCCTGAAAAAAGGATTATCATGAGCATGTGAACAATAAACAAACACTGGTTGCTTGAACAATAAACTCTTCCTCAATTCCCTTTGACATGTGTTGAACAAAGTTAATATAATTTTGCTTCAAATTTTTCTGACACCCATTGATTTGCATCACATACACTGTAGCATGAAAAAGATTGTTGCCTCCCGACGTTAAGTGGTACATGTAAGGTGATCACTCTACTGCATGGGGGGATTGGGGAAGGGTTTGAGTCCCGACATGCTTGGATCTGTTGGGGAACAAGGGATTGCCTTGGTTGACGAACCCATCATAGGGCATGGTTGCCAATAAACTCATTTATGCCCCCACGTGGGTGGCCCAGTGGTTATGGTCTTTCACTTGGTGTCTTAGCGTCAGGGGCTCGATTCTTGCCGGTTGTGAATTTCCATCATAATTCCACCACCATGTGTTTTACCTACCATGACAGTGTAGGACAATGTGGAGAGGCACAATTTTGTCTGGTTTCTTCATGGATTGCATTTGAGACTTATGGTTTGATACCCGCTCTGATGGGGGAAGGGTTATGATGGGAAGAGCATGACATGAAGTTTGAGGTTTTTGTAACAAAAAAATAAAGGGAAAAAAAGACGGATGTTGATAAAAATATAATAAAAAATGTCTTATAGGGCGCAGTTCAGTGGTTCCGTTCCTGTTGTACTTGTGGTGGTGAGTTGAGGAGGTCCATGTTTCGAGCCTCCGTGTCTGCAGATTTTCTTTCCTTTGTTCCCCTCCCTCGGTCCTACCATGTATAATAAAAAATGCATGTAAGACCCGTCAGTAATAACCATATGATGGGCCACGACAAATTTGTATTTGGGCCGGCATTACAAATGGGCTCCGATTGCAGTGGAGAAGAAAAGTCTCCCACGCGTGCGAGCGGAGCTCTGCGCTGGCGAGCCATGGCGGTGCTTCAAGCTTGCCCCAACAACGCCATTAGGGTTTTGACCTGTCCCGCTCGAAGGCAAGCCTCAGGCCTTCCGATTCCGCGGCGCACCTCTCGTAAATTTCAAACCCCTGGTTTACCCCCTTCGTCGCCTGCAGTAAGATTCTCGTTCTACGGCAACCCTCTCAGATCGGCACCTCCTCGGGCGCACTCGTATCCTAGCCCAATTTCAGAATTCGCGGACGCAGTCAGTACAGCTCTGTTTCTGTGTTTCCTTATCTTCCCTTGGTGCGTTATCGTTGATGCGTTCGCGGGGTCACAGGAAGTACCGAAGTTTAAGATTGAACTTCTGGAGCAGCTAGCGCATGACGGGGAAACATTTGGCGATGAGCTTGATGTGGTCGTCGAGGTCTGCACCGAGGTATTGACTTCTTCTTCTTCAAGGCAAGAACCAACCATCAGTTATAAGCGATATTTGATCAAATTGTTGAAATCTTAAATGGCCTGTGGCAGATGATGGGGGAATTTTTACGCAAGGAGTACGGTGGACCTGGGACGCTAATGGTCGAGCCGTTCACGGACATGTTTGTGAGACTGAAAGAGAAGCGACTGCCCGGCGCACCGGCTGCTGCAAGGGCGGCGCTCTTGTGGGCTCAAAGCCATGTGGATCGAGACTGGGAGGCTTGGAACTCAAGATAACTCGAGAGTGATCTTTTTACCCATGGGGGATAGGCTCGTTTTCTGACTCGAATGCCTGCTCGTTCATCTGGATTTCATCCTACTGTACTGTAGGCGCACCAGTAACCCTTGCTTTTTTGAAATGGTTCAACATGATATGGAAAGATTAATTCAAGGTATGCTTGTATCAAGTTGTCTTTGCATACAAATCACTCACCGTTGATGATTGTAAGATTGTGGATAGGTATACTTCTAAAGGGAATGTGATGTTTTTCAATAGTTTTACCTCTATTTCTAGTTCTAAACTTGGTGGGAGTCATCTGTGTGAACCAACAAACCTCCAATCTCAAGAAACTCTCAACATGAGAGACCAGCCAAGTGAAGGTTCCGAGCACAGTAGAAGAATCTTGGAGGGTAAATAACTATAGAGGTTTTTGTCGAATTTGATGAATCGTTCATTAATTGTTCAAGACGTAAATGTCATGATCAATAAATTTTTTTTCCTCGAATATGGACATAGAGAAGCCTGAAACCTAAAGAAGATCTTTGCACATTAAATTTATAATTTATATTAGATATGAAGACAGAAAAATTGGTCTGAGGATCATTATTTGATGAAGATATTGATTGTCTGGAACCCTTTTTAGATTACCTTTGTTACATAGGTATGATCCAAGTATAGAATCTCTGGGTGATTCATACGTGTTTTTTTGATCTTCAAGCACCAATGATTGAACGTTGGGTGCTAGCGCAATAGCTTTATCGTCTTGTGTTGGTTGTCTTGATTGCTCCTAATTCATTTTAGCTTAAAGGATTCTCCTCTTGTTCTTCTCGTTCTTGAGGGGAGAGGAGGATAAATTCGAGAGAGAAGCCTGTTGTGCGCAATAATTCTCAATTTTCGATTAAGCCCTACACAATAGACATAACCATTTATTTATTGAGTTTGGATTTAAGTTAAAATATTATTTAATTACACAACAACACTTAAAATAGTATAATAAACATAATCTTACCGCATGTCATAAAATAATAATAATATTATTATTTTATGGCGTGTGCTGACTGACGTAATAATAAATGTTATTTTACGGGCTTGTAAATTAATATTTATTATTGGACACGATTTTGGTCCGCTTGTCTTCCTTTGCATTTATTGAAGACCAGAATAAATATTTAATTAAATATTTTATTCATAAATAAACATTTTACTCACGGTGTGGTGAATAAAAATTTATTGAATATTTAATAAATGAAACAAATATATTTTATTCACAATCTAGCAAATAAATATTTATTTAATTTATGCAATCAATAAAACTTAATAAAATTATTCATCGATCTTGAGAATAATATTTATTTCAATAATTAAATTCATATAAAATTTAATCGAGATCAACGTAAACACTTTGTGTGACTTTATGATTCTTTCTTTTTGACATTAAGTGGGTTTGTAAAGTTCATGATTACTGTCCAACACCGAGTCAAGACGCCCAAGAGAAATTACTTAATGTCGCAACGTCGACAACCACATACTAACACTTGCTATGTAATATAATCCATTTGTCTCAATATCTGTTCCCGCTGCAGTCTCACACCCACACTCGCTTTGAGGTGATGCAAACATGCTTTCCAAAGGTAGGCGACCACTTAGATTTCTCCGATGAAACCTTAGAAAGCGCATGGGCTGAGAGGATGAGATGTCAAGCTCATCACACTCTTTTGGGGGAAGTATCGTCTACTATGGGACTCTCTTGTAGATTTAAGACGTATTCATGAATCCTTCCCAAATCCCTATGCGACACTAGTTACCATTGTGCTAATGATTTGATCAAGACCATGTATTTAGTGTAAACCCCTATATGCGTTAGAGGTTCCCCATCTTCTCTTATTAATTTATGACACCTTGGTTTAAATCCGGTTAATTGGGATCTCTGGAGTTTATTGTTGTTCAGGAAGGCAATTGATGTTTTGATGTTAGTGTCCCGAACCAGCCCGGGTCGACCCCAAACTGGGCATCCAAACCGGTCTGTGGTATGGCCTGAAGGGCGTTTATGATCCCCACGAGCTGACAACTAGTGTCAGACATCATTAGAGTAAACAAGGGAACAATTTCGCCCAAATATAAACAATAAGACAAACAGAAAGAATGGGCGGCCCAATACACATTTATATAAAAAATGAACTAACACCATTTATACGACAAAACTGAAAGTACAACTGAACGATAAAACTAAACCGACCAGACTTGATGATCAATTAACTCCATGTGACCTCTCTGGTCACTCTCCAAAACAACGATCTCATGTCGTGCAAGGCGATCGAACTCAAGTTGAAACCTGCACAAGGGCTAAAAACAGAAGAAAATTATAGGCATGAGTATTAAAACTCAGTAGCCTAGCCCGATAATCTATTTCAAATGCACACCCTTTAAAATAAAAGAAACATCAATTTCAAGTTTGAACTACAATATATTAAAGTAAGGTTTTTCTACAGGTTACTCAAAAACAAAGTACAAGTCATTTCTCTTATTCACTTCCAAAACTAGATTCATTCAACTAGTGTGCAAATAGTATTTTTCAGGGGAAAGTGATGTTTATATTTTCAGATTTGTACAAAGAGGATAAATCACTTTCATTTGAAAACCATTTTCATAAACCTTATCAAAATCAGCCCACCATTTTTCAAGAAAAACAAAACACAAGAAGGCACGATAGTAATCACATTACAAGGGCAACGTAAATATACGTACAAGCATCATATTCATCACTGCAAGCAACTGAAAGCCAATAGACATGGCTGAACCTAGGAGATCAAGAACAAACCAGAACATACTAATACATGAGACTCCATCCCCGTTGGCATGCCACACACAATGAAAATCAAAACACCTAAACACCCGACCACCCTAACTCAAGATAGACTAAGGGGCCCAATCCCATAGTAATAAACCCAAAATATATCCACCTACTATGGGACACTGATCAGTCCATCCACTACCAGTGTAGCAATTGTTCTTAGAAAATTCTCTCAATATTCCATGTTCTCATGTCTCATTTATATAAAAAGGGGGTGAGCCAATCGATGTCAGCTGAGCATCCAATCACAACATATATATAATGATAATTCACAACATACATCACCACGAGTCACTCCAAGGACCAATCTCATGCCATTAATAAAAAAGAACATAAAGAGTCCAACCCGAGGCACTCTCATAATGGATCACAAGGATTCCCCAGTAAGGACATCTCATCCATTATATACATACAAGCATGACATGAGAAACATCTACATGAGGTTTTCATAATAAACAATTTCACCATTTTTCACAAAGTTGCCAAACGGGCCCTTAAATGTTTCTCAAAACTAACATTTGTCGAAGGGACAAATTTCACATTTAATAAAGAGGTGTATACACAGCATTTATAGCAACATATCACTTTCATAAATTCTTTAAAACATTCAGGTTGCACATCCAAAGCACAACCATTTTTATAAGGATGTCAAACAGACCATTTTCAGGCAACTAGGGCCAAAACATGTTATAAACCAAAACTCATTTGTTTGTAAAACCAAAGACACATTGGACACCCATAGAAGGACCCAAAAATACTATTTTCAAATTCAAAACATTGGTAACCACCTTAAAAATATTCAGATTGTACAACCAATGCACTATCATTTTTACAAAAGTGCCAAACGGGTTTTCCCTTGGCAACACACGCCAAAACACCTTAAAAACCAAAAAAAACTTTTTTATGAATACCAAAACCAACATGGAAACCACATAAGGAACCCAAAAAAACATTGATTCACATGATGCCAATAGTTTTCATAAGCTAAAAAAATCATTTTATATCACATTGTGCACACAAAAGCCAACCAGACACTTTCCTGAAAACGAGGCATGCAACATTTAATAAAAAAAATCTATTTAACACTAAAAAGGTTATAAAACCAAATTTTCATGCCAAAAATTTATTTAAATTGCTAAATCAGGTTCTAAGCATCACAAACCAGATGCAAAATATAATAGAACATTTAAACAAACACTTAGTGTGCAAGTTTATAACAAAACAACACTACTTTTCACAAAACAAGGCATAAACACCACTTTGCAAACAAAATAAATTTATTGAATGCTTATAAAACAATACTCAGAATGTGTAGAGGGTGAAAACACCATGAAAAAGATGAATCTTAAATAAAAAGGATATGTGCAATGAGAAACCTACCTCAAAACCATGGCAGAAAGGAAGCGCACACCTGATATCACCCACAGCGGTTCCCAACACTCTAGATCTACGAAGACCAGCCCTAAACAAACCAAAACCCCCATCAAAAATCACGGGATAACATAACCCTTGGTCGTGCATGACCATGGGAGAAGAGGAAACCAATAAAAAGTGGAAGGATAAGGAAGAGAGAGGAGAAAGGAGAAAGAATCTCACCTTGGAAACCAGAGAACTCTTCATCTTCCCTTAGATCTACATCTTTAGAGGAAAGGAAATGACTTGACACTTCTTAGAGAGTCTCCTTAGGTCTGGAAGAACCAGAGAAAGAAGATTTGGGGGGAAAGAGAAAAAAATGAATGATTCATGAAAGAAACAAATTACCTCACCAAATCTAGACGATTTGAGAAGCCTTGAGAAATTTCTCCCTAATCTGCGACTAAGATGAGCTCCAAAGAGGAAAAATGGAATATGGGGGTGTTACTAGGGTTCTTGGGCTTGAGTGAGAGGTGGAATCACCGAAAAATATTAAAAAATGAATAAGATATAAAATAAACAAATTATTTTTAAAAAAAATTGGGAATTGGGTCACGGGCTTGCCCAATTAATACCTGAATAAATAACTCAAATCCACAATGATTATGAATTCCTAAGGGGGTCCAAAAGGATATGGTGGTTTTAATAGGTTAGGGGAGGCCAAGTGGGTAGTGGAATGAGTGAAAAATATGAAAAAACAAAGGAGTTATAAAAGAAAAAAAAATTGTTTTTAAATCTGGAAATGAGCTCACGGTTGACCCAAATCTTGAAGTAACCACTCTTTTCTTCAAAAACTCTCAAACAAGCTATGGAGCACCAATGGTAGGATGATTAGACATATGTGGCAGTTCAAAACTCAACATTCATCTCACCTAAAACCCAAGAAAATGATCGGGATTTCCAATGAATCAGATCAAAACTAAGACATAAAAAAAAACCCGGGTGACTGGGTGTAATTTCTGGGCCGAGTCTGCCCTGCAAAAAATCAGGCTGCTGACCACTATTCGGCTTGGGTCGGGTCGGTCCAAACAACCCCA